>OZ043924.1:14481236-15176090 GCA_964056405.1 Acronicta alni | reverse complement strand
CAATCAAGCGGCTTAATGAGAAACGCCGTAATGGCTTCAAAATGTTCAATAGACTCGAGCCGAGCGGATCGTCATTAATAAACGTTACTAATTACTGTTTCGATAAATATTACATTTTTATTCATAAACCATTATATTTATTGTTATTTCGCCGTAGGATATCAGTATTGCTAGAAATTGGCTTGCAGAGGCTAGAGATAGCTGTCGCTTCGTGTTAAATACTGATATAATTCAGATGCATCTGTTGACACTGGATACTCCTGGACCTTCAACATAATCAGTAAATAACACGGTATTTAGTAAATACTGATGTATCACAATATTTACTGGATTTATAGCTTTCACTCCGCTCACTGTGAAAATGTTCCCTGAAGTATTAGGCAATGATGATACATTTCTCCGGTATTTATAAAGGCGAAAGTTTGTGAGTGTGTATGTTTGTTACTTCTTCACGTCTAAACAGCTGGAGCGATTTTAATAAAATTTGGTGTATGGAGTTAGCTGACACCCTGTATTAACACATAGACTACGTTTTACTGCGGGTTAATACACAATTTATTTTCCCTAATAAACCGCGGGTTCCATATAAAGCTCCAATTAGACTGCTCAACCTGGTAATCGAACTCAGGCTGACTACTGAACATACAACGTAGATGCTGACTTAAGAATGGAGTGATGCTACTGAGTAAAACCACTTCAATAATGTACACTTATGCCTAACCGTGCGAGGAATACAGGCGTGATAGATGGTATCTTAATAAAAGGGGACAAACTTTTACCCCATACCATAAGTTCCCAAAGTCCGTGTGCCCATAAGTCGTCGGCCCCATGGTTATGGGAGTGGCACTACATAACATAGCACTATTCTGATTGAAGTTATCGTTGCTATAAATGTGACGCTGTTTTTCGGTTCGATGACCGAGTATGTTAGGTAAAGTGAATGTCTTCTGTCGGTTTTTTCATCCGTGCTTATCCAAGGGTGCCTTCACATTAGCGTTTATTCAGCGTAGCGACGTAAGACGTAACGGCGTTTCCTCTGCAGTTCATTGAAAGCTGCTCTAGCACGGTGCAGACGTCACACAATTTCGTTGTCGTTAACAAAATTGATTCTGACGATGAAACTCTATTGATAGCCTTGCTTTTAAAGAAAATTAGTGCGAAAACGAGAACATTAAAATAAAAAAGGATAATGGGAGAATACACACTAATGTGCCCGATTAGAGAGGTTGTCGCATGTCGTTCAACGAACGCCTACGCTGGAAAAACGTTAGTGTGACTGGGATCTAAGATTGTATGGATGATATTGGTGTCAAAGATTTTACGAGGAACTGACACAGAAACTAAGTCAATTATAATGTATAAGTGTCATAATACGAGATAAAAAATCACATTTAAGTAAATACAGATCGCCACTTGCTACGATTCCTGCATACTTCTTTTGCTTCATCCACATTCATACTCATCTTGTCATACGTACACGGTTGCGAGTACTGAGAATTCCTAAACAAAACACCTATAAGACGTAGAATTTGGAAGAGAAATTCAACATATCGATAGCTTCGTTTGCTAAAGCGCCCAGTGTATTTAACCGGTGGTATGCAGGTTAAAACCCTACCTGAGATTGAATTTTTCTTTCTCTATAATTTATATATTTAATTCCTTACAAAACGAAGAACTCATACTTCGCGACCACACTTGGGATCTCTACGTCGATTGACAGACAATGCGCTGACCTACCGTGATACAGTATTAACTAGTACGGAGGTCAGTGCGAATCAAGCTCAAATAAACTTATTATGTTCCTAGACACATATCACTGGATTGTTAGAAGTTGTAATTAAGGTTTGTTCTTTTATATTGCCATAGAAAAATAAAAAAAAATTAAAAAAATGTCTACGGACACAAGGCCAAAGCAACGTCAATAGCTGCAAGATGACGCACAGACGACGTCACAACTGTGTCTTGACCCGTAACCAACGCTTCACATAATAGCTTACGTAACTTATGCACATAATCGCGCGAACACGGCGTTGGACCGCGCCCAAGCATGCCACGGTCACTGCCGATGACGTATCGCATAATGCCGCTAATGTACTGCCGCTATTAGGGTTAAATGAGCTGACTAGCCCAGGATTTAGAAATCAAATCTTTTTTATTCATACAACATTTGGAGCTGGCTCCCAGCCTTTCTAGATCAGGTCATTAACATTTTTGAAAAAGTACTGTAATAACATAATATCACGACCGAAGGGTGTATGCCCGAAGGGTGTACTAATGTGAGGTGTACTAATGTACACCCTTATATTAGGTCCCATATTATATTTTTTACTGTCTTGTATCCTATTAAAGCAAATTATAACTCATTGGTGATTAATGTAATCATGAAATCTCAGAAACTTTAAGGCCTAAAACCTTGAAATTTAATAGAAAGTTTCTCGATTACATCCATTAAGAAAGGATTTTTGCCAAATTTCCACAACTTTGGTACAAATAAGATAAATGCAGGTAGCACTACGGGACACAACTAATAATCCTACTAATATTATAAATGCGAAATTCACTCTCTATCTATCTGTCTGTTACGCTTTCACGCTTAAACTGCTGAATAGACTTTGATGAAATTTGTTTCAGAGATAGATTAGACTTTGGAGAAAGACATAGGCTACCTTTTATCTCAAACACATTGTGTATTACGTTTCGCTCAAAGATTGAAAACAGCTCACAACGCGTTGTGGTTAATTATATTAAAAGAGCTTCAAAATGTTAGGAATTATAAAAATTAAATAATAAAAAATCTTACTTAGGTTAGGTTGATAAGTTTTTTAATAAAAGTTTTTTTAATAAATACAATTTATCAATTTTTTTAATTAATACTCGATGCCAGTTTAAATTAAAACAAAGCTCACATATATACTTTAAAATAATGAAAATAAAGTTTAAAAACACGCAAAAATTTCTATACAGTAGTTTAAAATGTGAGTATTCAGTTAAACGTTTTACAAATGGCCCCGGAAATTACGGTAAGGACCCGACGGTAATAACATATACTATACCGTCTACAGCTTGGGAACGACGGTAATGTCAGACACCTGCATTGAAACACCTGTCGCTATATGAATATGACAAAACTGTAGTAAGCAGTGATAGCCTAGTGGTATGACCATTGGACTGCCAAGTCGAAGGTCTCGAGTTCGAACCCAACCGAACCTCTGACTTTTCGGATTCATGTGTGTATTAATAATTAATTATCACTCGCTTAAACGGTGAAGGAAAACATCGTGAGGAAACCTGCATACCTTAGAGATTTTTCTCGACGGTGTGTGAAGTCTGCCAACCCGCACTAGGCCAGCGTGGTGGACTATAGCCTAATCCCTCTCAATATGAGAGGAGACGCGTGCCCAGCAGTGGGACAGTATATGGGTTGATGATGTAGTAAGGATAATGTTGTCTTGCATTTTAAGACGTCTTCCATAGTATTGTAGGAAACAAAATATATTGTTTGAAAAAAAAAAAAAAATGTAGGAAAAAAACAATATTATTTTTAGAAAATATATTTATTTATTTCATGTCAGTCTGCTGATCACGAGATCGTGGGTTCGATTCTCACAGAACACAAATATTTATGTGATGAACATAAGTGTTTGTGTGTGGCTGGGTGTTTTTTTATGTAACATATGTATTTATTTATTTACAGAAAATAATTAGACCTGTTTGTCTGTCTACCATACCAGTCTGGTATCCATAATACAAGCTCTGCTTACTTTGGGAGTCGATGGTGCTGCGTAGAATTGTCCAACCATATTGATTATTATATCTTTTTGGTAATTATGTTGATAATCAATTATCCATAATAGATTAATCGATTATCAACATTACTATCACAGCATTGAGATGACAGGAAGCAAAGGTAAATGAATCTTTAGCTTCATTCATTCATGATTATTGATTATTTGAGTGAGTTGTGTATACCTTTGAGATAATTTTACCTGTTTCAATCCATTATCAATAATCGATTAATCGATTATCAACATCACTACTTTTTGGTTATTTATTTTTGCATTTTTCATGCTAAGATTATAAAGTCGAATTTTCGATCGTATCCTACTAATATTATAAATGTGAAATTTTGTAAGGATGGATGGATGGATGTTTGTTACTGTTTCACGCTAAAACTACTGAACGGATTTTGATGAAACTACAGTATTATTATTTATACATCAGAATAACATAAATAGGCTATAATTAATAACGGTTTTGAGTTAATTTGACAAATTAAAACGATACTTAAAAGTAACTTTTCCACGCAGACGAAGTTGCGGGCAGATGCTAGTAACTTTAAAATCTTAACATGGAAAATGCAAAAAATACCAAAAAATATAGTTAATAGGTAAGGTGGCATTGTGCGGAATCGAACTACGTGTAAAGTAAGTCATGTCGGTTAAGAACCAAAGTAACTTGCTTTTCAATAGATGTAACTGACGTCAAACGTACTTACTTAAAGACGTACATTCAGAATGTGAACGCAAATTTCGACCTAGCCTGTGGAACTCGCGCTGGCTTAGTGGGCATAACGTGTAGTGTATTGAACCAGAAGACGCAGGTTCGAATCCTGTCCACAGTCGAATCTTTCCTTCGCTAAAATTATATTAAATATTATTATTTCTGTTGACATAACGCACAGTAAATTATATGTTGCATAACAAGAAGAAAAAAACTGTTGGGAAAATACTTAAAGCTAAAGGAAGCCTTCTCCAAGGTCCAATCTATATACTAAAATTCATCCGTGATGCTTACTTGTAACATTGTAATATTTACGTTAGAAATTATAAAAAAAAAACTTTCTCTATTGTCATCCTTCAAGCCTTTTCCCAACTATGTTGAGGTCGGCTTCCAGTCTAACCAGATGCGGCTGAATATCAGTATTTTACACGAAGCGACTGCTATCAGACCTCTGAAACCCAATTTTCTGGGAAATACTGATCCTATCCTGACAATCAGGAGCTTTTGGGCTTCTGACTACTATTACTAACGATTGTCATAGATGTTCATTTGACAGCCAGGAGCGACGGCTTTACGTGCCCTCCGAGGCACAGAGGGGTCGTATTAAGAATGGTTAACCTTGCAGAGCGTAGTTGTTACGAATCAAAATCAAAATAGAATTATTTTCATATAAACCATATACACGCACTTATGAAATGTCAAGTCTAGGTGCACGGTTCCAAATTATTCGTTTCTGGAGAAGAACCGGCAAGAAACTCTATGGTTCCTTTTTTAAATTATAGTTGTTTACAATGATGTTCGGTACAATAATTATTATAAATTGGATACTTACATGAGAGAACAATTTAGGAATGTAGCGGAGATTACAATTAAATAAAATACAGCTAGGCATAAAAGAACGTTCTAAACAGTTCTCCCATTTAAAAACAGTAGTAACTAATGAACTATATAAAGCAACTGACAAAACTTGTCACCAAGATTTACGGAATTAGATGTAAGTATCACGTCAAAAACGTGGTGTTTAATAGACTTACACATACGTCGTACAGAGGTTCCAGGGAAGCCACTATCTATAAGACATCTATAAAACATGGTCTATATACAACTCAATTACTTTGTACCTCGTATTTTAACAGTTCACCAACTTTACTCAATATATCAGCAACGTAATGAAAAATAGACCGTATTGTTCAATATAAATAATAAAATCGCCTTCAAAAATGTTGGCGCGCGCACCGGCGCCGAATGAAAATATTGTTACATGATAAAATGGAAAATCATTTGGCTGTCGGCCAACGTGTGAAATGTAACATAATGCCTGAATTTTACATGCATTATACGACAACGTCTGTGGTCTAGTGGTTTGCGTGTCGGACTGCGGATCACGAGGTCGTGGGTTCGATACCCACAGAACGCAAATATTTATGTGATGAACATATTTGTTTGTGTTTGTCTTGGTGTTTCTTACGTATTATAAGTATTAATGATGAAATGAAACTTAGGGCATATAAGGCAAAAGAACTATTTATTAAGATTTAAATATTACAACGGATAACGACATGACAGTGCACAATTAATTATTCCGTGGACATAGACAACATAGAAGACTGTGTGTTGCCATTAACAGCAGTGCATGCGTCCGTCCTTTTAACAATTTATTTAATAAATAGTATATAAGTATTATATCCATTGTCTAGTACCCATAATTCTAGCTCTGCTTAGTTTGGGACTAGAAGGTGTTGTGTAAAATTGTTAAAGAATATTTATTTATTATATTATGGTCTACATTCTGTAAGCAGTACTTACTTTCTATTTATTCTTGTTGCCTCACAAGGAAAAATTTATTAGTCTCGGGGTCGTAAACATGATTATTATTTAAGCAATGATAGCTTAGTGTTATGACGATTGGACTGCCAAGTCAAAGGTCTCGAATTCGAATCCAAGGTACGCTCCTCTGACGTTCGTTCGTTTTGCAGGGACGGCGACGCGCAAGTGATACCCAGAGGATATGACTAGAGAGGCTATCGTAACCGCTTACCATCAGGTGGGCCGTACGTTGTTTGCCACCTTAGTGGTATAAAAAAATATAAAATAGTAAGAAAGACATAATATCTTTATTTAAGCCCTCGAATTACGAAAAAAACGTTTAAAGTTGTAACAAGACAAGCATTTTGCGCATCTTACAGCCCCTGTTGACAAGCATCTCATGTAAATCTCTATTTGGAAAAGCCTCCGATCTCATCCCGTCTTGAGAGCCCTTTAGGACGGTCACATTTCCTTAAGGATCAACGTAAGTACTTGTGTTCCTTTAGCAAATAATTCAAAAAAGAAATTGACGGTATTTGAAAGAATTTAGCAAATTTTGCATTAGAAAGAAGAAAGAAAGAAAATGACATTTATTCGGACAAGGTCCGTCAACACGCAGTTAAAATATTGAAAGAACATAATTATATAAAAGACCACAAAGATCCCTGTATTATGTGCTGTCGGCATGCTTGTCCCGAATGGGTTGCCAGCAGCATTATGCTGGGCGTATTTATTACCCAGCGCTGATTTTCAGTTGGCACCCGAGCAGTGACACACGGACACAGAAAACATGAATAAATATAAGATAAAATAAACTAATGTACCTACCTATTAAATTATATAAACATAAATATATTAAAACTACATGAATATTAAAAAATTATAATGTCCAATGGTGGGGTGAGGTGCGGTGCAAGTGCGCTTCGCACTCCGCACATCGACTGGTCGAGTTAGTCATTAGTAAATCTAATATCATTTAAATTTATTGATGAGAGAATTAGAAACTTCTAGTTTTTTTTTTTTATTTATATTATTGGGAAAAGCTTCACCCCTACCGCAATAAATTTACATAAAAATTAAAATATATACATGAATGTCCATCCTATACCAAGTATTAAACCCATTTTTGTTGACATTGCCTTCGTAAAATTAGAATTCCTTTGCAAATAATTCCCAATGTTTGTCAAGTAATTTTTCCTTTGTTTGACGATTCGAGTTGGATCAAATGCCTATGGCAAATATTACCAAGTTTTTATCAAACATAATTTGGGCTTCACAAATAATATGTTGCAAGGAATACTGTTATTTTGTTTATAGTAAGAATGGTCATGTAGGACCAATAATATGTGTATTATAGCTTGTTCTTGTTGTTTCAAGTTTAATGCAGAAAATTGTTAAATACCTTGATGTTCCACGACACACCTTCCATTGACTTAAGAATTTTCTAGTAAATGAAAATTGTATCTAATAATTGTTAAATAGTTATCTTCTCACTAATAAACACTAAGCCATCGCGAGTCCCATGACGAATTTTGCCTTCACATTCATAACTTTAAAATCTTAGCATGGAAAATGCCATAAAATACAAAAAGATAACTATATTATTGTTTTACTATATTTTGTTAAAATACACTTTCTATGTGTGTGTATAAAATAAATAAGGTTTTACAAGCAATATTTTTTTCTTTCTTCAATCTCATAAAAAACGTGAAAGGATGTCCTGCATTTTCTTTAGTAAATTAAACTGGTGTCGACGTCGCTTTGCAGCCACGTCCGGCATTCACCCGGACAGTGTGGCATGTCGTGTCCGGGCGAAAAATAATACAAATTCCGTCACTACAAAATGCTGGTTATTTAGGAGATGAGACTATTATTACACATGTTGTTTCGTTTAAAAATAATGTATATGTTGCGGTCAACCCCGTCAACAAAAGGAGACTGTAGCAGGTTAGAGAAACACTTGGTTGTGGCACATAAGGGCTCGTGAATTACTACGTTGATCAGCCGATCTGCAAGGTTAAGCTGTGTAGGCCGCGGCTAGTCTGTGGGTAAGTGACCACACAAAAATCGATGACAGTCGTTACTGGCAGTCAGAAGCTCAAAAATCTGGGCAATCAATATATCCTCAGGATATTGGTATAACCCAGAAATTGGATTGCTCAAAATTAAAAAATCAAAATAGTTTTATTTTCATATAAACCATATACAGGCACTTATGAAATGTCGAGTCTAGGCGCACGGTTCCAAATTAGTCGTTTCCTATGGAGAAGAACCGGCAAGAAACTCCATGGTTACTCTTTTATATTATATATTGCTGAGTTCTGATGGCAGGCGCTTCGTGTCAAATACTTACTGGAAGCCGTCTCCAACATAGTTATTTTTACATATTTTTGTCATATTAAGTATTTTTTATAGCTATACCATATAAGTTTCTTTGTATATAAAAATACGGTAATGTCGTAGTTATAAGTACCTATTTGAGATCAATGCTGCAAATCTGTATAAGACTGATTGCTACCTCTTAAACTGAGATTTCTCCTGTATCTTAAGAGGCAGTGCCCGATTTAAGAATATAACCTATATAAATACAACAGAAACAGACTAACGCGGACGGTGGGAGTTGGGTTTTCCCAAGCTCAGAGGATGTTGATTAAGAATAATGTATATAAGAAGGTTTTCTTCATTTTTGTTTGTCTTTCTGATCATATTTTATCATTACCAAGGCTTTGTTCAAAGACTAGGATTAATATTCACAATTGCTTTAATCGGTTTTTGATGTACCCATGGACTTACAAGTTGTTAAAGGCAATAGGGTCACTCTTCTACGCTCCACGTACATGGGGCCTAAACATAACCCGGATGTACATTAGTACACCTCTGCCTAACCCTTCCAGGAATACGGGCGTTTATTTATGTAAGTATATAGTATGTGTCACGAATAGAGTTTTTTTTTTATATTTCTCATCAACATAACGTCGGTTAAACAGAAAAGTGTCACTTCTCAAAATTTGGTTCTATTCAAGAAAACGAATTTTCTAACAGCTGGCATTCTAACTGCTGGTGTTTTTGCACTAGCAACATCTAGAAAACATGACGTATTATATTATAAATATATGTAATCAATATAAAATATAATAAATATTAAATTAAAATAAATTATTGTATAAAAGTTTGAGAAATTACACTTTACTATTTAATCGACGATATATGTTTACATAAGCAACCATTAATATCGTAAAGTAATATGTAACTCAATCCATTTCATCTAACTTCTTGATTGCTCTGCGTCCGACGCAATACTCCGCCCCTCATGACGTCACACCCTCGGACGGAAATCGCTGTTTTACACATTGATTAGTAATTTTATCAAATTACCAACACTGACTATCTATTAGCTGGTTTTTGTAATAGTTTTTTTTTTTAATGTGCAAAACACATTTGCTTTTTGTTTTGAATACGCTTGGAGTCGACCGTACGCTAAAAATGCGCTATGCTTGGCTACGACGTAGCATTTCGTAGCATGTCGTAGCATTGCATAGTAATATTCAATCGATTGAACGATTTATTTGTTTTCATAATACATTATATATCTAAAAGATATAGTACACTTGCTAAGTTTAGAAATAAGGACGTTTTTTTCTTTGTGTACTGATTGTAAAAATAAAATAAAAAACAAAATAAGTATATTTTTTTGTACAAATTATAAGTAAACTTTAACTTACCCAATTTTAGCGTGAATTTCACCTGAAACAAATAAAACATTATGACATTAATTTTGGGACAAATATAGGTTTAGATCATTTTAATAAAGGGATCACTTGAATCTGGCTCCAAAAAACTTGATATTACATAACTGGAAGAAGAAAGAAAGCAAGAAACATTTTGTCCTCACAACAATAAATAAAACAAGAGTAAAATACGTAAAAAAACAACAACAAAAAATATATATCTTAAACTATTAAAAAGCTATTTCGCGAGGACAAAAAATGTAGCTATGTGCTCAGGACACATAATAAAAAAAATACAAATTTGGGACATTTTACCACAGCACCATCTAATCACACTAAGCAGAGCTTGTACTATGGGTACTGGATAATGGATATAATACTTATATCCATTGCTGGCTGTAAATCCATCCAACACCATAACGTACTCTATTTTAAGTCATCATCATCAACCCATATACTGTCCCACTGCTGGGCACGGGTCTCCTCTCATAGTGAGAGGGATTAGGCTATAGTCCACCACGCTGACCTAGTGCGGGTTGGCAGACTTCACAAACCGTCGCGAAAAATCCCTAAGGTATGCAGGTTTCCTCACGATGTTTTCCTTCACCGTTTAAGCGAGTGATAATTAATTATTAATACGCACATGAATTCGAAAAGTCAGAGGTTCTTGGGTCCTTGGGTTCGAACTCGATACTTTTCGACTTGGCAGTCCAATGGCCATACCGCTAGGCTATCACTGCTTTATCACTCTATTTTAAGTGAATAATAAAATTTCATTTAATATATTTTTTTAAATACAAGCTATCCAAAACTGTCAAATTTTCCCAATTGAAAATGAACCTTATGTCTTTGTGTTAAAGTTCAAAATCTATCAAAGAAATTTGTGCTGGCCTTTGTACATTAGTACACCTCTGCTTAACCCTTTGAAAAAACAGGCGTGATGGAATATTATGTTAATACCAACGTATTTGACCTTTTACAGCGTCCATAGTCTCTCCGTGACCATTTCATTTCATAGTTTTATTTAAATGTCAAATTTACGTGTTAGTGTCAGAAATCAATACAAATACATATATTCATCACATAAGTAATTGTGTCCTGTGGACATTGTACCCACGACCTCGGGATCAGCAATCTGACACTTGAACCGTAGGACCAAACACGCCGTCAGGTGTAAAAAATCGAGTTAGATCTATTTTGTATTAAAACTTCTTATTTGTGACCCAAAATTGGTTGTTTTGTGCTAGTGAAAATACGAGGAAAACTAATTTTCTCCCTTGAAATGAGACCTAGCTAGATTAATTTTTCGCCTCAAAAACCCCAATTATGCAAATTTCATTGAAATAATTAGAGCTGTTTCCGCGTAGGCGATAAGAAACATTATGAAAAAATATTAAGTATATATAATATATTGCTCGCATCTATACCTACTATGTACAGACGCCAGCAGGTCAACCCATCCAAAACTGTCAAATTTTCCCAATTGAATATGAACCTTATTACTTTACACTAAAGTTGAAAATCTATCAAAGAAATTTGACAGATTGTGGTAGCTTGATGTGCTGGCGTCTGTACTAATAGATATACGACAGTAACTAGGTCTGTTTGTCCGTTTCTTGCGTAAACCGCAGAACAATTTCGATACAATTTAGCAAAGAAATAAATTTCATCCCGAGGAAGGACATGATTTGGATATTTGTGTAATACGATGATGATTATTTAGAAATTTATAAAAAAACTAAGAAAGGTTATAATTCAAATCTTCCTCAGTGGTTGGTCAGTATCTATGGAACACGAAAGAAACCGTGGGCAAGAGCTAGCCATTTCATAAATGCAAGCTTCAAGACAAATCGCAGGCCTAGTACCCAGAATGAATGCGCAACAATTATATCGTTGAACAACAGATAGACGGAACGAGTACAATCGGCAAAAGAGTTAGGTTACAGGCAGTACAAGACATCTGCATTTTGACAAATTATTATTGGTAATGTATCAAATTAATATGTCTCAAAACGCAGATGATAATAGCTGACTACATACCTAACATTTTAGCGGATAATTATTCATATGCGCTTTATCGCGCACCAATAACACAATTTAAAAAGAAATGAGACAAACGTTTATGTAGGTGGCTACAATGAGCGGTCTTATCGCACAAGGCGATTTCTTCTAGACAATCTGTGGATAGACTGGAAGAAAGGATACAGTGGGTAATATAATAAGTTTTTTTTTTCTTTAAAAGCGTGAGTGTATCAGGAACATGCTAATAAGGTGTTAAAAAAAATATTAATTGAAGAAAGCTAATTTTTTTAGCTGAAGCCCAAAAAATCACTGTAAAAATATAAAAGCTACAGGTACTGTTCAAATTTGCAAAATAATATTTAGAAAATAAAATTCATTTCCAATTCAAATGCAAGACAATGCGACACTTAGAAATGAATCTATTTCAAAACGAAAATGTCGTTTGGTGCCTGTATACCGAAGTCTTTTGTCGTCTGTACAAAGCGTGGCGTCACTAAGCGCCTTAACTGCCAACTCTCGCGCCACTATAAACACCATCGTGAAATTCCACCGTCCTGACAAGCGGAAACATTAGCAGTTGTTACGACAAATTATCTGAAAATACACGGGGATATAGTGTGGACAGAGCTGTTTGTAATAATACCTTCATCCATCTTGTAGTTTGGATTTGGATTAGTGCCCGGTTAATGGGAATAGGCTCGCCTATTACATGGTACTTAAATATACCGGCGAACTGTGTGTGTACATTAGTACCTCTCTGCCTAACCCTTCGGGGAATACAGGCGTAGTAGTATGTTGAGCAAGATAAGCCAGGTGCGATTATTAGTCAGGAGACTGACATACCCGGTAGTAGACGATCGATAAGGATTTTCCGTACTATACAGCGTGTTTTTTCTGTTTTTTTTGTCTTACAGCTGAAAGGATATACTTCTACTCATCATGAGCAACAATTTCTTGTATGGGATCAACCATGAAGTGAAAAAAAAAACAGCTACATCCTAAATTTTTTCTAAGAAACAGCTCTCTTATTTTTTCAAGATTCTTGAAAAATAAGAGAGCTGATCTATCTATTGGATCTGAAGATCCAATAGATAGATCAGATAGTCCCTTATCTAGTAGAAATAATATTGTAACAATGGTTCCTTTCAGCTGTAAGACGACTAACATAATAACGGTACAGACGCCTGCACATCAAGCTACCACCCACAATATGTCAAATTTCTTTAATTGATTTTCAGCTTTAATACAAAACTATATGATTCATATTCAATTGAGAAAATTTGACAGTTTTGGATAGCTTGACCTGCTGAAAAACGTGATAGTAAATGTTTCATACTTACTGCAGCAGGTCCACTCAAAATTCTCAACAGTACATTTCATCGAGAAGTCTTCTAAGGCGGGTCAGAACACAATAATGAGTTTGACAACGACCGGAAACGACAGCGCTCTTCAAGAGCACTTTATTAAAGACAATACTCCAGTGTGTGAACGGACCTTTATTGAACAGTAATATTATCTTTGAATAAAATGAAAATGCCCCTGGGACAGCCAAGGAAATTGAATTATTATTTTTGTTGAAATGTAACTCTGTTGCCTGTTGATACAATTGAAGAATTATGCTTATTTTATTTGTTGTTATTACGGTGGAATTTTCGATGTAAATATGTACTTATTACAAAAAATATTTAAATACGAATCTCGTAGTTTTTTTAAACAAATATGAATTGACTGAACCACCTGAAAACTTTACAGACTTTTACAGAATTCTTTTCTATCCTTTGGCCACACAGCACAGGCATAATTGTATGACTTCGTCTGAAGTATTATCGGAGTTTTCATCACGGGGTCGGGGGTACTATTCTCACAAGATACAAATATATATGTTAGTGTAAAAAAATCACAAAATAAATATATGTACGAGCTCTTCAAACATAACTTGGGCATATTTTTTATGGCCAAAGTTAAAATTAACTTCAAACTATCGTTTTCTATTTTTGTTGGCATTTTCCATGCTAGGATTTTAAAATATGCTAAAATAACATTAACATCAAAGTTTAAATTAACTGCATAATTTCAAAAATTCGGAGGTGCCTGCCTTTGGATTCGAAATTGAGACTTACATAGTCATAGCATTAGGTTGTTACTGCGTTATATTAAATGCATCTTATTTATACCACATTTAATCAAACAAATAATTATAATAAGAAAGTAAATAACTCATTTTTTGACGACGTCTGTGGTCTAGTGGTTCGATTCCCACAGTACACAAATATTTGTGTGGGTAAAACATAAGTATTTGTGCTTGTCTGGGTTTTTCTTATGTATTATAAGTATATATTTACAAAAAAAAATATAAGTATTATACGTATCCATTGTCTAGTACTCATAGTACAAGCTCTGCTTAGTTTGGGACTAGATGGTGCTGTGTAAAAATGTCCCAAAATATTTATTAATTAGGTACCGTAATAATTTTATATACGTAATTATGTTTCTGCTGTTTAATTACTGGTATCAGTCTAGAAACTATTCAAACAAAATGACTAATACTACGTCATATTTCATTCAACAACATCCAACTACAATATGAGGCATCACGCAGTAGTGTGCTCGGAAATTCATTAAGAGCATATATGATGAGTGAGCTAAGAGAGATTTGATTCAACTTCGAGAGCAGGCGTGCTCATTCTACGAAATGGATTATGTCATATTGAGATTGAAGTATTACGTCACAGGCTGTGTTTATTCTAGAATAGTATCAGTGCTACCCACATTGACATTGTTTTTTTAATCTAATGTGAATTTCCCTGCAATCCGTACTCGTCGTAAAGGATGCTTTGTAAGTTCACAAGTACCTACAAATATTAGGGCTGATTCTTTTTCTTTATTTTATACAAACGAGTAGAGAAAAGTGTTGTTGTTAGTGTATTTATATCATAAATCAGTTATTATCAATTTATAAATTATTATTCTTAATAATTATTATCTAATATATAAAATTCTCGTGTCACAGTTTTCGTTGCCATACTCCTCCGAAACGGCTTGACCGATTTTGATGAATTTTTTTGTGCTTATCGGGGAGGTCTGAGAATAGGCCAACATCTATTTTTCATACCCCTAAATTTTTTTTTATGGCAAAACAACGTTTGCGGGGGCATCTAGTTATATTATATTAATTACAAATGTACCGAGTTAGACTGACAAAGTTGTGTATACCTATAAATAACTTATTCGCACAGAACAAACTTGTAATGTAATCCCATTCTACACGGAAATTGTGAATAAGTTGTTGGTGTGCCAATATAAATAAATAAAATAAATAAATAAGTGTAAAGCGTTAAAATCGAAAAAAAATGCTTGTAACGTAGCATAATATAGGTAAGCAGTTGAGGTACTACTCGAAGTATTAGGCAGAGGTTACTGACGAGTTTAAATAATTTAATAATTATATTTATTGACTGAGTACATCTCAACCGCCTGTTACCCTTACATGACTGTTGTCCATCCCATGGTTGTCTGTAAGAAATTGTTTTTAGCTATAACACCACCAATTATTGTACTCATGTGACATTCATTTTCGTTTTCACTGTATACTTTGGTGTACAATAACTACTATAACTATAAACTATAAATTCTAGAACACTAGTATAAAAAATAATAATACTATTTAAAAGACTAATAATAATCAATGTCATCATCAACCCATAAACTATCCCACTGCTGGGCACGGGTCTCCTCTCATATTGGCCATAGTCCACCACGCTGGCCTAATGCGCGTTGGTAGACTTTACAAACCGTTCAAAAATCTCTAAGGTATGCAGGTTTCACGATGTTTTCCTTCACCGTTTAAGCAAGTGATAATTAATTATTAATCCGCACATGAATTCGAAAAGTCAGAGGTGCGTGCCTTGGATTCGAAATCGAAACCTTCGACTTGGCAGTCCAATGGTCACGCCACTAGGCTATCACTAGTATAATCTATATATAATATGTGTAATCAATGTAACGCTCTAAAATCCGCTCAAATTAGTTTTGTTTCGACAGAAGTAATCTTTCAAAATCACGGCACAGTAATGCAAGTAAGAGGCCTTTTTTTAAGTTTAGTAATGTATATTTTTAATGTTTGCTAATCTAGAGTTAAATAGTTCGCTTTGGCACCAATTGTCTGTTTTAGCAGTTTTGTTAGCTCCACATTTGGCACCTCTTTAGTCCTCGATTATTTTAAGTGCCAACTTTGTTTGCATAAACAGCAATGAACTTGGCGTCATCTTCACTTTAGTTAGTAGACATATACGTCCTCGAAAAACTAGTTTTTTTTATTTTACTTAATGTACAAAGGCAGTCTTAATGTCTTAGGCATCCTCTACCAGACAACCTTTAGGTGGTGCAGAGACGTATAAATTTACTGTTTTTTTTTTTATTGTAATAATGACAAATGAATATTGTAGAAGAGGAGAGATGTTTGGCCACTTGATACAACATGACGACTACTTTAGAATTATTACTAGAAGGTAAAATTAAAGGAAAACGAGGAAGGGGAACACCTAGACGAAGTTTTGTAGAACAAGTGAAGGAAAGGGTGGGGATCGAGTCGTATCAAGAGGTGAAACGGAAAGCTCAAGATAGAGAACAGTGGCCATTGCTCCAACGACAAGAGCTGAGCTCTTAAATTGAATTGAGCTCTCCACGAGGAAACGTTGTGTTGACAGTGGGGGGATTTACCCTGACTGACCCTTATACTGCCAATCCAACTATTCCTCTTTCAATACACGGTCGGCAACGCGCAAGTGATACTCCTGGTGTTGCAAGCGTCTATAGGCTACGGTAACCGCTTACCATTAGGTGGGCCGTATGCTTGTTTGCCACCTTAGTAGAATAAAAATAAAGAAGAATAATGACAAACACACGGGCCACCTGATGGTAAGAGGCAGACGCAGCCTATAAACGCCAATAACACCAGTGGTATCACTGGCACGTTGTTATCTTAAGACCTCAGCTGTTGTCTCCTATACCCAATAATTTCATCAGTTCAATTTCATAAAACCCTTTAAACAGAAACATAGAATTGAAATAAAACTACTTTTTACGGATTTTGTCGCCTTATATTGATATTATTAATCCCGACGAAATGTACGGTAGTTGTCAGTAATTATATCATCAAGACGCCCACCACCTCAGTCTACCCGTGACCATGGACGCTGTAATGGGTCCGAAACGTCGGGATTAATAATATCAATATAACGCGATAAAATCCATAAATAGTAGTTTTATTTCAAAGGAACAGAGAATTTTTGCATATTACGAACTCAATAGCAATGTTCTACCACTCTTGTGTTGCAAATGCTGAAGGCTGGCAATTATTGGTGTGGATGCTTCCTCAATCGCCTACGATTTTTTAACTTAATTATAATTCTACATGAGCATTAAAATTAATGTCCCATCTCTACAAACAAGGTTAGCGCACACACAAATTAGATAAGAAAAGGTCCGGGAGACCTACATCCAGTAATTGAATGTCCCAGAGAGCTTCGGGTCAAATTGTCCCAAATTCACATTTTACTCATTTCTAATTTATTAATTTACGGAATCTCGTGAGAATAGAAATGTTACTTTTAATTTATTGTTAATTAAAAATATGTTTTTGTGCCAAGAAATTTGTTATAGTAATAATTTTGTTTCTTTGTAGATATTTCATATCTACAAAGAAACAAAATTTAATTATTAATAATTGAATTATTAATTATTAATTTATTTATAATTTCTTTGTCTGTTCGTTGAATTTATTTTGGTAAGGTCAGAGTCAGAAAATAATATTAGATAAGGTTTATTTTCCTGCTTTAATATGCCATTTGACGACCTCTGTGTCTAGTAGTTCTTGTGTCAAACTGCTGATAACGAGGCCGTGCATTTGATTCCCACAGAACACAAATATTTATGAGATGAACATATTAAGTGTTTGTGTATGTCTGGTCGTATTATGTAGTTTATGTATGTATTTACAAAAAGAGGTATTAAGTATTATAATTATCCATTGTCTAGTACCCATAGTACAAGCTCTGCTTAGTTTAGTACTAGATGATACTGTGTAAAATGTCTCAAGTATTTATTATTATATACCTGTGTTCCCGGAAGGGTTAAGCAGAGGTGTACTAAAGTACTACCACGAAGTAACGGGTAAGGATTTTGCCATTAACCGAGCATAAATCCAAATTCCGAGCTGCTACCGAGAATTTCATAGAAAAACCCAATAACACTTAGTTCGATCTCATAATCGAACTCAGGACTTCGAAGCAGTCGATTTAGGCCGTTATCCAACGTTACATTAAAATATTTATTATTAATTTAAATGTTTGTTATAACTACACGTTGTATTGGGTGCATGAATGGAAAAACATTGTACAGACGTCAGCAGGTCAAGTTATCCAAAACTGTCAAAGTTTCCCAATTGAATATGAACCTTATAACTTTGTACTAAAGTTGAAAATCAATCAAAGAAATTTGACAGATTGTGGTAGCTTGATGTGCTGGCCTCTGTACGTATTAAATAACTAAATAAAATAAATACACACTAATGAAACTTGATAAATTATACGTCAATGCAATTGTTAGTCATTAGTCCAACTGCAACGTTTGCGATTACCTACGTCTATCTCGCAGTGTGCCAGTATTTTCTCTAGGTAGACCAATCAGCTAATTGGCTCCATTTTTACTTCAAGATCAAATAGCAGAGTTTATCTTTGTGCTGTTTTTCTTTACAGCTTTAATTTAGTTTTGTAGAAGGAGTTGGTCAATAAAATAAGTAAATCTTCATACATACCATCATCACCGAACTTAGTTACTTACATCTTCTCGCTCATCAGCCGCGGTCCACTGAACTGGAGCGGAGTCTTAAAATAGTAACATTGATGTTTAATCTAATAGCTGTTAGCGACGCTATAATTAATTCATGTCGGAATAACTCAGTTATAATTGCTTGATATTGAAACATTCACTTGGATTTGTTATGTAAAGTCTAGCACCTATTCAAGCGAAGTTAGTGCTCCGCAACTATTGTTGACGTAGGTTTATTTCATAGAGAAATCGTACTAGTAGACTGGTCTTAGTGAAATATTTAATTAATTATATTCTGTATACGGACTTTAAGACCACGATTCTCTGAGTTTGTTTCGGTGTTTCTTCTCAAAGGTCGTCAGTTAGGGAATGCCGGCGCCATCCAGAATAAAAAATTCAAAACATTGACTTGTAAAAGTGTCTTTAAAAGATCTATTTACAGAAATAAATATCATTTCATTTCTTTTCGACTACCACTAACTATGTTGTCATAGGTGTTCACATAACGACTGGGCTAAAATATACGTAAAAAAAAAAGTGTCTCTCCGAGCCTTTTCCCAGCTATCGGGTAGGCTATCAGTCTAAGCAGATGCGGCTGAATATCACTATATTACACGAAGCGACATATACTGTCCCACTCACAGAATGAGAGGGATTAGGCTATAGTACACCACGCTGGCATTCACACGCCCGCCGTCAAGAAAATCTATAAAGCATACAGGTTTCCTCACAATGTTTTCCTTCAACATTTAATTATTAATACGCACATTATTTGAATTATACTTACATATAATGTATCTGACAAATCACAAAGAAATCACATTTTTCCCCGTAATCTTAAAACCACCGGCAGCTGTTATCAGCAGCTGCCGCCTAATCGACAGCTAACCGATTGTTACCGATCCCTGGCTTAAGTATCGATAAGAGAACGGTTTTTTCATTGAACATCGTGTAATCGGATGCTGATAATCTCGGTTGTGCTATATTGAGGATGTTAAGGCTTCGTTTTAAAGGTATTTTCGTGCAAATCGATTCTTTAGAGGTTTCAAACTCTCGAAGTATTTTCGCATTTTAACAGATAAGATGGTTACCAGAAACCTACTTGGATTTGATTAATATTTATTAAAAAAAACTTTACTGAAACTGTGTTATTAGCTCAGTGGTTGTGAGTACAACTGTTACCCTTGAGGTCTTGAGTTCAATTACCAGGTGGAGCAAAGTGAGAGTGGATTTGGATTTATTAATACCTATATATTTCTTTATTACCTTTCTCTGCCTATATATCTAATATATAAAATTTCCATGTTAGGTACCGTACTCCTCCTAAACGGCTTTACCGATTTTTACCAAATTTTATATGCGTATTCAATAGGTCTGAGAATCGGCTACTAACTATTTTTCATACCCCTAAGTGATAGGGTGGTCCACCCCAATATATTTTTTTTATGGCAATACAACGTTTGCGGGGTCAGCTAGAATGCGAAAGTAACTCTGTCTGATTGTTTGCTACGCTTTCACGCCTAAACTGCTGAACCGATTTTGATGAAATTTGGTAAGGTCGGGGTCATAAGTCCAGTAGCAATTTTACAAATCGATCGCATCAAAACAAGTCGCACTTACGACCTTTTACTATTACAAACATATTGCACACATACACGATCTCGTATATATCGCACATGTAATATGAAGAAAACAAAACTATATTGTTATCTTTTTTTTTTTTTATGTGATTGGGTGGGCAAACGAGCAGACGGATCGCCTGATGGTAAGCGATTACAGCCGCCCATGGACACCCGCAACACCAGAGGAGTATCAGGCGCGTTGCCGCCCTTTTAAGGGGTTTGGGCCTCCGGTATCCTCACTCACTCGACGAAACACAACGAAAACGTTATTTCACGCCGGTTTTCTGTGAGGCCGTGGTATCAAGTCCGGTCGAGCCGGCCCATTCGTGCCGAAGCATAGCTCTCCCACGGTAAGAATCAACCCATCTTTGTCTAGTATTGACCCCATACACTACCACCTTCTCGTAGTTTTACTGTTTGATGGGTAAATATTTGCATTGAAATCACTCACACATGTGTCTATACGCGCAGTACCGTGCAAGCGAATAAATATGTTCGTTGACATGCTACTGGACGTATGGCCCCAGACTGTACAGAGATAGATTAGACCTTGGAGAAGGGCATAGGCTATCTTGTGTCTGAAAAAACTCTTTGGAATGCGGTTGACACCGCGGGCAAGAGCTACTAAATTAAAGAAGCGTGTTAAAATTTGAAGTTGTATTTCATGGAAGGCGCCTTGTGCAGCAAAATATATTTATTTTTAATGCAGCACTGCATAGTCTCGCCGACTTCCGACAGCCGGAGTACGAAGCCCTCCGGCTAAAAGTCCGTTTCCGTGGTGCAAGCGCCAGCTGTTCCGGAACAACGCATTTATAAAATTGCCTTCTCGTCCATAAAGATATAGATATTACTAGCTGTGCCCCGCGGTGTTACCCGCGGTTTATTAGGGAATAAGATATTTTCCCGCAGTAAAACGTAGTCTATGTGTTAATCCAAGGTATCAGCTAACTCCATACCAAATTTTATTAAAATCGCTCCAGCCGTTTAGACGTGAAAAACGTGTTTTAAAATACGTAAAGCCCAAAGCTAATATAATAAACCTTATAAAAACTACCCGCTCTAAACTTAAACTCCTCTAAATTGAAACTAGTCTTAAGCTATAGTTGTAAGTTGTGACTTAAACTCTAGTTAGAGCAAGTCGGCTGAGCTCCCGCGCTAAACGACATTTTAAACTTGTGCGTCATAATGTTGAAGTTATAATGAGTATTATAGTTTCTGGGTAGGGGATTATCTCGTTATGAAATGAGGTGGAGAACTTCACATATGTTAGGATGATAATTGGGAACATTTGTATTGGTAGGATTGATATTTTATAGCTGCGAGAACTTGGAGAACCCTCTTCAGTGTAAAAGAATGGGAGTGTGCTTTTAGTCGGTACAAGTCCAAAATACACTTCCGCTTTTCCTATCTGAGAGGCGGAGGATATTATGTGAAAATCACCTATTACGAGTATTATTTTAGGGTTGAACTACACAGAATGCTTGGAGGACTCGAGACCGCTTCCCAGGTTGAGGAAATTTGGGTATATTTTGGGTAATTTTATGAAATTTTCTATAGCAGCTCTGAGTTTGGATTTGTGCACGGTTAGTAAAAATATGTTTTTGTTTATACTACTAAGGTGGCAAACAAGCTTACGGCCCACCTGATGGTAAGCGGTTACCGTAGCCTATAGGCGCTTGCAACACCAGGGGTGTCAATTGCGCGTTGCTGACCCTGTAAAACGAAAGAGGTATAGTTGGGTTGGCAGTATATGGGTAAAAGTCCCCCCACTGCCAACACAACGTTTCCTCGCGGAGCCCTGTTAACCTTGCTCACCGTAAGAAACACAACACAGCTCAAAGCAGTGATATTTCACTTCGATTTTCTGCAAGGCGGAGGTACTTCCCCAGTCGGGCAGCTCCAATTTGAGTGGAATTACTCCAATTATGCCCTTAAAAAGGCTCCTATTATATGTCTGGGAACTGTCGATCGCAGTGTGATGTATGTTTATGTTTTCCTGTTGATTACATAACTTAAATACCAGTTTCCCTTCACAAAGAAAGTTCTTCGCACCAGATCCTCAAAACCTACAGAGGCTAGCTCAAAGCCTAAGACTGACACGGTTTGTCGAGACAAAAGGCGCGCACTGACGTCAGTAATGGCTTCTTTTCAGATGCCATCCGATAGCGTCAGCAAAAAAGTTCCAGTTAATTAAAGTTTGAGAACTCGGATCAATTCGCTGACATCGCTCTATGAATCGAATTGAACTTTATGCTCTATGGTGCAAATAATTTTATCGGCATTTTCGTAACGTTTAACTTTTGTAGTGATTACATTTTTAATAGGCATGGTGCGTATCACCTTTTAAGATTAGGCATATGATTACGTTGACAGCATTGAGTACCTATTACGATTTCAATAAAATTCAAATAATAAAAATAATAATTTTTCTTCATAAAATGATATTTTTAGTTCTTACAGACAAACAAGAAGAAGGGTAGGGCATAGTGGGGGTCATTCCACTCAAATTGGAGCTGCCCGACTGGAGAAGTATCTCCGTCTTGCAGAAAATCGAAGTAAAACAACACTGCTTTGAGCTGTTGTGTTCCTTACGGTGAGCAAGGTTGCCAGTGCTCCGCGAGGAAACGTTGTGTTGGCAGTGGGGGAACTGTGATCCTTATACAGCTAGCCCAACTATTCCTCTTTCGTTTTCGGCAACGCGGACGTGATATCTCTGGTGTTACAAGCGTCTATAACCTACGGCTTACCGCTTTGTTTGCCACCTTAGTGGTATAATAAAAAAAACGTAGCTTTAGATTTATTTTTTAAATTATTTTTTAAAGAACTATGCATGGAGCAAAGATCTACTTCGTTACTTAAGCGTCAATTTTCATCGGGTTTTAAAGCTTTTCTGCTAACGCTACGTTTAAAAAAGCGCAGGTTGGATGCAGGAGTAACGTCGTCCTTGCACCGCATTCTTCTTGCTTAAGTAAGCTATTTAAATCGCGTATCGTACACGTAGAGACGTGGTAAATATAGCAGCGGAAATATTTAAAGAAAAAATATTTTGCTTATTAAGTACAATTAATATATTATGTATGTTTTTCTTGCCGACACATTTACCAATAATGAGGTTACTAGAAACACCTAAAACTTTAGATTAATAAAGCCACTTTCAATGGCACAGCAGCGTCTGCGCAACGGGTCGCTAGGGGTGTGTGAGTATGGTGAATTTGGGTTTTAAACGCATTATCGACTCATAAGAAAATATTATTGTTTTTTTTTATTTGTTTTTATTTTCTGTTTTACTATAACTACCTCAAATGTCGTAATCGCAATTGCTACAATGGGTACTAAAGTGTTATTGGAGCTTTTTATGGAATCCTTAGTAGCATCTCGGATTTTGGATTAGTGGCGCAAGCTACATAGCTCCTGTAGAGTATACATTACCATACTTATATCTAACCCTTTGGGGATTCAAGATTGATTATCATAACATACAATTATATACAGCAGACCATATTATATTCTACTGTCTTTCTATTTTGTAGACTATTACTTATAAAAAGTATACATGTACGAGTATATAGGTAAATACTCTAAAATCCTTATGAAATCTCGCACCCGCTTTCCGCTTTCAAACACACCTGAGTCCAAAACGCCACGGGTAATTAAACTTCTTGAATTCTTGATTTATGACTCAAAAAAAAAATTATTTCCTTCGCCCTGCCTTCCACTGGCAAGTGAATTAAATTAACATGGTGGAAATGAATGGAGTACTGTGTACTACGAATATGGGCAGAAAAGGACGTTTTTAACTTCTGTATACAGTTGGAGCTAGATTGAAGGATTTCTACTACATTATAAAGAGAAAATAACTATGGATATACTAGGAAGTAATAACTATGCTGATCTGCAAAGATAAGCTACTTTTGCCGTCGTAATATTATTATTTAAATATTTATTTAGTAAATTAATAATTACCATACCGGTGAAATGTGTGTGTCCCAGGCAAAAGGGCGAGCCTATTGCCATTCGATCGGGCGCAGATTCAGTCTGAGCTGCTACTGAGAATTTCACAAAAAAACCCAATAACACGTTCCTCGACCTGGGAATCAAACCGAGGACCTCTAGCGTAGCAGTCGCGCTTAGGGCCACTAGACTAACGAGGCAGTTATAATAATTCGGACATCTCCCTGTTACCGTCGAAGAACCAGGCAAACTGATAAGCAAAACCATAAGGATACGCAAAGTCATTCCTTATCCGTACAGCGAGGGAATGGAATCAGCTGCCTGAGTCTGTATTTCCTGACGTGTACAATTTGGGGGTCTTCAAGTCACGAGTGAATAGGTCTCTTCTAGGTAAGCGTGCTGCATCTTAGACCACATCGTTACTTACCATCAGGAGATTGTGGTCAAACACTACCTGGCTTATAAAAAAAATATGACCCTTGCGACGTGTTAACATTTCCTACATTATTGTAAGTTTTCTACATAATAGGTACATAATGCTACCAGATGAGGGAATTGATACCTTATATCCGTGTTTTTAAAGTTGATAATTGATAACAGTAGATCGCAAGGGTTATTGATGATGCCTCCGTTTACCACATCGGCCCCAAGTGGAAATATCCTGAACACGTATTAAATCCACTATTAATTCGTATGGGATTAAAGCCATTATACAAATCCCTCTACCTTGGGGTAAATCTATTGGGTAAACCTTGGGGTAACTCTGTTTAACTATTTAACTGCCCAGCTTGGGAAGACAAAGACAGAGCCATACGGCCCGGGTAGGCAATTATCGGTACATATACAGGGTGTTACTGTGGCATTGGTTTATAAGTCGTTAATGCGGCTCGTCTGCTCAGAATCTAAATTGCCAGCAATAGCCTTATTTAAATTGTTAGGGCATATTTACACAGCACCCAAACCAATCGGACCTTGTACTCATTACATACCTACAGGATAAGAGTATTGTATTTTAATAATTATTTCACTTCAATAACATTTAATAACAATTTATAATTTATTTTTATTTGATATTCAATAATATATGACAATATTTTAACTTGTGACTTTATTGAAATAAAACTACTTTTTACGGATTTTATCGCGTAATTGTGACTTTATGATTATGTTTAAAATATGATAATATATGTATATATGTAATAGTAACCATAACCTATTAATCTATGTATAATATGTGTTACGGCTAAAAGCCGAAGTTATAAACACTTCGTTTTAGCTGGTTAGAGCTAGATGCAACCTACAGAATGCAGACTTCAGAATGAAGACTCCGGCGAGAAAAATCTTAAGGCATGCAGGCTTACTCATGACGTTTTCCTTCACCACTAAAGCGAGTGATAATTAATTATTAATACGCTTATGATTTTGAAAAGTCAGAAGGGTGTGCCTTGGATTCGAAAAGTCAGAAGTGTGTGCCTTAGATTCGGAAAAGTCAGAAGTATGTGCCTTAGAGTCGAAAGATCTCGCCTTTGACTCGACAGTCCAATAGTCATATCACTAAGCTATTACTGCTTTTTAAGGGTTTTTTTTCTCTTACAGTACTGTAGTACAAGAGGGATGCCGCTTTCAGACACGTACTCCACTCTCAACAATCCATTAAATGAATCCCTAATTATATTCCAGTCTGTAGTTTGCAGGTGACTCTAAATAAATTGAAATCCAACTGCTCTTGCATGCATTCAGCTAGATTTTATTTAAATGTCTACCGTAGGGCCTATTCAGACGGTATACATTTGGATAGCAAGGCAAGCCGTGCCTGTAGTCATTGTGTAAAGTTAGTGTCACATATGCGAAATACTGCGGTGGATAAAATTTTGTTTTCATTTTTCCTGGGTCTGGCCTGACTGGCGATGTGTGTGTTATTAAGTTTGTCTATTAAATTGTCAGTAGGTAGGTAACATACAGCCCGGAATTTTAATGTGGGGCTTGCCCCCTTTTCCCTAAAACAAATAATTTCAGACATTTTTACGCAGCACCATCTAGTCCCAAAATAAGCAGAGCTTGTACTATGGGTACTAGATAATAGATATAATACTTATATACTATTTTTTTTTTGTAAATACATACTTATAAGAGGCATCCAGACTTACAGAAACACTTATGTGGACACATAGGCCAAACATACTGGCGAACTGTGGATGTATATAAGTTCATCTCTGCTTTAATCTCCGGGGAATAAAGGCGTGGTGAGGAGCAATGGCACTAACGCCCATTAGACTAATAAGTCAGTTATAATATTATTGATTTCAAAATAAAAGTGCATCTGTTTTTCTTGTCCCATCATTTTCACAAATAAAAAATCAATCGCAAGAGAATCCTTGAAGACAAGGCAGAATTGATTCCGTCATTTCCTGTGCGCCAGTCAAAGGAGGAACTCCTTCAACTAGTGAAACACGTCTGTCACAAAGACTACTTTTGACGAGGTTTACTTTTATTCGAAACGTATATAAAAGCTGTTCCAGTAAAAACTGCAGTAAATTGTCTATGTCCAAGTTTAAGTTGATTAGATTCCATATTGAAAATAATGTTTTCAAATTGTTATTTATCTCGCCTTAGTGTTGCAAACACAATTTTTTATCCTTAATGTCATAAAAGACACAAAAGACTCCAATTTTCTTACGCCTAAGGGTAAAGAAGCCTTGTAACACTGGCATAAAAACAACAAAACTCCTCGTTTTTCATCCGGATCTAACAAAGCCTTTTTCCGAATAAATGGTCAAGTTGTAGCAGTGTGCGACACAGCTCCAATCTGTCTCCCACTCCATTAGCTACCGTATCCGACGCGCACTGACAAATTAAAAGGCCCAATCTGTTCTTTAGATTGGATCAGGTGACCTGTTCTGTGATGCATGGACTTATTTGGAACATGCATGATTTTGAATTTGGAACGTTCGCTCACTGGTTGTGATCGATTGGTCTGTACATATGGGCTTTTGAAACATAATTTTGAATTTAGAACGTTCGTTTAGCAGTGCATATTGGTATAAACTGTGATTTGGAAATTAGAACGTTACGTGACTGGAATGCGGTTAAAGATCGACTGATATGTGAAACGTCATTTTGAATTTCGAAATGTCCGTTAATAATTGATGGCCGCTATTATGATCGGCTTGTATTACCTTTGACGTCATTGTTCCGTCGAACATGTGACATGCCTTCAATGCTTTTGTGTTTTGAGGTACAGCTACTGGTAACTTTATTACTGGTAACAGCCTCGTTAGTCTAGTGGCTCTTGGGTTCGATTTCCAGGTCGTACAAAGCGTCATTGGGTTTTTCTATGAAGTTCTCAGTAGCAGCTCGGAGTTTGGATTTGTGACCGGTTAATGGCATTAGACTCGCCCCTTTGTACATGGGACCTAAACATACCGGCGAACTGTGGGTGTACATTGGTACACTTCCGTCTAGCCCTTCGAGGAATACAGGCGTGATGGTGTGTTTTTTGATTGTTTAAACTACCGGTTATTTGTACGTTTATTTATTTATGTATGTTAAATAAGTCCTTTACCAATCAAACAAAAAAATTTTTAAAAGGTCAAATTACATAAGGACGGTGATAATATATAATATCCTTTAAGTATATAATTAATAAAAATGTTGTCGGTTAGTAAGCGAATTACTTTAGAGCTGCTGGACGGATGTAGCTATTATTTTTTAGTAAGGGAAAATTGGAAAAGCCTAGAAAATTGGAATTTCGGGAAATACTGAAAGTGCTTTTTTCTATGACCTTTTAGTATGGTATAGGACATAGTCTGTTGGGTCAGTAAGTTCTAAAAAGAATCATAGAAATTTGGTTATTTTTTCTACTATTAATGAATAGGGAGTCACTAATCATTATTTATAACAGTTCAATAAAAAAAATCTTTAATTAATTAATAAAGTTTTCAGCAAGAACATGTAAAATTAAAATGATTAATGGCACTTTACCAAAGAAATTAATAGATATCTAGTTTAGGCAGGGATTCTAAGTTAAATCAATATTTTAGTAGGTTTATTTACAGATATTATATAATTTCGACGACATCTGTGGTCTAGCGGTTCGAGTGCCGGACTGCTGATCATGGGGTCGTGGGTTCGATTCCCACAGGACACAAATATTTGTGTGGATTAAACACGAGTATTTGTGTTTGTCTGGGTGTTTCTTATGTATTATAAGTATGTATTTACAAAAAAAAAAGTATTTAAGTATTATATCCATTCTCTAGTACCCATAGTACAAGCTCTGCTTAGTTTGGGACTAGATGGTGTTGTGTAAAGATGTCCCAAAAAATTATATTATAAAAGAAAAATTATATTATATATTATATAATTATAATACACGGCACAGCTTAACCACTAGTTATAATAAAATTACAATCGGAAATATAACGGCATAATAAAGTGGCACACACAAAAACCATGTGTGCGGTGACGCGCGTCGAAGCCGACCACGCCACAAAATGACTTTTATTCAAAACCTATCAACTTTGCATATTTTATAGGATTTTGTTTTGAATATTTTCATTTATTCATCGACAACACTGTGTGGAGTCTACCGACCCGCACTAGGCCAGCGTGGTGAACAATTAAATAGCCTAACCCTTCTCATACTGTGAGGCGACCGATGCCCAGCAGCGGAATAAATAATAAATAAATATTTTTGGTCACTTTTATACAGCACCGTCTAGTCCCAAACTAAGCAGAGCTTGTACTATGGGTACTAGACAATAGTTATAAATACTTTTTTACTTTTTTTCGATAAATCCTTTTATTCCGTAGACGAGTATCTTAAACTTAAATAAATAATATCTGCCATCTCAATATTGGGCTTTCCTTAAAATGAATAACTGTAAAAATAATCTAAATTTGTATGCTATATTTAGCGAATTGTCCTAGTGCTTACTTAATTTGAACCAACTGTAATTTACTACAATTCTTACAAGTAATAAATTTCATTCCATTTCATTTTTGTAAATACATACCTACTTCTGATACATAAGAAACTGGACTATAGCCTAATCCCTCTCAATATGAGAGGAGATCCGTGCCCAGCAGTGGGACTGTATATGGGTTGATGATGAATACATAAGAAACATCCAGACAAACACAAACACTTATGTTCATCACATAAATATTTGTGTCCTGTGGGAATCGAACCCACGACCTCGTGATCAGCAGTCCGACAGGCAAACCACTAGACCACAGATGTCGTAAATATAATATAGTAGGTACACGGTCTATGAAAAAGGAAGCTGTGTTGTCTCTTAATCTCATCTTTCCCAATGCATTTGGATGTGAGACTACTGCCATAAACCGGGAACAAATCCAACCTCAGTTGATATTGATCTGTTTGGTAATGTTCAATCTCATTTTGCATGATATCCTCCTTTGCTTAAAGAAGCACTAGGTTTAAGATTATGATGTACTTACTATAATAGAATGTAAATGTGTATTCTTTGTTGGAGATCCCAATAAAATAAATCCTATCCTATCCTAGTAATAATATTATATGGAAGCTTGAGGGATAGATTGATATCCATCTATCTATCCCCTCAAACTTTCATATTTTAACTTTTATAGTTACAACTAGTTACCTACTCTTTCACGTTAAAACTACTGAAAGGATTTTGATGAAACTTTACAGTATTATTATTAATACTTTAGAATAAAATATAGGCTATACGTAATTTATAATGATTTTGAGTTAATTACCCAAATTACAACGATAATTAATCAAAAAAATCAAGTCAAAAATAATATTAGCCGGGAAATCAAACCCAGTATCGCATTCGGCAGCCATTTTCAATTTAGATTATTAATTGCTTTTCATAATAATTAAAACATACATACCGTCACGGCTGTATTTCCCGAAGGGTTAGGCAGAGTTGACTAATATACACCCACAGTTCGTCGCTATGTTTAGGTCCCATGTAATAGCATGAGCCTATATCATGAGCCTATTTTGCACTAACTAAATACCTAAATATATCTTGATTTCTTCTTTCAGTCATGCAGCTCAATATTAAATTAAAATTTTCTTTGTTTACAAAAAATAATACTGCTTTCCTGATGCCAGTATTAATTCAACAATAAGTATACAATTTTATCGAACGCTACAATACAAATAAATTGTGTATGCGTGATTCTACTGTATCAGTATATTTGTATACAATACGGTAAACAATTCATTTGGGATCAAATGGGAACAAACTGGTTTAGGGTTGCCACTAGCTTTGAAGGGTGATTTAAAAAGCCTATTGTCGTCAACTTGTTGCTGTCTCGTGTTGTTTTTTTCCTGTTTGTGCGTTAGCATTGTCATGCATTTTCTAAGCTCCAGCACAGAACAGGCGTCCTTATTGTAGTCAAGATAAATGGCAACTAAAACTATGCATCTGCCTAAACTATGCCTTGATGAATGAATGAATGAAACTTAAAAGCTTAACCTTTGTTAAACCTTTTATGTTTCATCGTAAAGGTAAATTGTAATGTAATTGGCTTATTTTTTTTCTACTGCTTAGGTTGCTTGATAAGACATAATCACTGTCTATTGTACCTAATCTAATAATAATAATAATAAAGAAAGCTCCTGGCCCGGATGGACTGCATAGTTTTTGGATAAAATGGCTACGTAGTTCTCACGCTCGCTTGGCGTCTCAATTCCAGTCATCTTTAGAAACTGGGACGCTCCCACACTTTTTAACTACTGGAATTACCCATCTGCTCCATAAATCTGGTAGTACTGCGGAACCCAAAAACTATAGACCCATCACCTGCTTACCGACGGTCTATAAACTTCTTACATCCATTTTGAGGGCAAAAATTTGTAATCATATTGATGAAAATTTAATAATGTCTGCGTCTCAAAATGGATGTAGGAACAGGTCCCGTGGTACTAAGGAGCTACTCCTCATAGATATGACCATTAGCCAACAGGTTCGCCGATTTAGAAAGAACTTGTCGACATGCTGGATAGATTACAAGAAGGCCTATGACTCCGTGCCCCATGCATGGCTCATGAGGGTGCTGGAGCTGTATAAAGTAGATGCTACTCTACGCGCCTTCCTGTTGTCATGCATGGGGCAATGGAGGACAGTCCTTCGTTACCCAGGATGCCGACAAATTCAGAGAATCAGTGAACCGATCAGGATTGAGCGTGGTATATTTCAAGGTGACAGTTTGAGTCCTCTGTGGTTTTGCTTGGCCCTGAATCCTCTTAGTACACTACTAGAGGGGTCAGGGCTGGGCTACCGGTTGAGGCGGGGTGGTCAGGTGATATCTCACCTCCTTTACATGGATGACCTAAAACTCTTTGCTCCCTCTGATCGACATCTGATGGATTTACTGAAGGTAACTAAAACCTTCAGTGACTCCATCAGAATGGAATTCGGTGTGGAGAAATGTGCAGTCATGCATGTAAAGCGAGGGGAGATTGTGGAATCTGAGGGAATACAACTCTCAGACTCCACACAACTTAGATCACTTGCCTCAACGGAGACTTACAAGTACTTGGGCATGTCGGAGGCATTAGGCATAAACGAGGCTGACATGAAACAATCGTTGCGAGAGCGCTTCTTGGGCCGTCTGACGAAGGTCTTAAAAAGCCTTCTGTCAGGCGGAAACAAGGTGCGTGCCTTCAATGGTTGGGTCATGCCAGTCTTGATGTACTCCTTTGGCATACTCAAGTGGACTCAAACAGAACTTGATACCCTTGATAGGAAGGTTCGTACACTACTGACCACATACCGAATGCATCACCCACGCTCCTCGGTAATGAGGCTGTATATCCCGCGAAAGTGTGGGGGTCGAGGCTTTTTAAATGCCAAGACCCTTCACAATCGCGAGGTATGCAGTCTCAGGGAGTATTTTCGGAAGTTTGATGGTGTGATGCATCGAGATGTGGTCGCAGTGGACAAGGGACTTACCCCACTCTCCTTGGCTAAAGAGAACTGGCGCAAGCCTGTAGTACTTAGTACGAACGATCGCAAGGAGGTATGGCAAGGCAAAGAGCTACACGGACGCTTTTACCGGGCTCTCTATGAGCCTAGTGTAGATTTTCTAGCGTCCGTATCTTGGCTACGTTTCGGAAATCTCTTTGGAGAAACCGAAGGTTTTGTATGTGCAATTATGGACGAAGTTATGATGACGAACAACTATCGGAAATATATCGTGAAAGATGGTACGGTTGACATATGTCGGGCATGCCGCCGTCCGGGAGAATCTATCCGACATATTATCTCTGGTTGCTCGCGTCTGGCTAACGGCGAATACTTGCACAGGCATAACCTCGTGGCCAGGATTATCCATCAGCAGCTCGCTTTGAAATACAATCTTGTGGAATCGGAAGTACCGTACTACAAGTATGTGCCCGACCCAGTTCTCGAAAATGGTCATGTTACATTGTACTGGGATCGGTCTATCATTACAGACAGGACTATTGTTGCCAATAAGCCTGATATTGTAGTGATAGATCGATTAGAGCGTCGTGCAATGATTGTTGACATCACTGTACCGCATGACGAGAACCTCGTGAAAGCCGAGAAAGAGAAAGAAATAAAGTATCTCGACTTGGCACACGAGGTTGTCGACATGTGGGAGGTGAATTCAGCAATCATTGTACCAATCGTTGTGTCAGCCAATGGCCTTATAGCCAAGAGCCTCGACCAACATCTAAGGAGGCTCTCGTTGGATGGCTGGATCAAAGGCTTGATACAGAAAGCAGTACTCTTGGACACGGCCCGTATCGTTAGGAGGTTTCTTTCTCTGGGGCCCTGACCACCGGTAGCTTGGACCCTGCTCCCGATGCCGGTGGGTTTCTATTTTTTATATTTTTAAATGTTTTTTTTTTATAATTATGTTACGATGAAATATTTAAAAATAAAAAAAATATGTATAAATATAAATAAAGGCAATAATAATAAATAAAATATTAATATAGTATGGAATTTAAGTAGGGATTATTAATCCCAACGTTTCGGATCCTTTACAGCATCCGTGGTCACGGGTAGACCGAAGTGGTGGGCGTACTAAAAAACTAAGAACTAAAATAACTTTATGATTTCTGACACTTATGACACTTGATTTCTGAAGTGTCGTAAGTGTCAGAAATCATAAAGTTATTTTAGTGGTTACATTTTCCCTAATTTGACACACCCGGAATTAAATTTATATTTGTAACAACCCTAAACACAGTACGGTCTGGGACGTTTTCCACCGTATTGGATGCGCAATGAAAATATTTTCAGACCCCTTTTTGACTTTCAAATTGAATCGGCCGAAGCACGCAGACTTAGGAATCAATTTGATACTTTATTTGTGATCTTTCGTCTTACGATGTTAGGATTTGGGTCCGATTACCCGCTAAAAGGCACGGGAGGTTGTTTTATTTACATTTTCTGGATTTCCCTTTGGTAGTTAATTCAATTTTAAACTGAGGGTGTTTTTTTAATAAGTGTTGATTTAAGGGTCGTCTTGCAATATCGAGCGGCTTTGTTGCTGAGCGACCGAAGTTTGCTGATATTTTTGCACGGAACAAATCGTTAGATAGAGAATCGATACAGATGGCTGTGATCGGGATCAACCCTGTGGTCTAGTGGTTACAGTGTCCGACTGCTGATCACGTGGGTTCGATTCCCACAGGACACAAATATTTATGTGATGAACATAAGTGTTTGTGTTTGTCTGGGTGTTTCTTATATTTAGGTATTTAATTACATGTAAAAAAATATTCGCATTAATAAAAATTAAATCATTCGCATCATTTCTGGGCCTGGTCCTTTAACTTTAATAATTATGAGAGCCAGAGTGGCCTAACTACTTAAACAATAGTTTTCAGTATTAAGGAAAAAACAGAAGCCCTGATGTCAAATAATTGAAACTTCAGAAAATAAATATATTTTATTTATTTAAGAAGAAAAAAATCATTTCAATTAAAATCAGATAGGCAGCCAGAGTGGCCTAACTGATTTTGTCATGGCCCCATATTTAAATAGTCAGTAATATTTTGTGTTTCAAGCGTCGCCAGTTCGAGGGACCGCTAAATAACAGAAATGGCTACTTTAGTCAAAACTTCGGGGAATATAGACATGATGATAGGTTGGCACCCTGGTAAAATAATAATGATAATAAACTTACCAACTACCTCATTCAAAGCATAATGAAAGTAAAATATTTTATTTCAATTAGGCCAATAAATAGCACTTTTGAAAAATCAAAACTAGTTGCTTTGCTTCAGTGTTGCAAGCACAGCTGTTAAGCGTGATTTCCTGGGTTCAATTCCCGTATCGAACAGAATTATAGTTTCCTCAGTAGCAGCTAGAGATTTAGATTTGTGCCTGACTCATGAAAATAGGCTCTTGAATGAAGTCAAAGTCAAAGTCAAAGATATTTATTGCTTAAAACTGTGTACATAAGGTGTTTAACAATTTTTGGTAGGTTTCAACAGTCTACCCAGTCGGGTGTAGCAATATAAAAATATTAAAATCTAATAAACAAAGGTGTCTGTGGTAACAATTTTGAAGACAATAACAATAATTATTTTTTGGCAAAATATTCATGCATATTATAAAATACATTTTTAATTAACCACTTTTTTAAAACTCTCTTGAATAATTTACCATTTAGTTTTTTTAAATCTACAGGTAAGTGGTTATATACTCGTATGGCTGTGATGTATGTACTTTTATAATAAATCATATTATGTATATTTGGCAAATTTAAATCATATTTGTATTTATTACGTACATTGGGTTTAGATATGCACTTAGGACTAAAGGAGTGAATATTATGCTTGACAAATAAACACAGCTCTAAAATATATATACCAGTTAGAGTGAGGAAACCCTTTCCACAAAAGATGGATCTCAACGATTCAGTGTTTTGCATGTTGTAGATAACGCGTAGGCATTTCTTTTGAAGTACGAATGTGGACTGAACCTCGCAGGAATTACCCCAATATATGACACCGTAAGTTAGAAGGGGGTACACGTAACCAAAATATTTCAGATCAGATCAGATTTCGCAATGTGTAATGAGGTTGTCTCAACTAAAATAGATAAAACATAACAATAACTTGAATTTTTTTTATTAATTTTTTCTATGTGGCCTTTCCAATTTAAGTGTTGATCTATTGTGACACCAAGAAAATTAATTTGTTCTACCTCTTCGATTTTTGTATTTGATTGATATATATTTAGTTGTGATGGTTTATTTTTATAATTTCTGAATTGAATTAACTTTGTTTTTGTAAGGTTTACTTTTAGATTTATCGATTTTAGAAAATGAGTTATATTTGTTAATGTGTTATTTATTTCGGTTCTATATTCGGACTCATTTAAATCATCCTTGCATATAAAATGGTAGCATCATCAGCATACATAACACATGGATGACTGGTTATGTTAGGAAGGTCATTTACATAAATTAAAAATAATAATGGGCCTAGTATGCTTCCTTGTGGAACACCTAATAATACTTTTCCGAAACTTGATTGAACTGAAACAATTGTTTTAATCGATTTGTCATAAGTGTCAATGACTGTGGCTTGCATCCTGTTATCGAGATAAGATTTTATTAGTTTCTGGCCTATACCTCTGATACCAATATTTTCTAATTGATTCAAAAGTATATCAAATTTAACACAGTCAAAAGCTCTTGACTTATCAAGAAACAGCGCTGTACATTTCTTTTTTTTGTTCATATTTTCCCAAATGTCTTTAAAAAGTTTAAAGATTGCTAATGATGTAGTTTTTCTTTTCTGAAATCCAAATTGACTAGTGTTTAGAATATTATAAGTATCCAGAAATTTAGTTAATCTAATATGAATAATTTTCTCGAAAATTTTGGAAAAAACTTAAATATATCGCGAACTGTGACATTCGTACAGCTCTGGCTAACCCTTTGGGGCCTATACACGTGATGGTATGACAGTACTAATAAACTGGGCTCTCAAATTCAAATAATTTGCACCTTTACATTCATATCATAAAGTTAGGTGGGGTTTATGAATACGTTAATAAAGACGGAGGGTTCAGTAGCCATGTTTGATTTCTGCTTCTCGGAAATTAGAACATAAATGTGCCTCATTTTGTATGAAATATCGCATATGTGTGGTCCCTGAGGTTGGTAATAAACTCGTACATAGAATTCTTCAATGATTTAAAGATACATAAAAATAATAATTAAAATAGCCCTCTATATTGCAATGCCTGTAAAAGTCATAAGTACTCTAAAATATAATGTAACACAAATTTATGTACACTTCATCATCATCAACCCATATACTGTCCCACTGCAGGGCATGGGTCTCCTCACATGTTGAGAGGGATTAGGCTATAGTCCACCACGCTGGCCTAGTGCGGGTTGGCAGACTTCACAAACCGCCGGGAAAAATCACTAAGGTATCATATGCAGGTTTCCTCACGATGTTTTAGTTCACCGTTTAAGCGAGTGATAAACACACACAGTACACTTAGTATGCATAATAATATATAAATCTTTGAATTTACATTATTGAGGGGCTCGTGGCTAACTATTAAATACGCTGATCAAGTCAATCTGTGGATGGGCAATCATTCTTACCATATCGATCCCCTCAGTAATTCGGAGAGCACGTAAAGCAGTCGGTCCCGGTACAACAATAGCTAGAGGTACTCAGAAGCCAAAAAAGCCTGGAAGCCAATCTAAACTCAGAATATCATATTGCCCCGAAGTTGGGATGTGGAAGTCTGATGGAACGCTATCAGACCTACGCAACCCAATTTCTGCGTTCGTGTGAAATACTGATACTTAGCCGCATCTGGTTGGATGGGAAGCGGACCCTAATATAGTTGGGTAAAGGCTAGGAGCAGAGAGGTATGGAAAGAGCAATGCTCGGAATCACATTGCGCGACTGTAGACGCAATGAATGGATCCACAGCAAGACAAAAGTAGGGACGTGATGTCCATCATAGCCCGAAATAAGTGGAGGTGGGCGGGACACATTGCTAGAATGCACGCCAGCCGCTGGACAAGGAGGCTCCTAGAGTGGAGACTTCGTGCTAACACCCGAGGTCGAGGACGACCACCGCAACGCTGGGTGGACGACATCAGGCAACACGCAGGTCATGACTGGATGCGTAGGGCACAAGATCGCCAGGAGTGGAGAAATGGGAAGAGGCCTACATCCAAGATTGGATATCAGAAAGGCCCCCATGATGATGATGATGAAAGGCTAGGAGAATAAGAAAAAAAAAGAAAGAAAAATCTCGTCGTATTTATTCAGCACCATTTTTACTATAAAGTCTTTTTTTATGTTTATATTCTTGTCCACACTAATATTTCTGCGTTGTGGGGATCGGAACCGCAGAGCAATAGCCGATTCCTAGATCACTGAGCATAATTATGAAGAGATTAACGCAGGATTACCCCTATTACACGGGACCTTAAACGTATCGGTAAAACAAAGGAATACCTGGTATCCGAAGACTTCTTCCAGTAGTGGCCAACCTTGACATAACAATAGGAAAATCAACATATAAAAGGATAAAAAAAAAACAAATCCTAAACTTTCCTTATAATCAATGCCGCGGAATATTTCCATCAACCAAAGGACGTGTTAAAAATTAAAGGTTGCATAATGACGTCACACCGCACGCGCCAGCACGTAAGGTTAGCAAAAAGGAAGTATGCACCTGACAAACCTTCATGGTAAGGAACAAAACAAAATACCTTTGCCTGCTTGCGGGGAAATCGTGATTAGATTGAGAAGTGTGTTTTCGACGAAGCCTATATTCTACAAAAGTTTTCAATGATAGTATTTCTAACAAGTAAATTGACGTATTTCTTTTATTTTTCTTCTTTAAAAAAGACAGCTCTCGCATTATGGATCAAGCCTGTGTCGTGAGGGACTTTACAAACACATAATTAACGGACACAGAGTTCACCCAGACTCGAAACAAATATCTGTGATTTGTCTTGGGTAAGAATCGAACCAATGACATACAACGGTAGTCTGCGGTCACTTTTTAAGTTCTGTCTTACAAAGTCCGTCAATTTATTGAAATTTGAACTTTATTACAGTGGCAGAGGATCACAGAGGTCTTAGTTGTATAGAACGTCTATACTTTAACTAGCCTTCACAGATTATAATTCACAATTTATTATATTATTATTATATATATAAACCTTACAGAAGAAAATATCTAAATGGCATTAAAATTCGTTGCGTAGTAGAGAGAAGAAGAAAATATACAAAAAAAATCTTCTTTCTTTCTTCTTTTTTTTTATACCACACTGAGCTGGCAAAAAAGCATACGGCCCACCTGATGGTAAGCGGGTACCGCAGCCCATAGACGCTTGCGACACCAGGGTTTTTTTACGCGTTGCCGACCCTGAGGAGCGAAACACAACACAGCTCAAATCAGTATTCATTTATCTAAATAATAGCATTAAATCCGTTGCGTAGTTGAAAAGTTCTCAGCATACAGAGGAACAGATACCTACAGCGGGAAACGACTTTGTTTCATAGTAATAGATTAATAATTGCATGGCATGTCACACGTCAACGAATTAATCGAATAGTCATGACGTTATTATCAACCCTAATGACAAGGTAACGTTGCTCACCACCCCGTGCAAAATTGCAATAAATCGTGGCAAATGTATGCAAATTGCGACTGACGGCAATCACCTCCAATTTAGCTCCAAACGTCCAGTGAAAAGCAAAACGAACAGATTTAGAACCCTATTTAGTTCATAACTTAGAACAAAATGAATCAAATATTTCTTTTTGACATTATTTTGGTTTAATCATAATCATTAATTTCGTCAAAAAATTGGATACAAACGAATGATAGCGTTTTCGTAACAGATCTGCGAAAAATATAATCATCAATTTTCAAATTAACACTAAACTCCTTCCAATATTTTACTTTACTTTTGATTGTAACTGTTCCAGGATTCGAAGAAATAAACTTTAAAATCCTATTTATTAGCTTACCTTAGACCTTGAAGAAGGACAAAGGTAACCTTCTGCCTCAAATCAAATCCGTGAGCAATAGAGTTAAAGTTATAGTGGATACTATTATCCAATATAACACGATAATGTTTGCGAAAAAAAAAGTTCAATTTCAATTAATTCATAATTTCAAACTCCTTACTAGTCTTGTCCTTGTGATTGTAAGAACTATTGCTGAGCTAGACCTACGGTCAAAACAAAGTGATATTTTGTTTTTTTTTATGAAATTCTTAGTCACAACACGAAGTTTGGGTTTTTATCCGGTGTAATGGCAATCGGCTCACCCCCTATCGTATGACCAAAACCTACTAACTCCCTACTCTTTCAAAGAATATAGGCGTGATGGTATATCATAATTTAATAGGGTTCAAAAAATTCGGGATTCATCAAACTCCACATTTTAAGAACAAATGGGGATTCACTGAACCGATTCGTCCACATTTTAATAAAAATAGAACATTCCTTTTTTTGTATTTTAAAAAGCAATTAAAAAGTTTAGATAAAAAAACCCGAAAATAACAAACCCGATTTATTAGCCCCAAATGGATTCATCATACAATTAAGGACGCGGGAGTCGAAATAAAAACACAATCGTAGCGCGTAGAGTTTTCCAATTTGTAACGGCAAAATTCAGCAATGTTAAAGGCCATTTTCGGATAATTTCATCGCATACGCCTTTTATTCATTAAAAGTATTAATCTATATCTCGCAACGAAAATACGAATATTTTTGGTGAGGCGTGTCTCTAGTTACAAATTAAAGGTTTTCCTTTTATGAAATAAATCCGTTGTAGGGAATTTAAAAAATTGAATTATTATTTTTTTCCAATTTCAGCAACCTCATTCTTTAAGTTTAACATAACTTTTAAAGGGTTAGAGACGAAGGCGTATTGATGTGAAAAAGGGCGAGGTTATTACCATTAAACCAGGCCTGAATTCAAATTCTTCTTCGTCAGCAGAATTGCATCCACTGTTGGACGTATGCCTCTTACATGGCTCTAAAGTTGGATCTAGAAGATGCGTCGATTCAGGGCAATTTCGGGTGGAATTCCGAGAATATAGCACTTCAAACCTTACATTATATTTTTACTTGTTTTCGTCTCTCTGTAAATTAATTATGACAACTAGTTTCTGCCCACGACTTCGTCTACGTGGAAATTTTCCTTTTAATTATCGTTGTAATTGGGCTAATTAAATCAAAATCGTATTATAAATTATAGCCTATTATCTGATGTATAAATACTAATACTGTAAAGTTCCATCAAAATTCGTTCAGTAATTAGCGTGAAAGACTAAAAAACATACATCCATCCGTCCATCCTCACAAACTTTCACATTTATAATATTAGTAGTAGGATAGGACAAATGAATCCATTGTCTTGTATATGATATCAGTATAGCCCAGTAATTGGGTTTCGCGGGTCTAATAGCAATTACTTCGTGAAAAATACTATAATTTACCATGCCATTACCGGGCTCGGGTTTCCTTTTAGAATGAGAGGGGTTAGGTTAGACGTAGTCATGGTAGCTCACACGCTGGCCTAATTCACAGACTTCATACGCCATCGAGAAAGCCTCTCAGACAGGCAGATTTCCTCACAATTATATTTAATCCAATGACAGTTCATTGATAATACGCATATGATTTCAAAAAGTCAGAAGTGGGTGCCGCAGATTCGAATTTGAGACCTATGACTTATCAGTCCAATGTTCATATCGCTAGAATAACACTGTTTATTATATTGTAAGCATTTGCTATTAACCACTACATAAACAAAACTACCCCATTCTATAGAAACGCAAAACAAAATTCACATTATAACTAGTATCTATAATTATACGTAGAGAATAACCTTATATTAAACTAGCAAACGGTCTCCAAAGCACAGCAAAAATATCAATAGTCATATCAACACAGACTTTTCCCGCCATATGTTGCCGCCAGACGCCATTTTCCCGCGTAATTAAACGTCAAGCATCCATTTTGCGTATAAACATGCATGAGGGAATCGGCGCGTCGCCTCGCCTCGCAAATGTTTTAGCGCCTTTTTATTTTTGTTCGTGGATGCGAATCGAATATTAATTCGGATTTCTTTGTAAGCTACTCGTATGATGTTAAAACGAATCATATTTAAACTTACAAATTGGCATCTAGACATTTTCTAGTTGTATTTTGACAAAGAAAGGTCAAAGAATAAATAATTTGAAGATTTGTTTGTTATTTATTTGAACAATTTATTATAATGTAATTTTTACTATCTGTAAATCGAATAAAACTCTTTGGTTTATCTGTTTTACAAGAAAATAAACAACATGAGCATAAATCTGCGAGTTGGGAAAGCCAATTGAGGGGAACGGCTACTTACATTTAGGGGATTGGATGAAAAGTATTGTCAAGTTGCTGAACAATATCGAGTAAACAAATAAGCATACAGAACCATAACCTATTAATATGACTTTCAGAGGCTTATAAACGTATTTAACTGTTCCTGGAAACGAATCTAAAGATATGTATAATGATAAACACGCGGCAACTGGCCGAAAATATTCAAACCAATTACAAATTTTAAACAACTCTCAACGAAATTGTTTAGAATCGCCTGTCTGTTAAAAAATATACCCCATATATTTGCAACTAACATGATCACTCGAAACGGACCGACCACATTAGAACATAGTGACGTATGAATAGTCTAGACTACGAAAACAATACGCCAAATGAATCACGGTCCTCAAATTCGGTCACACATGTTGCTAGTAACATTGGCACTTGATGCCAACGAACGCCATAATTGACCGCCAAGGAGGTGCAGAATGCATAATGCATGAACGCCATTGGATACATCCAGTAATTGGAACCTTGTGGAACTTACTCGGGCGACGATTATGCGATAACTATACAACGGTTGCAAGTTAGTTTTATTCGATTTTGATCCTTAAATTTATAGTAGGTAGAGCTAAAAGATTTATTGAGTATATTTTATTATTAAAAAATAAATTCTGAGCTAAGTATATAAAATGTACTTTTTTTATTTTATGGATTTAGAATCTCCTTTGATTCCTGACAGAATGCAAATAGTTTTGACAATTTTAAAGTAATAATAATAACCTTTAATAATTTACATGTCTAATTGAAATAAAACATTTAGCTTTGATTTTTTGTCATACTTATTTGCGTCTACAATTTATATTAGAATAAATTCAACTAATAAAAAATTAAAATCCATTACTGTACCTCTGAAATTGAATTTTGAATATTTTATTTGATAAATAATGGCAAATTACCGAAATATCTTTATCTAAATTTAATAATTGCATTTGTGCGTTATTCAAAATTCTGTCTTCATCGCTTAAATAAATTACAAATTATTTTTAACAATTTTAAAAATAAAAGTACATAAGAAGACACAAAAACAATTTTACTTTGAAACAACCACCTGCTAATCGATATTTACATAATAAAGCCACTATACAATTCTGCCCTCGATGCCTTAATTACGTCAGCAAACTGGCAATACAGTCCTTCTTAGCGGTGATTACACGAGCCGACCTATTATGCTCACAATCGCCCCAAAAGTTACTAATTAGCAAAGAAAGCGGTTTACCCCATATTCATGAATATTGAATAATACCACAGTTTCTGTAGCTGCCAACTGTGCAGAGTACGCAAATCACGTACGCACAATGACAGGTCCTAATTGTTTGTTACACAATCAATGATCGTCGCTTAGGAGGCCAATGTCGCGGTCCACACGCCCAGAATATCGATCATGGTGGAGAGATGACACATCCGGTGATCGCGGAAACTTTGAAACTAAAATGGGAAATGTATATAAGCTGTGCGCGTCGCAGTCACAGCATCATTCGTCTCCAGTCAGTCGAAACAAACAGTTCAACATGAAATCCTTTGTGTGTGTGCTCCTGCTAGCAGCTGTTGTGGCAGCTGAACCTCCCGTATACAGACAAGCGAGGTTCAGATACCTAAGGCAAGAACTTGAATCAGGCCCCGAAAAAGAAACTGAATCGAAAACTGAAGGAGCCCCTTACGCTCCAGCTGGCTTCAGACCCTCAAAAGAATTTAATCTGCCATCTCGCCAGGAAGTGTCTCCTCCCTCCACTTCGTATGGTATTCCTGACGACAGCTACAATGCTCCTCTAAAGACCTACATAGCTCCTCAAAAGGAATACGGTGTCCCGGAAAAGAGTCCAGAAAGCGAGTACGGTGCTCCAGAAAAGAATGAAAATGAGGAAAATAAAGAGAATGCTGAGGGGGAAGAGGGAAGTGGCAAGGAAGAAGAAAAGGTCGAAGTTGAGAAGGAAAAACTTGAGGAGGAGCCAAAGAAGGATGCTGAAGTTGTGAGCGCTCAAGGTGTGTACTATGTTCTCTTGCCCGGTGCTCAGCTCCAAAGAGTGCAGTTCCAGACAGAAAATGATGTAAGGAATATGGCGTATACTGCTCGTCTTCAATACCGAGATGAAGACCGTGCCCCAGTGTACGTGTATACATCTGTACCTCAATACCAGACCGCGGCTTACGTTCAATTATTCTAATTTCAAACCCTTTCAACCAATGTGACCCCCAAACGGATGCAATTTAGATTTTCGAGGATTATGCCGGATCAGATACGGAAATACCGTTTTTCAAACGAATTTATTATTCGATGTCGTTTCTCGATGTTTATACTCAATCGTTTTCAGTTCGGTAATAACCGCACTTTATTTTTTATGTAATTTATTCGAGACGTTATAAATAAATGTCTTTTGTTTACATAATTTGGTGTGTTTTTATTGTTTTCTGAGTTTTTAGGATTTAGGATATATTTTATACAGACATGTTTTTCTAGGATAAATAGTGTTTTCACAACCCATGCTGAAGCTAATTTGAATGCTTTTAAAATTACTAAGTGCTAAATTGCTGAAGCTAACATCAAAGTTTATTATGTAATGCGTAGTATCAGATAACTTTAAGTTCTTACCGGGTCCTGGGAATTCCCATTACATACTTTTCTTTCGAGTATAAACTATGAAATGCAGAATTACTTGCCTACTTTATAATAAAGAAATTTACTTGCAAAACTTTAAGTTTCTGGACCCTCTTAAGATCTAATTTGCGTAGATCTAGTTGACAATATGTTAATCAAATTTTTTTAGTGTTCAGACCACCAACGGTATAATTAAAGCCAAGATCATAATGAAGACTTTTTAATATTAAATTAGCCTTACATTCTTAAAAATAAATCTTTTCAGCAACAAACTCCCTAAAATATAAACGACAACAATAAAAATATGGCAGCGAAAAATACTTTATTAAAAATATTACTTGCTAACGTTAAAATGTTGAACATTGAATTGAGTGATATCAATCCGTTCACACGTCTCTGCACCCAGAGGATATTTGTGAAATCAACTGTGTACTTACATTTTCTTTGTTATATAGGATATAATGTTGATCGATTTATATTCAAGCCTTTGTTATTATGGTGTAAGTAGTTGCTACTTCTCGAATACATAATATTTTATGGATGTAACTATGAACTAAAACTTATAGATTTACACGATATCAATAACTACTTTCTCTACTTAAAAAACAGCTATCTCTTTTTTAAATGACAAACTTGATAGTTGATATCATTGCACAACTCAAAAATCTGACTCAAGAAATTTATTTTGTGTAGAATGTAGGAAGAACTAATAAAAATTTCGAAGCAGAAGCGGCACCATAACGAGTAAACGAGATCGTTTTTAGGTTGTGCGAAAAGCATGGCGGTTTTTAAAGTGTAGAGCGACAACCTTCCCTCTCAATCACAAAACGATCGCAATAGGACGTCTTGGTACAAACCTCAATTAATATGGCAGATACTATGTGAAAAAAAAGTTACGCTTATTACAATCAGGTCTCTAGACAAGTTACAATCTGCCAATCAAATCGACGAGTGAACAAAAAACAAAATGAAATGAATTGACACAAGCTTAGGACAGATCGGACGATCATAAATGTCATATCCATACATTTTATCTTTAGTCGTTCTTCGTATTTAACGGTAGACAGTAACTTTTAGGTCCCCTGATTACATTTCTATAAAAGTAATAAAAGATGTACAGAGGCCAGCACATCAAGCTACCCCAATCTGTCAAATTTCTTTGATAGATTGTCAACTTTAATACATTATAATAAGGTTCATATTCAATTGGGAAAATTTGACAGTTTTGGATAGCTCGACCTGCTGGTGCCTGTACAATGTGTTGATCATTTGAGTCGCCAGATGAAGCAGCTAAGTACAACAAAATTAACGAGGTTTTAGATATTGTAATCACAAGTTACATAATACGAGTATGTCTATTATTCAAACTAACATAGTAACAAGTGAGTTAAAACCAAGTCATGCTCCACAAATATCTTTAGTTAAATAAATGAGAATTTTGACAACGTTTTCAAAGAATTAACATTACAATTGTTGCCCCGATTTGGTAATTACGGACGGTTTTACAAAAGCAACCACAGCCGCTACTTATGACATCGTTATGTCATAAAAATGCACATTTGCAACAAATATTATATTGTTTAAAAAGAGAGAATTGAACAAAAATATGTTATTTCGACAATATTTAGGTTTTCAGAACAGCTGTCTTTTGTTACCTTTGTTTGATTCCGAACGGAACTTTACACTGTTTTGGAATTTAGTATCGCTATTTTGTAGAATTTGGAAATGTTTGTAGTGATTTGCATACTTATATTATAAAATAAAATATGAATCTATTCAGTGATAAAAAAATAAGTGCAACATTCCTTGTGTGATTGATACCGTCGAGCATCATCAACATTATCATCACACTTGCCTTTATTACTGTCCTTATTTAGTCGATTTCAAATTTCGAGTTAATATTGAAATTGATTTAGTTAATTTCTTGTAACACTAGTTCTTTCTACGCTATTTCTTGTTTCTCTTGTACAGAGACTAGTATATCAAGCACCACTATATGTCAAATTTCTTTTCATATGTCAAATCTTCATTATGGTCGGCCGACCTATTTGTAATTAACCAGGCATAGTCCAAACTCGTGAGCTACTACTGAGATTTGTTTAGAAAAATCCAATAACATTTTCGTTTCACATTTTCATCGATTCCCAGGTCAAGCAAAGTGTTTTTGTGTTTTTATCTATTAAATTCCTTGTAGCAGAACAGTTTGAACTTGTGCCTGGTTAATGGCAATAGGGTCGCCTCCTATTAATATATCATCTAATATTCAGAAACATAATTTTAGTTTGGCACTGCCTTTGTTTTGTGTTTGTGCTGTGGTGCTTAATACCTCAATGATGTCTGTGGTGTTCACTGTGATGGTATGTTGCCACATGTCTGCGGTTTCCAGAATTTCGACGTCTTGTATATACATATATTGAACTGTTTGTCTGTTTATATTGTCGGTTATACAGACAGATTTGTACTGGAAGTTGATTTAAAAAAAATAATGTATTTAATTCATTCTAAAACAATATTTACAAGTATTTGGTTTGTAAATTTGATTTAAAACTATTATTGAACATAGTTTATAGTATACAATGTTATACCATGTATAATAAAAATCATAATGTGCTATTAGGTTTATGTATCCCTGATAATATGTATAACATTTTTTTTGTCGGTATGAAATATCTTCCTTAATCCGTATCAAAACTATGACGCCATGCTGAAGACTATTTTTCCCTCGAATGACGAAAAATAAGGTTCGATAAGTTTTAGTTTATTTCCGTACACACATATTTTCAGTATACAGGGTGGAAGGGACTTCGACGCGCAACGGCTTACCATGACTTCAGTACATGATTCTGGACCCCTCTGCGTTGGAATTTTTCGTCGGCTTTTTCTTAAATTTTACGTTTTTTTTGCAGTTTTTTCAACTTTAAACTGTATAAAATAATCATTTCTATCTAACCCAATAAGAATTTTAATTAAAAAGTCATTAATTCACTTTTTTCACTAAAAACAGTATTGTAAATTAAACTCGAAAGATCTTCTGGTCAGCTGTTTCCTTAGAATTCACTTGCGAGTTGTAAAATTAAAAAAAAGCCGACGAAAAATTCGAACGCAGGGGGGTCCAGAATCATGTACTGAAGTCATGGTAAGCCGATGCGCGTCGATGTCCCTTCCACCATATATATTAAAAATTATATTTTAGAAATAACATTTTCGAAATTACGTTTAAATCTGTGCAAAGTATTCACACGGGTCATAATAGTTTTTCTATATTCCTCTATTGTCAAGCCATGACGTCATTGCCATCGCTACCATCATGACAGCATTCAATTAACTCATTTTAATCAACAAAATGACGTTAGTCGCTTCACAACACACCTGCCATTTGACTGTATTGAACGAAACAAAATAAATTGAAATGTTCCAATCATGTGAATAGAATCAATCATTGATATTGACTTTCAAATTCACTGAAACGTATTTTAAATTCATTGAGACCTACAAAGAAGGAAATTAGATTATTTCGATGTTCGCAATTAGGATTCCAGATAGCTACGGTCCATAGTATAAAAACATCAGTGTATATAAAGGTAAAACAGTATTTGGACATTGGAGACTTGGCATAGAAACTTAACATTCCCTAATGCAAACATAAGTTCATTAAATTCCAAAACTTTTTGCTTTGAACACAAACAGGATTAAATTCCGTTTCAAGAATGAGTAGAATGTTTCCAGCTGAAATCGGTTATACAACATTGTACAAATTTATTGAAATATGACTACGGTTATAATATTAGCCTCATGGTTGCCAGACTGCTACGCTTGAAGTCCTGGTTTCGATTTCTAGGTCGAGCAGTGTTATTGGTTTTTTTTAATGAAATTTTCAGTTGTTCCGAGTGTGGATTTGTGCCCGGATGGATGACAATTAGCTGTCCTCCTATTATATGGAACCTAAACATAATAGCAAACTTTGAGTTTACATTAGTAATAAAGTAATGAAGTATCATTACTAAGCAGGTTGCACGGTAGCTCTGATAGCATCTTACAGGTTATTGCGGAGAAATTCGATTCTCCAATTATGAAGGCGTTCGGGTTTTGATCAAATAACCTCTTAGTAGCATATTTAATCAGAACCTGAAAGAATTGTCCTACATTTAAGTTTATCCTTTATAATTATGCAAATTCAATTTCCAACTAAAATAGTTATTTTATTCATTCAGGAAATCATTCTTTTAGGAAAACTTACAGCCAATTTTAAGTCAAATTGTTACTATCAAAATTGTACTTGTCTTAAATAAAAGAATTATTATTATAAGTAAACCTTTGCCTAACCATTACGACCACTAGGCAGTAATTAAGTAGCTTATAAAGCAGTAGAAGAAAAAGCAGATATATCTAATATAAAATTATTGAGAACCAATTGATCAATTACGAAAATTTCGAGAGTCGATTCAACCCGATCTCTTAGACATGTTTCAAAGGCGAGTCACCGTATGCAAACATCGCTTCAACGTCGAGTGTATGGACGATCCTCGACATGTCCGAATGCCGGGAATATGTAAGCTTGTACAAACAACATTGATTGCGTCCGATTTTCAACGTATCTATGTTTGATCTGTTAGCGTCTCATTTTAATTACAATCGACGCGATTGGGGTTACGTTGATCGATAATATGAGATGATCGATGTAATGAGGCATATGTTTATTTTCCTAAAAAAATAAAAAATTACATACCAGAATGGTATTAATCCTGAAACAGAAAATACAAGCGTGATTGTATTTTCTGTTTTAAGAGAGGTAGGACATAGTGGGAGTAATTCCACTTAAATTGGAGCTGCCGTTCGGGTCAATGTTCTGTGTAATAATGCGTAATCAAAATCGTGTGCAGTTACATTTATAAGATTAGGCGAGCTACACACTACAGAAGTACCTCCACCTTGCAGAAAAATAAAGTGAAATAACACTGCTTTGAGCTGTGTTGTGTTCCTTTCAGTGAGCAAGGTTGCCAGTGCTCCGCGAGGAAACGTTGTGTTGGCAGTGGGGTAGACTTTGACCCTTATACTGCCAACCCAACTATTTCTCGGGCTCGGTAACTCGCAAGTTGATACCCCTGGTGTTACAAGCATATACAGGCTACGGTAACCGCTTACAATCAGGTGGGTCGTATGATTGTTTGCCGCCTTAGTGGTATAAAAAAACGGTAAGTTATAGATAGATATAGTATTTATTTAGTGTACAACAAAGGATATAGAGAAAGAAATAAAAAACAAACGTCAAGTACAATTGGCGGTCTTATCGCTTTAGCAATATATTAAGCAATCTCTTACGTACACCCATTGGCTGGACAAGAGTTATGTAAGAAAATGGGTAACCGGCGGTTGAGGTGTACTACTAAGTACACCTCAACCAATAAATCAATGACTACTAAATCGTACATATATATAGTTTTATATATTATAAATCGTACATATATATAGTTTTATATATTATAATATCAAATAAAGACAATATTTGCGTTTTTCTGTAAAGACACAATTTTTATTAACAAACAATGTACAAGCTACTTACTTTCTGCCTCGCACAACTAAACTGTGGAATGAACTGTCGCCTGCAGTATTTCCGGACCAATATGACCTTCAAACCTTCAAGAAAAGAGCGTACTCCCTTTTAAAGGCTGGCAACGCGCTAGTGACTCCTCTGGTGTTGCGGGTGTCCATGGGCGGCGGAAATCGCTTACCATCAGGCGATCCGTCTGCTCGATTGCCACCTATCCCATAAAAAAAAAAAGAAGCTATTTCTACGTAAAACACTTGTAACTAGCTACTAACTCACCTGTAAAGACAAAAAAACAACATTTAATGCCTTTATTCCAGCGTTTGATATTTGATATATCTTTAATCGGAAATTATTTTATATTGAATATTATTTAAATATTTCCCTCAGACTGACAGTGAAACACTGTTGTAAAGGTGTCAATCATCAATCAATAAGGTTCTATGAATAAGGCTAATCTAAATAATTAAATAAGAAAATTACACTAGTATAGCGATTTTCTTTACATATATATAAATATCAAACAGTGTACTAATGTACATCCACAGTTCGTCGATATATTTGGGTCCCATGTAATAGAAAGTAAGAAAGACAGCTCTCACACAAGCCCTGTGTTGCACCCTTTATAAACAGAATTACCAATCACAAAAAACACACAGACTCTAAAAAAATAACCGTGAAGCGCATAAATATTTGTCTTCGGTGGGAATCAAACCCACGACACTTGGCGACTTAACCACTACGCCAAACGTGCAGTCAAGGAACCTTGTAATTATTCTCCACTTTGTTCTAAAGCTATTAAAGAGATTCTTCTATGATTAAAAGTGATAAAAGCATTTGTAGCACTAACTTTAAGAACGGGACTAGTTTAACTGCTGTTAAGCTACCTGCTTTAACACAGGTAGAGGTAGATGTTTAACACAAAATATACGGGAATCTATTTTTCCCAAGTATAATTTTACATGCGTCTCGTCTAGTCTAAAACACAACGTTCATACGAATTTTATATAAAAATCCGAAAATAGCTTTGTTTGTTTGTTACACTTTCACGCTTAAAGTACTTTCTTCTTTGATTCTTTTACCATTTGACCGCCACGGACGTGTATTGACGTCAAATGAAAACTTGCTCACGACGCCAAAGACGGCATGGCAAGTCAAAAATACCACTTTTTTTTAGTTCAAAATTAATACCTATACAAACATTTGTTTTTTTTTACCTATTATTAGATACTAGAATTTTTCGCTTGGCGTAGAGAACACGGATTTTCGTTATTGATGTGGCTATCAAAAGGTTAAAAAAACACGTTTCCCAACACTAGGATTTTCGTGGCAATAGGCATCACCATGTAATAACATAGTAGGTACTTTAAACTTACCGTTATGTGTACACCACTGCCTAACCCTTCGGGGAATACAGACGTGATTGTATGTATGCACTTCAAACCCCTCGCATTGAGCTCAATATTCGTACTGTTCTAATAAATATTATCTAATAAACTATTGTTAATTAATCATGCTCACTAATAACCAAGTTGATTAATCGTCTCAAGGAGAATATTTTGAGAGCCCCTTCGAAGATAATTATTGATAGCATGTTCGTATATATGTCAAAAGGTCTGAACATCATTTATTTGGATCCTTCAAGCCAGTGATATTACTATTTAAAAAACAAGATATATTTATTATTATGTAATTATAGTTTAGTTATAAGAGATTATAGTTTAGTTATAAGAGATTATAGTTTAGTTATAAGAGATTATAGTTTAGTTTTAAGAGATGTAGTTCATAGTGGGAGTAATTCCACTCAAAATGGATCTGCCCAACTGGGGAAGTAAATCCACCTTGCAGAAAATCGAAGTGAAACAACACTGCTTTGAGCTGTGTTGTGTTTTTTACGGTGAGCAAGGATGACAATGCTCCGCGAGGAAAAGTTTTGTCGGCAGAGGGGGACTTAGACCCTTATACTGCCAACCCAACTATTCCTCTTTCGTTTTACAGTGTCGGCAACAGATACCCCTGGTGTTGCAAGCTGGTGTCTATAGGCTACGGTAACCGCTTACCATCAGGTGGGCCGAAGATATGCTTGTTTGCCACCTTAGTGGTATAAAAAAAATAATTGATTAATTTCAAGAACTAAGTACTAGGTATTTTACAAATAAGTATTTGGTAATATTTTTTTAAGAAAAAGCAAAAATAACACTTAACCGCACTTAAACAACGATTAGATCGTTTGACAACTGAGACCGATGGCTTTAGTAACTCTCTGAGGCATGAATGGGTCTCGACTGCCCCACAGAATATTACTAATAGTAGGTACGATGTCCTGAACAGGTCCCTATATCTTTAAACATACTGCAACGTCAATCGATTGTAAAGCAAGGTTCAATGGATCTAACCCTATGCACACATTATAGATATTGACATGTATAAACGACATCTGATAATAAAAAAAAACTCTTTTAAAAAAGAAGACTGACACCAATCATTTTGTGGTGTATCTTCAGGACCGATAGTCAAGTCAACCAAATCTATATGGGACTAACTAGAAAGTATATTCTATCAGAAAAAAATAGAAGAAACATATAACGTATAACAAAAAAAAAACATGCATTAGAAATGATAACCTCCTTATCTTTTGAGAGAAAATTATCAGTTACAGATTTCATTGCCAACGTTAAAGAGAGAACTCCTTCCATCTCCGTCAGAGACTTAATCGGGCGCATCCGCACCCATTACCTCCCCCTATGTTTCACTAGACGAGCTCCCCTGAGGAAGACATAAAACTGTCGGCACTTAATTAACCAGACGTCCATACATACGAAGCTTTGTCGAAGCTCCGGACTTCTTTTTTCTAGTTTTGCAGCTCACTTTGAACTTTCAATGAGTTTTTATTGAACGGTTTTAAAAGTAATGAACAGAGTTTCAAACTTAGATGGTTTTATTGGGGTGTATTATAAAGTTTTCACTGAATCTTGGGTTCGATTCCCAGGTAGAGCAAGATGTTATATTAGGTATATGTTTTCTATGAAATCTCAGTTGCAGCTCGGAGTTGGCAGTGCTCCGCGAGGAAACGTTGTGTTAGCAGTGGCATTTTGACCCTTATACTGCCAACCCAACTATTCCTGTTTCGTTTTACAGGGTTTACAACACGCATATGATGCCCCTGGTGTTGAAAGCGTCTATAGGCTACGGTAACCGCTTACCATCAGGTGGGCCGTGTGATGGTTTGCTACCTTGGTGGTATAAAAAAGGCTGGTTAATGGCCATAGTCTCGCCCCCTATTACATGTGAACTAAACATACCGGCAAACTGTTGGTGTACATTAGTACACCTCAGCCTAACCCTGGGGGGAATACAGGCGTGATGGTATGTTACATTATGTTCCACAAATCATCATCACCCAATCATTTTCACATCTATGTTGGGACCTGTCAGTCCGTCTAACCAGACCTTCATATCGGCTGAATATCAGATCTCCATAACCCAATTTCTAAGCAACATCGACATCCTGAGGATAAATTGGATAAATGTACACTACCAATATCCTGAAGCAAAACTGTACATGCACACGTCTAAAAAAGCAGTGATAGTCTAGTAATATGACCATTGCACTGTCAAGGCAAAGGTCTTGAGTACGAATTCACGGCACCTCTGACTTTTCAAAATTATGTGCGTATTAATAATGAATTATCACTCCCTTGAACGCTGAAGGAAAACATCGTGAGGAAACCTGCATGCATCCTTAGAGATTTTCTCGACGGCGTGTGAAGTCTGCCAACACGCATTAGACCAGTGTGGTGGACTATAGCCTCATCTTTCCCATTCTGAGAGGAGACCCGTGCCTAGCAATAGGAGAGTATATGGGTTGATGATGATGATGACATGTCTACACGAATGTGCACTAAACGCACCTTATTACGCTCACATTTGCTCTTATACAAACTTCAACTTGTTTATACACCGAGAATTTTTAGTCGTTTTGGAACCGAAAATTTTAGACTCTATATCAGTAATGGAACCTATTAAAATTTAATTTATTTTAAATAAAAATATATTATTTTATTGATTATGAAAAATAATGTCATATTCGAACAAAAAATGAGAACTCATGATAACTCCACTCAATGTTACGTACTACGATCACTACGATCGATGTCATTCAATGTTACACACACAACACTAAGCGGTAAAACATGCCTAGACACGTTATCCGCCCATTGGATGTGGCGCGGCGCCCGCTGCCTACAATCCACGCACACAGCTGTAATGTATTATGTACCTACCCCTAGTAACAGGCTGCGCGGCGCCGGCGCGGCGAGCGCTCCCGCGTCGTCGCGTCGCCCGCGCCGCTCCCCGTTAACCACCCCGCACGGCCGCACCCGCCAGTTCTGTTGCAACTCGCGCGCGATAAAGGTTGCATTTTTTACGTTTTACGTAGCCACGCGATACAAACCCACGAAAATGAGTCTTCAGTATTGAATACTTGAACGCGGAGTAGGTACTTGACAATGGTTCAGTTGTACGCTGTTGCCAGTTACAATTTGGAAGAGGCCAGGCAGTTGTATTCCCGGCCAGAACATTTAAAGGCGCTGCGGCTACGAGGGATTGAAAGTCCTCAAGTACCTTCAAGCCCTACCAACTTGGCTGCAACCCAGCGCCTTCTCGATCATGGACAATTCCGTGTGCCGGCTCACGCGCAAGGTCGAGGGCGCCTGAATGACTCGCAGTAGAACGAAGACGCTATTCTGGAGTAGGTACTTCGAGCGGGCTCCGCGGCGAAGCAATGCGATTATAATGGCGGTAATAATGGCTTAACCATCCCTATAAGTTCCGTCAAGCTCACGTCATCAACAACAATGATGCACCGGCAAGAATTGCCCTATGTCAGCTGCCCGGCTCATTATGCCAGTGTTGTGCGTGCTTACCCAAACAATCAGTTCCGTGATCGATGGATATGCCACGGCGCGCGGCGGTCCCATGGCTTGCTCACCACCGATCCCGGACTTAACGCCCCTGGATTTTTTCTTGTGGTCGGAAATAAAAAGACTCGTTTATACCCGTGAACATGAAAGTCTTAACGAGTTACGCAGTGCGATAGTGGACGTCTTTGATAAAGTGAAAAGTGATAGGCTAAAAGACAATACCTAGCATAAAACGGGCACGTTTGTGTATTGAACGCGGCAGACTTCTTTCTAGCAGTAGCTTCGGTACAGGGAAGTGTAAACAATTTGTAAATAAACTGTTAATAGGTAAGTACTTAGATATGTACCTACATAAGTTTTTTATTTTGTAAATAGCTCAAATTCCAAAAATCCAAACGCCTTAAGTACCTACTCAGTTCACCTAGTTAGTTAGCTCTCTGTTTTTAATTATTGATACCTACAGTAAATATAGATAAGTTCAATTCAAATAAAGTGTTTCTGCCGGTCCTAATCCCGTGTAAAGTATGAACGAGAAATTGGAGTAGGTACAATTTACGTAGTTGGCGTGAAAATGTTGACGACACGCAATCGTATCGTCAACAATGCGCAACGGCTGTGCGAGCGACTGCTGCGCCATCGCGGGTTCGATCCTCGCTCGGAACCAATTTGTATGATCTGTAGGTGATTGTTCTGGGCTTGCGTGTTTGTGTATGTAAAAATTTATGTTTGTAAATGCACCCATGACACAGGAGAAAATCCTAGTGTGAGGCAAGGTTTTTTTCTTAAATAAAAACTACGATAAAACCTACCTACACACAGTCTTATTCTATTTTTTTTGCTTTAAGCTGATTCGCTGGGCGCCATACTTGTAGTATTTGAACTGCGATCTAGGTACTAACCTAACATCAAATTACGTCGCTATCTGCATCGTAATGCAATTTATTTTAATAATACAATGTACTTGTCTAGCTACTAGCTATTAAATCACGCGTAGTAGGTACTCGGACGGATCATCCGACCGTCGTCTGTCGCTCGCGTTGCTGTAGGTAGGTAACCAGCTGATGAGCTGACTCGTACCGCGCGATCGCGCCACCGCGCCTTGCGCCCGCGCCACCCGCGCCACCCGCGACCCGCGCCCCGCGCCACCCGCGACCCGCGCTACTCGCGACCCGCGCCCGCGCCGCCTGCCGTGCGTCATTGATAATTGGCAAGCTTGAGACTGCGGCGGTTTTAGAATGAAATATTCGTGCACTACTATGAACAAACTCGAACAAGTGAATTTTTTTTTTGAATTGCCAACTTTTTTATTATTAGCTGTACAGTCAACTTAATATTTTTTTTTTGTACTACTAATTATCCTAAGTTACCACGTTTCGGTTCCAAAACGACTATAAAGTCACGGTGTATAGTTCTTCAACCACAACCAACAAAATTACGGTCGTGTCAGCATCGGAAATGTCCATGGAGCGGCCGCGCTCCGACTAAAACCTCCATGTTATAACCTCGATGAATTGCGATACTATTAAAAAGTAAACTGTCAATGTCACAATAGAAGTCCGTGTACAAAGTGCTATTGTAAAAGCTAAAATTAACATCACGATGTATCAAACTACAGAATTTATGATTCAAGAAGCCGTCAGTCTGTTACCTAGAGATAGGAATAAATGTGGCTTTATAGCAGATATAGTAATACTGCAATGTAAGTTAATAGGGACTATTCATTCATTCATATCAGCCTATTGCCGTCCACTACTGAACTTAGGCCTCCCCCAAAGACCATCCCGGTCTTGGGCAGCCGGCAACCATCTTCTATAATAAGTCGTAATTATTTATTTCCGTAAATTTTGAATTTGCTTCTGAATTCTTGATAAATGATATTTATTTTTGCAAATACATCTTTTGAAGACACTTACAATTCAATATTTAATTAATACTACATAGATAGCGCCTGCATTTCCAAGCTGACGACCTCTGAGAAGAAACGCCGCAACAAACAGTGAATCATGGTCTCTTTTAAAGTCCATATAGTAAATTTACAGTATTAAATGCTTATTAGATGTGTTTTACTATGTAGGCAAATCTGAACTGGATCTTTTGAAGAAAGAGCCATAGCAGTTTTGAGTTGACCAGTACTTACTGACGGCACGCATACATCAGTCACAGTCAGCCATTATTTTGGGAGCTCAACGACCCGTCGCACGACGATACCAGATGAGCAAGACAATTGCGTGGGTCACGGATACTAAAAACTGTCACAAAACGTGTAAACTAGCTTAGATAGCACTCACATTTACATGTAAAATGTTTAAAAATATTAAATAAATTATTTATAAAAGAATGACAATAAACATTGCATACGCCATGTCAAATTATGTATCAACTGTGCTCGTTCTGCAACTCTGTTATGTATCTAAACAATTCGAGAACACTGGTACCCTAAACACAAGTTTAATCTTACACTGGGTACCAGAGTTCATCGTAACCACTTTTCTTGTTGCTCTAACGATGCAGTGTCCAAATAAGTGTTTATATGTACAACTTTTGTTTAATAAAGAATTATTTATGTATTATTTATTTATAATATATTATAAAATGTGAATAACAAAATCATAATTCAGTCAGTATACTAAATTATATTCTTCAATCACCAGGCATAATAGTGTGCATCGGTTCAGTATCAATTCTTGCGTGCGTGTGGACTCCAGAATACTCCACCATGGACTACGACAAGTTGACTCGTATCATGTACCTATATGATTCTGACGCGTGTGGTTACAAATTGAATACCGCTAAGATGATATCCAACCTCCACATCAGTAATGAGACCTTTGGACTAGACGTGCTGCCCATTAAATGGCTGCCGGTGATTGCCACCGTGTCCACTCGACTCACAGCTAAGACTAGGAAGTAAGCTTTTCAACATATATCATGCATGTATTCCCCGAAGGGTTAGGCAGAGATGTACTTAAGTATACCCACAGTCCCCCAAAGGTCCCACGTAAAAGCGAGCCTATTGCCATTTAACCGTGAATAAATTCAAACTCCGAGACTGCTAGTGAGAATTTCATAGAGAACCTGATTAACACTAGTTGACCTGGGAATCGAACCTGTAGACCCCGGTAATCGAACTCTAGCGTAGCAGTTGCACTTAGGACTACTAACTCTCAACTATTACTCTTTCTACTAACGCCGCAGTTTGTTAATACCTTCTAATTTCCCTAGTAGATATAAGTACTAACATTAGTTGTTTAAGTTTTTGTATACTAACAAAATAGACGTATAGTCTGAAATAAAAATCATCATTATCATCATCAACCCATATACTGTCCCACTGCTGGGCACAGGTCTCCTCTCATATTGAGAGGGATTAGGCTATAGTCCAGCACGCTGGCCTAGTGCGGGTTGGCAGACTTCACACGCCGTCGAGAAAATCTCAAAGGCATGCAGGTTTCCTCACGATATTTTCCTTCACCGTTTTAAGCGAGTGATAATTAATTATTAATGCACATGATTTCAAAAAGTCAGAGCCTTCAATTCGAACTCAAGACCTTCGACTTGGCAGTCCAATGGTCATAACACTAGGCTATCACTACTTTTAGAAATAGAAATATAATTATAATCTTTTCTTTCTACAGATACATGGAATTAAGCTTTGTCATCCACGTCATATGGTTTATCCTAGCCATAGCTTTCCTCGTCATCGTGAAAAGCAGCTCGGACTTACGCACGTTGAAAGTAGCGCTTGCCGTATTCTTCTACTGCTTCATTGGTATCATCACCTTCGACTTGTCTATGGCTGTTGTCTACATCACTCATATCAAACAGAGTTTGACCAAAGGCATGATCCTTAGATACAGTGGATGGAGTACCGAACTCAAACTTCAGAGCTATGATGACTTTGCTGGTTGGCTTCCCATTGCCGCTTCTGCCTGCTGGCTAAGAGGTTTCGTCATCTTCATGTTGAATGTGTACTTCTGTAGAGTCATCAAGCTTATCAGGCGAAGGATTAAGAGGCGGGAATTTAAGAAGAAATTCCCTAATGAACGATATTTACCCATTCCGGAGCCACAGCAGGTGCAAACTAATGATATGCGAGTTCTTGTCTATCGAGACGGGGAGAGGGGACCCCACACGAAAAAATTCCAGAATGTATTTTAATTACACACAAAATGACTACTGAAATTGGTCTTGAATCTTATTTTATCCTACATTAATTTATTATTAGAATAATTACAACGATTAAAAGGAATTTGTATTTAATTTTCTGGATTAGTAAACGCTGAATTTTTTACGGCCAAAATGTCAAATGAAGCGGTTCTGTTCTTGAGCGAATTCAATTTAAAAGGAGGACGCTATTAATTTTTTTCATTATCACCTCGGCGGGAGATAGAGGCCATTAATTCAGAGCTTTACCTGTAATCAAAACATTTGGCGTAGCAATTTTGGGACATCAATTAATACATGGCCTTCTTGAAATTTTTTTGCTTACTAGATTGAAATTGATTCGTCTTGGAAACGTTTTGTATTGAATTTGTGTGGACTGGAATTCAAAGGTTTACATTGTTAAATCATTGTCGCAATACTTAAACAAAATAATGGGATCATTAGAATTCTGGAGCATGATAACAATTTTGTATCAAAGTAAGTAGCATCTTCTAAGAATTTATTTACGAATTTTCAGTGTAATTTGTTCAATCTACTAAAGTATATGGCAAAACAACGTTTGCCGGGTAAGCTAATGAAACTATAAGATTCCTTGAAATAAAACTAGCGTCCATGGTCACGGGTAGACAGTCTACCCGTAACCATGGACGCTGTAAAGGGTCCGAAACGTTGGGATTAATAATATCAATATAACGCGATAAAATCCGTAAAAAGTAGTTTTATTTCAATGTATAACATTCGCGTAAATGTCGCAAATCAATTTAAAAGATTCCTTTCAGCTATTCTATGCGTCATGATGAGCTGGCTGACCTTGGATTGTAAGTTCGCACCAGATGATACAGAACTTCACGAGATAACAGTGATGAAGCTCCTGTACTTATACGACCCTGAGGCTTGCGGCAGGATATACTTCTATAACCTAACTTCGCACATTGGACACGACAGGATCTACACCAGTGTCGTGTGGCCAGTGAAGAATCATATCGCTGCTTCTTTCAGAACGTTAGTAGTCTTCTTCTTTTTGTGTCGATGATAAATATTTTATATTTACGTTCATGGTAATTTGACGTAAAAATCATGAAAATCGATCCACGCGTTTGGTCTCTAGTGTGCCACAAAGGAACGAACATACATACATACACTGATAGACACATTACCCTCCTTTGCGTCGCGCTGTCGGATAAAAAGATGTTCGTGTATGTATTTTTTTTCTTGTAATGGTAATCGATTCTGACGATTATTCTTACTCCTACTAACATCATAAATTCAAAAGTAACTCTGTCTGTTTGTCTGTTACGCTTTCACGCCTAAGCCACTGAACCGATATTGATAAAATTTGGTACAGAGATAGATTAGACTTTGGAGAAGGATATATAGCCTACCTTTGGCTTCAAAAAAACCCTTGAAATGTGAGTGGAACCGTGGGCAACAGCTAGTGTTTCATAAAGTATTTACTAATACTCCTGATATGTCCCCGTACCCATTGACTGGTAATTCACTATCCAACGACGGTAGCACCTTTCTCAGCTTTTTTCACTTTCAGGAAAGCGGTCATGGGTTGAGGAATCACAGTAGTTGTAATAAAATTTGACGACACGTTTGGCGCAGCGGCAGAGCGATCGGCTTCAGTGCCACGGGTTGTGGGTTCGATCCCCACACGGAACAAATGTTTGTATGACCTACAGGTAGTTGTTCCGGGTCTGGGTATTCGTGCACGTGATAGCTTGTGTTTGTAAACGCACTCACGATACAGGAGAAAATCCTAGTGAAAAAAAAAAAAGAGTTATATTAGCCTGTTACACATCTTTTTCAGCAAGATCCAGCTCTGGCTCTCCCTGCACTTGATATGGGTGACATTTGCTGTCATCAACGTGACGCAGGGGCAGCGGTCCTGCAGCTTCTACGCGACCCTGCTGCCGTTCACCACCACAGGAGTCACGCTGCTTGTTACCGATGCAGTCAATGCCATCCTGTTCCTCATCGACGCTAAATATACGCAGTCTGAACGTTAGTATATTAAGATGATGTGAAGTATCGATGCCTGGGTCGAAAAAACAATAACAATTGGCAATTGTCATTGTTTTTTTGTTATATAGGCACACAAAAACAATAATGTTAACGAAACATTTTTTTTTACGCACGGTTAAGCATACAAAACCCCCTCTCTGCAAGTAGGGAAGAAACGCGTGCTATAAAGGTTGGTAGGATTGGTATGTAGGCTGATAGGATCTTATTTATCTTATTAGGAACAAACAAGCAACAAATGCCTTCCCCATAGACTTCCACAAAGACTGGTTATTACTGATTAGAGAGCATAAGACCCCTTTTTTATAATATAATACAGAAAATCCTCATAGATCCTCCGCCACCCGGGGAGGTGACAGGGTATGTCGAACTCGCCCGCCCTATAATCATGGCCATGGGATCCGTAAAATTCTCATAGGAGCCGATGGTCCCCTTCAATTGGCGAGGCCTTACCTCGTTATCTAATCAAAGCTACGCGATTTTTGGCCACCAAAATAAAAGGGCCGCTCTAATTATCGCAAATACCACCCTCATACGTAAAACCGGCGCTCCAAACAGTTTGGCTGTGTTGAGTCGTACGTGTGAGAACCAGACCCCGAAAGAGTATTTACTTTAATTGCGTGCTCCATATTAAATGCTGTCTATGCTTACCATCAGGGATCATTCAAGTTAGCAGCAAAAGAAAATTATGTAAATAAACATCAGTTTTAAAGAACTTTTATCTTCGATTACGATGATGGCATACTACAAAGAATCGTATTCCTATTTTTTTTTTATTTTATTTTTTTATTATTATATCGCGGCTTAAGTATCACTGCGACCGCAGTCGGTCTATTGTGATCGCCACTGGTTGCATTAGAGCTCACCGCTAAACCCTGCGGCTACTATAAACTGCAGGATTTGCTTAGGGTTGAGCTCTTTTATTTCATCTGGGCTTACGATATGTTTCCCTAGACGAACACTGCGCTTGTGTATTAGAGACCCGCATTCTCCCAGGAGATGAAGTGGCGTTTCGTCCGCCTCCTCACAACGCCGGCAGGTTCGCGTGTCGCTCAGCCTTAGGTTGAACATGTGCTTGTTTAAGCAGCAGTGTCCTGTTAAGGCTCTCGTTACAATGCGCAAGTTGTTCCTATTTAATGCTAGGACAAGGTTTGTGTGCCGTTTATTGTAGGCTTTAATTAGAGCTTTGGAGTGCACCATGCCTGGCGATTCCTTCCAGAGCTTCGTAGCAGTTTCATAGCTTGAGTTCGTAATGGTTCTTAGAGCAAGGGCTTTCGGTATTCCACAGAAGGGCTCGGGTCCCTGCTGCGTACCACTAGCCCCCGCTCTAGCGAGTTCATTGGCACGTTCATTGCCAATGATGCCCGCATGACCTGGAACCCATCTTAAAATCACTCTATTCATCATTCCTAGAGAGTTCAGTTTAGCCATGCAGTCTTCCACCAGTTTCGACGAAATAACGTTCGAATCAAGCGCTAAAAGAGCTGCTTGGCTATCAGAGTTTATGTAAATTGTTTGATTGATGTAGCGCTTTTGCAGATTGGCTTCAGCACATTCCACGATGGCGTAAACCTCTGCTTGGAAAATGGAGGCGTACTGCCCCAAGTTAACGCTTTTGTCGAACTTGGGTCTCTCTCCATGTATTCCGCAGCCTACATTCTGTCCCATTTTGGACCCATCGGTGTACCAGATTAGGCAACCGGCCTTGTATGGTAACTGGCCTTTAGACCAGTCTTCCCTTGAAGGCATTTCTACGGAGTAGTGTTTTAGGTAAACATGCCGTAGCAACATGGCATCTGTTGTCATGCTAAGTAATGGCGTTTCCAAAATTGAGTCCTGTAAGGTCCTAAATTTTTTGGATAGCCAGTTTTTGCCCTGGATGCTGGCCCTATACATGCTGGCTTTCGCCTCCCTGTATACGAATACATGTAGAGGCGGCAGCCCCAAAAGGGCATTCAGCGCCATCGCGGGGCATGTAGACATAGCTCCTGAGGCAATAAGACAGGCAGTTCTCTGCAGACTGTCTAGTTTTTGTATAGTGGTCACTTGATGGGCCTTGTCATACCATGCCACTGATGCGTACGTAATAATCGGCCGCACAATGGCAGTGTACAACCAGAGTGCAATTCTGGGATTTACACCCCAGTTGCTACCCATCAGGCGGTCACTAACCCCAAGTGCCATCTTGGCTTTCTTTAGTATGTTCGCCAAGTGCGTGTTCCACGTCAGTCTTTGGTCGATGGTGACGCCCAAATACTTGACTTCCGTGGACTGAATAATGATCTTTCCGTTCAGCTTTGGCATTGTGAGTTTGTCCAAACGCCGTTTTTTCGTAAAAGGTACAATAACAGTTTTGTCAGCGTTAACAGAGAGGTCACTTCTGACGCACCATTCACTGACAGTGTTAAGTCCCTTTTGCATAATGCTTGTAATTGTCGATTGACAGAAACCCCTCACTATGATGAAAGGTCATCTGCGTAACCCTGCGCGTCAATTCGGAGTTCAGCCAACCTGTGTAGTAACTTATCCACCGCGAGGGTCCATAGTAATGGCGATAGTACTCCACCTTGTGGACATCCCCAGGCCGTAGATATTTCTATTGTTGTGTCATGAAGGGCTAATTTCGCTCCTCTATAAGAAAGCATCGCTCTCACCCATCTGATGGTGGTTGGGTCGACGTTTTTATCTATCAGCCCATTCACCAGCAGTGAGATAGAGGAGTTATCGAAAGCGCCTTCAATGTCAAGAAACGCACATAGCGCTATTTCTTTGTCCTCCATGGCCTTCTCCACTTTGTCTATCAGACTAGTGAGGGCAGTTTCCGTTGATTTGCCCTTACTGTAAGCGTGTTGGCTGTGGTGGATGGGAGATGCAATCAAAGCGACATCTCTAATATACCTATCTAGCACCTTCTCCATTGTCTTAAGAAGAAATGAAGTGAATGAATCGTATTCCTAAGCACTACTGCTCTATTTCTAATATAAGCTGACTTTCATTGTTCAGAAAGGCTATACAAAGCGAGATCAGCGTATAGTGGACATTTATAATTTGATGTTTAACCATGTGTACGTAGTGGTAGCTACTGAATATTCTACGCCACCTAATCCCTGATCAGCATAATCGGTACAGAAGTTGCAATGATCCCAAATAATGCTAGGTTCATTCGAATATGTAATCAGGCAAACACTGCAACCCAGATGTGATTCGAATACGATTCCTAATGTTCAAACAGCGAATACCCTCTGAATCCCCTTTGTAAACTGATAGTCGATCGACCACTCGATACATCGCGTACTTTGTGCGGAATATGACTTCCATTATCCCATCAAAGGCAGCGATGATATCAAATAAACATATTCGGGAAATTTACACCTGGTGTGGAAGCTTTTATGGAATGAACTCTGTGCTTCAAACTTCGAGCTCCCTATAATATCGTCGAGCTACACAGTAACTGATACATGCGTACCGTTGGTTGGAACTGATCTACTTACACAAAGCCTTGGCTCTTTCTTCATAAGGCTATTTCAGACAATGCCCTGCATTGTGTCAGTCATTGTGTCTGGACTTTAAGAAATACCAGTTTGCCGTTTCTCTAAAAAGGTCGTTATATTAGTTAGGAAATTCCGATGCCATCTAGTATTGAACATTGACTCCTAGTGTCTTTAAAAATCCCAATAACTACTAATTTGGGACTCAAATCCAGGATTCAAACGATTACAAGGTTAATGAGGCAGTCTCCTCTGTTTGATAAATAATAAATATTGATTGAATATACATAACTTCATATACGCAAATATTACGACAAAAACACATAGGTAGGTATATTATGAAATTCAAAACACATTTCCCTATTCTAATCCTGCGGCTTATAGCAATAACAGTGATGACTATCCTAATATTCACGTGAGCATGCCGAATGAGACCCGCCTCACAGTAATTGATGCCCACTCCACAGCTTGGAGGCCGCTTAGCGACGCATGCAGATCCATTAGAGTTAACTGGATAACTGTCTATTCACTACACTACGACATGCCAAGTTTCAAAAGGAATTTAATCCTTTCATTAACAGAAAGGGCAAACTGTATTCGTTAAGACGTAGTTGAATAGGTTCACAGTTCAACAGTTACCATCGATTTTTTCTTCCTGCTAGGATGATCTGGCGATCTGATCTCCAGTTATTTAAAGGTTTGAAATACTTAGGTTTAATTAATAATAAACAACATATGGTAGCATTTGACGCAATCTATTAAGCTTTTATTTAGCGGGATATAACTTTTAAACTTACTTTTATTCATCCTTTTTATCATATTCTGTAATTACTCCCGGTTTCTATTTGAGCTGAAATTTTACATACACGCTTAGTTAGGGTAGCAATGCATGGTTAGCTAATTGACGTCATTCTAAATCCAATATGGCGGACGTCTAAAGATGGTGGACTATTTCGCGGTATAAGAACCAGATGAACGTATCTACAAAAAATCAAATTTGTTTTGATGCTTAGTTTAAAGAGCCAGTGTAACGTTTGTGTATTTACGTTTTATTGGCACAAACATTTTTGTTAGATAAATAATACAAGTCAATGGCCAAAACGATGTGTTACGATTTACGTTTTTGTGGCTGTACTATTTTGTTTGATTAGTATTATTGTCCATTGACAAAATATAAACTTACGTTAGTTTGGCACCTGAAAGTTGATGTAAGGTCTCAACGAGTTGAAACACGCAGTGCGGGGAGCCCCCTGATTTGAAGTTAGGAGAATACTTTTTTTTTGCTTTTACTTCGTAATTGTGATTTTAAGTGACAATAATACAGTGATTCAATAAAATGAAGAAAAACAATAGAAATTGGAAGATTTTGGAATCGTTGGAACGAAGAGAACTCTATCAGATTTTTGAACAGGTGAGTTATCTTTAATACCTATACTTCAGTCTTGACTGTTATTAATTTGCATTAAACGTGCTGTTCAGGGTTCGATTCCCAGGTAAGTTTAAGTGTAACAGAGTTTGAGCTCGGATAATGCTAATAGTAACAATAATATTGTGTTATTTGTATTATAAAATGTGTGTTATTTACGATTTAAATTACTAATGTTATAAAACCAAACCCAACCTACAGCAATGATATCGCACACCTAGATCTAATGAGAGTTAAGTCAAAAATCTGTGTAATTGAGTTATGCTCACCATTCCATAGGTATACCGTATACCTATCTGACCAATAAAACAATGTTTTAGCAAACAGATAGGTATCCGTATAGGAAATGAAATGGTGATCATAACTCAATCACACAGATTTTTTACTTAACTCTCTTTACATCTAGGTGTGCGATATTATTTAATTTTACTTTACTTTGAAATAAAACTACTTTTTACGGATTTTATCTGATTTACTTTACAGTTTAATAATTTTGTTTTATTTTGTCTTAGGAACCAACTCATTCAATCGAGACCATCAGCTGCAATGTTGCCCTTGAAGAAATCAACAATTGCTGAAGCCCTCAACCAACCTTTAGTAAATTAACGACAACTTTAGAAAATGAATCTCTCTCTGTTTTTGGTGAAACTGGACCGTCACCCACAAAATTATTGACATTGGAAAATGTGGATTTTAAAATGATTAAGATTATCAGAAGAGGCAAAAGACTACCTGTGGAACAAATTGTGTTGAAAAATGCATATGACAAACCCTTACCCATTTCTAGTGAAAAGTATGACGATTTACAAGACTTATGCAGACAAGGCATCATTCCAACGCAATACCATAATTTTTATAAAGAGTTTTCAGTTGGAACTCCAACAACAGATGACGAAGATAATTAATATTTTTCTAAACGCTGATATGCTGATTACAGGTTTTATTATTTTAATTGTACTATTTCAGAAGTAAATAAAGATGACTGATTTATTACTTATTTTATTACTCATTTTATCATTACATACATAATAAAACTTAACTTCACAAATGACGTATTTAAGTTTGATAACAATACAAGTTTGAAAATGATTAAGGGCCACACTAACGTATGTCAACCGAATTTTAAAAATATATTTATTACGTCTATGTAAGCATATATAAATAAATAATTTCTATTTTTTTCAAAGCTCTAAGAGTATGGCAATACATAGAAAAATATTTTTTTTTCTTTAGTAGTATTTTATCTGTATTAAAAAGCTGGTAAAGTTTAAAGAACCGAATTTTCACAGTATTTTTGCTTTCCTGCAAAATTGAGAAAATGTAGATACGTTTATCTGACTCTTACACCGCGATTTATTTCTATGCACTGCCATGATATCAATTAAAAGAATGTTCTGAGAAAAATACACAAAATAAAATGACGTTACTCTAAATTCAAAGCATATTTTTTAGTTTGTTGGTTTGAGGTGCGTACTATTGTTGCGACCTCAAAATTGATTACGTGGCAGGTTTCAAATTTCAAATGTCTAACGCAGAAATTGGAACAGTGCTGCCAGGTTAAAATTGATATTTATGCAAAGTTTTATTTTATTAATCTTATTGTGTGATACTTTATATCTGTCTCTGTGTGTCCTTGGTTGAGGGAATAAATATGTTTTCTTTCTTTCTTTTCTTACAGCGGCAATTCTGCGTTACCTGTCACAAAAAGGCCACCTACGCGCCATGAACAAGAAGCCGATCATTCCAGCCGTCCTCAACGTTGAGGATACGTCATGGATCGCCGTGCTATTCTGTTACGCCAGCATGAGGGGCTTCGTCCAGTGGATTGTCAACTTCTGGATCGTTAAAGACAACTATTTTGAAGGCTTGGAGCGTTACCGTAAGTACAAAATCATTACAGGGGTGCTCAACATTATGGTCACATTATGAATAGCCGTTATTCGCTTACGGAAGTGTGAGTGTAATCATGTAATGAGTTTTTAACTTATGGATTATTGTCATCAAAAATAACTACTTCAAACGGAGCAAAGCCATAATTTAGATTCTTAAAAAAATCCTAGTTAAGAAGATTGAAAGCAAATTTGTAATGGAGCAAATTCGTTAAGCCCGTTATTTAGAGTTTTTACCCATCTGGGGTGTGGATTGAATACATTTTTTATTGAATTGAACCATAACTGAAAAACTAAGCACTAAACTCGTACCGCGTATTCGATCCGGTAGGTAGGTAACCATTATTAAAAGTGTCACGACCAATGAAAATACATTTTTGTCAATCGTTTATAAGCATTAAAATAAGTCTCAAAATCGTCCATAACAGCTTAGTTATACGGAGATCATAATTTACCAGCATTGTGCCTCGGGGACTATCCTAAGACCCGAAGTTAGGATCTCAAGTTGGTCATCCATTTTAACGGTTATTAGTCAACTACCAACCTCTACAACCTTACTTGTGTAGATATTGTTCCCGTAACAATATTCTAGAGTTAAATAAGTTTACATAAAATTCTGATGGCCAAATATTCAAACGCTACTACTCAATTTAAGATGCCATTAAGTCTTCAGTTTGACTACTTACTTACGGCATCTTAAAATCGAATCAGCCAGTTTGAACCTCATATTAGAAACTGATACAGATGTTACCCCCAGTGATCATGTCTCGTCTCTCTTGGGTCATCAGATTGAAAGAGTAGATAGAAAGACTAAGATAATTCCTAACCTCTCCACAACCATGTATGGATGAGCTTTATGTCTAAGCAGTTGCAGCTGTATCTTCCACAAAGCGACTGCCGTCAGACCGATTTAATAATTAATTTGCTGTCATTATTAAGTGGATTAATTGGCTGTCAAACTTTCAGGCTTCTGACAATCACCGGTCCACTTCTTGTAAAGGTGCAGTGGTTGTCGCAGTCATAGGTTCAACTCAGGGAATATTTTATCCAAATCTTGAATCTATTGGTTCGACACCTTAATATTTTATAAGTATCTGAAGTACAAAGACCAGCACATCAAGCTACACCAAACTGTCAAATTTCTTTGTATATTCTATATTCCATTCTATGTATATAGATTTTCAACTTTAATACAAAGCAATAAGGTTCATATTTAATTAGGACAATTTATCAATTTTGGATAGCTTGACCTGCTGGCGTCTGTACATAATGATCGAAGTATATACAAAAATATGGCCAAGGTTTTAACCATATTTGTATTTATTTTCAGGTCGGAAACAATGCATACCTAAACACAAAATACGAAGAAAAAGTTCTTCATCCGATATGGACTGACTGTGCAAGATATCATATTTTAAAAGAAGTACTTATTGTATTATAATAAATTTAATATATAATAATCACTATTACAGAAGATATATGTATAGGTATTATGTCTTTGAGAATTTGCACATAAATTTGTTTCCAGGGTATATAATTCTGAAACGTCCTAAAGGCTAATAAAATAACTTCCAGCTCAGACGTTTATAAAGCAATATTATGAGTATGTGTACATATATCCCGGAAACTAGACAACATAGCAAACGGGGTGACAATACAGTCCTACGCCATGAAAGTGTCCACAAACGCACGGATATGGCAGATAACATGGGTATTGTGACCGGAGCACAACAGGTGGCTCATAATCATATGTTTTTATGGAAACGTGTGACAAAACGGTCACTGACATAATCAAGATAGTTTGTATGTTCATGACTGTGCAGTTTTTGACTAGGGAAATGACGTAATAAATGTAGTGATGTGTTTCTCGCTATGAACCGATGATAACTGGCTTTCCGTAAAGCAAAATTCTGTAATTAGTTCACAAAATCTGGGAATGATGTTGAAAGTTGCTTTCTGTACATGAATAGATCAACGTCGAGATGATGAATCTGCCAAGGTATTAACTTGACGATATTTACGTAACTTTACTTTAAAAAAAAGGCGACTGTTTGCCATCCTAATTCCAGATCTCTCTTTATGTATAGAAAACATCACATCAATATACGACATAAAAAATCGACGCCGTTTAATAGTCTATGTTCACTGCAGTTGTAGCTTTTGGCCTTGTACCTAAAAGGGTTGACAGTATTGATTAAAAGCACTCCAGTACGTCAGCTGCATATGAGGACTCAAGATTTCACAACTCGTTAAAAGCAAAGCACACTCACCCGAGCGAAATGAAGCGACCTACATCAAAAACAGTTGCCTCCATTTTAAGGCAGATACACAAACAGCTAAAGTAAATGAACGCTGGCTGAATGCGGGTGAAGCAATTAAAATCCGTCGCCATTATAAATGACATAATTATTGCGGAGATCCGACGTTTACCGTCGCGGTAATGAATGGAACTGAAGCCTACGGCAGTTTCTTACAAACGACAACTATAGAAACGTAAACGTGCAAGTCTGCTCTTACCGTTTGGTTGAGCAAAAACTACGGCAGTTTTAAGGCTCTTCGTAGTAGCCAAGTACACACAGCTTTGCTTGATCGGACCGGATGCAATCCATTTTCCGTTCCAGTAAAATGCGTGTGTTACCAGTATATGTGTTACAAATGGCACAGAAACGTCCTCACTCACTCTAGGTCTCATAAGAAAGGAGAGCTTGATATTTATCTACGGGACCAATTCAGAAATGAGGAACCGTAGAAGAATCCATAGAAGAACCAAAGTTGCCGACAAAGCTGAAAGGATTAGGAAGCAAAAGTGCGGTTGCGCGGGGCACATAGCTTGTGAAACTGATGACCGCTGGGGCAAAAAGGTTCTCGAAACCACGCAGCGGAAAGTGTAGCGTAGGACGTGCTCCAACGAAATGTGCAAACGTCCTAGTAAATTCGTTGGGAGTCGTTGGATGCAGGCGGCACATAACCGGTCCTTGTGGAAATCTATGAGGGAGACCTTAGTTCAGTGTTGAACCTCCTGTGGCTGATTTGATGATGATGAACTGCCACAGTAGACAATCAGTGCAAACCGACAGTCATCTTAATCGCTTGAAGAAGAACTAAGGAGTTGTCTTGTGTTGACTTTGACTTCAGGACCAGGAAGCACCAATTGAAAAATCAATCAAGTAAAATAATATAAAAATATCGCTCAATGTTTATATTGAAATCTGAGTGGCGCACAATGCAATTATGTCTTGAAATACTTCATAACGACCGCCTATATTACTGCAGGCCTTCAAATGAAACGTCAGCGTAAACTCGCAAGAACTCCTAAAACTCTATTTACTGAAACAATGAGAAGCAATTAAGTTAAAATAACAAGACCGCTTGCTTACTGGACCGTTATTGAGTTCGGCAAACACTGTAGCATGAAGTATTGTGGCGGTAATTGAAAAATGGGGTCGTGGTTGAAGGTCTTATAATATTGTTATTATAGTACAAGACTGTATTAGATTTAGAATAATTTTAATGCGATTAATCTTATTCTGATAGCTTAATGGCAAGGGATGGATGTGAGCTGCCCAGGACCGGAATGGCTGGCGCTCTTTGTTTTTCCCGTCTACTGCTGAACGTAGGCCTCCCCCTACATTCAGCACGTGGACGGCAATAGATTCATATGATAATAAACACATACCATTTATTCTGAGGGGAGGCCCGCGCCCAGTATTGAATCTTAATTTCGTTCACTTTTTACCAACATGGTATGAATAAGCTCAAGAAATCCTGGACTATGTTACCCCTTCTACAAGCTGCAGAACACAATAGAGACTACATTAAAAAATATAATCCCTCTCTGTTAACCACAGAATTCCTTTCGGAAAACTTAACGACTAGATACATTTTATCCAGATATAAGTCCATGCAGACGAAGACACGGGCAAAAGCTAGTTATAAAATAAAACACTAGTTCTTATTTTGTTTGTAAGAGACTGACGTATACTCAGACGAAGTACCTACCTTTAAATATCACGTGACCTAATTTCTTAAGGCTGATACAAGCCGCATGGGAAAAATGGCACCTGTTACATATATGTAATTCATACGTTTTCTTATGCAGAAAGTAACTAAGTGAATGTATGTTATTTAAACAACAACTCTCAAAGAATTACGTAAGGATAGAGGCGAGTATCTGTTTGGCGTAGCGGCTTAGCGATCGGCTTCTACGCCACGGGTTGTAAGTTCGACCCCAACAGCAAATATTTGTTTGCCCTACAAGTAGTTGTTTCTGGTCTCGTTATTTGTAAATGTGAAGTTTAGTGTTTGTAATTAAGCATTAAATTTTATTGAAAATAAGAGTCCTTTAGATTAAATTAGTTTTAATTTTCAATATTCTGAAAAAATCGCAATAATATACAAGTATAGACACAAAGTATTATATTTCATGATACAGTATAGTAACTGCTTCCTAATCTAGTGGTCTTAAGCGCGACTGCTAGAGGTCCGGAATTTGACTCCTTGGTCGAGCAAAGTATTATTGAGATTTTCTATGAAATCCTCAGTAGCAGCTCGAAGTTTGGATTTATATGTTAATGGTTTGTATGCTCGCCCCCTATTACATGGGACCTAAACATACCCGCGAACTTTGGGTACGCTGGTACACCTCTGCCTAAGCCTTCAGGAAATACCGGCGTGATGCTATGTTTGTCATGTTTAGTATATTCAATTGTCAATATGAAAATTATAAAGAAAATGATAATTATTTGATTTGCAATATATTTATTAGGAGTTTTTAAAAAGGTCTAATATGACAGTCTCACAAGATTCTGACAACACCATTTTTCTTTTAACCGATACATAAAAAAAATACAGCTTAATGTATCTTGATTTTAAAACTACGGTCAATGTCCCTGATGAATCAAAAGTCCCACTTCACACGATAAACACTTTATTGAATATAACTTTAGAACATCACAATTTAGGGCCTGAACACTAGAAGTGGTGCTGGGTTCCGCAGCTGGAGCCTGGCCGTGTACTTCATATTCTGTACGTCATTCTCCGTTACAAATTCAACCTTCTGCAGCTGTCCATTAGGAAGCAACACGAAGTAACTTCCAACACTCTTCTGCACTTCTACTGGTCCTTCCAGCCTTTCTGCCTGAGGATTATCAGTAGTTGGAACTTCAGTGGAGTCAGGGACTCCATAAGTGTTGTCCGGAACGCCGTAACTGGTTGCTGGTGGAGTCTGCTTAGGTAACTCAAAAGCTTGACCCTGTGGCTTCCATCCTGCGGCAGGGTATGGGGCATCAGGCGCTCCATATTGATTCGCAGGCTTTGCAGGCGCTCCGTATTGATCTGCAGGTTTCTCAGGCTGATCTTCATTGGGTAGAGTAAACGGTTCTCCTGCTGGTTTCCATCCTGATGGCGGGTAGGGTCCTGAAGGTTCGGTGGTGGGTTCTGTTGGTGAGTCAGTGGTAGTCGGAGCCAATTCTTGTCGCTGGAATCTGAACCTCGCTGGCCTGAAGCGAGGCAGCTCAGCCAGAGCACCGATTACAACACAAGACAGAACTAGGAACTTCATGATTGATGTTGAGCACTTGAATGATACTGGTCCTCATATTTCGGTCCAATTTATACCATGATGAAGAGTTTATGGTGCTTTGTTTTATCATAAATGGTTTGATAAGGACGTTATGGAGGATATTCGGTCGTTTAATAGTCTGGTCACGTAACATCTGACTGACATTGACCCGATGTCGGCGTCCATACATCGATAGCTGATTAGAAAACGTGTGTCTAATTAATGAAGTGATAATTAATGCAGATAGTTTTGGTGTTACCTTGTAATGAGTTTGATAACATACCATTGAGTCTGTATTCCCCGAAGGGTTCGGCAAAGGTGTAACAATGTACATCTATAGTTCGCCGGTATGTTTAAGGCCCGTTTAATAGGGGGGAGCCTATTGTCATTAACCGGGCACAAATCCAAACTCCGAGTTGCAACTGAGAATTTAATTGACCCAATAACAGTTTGCTTGTCCTGGGAATCGAACGCAAGACCTCTAGCGTAGCTTCACGCTTAGCACCTCTACTAACGAAGCAGTTAGCCTTGTGGTTCATAGTATAGTAAATAGTAATAGTAAACTAATGAGTTTGATATTCATGTTTAATTTATTTCTGGGATTTTAGGTCCTAATTCGATGATGAGGATTATGTGATCAAAAATATTTTTGACAAGATATTTCTTGACATAATTAAGGATTTCATTCGGCCTATAAATAAAAAAATCTTTGTTATCTAATGTTTTAAGAATCGATTCTATGAGGGTTATTCTTAAATCTCTCAAGGTCAAGGTAAAATCTCCGAAGGTCAAAGCTAATCTGAATTTCTTTTTAACTTTAATCTTCACTCAAACATAGTCATGTCATCTTACGTACCTTTAATATTATACCTTGATCCTTATCGTTTTAAACCATCAAACAGTATATTTCCGGTAAGTAAGCAATTTTTTTATCATCCTTAACAGAAATTAAGGTAAACTGGTAACAATAAAATTCCAATTGCCATTGAGGAAGAACTCGATTAGAGGCCTGTTGTAGAAAATTAAAATTTTCCTTACCTTAAAAAAAATCCATTAGAAGTAGTAATTTTTAGGTCTGAGTAGTAATTTTTAGGTCTTTTGTTGTGCTGTCCCGCAGTGGACAAAAATATTATTATTAAGGTACAAGCACAGCTTAATGTTGCAGATTGATCAGTGTTGATTTTACATACCTAAGAGCCTTTCAGAAATATCAGAATTCAGTATAATCATTTTATTAAGTACTCCGTCAAATGAGGTTGCAGCAAACGAGTTTGTGGAGAATGCGTCTAGGCAAGCTTAGCGTGTTTTTTTTTTTTGTATTACGTAAAATCCTCATGGGTCCTCCACCACCGGGGAGGTGGTAGGGTATGGCGGACTCGTACCGACTAAAAACCGCACTTGCAGTCATGGTCATGGGATCCGCAAAATTCGCCACGATCATGACAGGCCAGTCATGTGGTCCAGTAGTCGCTGGACCCCGTCAATTAGCGAGGCCTTTCCTCGCATACTGATTGAAGGCACGCTTCGCCATAATCGTGCGGCTATGGTCAGGTCGGGCGGTTGAATAAATAGTGCAATAAATAATGAAAAGTGCAAAATAACTTAGAACAATATAATTTAAATTAAATTAATAATACATTCATAGGTACATCTCCCTCTCCTGTACTGAGCTGTGCTGTGCCCAACAGGGTCCATAATTGATCCTTAGTTTTAAGCTTACCATCTGTTTTAATTTATATGTACATTATGATTCCATAATGTACTTCAATCACTAATTCAATTTCAATCTTTAATGCATTCGCATTAAAGATTGAAATTGAATTGAATTGAATCCCCCAATTCAACCGTCAGCATGCCAGCAGCAGCAGCTCATGGAGGCCGGAGGTGTGACTTCCAAAAGTAGACGAAGACGAGCTGACTATGATGAAGATGATGACGCACTCAAATAAAACATACCAAATCAATTGACTTAGTAATAAACTAACATTACAATGGCATTCATTTCACAAACTAATACCTACAAGTGATAATGAAGCTGTGTCGCATACAACACGTTCATTGTACGTGTTGTGAATACACGAACGATGCATTGATAACAATGTATGACGATGTCAGCGTAACAGACATGTAGTGTGAGCTTTAGATACATTTTTAAAGAACATAATTATAAACATACCATCACGCCTGTATTCCCCGAAGGGTTAGGCAGAGGTGTACCAATGTATACTCATAGTTAGATTTTATCGATAAATTGATATTATTAATCCCGACGTTTCTGAATTAATTTAATAATTATCAATAAAACGCAATGTAAAAATTAGTTTTATTTCCATGTCTAATATTAGAGTATCATATTCAGAAATCAATATACATACATACCTATAAATTTTAGCGAAATAAATATTAAATTGAAGCGTAGAGAGCTTGTACTAAGGGTACTAGACAACGGATGTAATACTTATATCATTATTTGTAAATACATACTCATAACACATACATACACATATACTTATAACACATAAGAAACAGCCAGAAAAACACATAAGTTCATCGCATAAATTAATAATAATTAGTCCTTGGGAATCGAACACTTACTAATCACTTACTACGACTTCTTGGTCAGCAGTCCGAGAATCGAACCACTAGTCCACAAACTTCGTGTGTTATAAAATATATCCTTAATTTATAACATATTAAATCTCGTACTTACCCGCTGAAGCAAACGGTTGTCCGATATTATCTGTGAAAAATGAAAATTACGTTGAAATTGATGTAGGTAGGCAAGATGTTATCTGCATAATTATGGAAAGGGTATGTTTACGCTTAAGTAAGTACCTAAGGTTTAGCAAGCTAAAATGGCTGTGGGCGGAACATATAGCTCGTAGAACTGTTGGCCGATTGGGTAAATGTTCTCGAGTGGAGACCACGCACTGGAGAGCGCAGCGACGGACGGCCTCCAACGAGATGGACAATCGTCCTTGTAAGTGTCCAGGCAAAGTGCAGATGCAAGCGGCATATAACCGGTCCTTGTGGGAGTCTATGGGGAAGCCTTTGTTCAGCTGTGGACTTCCTGTGGCTGATATAATCACGTACCTAAGGACCGTGGTTCGTGACATTATTTAAACCATTCATCACAATACAAGTAATAAATAGTATGTGATTGCGTAAAATCCTGGACTCAATTTTTTTTTTGATGTTGTCATCCATTTTGCACTTGTACACCGTCGAATATGGTAGGTATATCGCAGAGATCTCTTATAGTCGTATTATTTTTCACCTCTATTTTATAATAAATTATCTGTGATTTCTTCTCAATATTATAAAATCGTAAGGAACATGTCGTGTCTGTAAATTGTAGTTCTGGCGCAAAAACTACTGAATGGATTTTATATTTATGATCACTGTTGAAATGCATATTCTCCAACTTGGAAACTGGGGTAGCTACATCTTATCTCAATTAGTTATTTGATAATTTATACCGTTTCGAAATTAGAGAATATGTATATCAACACAAATAAAAATAAAAATAAACACAAAAAAAAACAAATTACGATTTTTGATGAGATTGACCTCTTTGCAGAGCAGTTACAGTGTTGGTTTCTAAATAAACGTGAGCAAAACCGCGAGTAAAAGCTAGTGATTTCTATAACCCTTTCAGAAATACATCCCTCAATTTCATTTAGTCTATATCTCGCTTGTATTATGTATAGTTTACTTCATATTCCCAAAGGCAACGCCATCGGACGTTCGCGTCTGAAGCAAATAGAATTGTGAATGAGATCAGTCTTCACTGGCCACGGCACCTAACTGCACTCTCCGGTATTGAAATGTTAAAAATATATTCAGGCTTTTACTGTTGATCGAGAAAATTATTATCGATAGAAACCTAAGATAGATAGTTACTTGTAGTTTATGTAAATAAACAGGGGGCTGACTCCAACAGGGTTGTATGTTTAGATACTAGGGATATACGGTGAGTCGCGAGGGATTTAATGATAAACCCACACCGCAGTTATTTTTTGTGGAGCAACGTTCCCAAGTGTTAGTGGGCAGCATCCAATAACAAAAAAATATTTTTTGTTAGTATAATTATGTCGCAAAAGTTAAAGAATGTTACCTAATGTTATCGTGTTGCATTCTGTTGCTCCACAAAAAGTAACTGCGGTGTGGATGCACCATTAGAAGCAAAAACACCTCAAAATCAAAAATCATTTATTTTCAAAAACATAACTTAATCTACTTAAAACATTGATGGAGCACTCCTTTTAGGCATAGCATTGCCTGTTATAGGAGGCCCCGCTCTTCCACATACAGGTAACTAAAGACTAAGTTTATGCGCTAGGTAATACCTACTTTTTATTTTTTTTATTTATTCTACCAGAATTACCAAAAGCAGTCAAATAGGTATTTTATTCCAATTTGACCATTAAATTAGAACTTTTAAAAGTCAAAACTAGTTGCACAGTTCTAAAAAGTGGGTCTCATGGAGAAGAACCGCCAAGAAACAAGAAGTTATTCTTGGTTTACAATTTTGATCTGAATAGTTAACGAGAACAATGCAGTTTGATGTGTACAATAAAAAATAATTAATCCAGTACAATAATTAAACAGAAAAAGATTGCCATTGAGAGTAAAACCAAACAGCCCCAACAGACAGCATTTTTTTTATACTACTAAGGTGGAAAACAAGCATACGGCCCACCTGATGGTAAGCGGTTACCGTAGCCTATAGACATTTGTAATACCAGGCGTATCACTTGCGCGTTGCCGACCCTGTAAAACGAAAGAGGAATAATTGGTTTGGCAGTATAAGGGTCCAAGGTCCCCCCACTGACAACACAACGTTTTCTCGTGGAGCACTGGCAACCTTGCTCACCGTAAGAAACACAACACAGCTCAAAGCAGTATTATTTTAATTCGGTTTTCTGCAAGGCGGAGGTACTTCCCCATTCGGGCAGCTCCAATTTAAGTGGAATTACTCCCCTACCTCTCTTAAAATATAAAGTACCCCTTAACCTTTAAACCATAATCCAGCTGACCCTAGTTGTCACCCCAGCAACGCCCTAAGCCGAGGTCAGAGTCCTGTCAGGGGACACCCTCAGCTGCTGTTGCTGATTAGTATAGCTCCTGGCTGACATACCGGTCCTCGCCACGAAGTTATGTAAGTCCCACTTAAGAAAAAAGCACTTAAAATTATTTTCGTATACGAAATTACCTAACAAATTCCAAAGGTCGGTCAAACCAAACTATTTAATTAGACCGTTCAATCAAAATGTTTAATAAATTAACGTTCGTCAGGCGGTCACCGGCAAGCCCAACTTAGTTTTAATGTAGGCCCTTTTAGTTCCCTAAAATGAGCTAAAAGACCCTCGGGAGACAGTTTCTAAAGGATAAAGTACCCCTAAACATTTGGGAATTCAATTTTAGGGTGTGAGATATATGTGACCCGAAGCGATGTTACTTGGTGGTAGGATTTTACTAGAAAAACATGTATCCCAACAAAAATACACATCAAAAATATTGTGTAATATCCAAGATAGCTACAAAGTAATTGTAGAATCGAAATGGGTGTCAAATTCTTTGAATGGTCCTGAAATACCTTCCGTAAATTGTATAATATTATGTTTAATAGTTTTTCAATTATCTATGTACCTAATGCAAGATACTCTAACACAATTGAGACGGTTGTAGTTAGGAAGCCTAGATCGGAAGACCGCATAGCTTGGAGACGTATCGCATGTGGTCACGATCCTCGAACGACGAAGAAGAAGAAGAATATAATACAAACGCGCTATATTCACGCCTGTATTCCTCTAAGGATTACGCGGAGGTTTCCGTGTGTCCAGTTCACCGGTATGTTGAGGTCCCATATAATATGGAGCGAGCATATTCCTAGTTCTAAAGTTTTTATAAAAACTTATGAATATTCCCATCTTGAACAGTTTTTTTATTATAAATTAATTATTGTTCGTCGTTCGTACAGACAAATAGACTAACAACCAAAAAGAATTTCGCATTTATAATATTAAATATGGAGATTAGATTTAGCTCATACTGAAAATATAGAAGAAAACGAAGTTTTATACTACCTCAAAATTTGAATCCTGCTGTCGTTCCAAACCGTACTTCTAAAGCTTGTTTATTAGCGTGACGGAAGATGGCTATTGGAAACTGAAATCGTATGAACTGAAATAGAAAATTGGATGGGTTATGTCGTACTCGAAGCTCATCCGGTTCGGAGCTCCAATGACGTGCCTTTGCAGTTTTTGCACTCGATATTGGAGCTCGTTTCCCAACATCGGTCGTGTAAAATTTTGTTGCCGGTAATTGGTGAAACGATTTTTCGATTTTGTGCTGTTATTTTCTTTTTGGAATGATGTTGTTGCCCGAAGTTATGGCTCTGATCTGCTTGTTAGACGCCAGATTCCGATTTGAAAATCAGAAATGTAGCAATGTGCTTTTCGGTAAGACAACTCCCACTAGTGCTGATAATATGGTTTACAATTATAATTTGTTATCTTCTTGTATAGTATTTCGCGCTTTTTATAACAAACTGTAATACGATATAAAACAGCCTAGTAATACGACTATTGGACTGCCAAATCAAAGGTCGCGAGTTCGAATCCAAGGCACGTACCCCTGACTTTTCCAAACCGTGCGTATTAATAATAGGTATTAATAATGCGTATTAATAATTGATATCTGTCACTTAAGTGAATAATTATTAAACAAATATATTTTTTTTACAGATTATATCACGTTATTAGTTATCCCTACATTTCGGACCCTTTACAGCGTCCATGGTCACAGGGGTGGTGGGCTTCTTGATGTTATAATTACTGACAGCTACCCTCCATTTTTGTTAATTATTTAAGTAGATATTGCCGCTCACTGCACTTAAATTGTAATAACACAAAATTATCATATTGAAGGTTCAAATAATACAAAACAATCATAAAAAATTATGGGAAACTTAAAAAGAATAAAAGATATATTTTTTTAATTTGTTAACCAAGTTTGCGTACACATACTCACACACACACCCCGTGTATTTAATTATGTGTGTGTGTACTTGCTTAGCAGATGGCTTGGACACTTAGGCATTTAAATATAACATAAACCTTTTAAATCTCTTTGCTAGGACATAAAAGGACTTTTCAATTTAAAATATTTTAAATAATTAATCGTTTTTTGTCCTTCATTTGTAATAATTCCAAATAAATAAACTGTAAATTTTCATGGCGAAATTCAATTTATAAACAAAAACATCGACCTTTGAATCCTTTGAGGAAAAACACGGAATGAGGAAAAATTTAAAATTATACGTTGTTATACCAAATTGTGACACTGTGATAATCATGAGGAAATTATTTTTCTTATTTTCGTTTATATATTGTTTATAATATATTTTTTATACTGAGAGGACCCGTGGGACAGTATATGGTTGATGACGTATGATGAGACTATGATTCTCTGAGTTTGTTTCGGCCTTTCTTCCCAGAGGTCGTCAGCTAGGAAATGCCGGAGACATCTAGCTTAAAAAAAGATGCAAAATATTGACTTGTAAAAGTATCTTTAAAATATCTATTTACAGAAATAAATATAATTTATCATTTGATGTATATTTTACATCTCATTCAGTTGCGGTATTTATTGGTCACACCTTCACAGGTATTTGTTGCGTGGATTCAAACTAGTGTCGCATAGCACAGAATACACTCAAAAACCACGGTAATCATGTCGCCAAACAAGTCGATGATTGAATGGCAAACATAAATCTTAGATACAAACAAAATTACGATTACCTCTCCATGAAAATATTAAAACGTTACAAATGAGTTAAATGAAAACGGCAATGATTTACTGGGTTATATATCAGAGTGAAGTAACGCCTTGCATATTGCGCCAAGTCGTATCTTCGTCACGAGGAGCGGGGTGCGGGGCGGGAGGGGATAATCCCGCAAATCGTCTCCACCTGGTATCTTCGACACATTTACCGTGACGAAATAAGTCATGTTTTAATTATTTTTTTTTTGCCATTTAACTCAGCACCATCTAGTCACAATCTAAGCAGTGCTTGTTCTATGGATACTACACAATGGATTTAATAGTAATATACTTTTTTTTTATAAATAGATACCTACTTATAATAAGTAAGGAACACAAACACACATAAATATTATTGTGTCCTGTGAGAATCGACGAGTCAACAGAGTTCGTCAAAAATGAATAGGATCTCGCAATGAAACCATGTTCAACGTATCATGCTCATCATTATCCGGGTTTCCAGCTCATGGGCAGTTGAACATCAATATTTTACACGAAACGAAACGAAAAAAATTTCTTAGATTATCCTAAGGATAAAAACTGCTTGTCAGGCTTTTCAGGCTTCTAATTAGTAACATTTATTATCATAGGTAGGTATTCTTATGACAACTAAGAATGAACAGGACAATATCGGCACAGAAAATCTATCTTAGTTGAATGAAGGACTTCTCATAATGCCAGAGATTTCGGAACCAGTCGACTATCCCAAAACATCTTAATCATCATCATCAATCCATATACTGGTCACCGCTGGGCACGGGTCTCCTCTTAGAATGATAGAGATAAGGCTATAGTCCAACACGCTGGCCTAATGCAGGTTGGCAGACTTTACACACCTTCGAGAAAATCTTTCAGGAACGCAGGTTTCCTCACGATTGTCCTTCACCGTTTAAGCGTAATTAATTATCCACGCACATGATTTCAAAAAATGTAACGCTTTTTGACTTGCCAGTCTAATGGTCGTACCACTAGGTTATCACGGTATTTTTTCCCAAAACATACGTGAATAAAATTCATAAATGTAAATCTGATAAGTTTCTGACCCAAAAACCTAACTAAAATCGTATAAAATAATATGTTCATAATTATAATTAACAGATACAGCGGAATTTACTTTGAAAATGGCCACACTTCCACAGAAACGAGGTTGGAGTTGTTTTATTACAATTTGCTGAAAAAATAATCATAAAAGTATTTGCTTTCATACACGCACTCATATAGAATTACCACGAACTCGATTGAGTTAGCTCAATCGAGTATTAAATTAATAACAACAGTATATCGTAAGCGTCCTTTTAAAATAATGGTTGGGAATATGAATAATCCAATAAAATATACGATTTTACATAATAAGTGCTTTGTTAAGTATCTATGTAAATTCAAATTCAAATCTTTATTGCTTTCGTATGTATATAAGATGTTATAATAATTAGGTATCAATATGAAACCCTGTAAGGGCGCTGCAAAACAAAAAATAATATAATTCTATGTCATTTAGTATTAGATAACAATCAATTATTAATAACAAAGTATTTATTTTTATAAAAGTTTCTGTCTCTAGGTATTAATCTAAGTATTTATACAATTATTATGTCACTAATATTATAATTATTTATTAATTTATATTTCTAAAGTCATGTAATGCTATCATCATCAAACCTTATACTGTCCCATTGCTGGGCACAGATTAGGGTAGCCTAATCCTTCTCATTCTCAAAGGAGATCCGTATGAGGCCAGCGTGGTGGACTGTAGAGTCCACCAGACCGGCCTAATACTGGTTGGCAGACTTCACATGCCATCTCCTGTTGTTCTAATCTCCTTATGTTTTCCTTCACCGTTTAAGTGAGTGATAATTAATTATTAATACGCGTATGATTTCGAAAAGTCAGAGGCCTTGGATTCGAACTCGAGACCTTCGACTTGGCAGTCCAATGTTCATACCACTAGGCTATCACTGCTTTTTATTATGTCTTATATTCATACGTATTAGGTATAAGTATGTATTTACAAAAAGAAAGAATATACAAGTACAATGGATATAAATCCATTGTCTAGTACATTACCTACCCATAATACAAACTCTGCATAGTTTGGGGCTAGATGATGCTGTGTAATTTGTCCAAGAATATTTATTTATTTAGTTTATCTTATTAAATTATAATTTTAAAAAGCTTTATTTACTTTTACAGCTTTCTTCTCTTTAACCCGTTGTAAGTGTTTCGAGGTGCGAATCCTTTCTGTGGATGACCTTGACCTTCCATTGACAGAGGTCGCTCCCTCGACGCGCCCTTCACAAGATATTGAAAATTTATGACTGTAAGGGGTAAACTGGGAAAAATGTGAAAAGTGTTGCCAGCGTATGAAATCTGTTTCTATAGAATACCTTTTATGGACCGGTATGATAATATCTTCCTTATTTTTACGTGAACGAGTGCTGTCTGTCGTGGCCGGTTAACTCTAACCTGCTTTGGCAATCCGCTTTTTTTTTGTATTCTAGATGGAATTGCGTTTGAAAATGGCGCCAGGGACAGAAACATTGAAAGGGAACCGTTTGGCATGGTATGGGCATGTGATGAGGAGAGATGAAACGCATGTTACTAAAACAGTGATGAATATGAATGTGGAGGGATGGAGGGGTAGAGGAAGGCCAAAGAAAAGGTGGATGAAGTGTGTTAAAGCGGACATGATAGATAAGAGAGTGACTGATGATGAGACGGCTGACAGAGATGAATGGAAGAAAAAGACATACTGCGCCGACCACAAATAAATTGGGACAAGGGCAGGAAGATGATAATGGATTTGCGTTTGACTTCAGTCTCACCTGATGGTAAGCGATGACGAGGTCGAAGATGGAACACGCTTTTATTTTTAATCTCTTGGAAGGCAATTAATCCACCAACTACATAAGAGACTGGTGGCTTAACGAGCTCTGTGAGGCAAGAAAAGGTCTCGATCTGCTATGAAGTCATCCATATACTGACAGCAAATGCAACTTAACCTTACAAATATATTGATCAGCGTAATTTCTTAACCACGAACCGTCTCTCCTCAGTTGTGTGCCAAAAAAATGTCGTAAACACATTTATTTACTGCATAACTGAAAGTCAAAATTTATATTGAACAGAATACATACTTTTTAACAACAGTAACAAATACTTTTTTATTAAATAAATAAATATTCTTGGACAATTTTACACAACTAAGCATAGCTTGTACTATGGGTACTAGACAATGGATATAAATGAATATTTTTGTATATACATACTTATGAATTAAGAAACACCCAGACAAACACAAACACTTATTCTCATCACTTAAATATTTGTGTTTTGTGGGAATCGAACCCAAGACCTCGTGATCAGCAGTCCGATACGCGAACCACTAGAACACAGATGTCGTATTATTATTATTAGAACAAAATTGCTTACATTCAATTACTTACAATCTAAAAAGTACAAGGGTTTGTCCAGATCGTAGTGAATATAATTCTGCACAGTTTCAGTCTCAACAAAGGTACATACGCCAGTGGGTCAAGCTATCCAAAAAGGTTTATTTTCCCAATTGAACATGCACCTTATTATTTTGTATTAGAGTTGAAAATCTATCAAAGAAATTTGACAGATTGGGGTAGCTTGAAGTGCTGGCTTCTGTATATGAAATATTACCACACAAGTACCTACTTTAATTTATTTATAATTCACTCTGCAACTAGCACGGAATCCGGTTTGAAGAACTTAAATTCCTCTGGCAGATCATGTTAAGGGAACAGACTTTAAATCGGTTCAGTATCAAAGGGAGAAAGAACCCATTAGAAAATTAAAATTCTAACGAGATGGGATTATGAGACGGACGCGCAAAGAGGAAAGTACCATTCGTATACCTTTGTGAATCCCACTAATGCTCCAAGTCGGTATTACTCCAACATATCAGAAAAGTCGTACTATTGCGAATAGAGAAATATACTGCGAATAACAACAAGCTAAGATTGGATAGAGAAATCATGTTTTCATTTCTACAATCAGAGGGGCTAAAGTAAGACAACTAAAGCTAAAATAAAAAAGAAAACGTGCCATATTTTTCCACAAAACCTGACATATGAGTATCGAGGTCAGCTTATGTTTGAAATTTTGATACGTTGTGTACCCATGTGTCCATGAAACATGATTTATCTAAACTGGACGTTTTAGGCCCTGGTAAATTGTGAAGAATCTCTCCACATCCATCGACGCGGTATCTTGAACTTGAGCCAAGCGTGTCCCACGTTACTCGGAAAAGCTACGAGAATCCGCCATATTGCTTTCCCATGAGCGAAAACGAACACGAAAAGTTAATTATGGAGAGATTTTAGGCATAGAAAATTTGTTAGTCATACTAATAATTCAGGAGTTCAATCAAATAACCGGTAGTATATCACTCAGTTTTAAAAAAAAAAGTTGTTTACATTTTTTCAATCAAAAAGTTATTGTGTAGGTACGACGCGACGTAACAACTCTCCATGAAGTTTTAATTAAATATAAAATTATATTTCCGAACGGAATAAAGCTATTATTTTTTATTCTGTACACGTGACGATTCAGTTTCTTTTTTTAAAAAAACGGATGTCATGTGCCATTTTTTAATGTTTACAAGCGTTCTTTTTTCGAAACGATAAAGATATTAAAACAACGCACAAAACTGTTTTCAGTATTTTTTTCTTTCTACAAGTTTTGCCATCATATAATTATGACTTAAAAACATACCGATGAACTGTGGGCATACCTACACCACTGCGTGGATTTTTCAGGGAATAAATACACTTGGTGTAGGTATGAATATAGTAACACAAGAATTCTATCGTACTGAAATCCCTTTGAGACAGTAAAATATAAGTTTCTCAGCTCCCAACAGAGTAACAGCGAAGTAGCAAAAACTAGAACAAATAAAATGTGACGTTTGCCAGGTCGATCTCATGTGGCACAAAAAAAAAAGCAAATGTACCTACTTTCTTTCTTATTGAGGTTAAAATGACTTGTACACCTATATAAATATTTAGGACAGTTTATATACTTTTTTTTGGATATAATACAAAAGAAACACCCAGACAAATACAAACACTATATCCATCACATAAATATTGGTGTCCTATCCGAACCCATGACCTCATAAATGATAATCAGGAAAAGTATGCAGTAGGCGGTTAGGCGCCATCCATTTGTACTGTACACGTGCATAAAAGGGATTTATATGGCGAATGTTAGTGGAACCCCTGGGAGGGGACGCCCTAGAAAGACTTACACCGACCTTTTTTTTATACGACTAAAGTAGCAAACAAGCGTATGCTTGTTTGCCGTATGGTCCACCTAATGATGGGTATGGTTACCGTAGCCTAATAGACGCTTGCAACACCAGGTATATCACTTGCGCGTTGCCGACCCTATAAAACGAAAGAGGAATAGTTGGCAGTATAAGGGCCAAAGTCTCCCCACTGCCAACTCAACGTTTCTTCGCGCAGCACTGGCAACCTTGCTTACCGAAAGGAACACAACACAGATCAAAGCAGTTATGAGTAATTAAAACTCAAGTCTGTAGATTGCTAAAACTGCTGAAAACATTGAATTTGATAAATGAAGCCGCATATATGTATATCTGATAAAACATTAAACATTTAGTTAGGTACGTGTTTTGTTTATATAACTGTAACTTAATATCATGTTCATCAAATCATTTTACATTTCAATAATGTTGCTTCATTATAATTTCGTGGTACAAACAAACATATATTTGCTTACTAACGAACCATATGAAATGAGTTTTATTTATTTACATAAATACAAACTATGAGGGTAAATACACCTCTCTATAACCTCCCTTGTTAAGTGAGGTGTACAGATGCACTCCCATGTTTCCATAGTGAGAGCGCCTGCTAATAATTTCTTAAAAAGTTCCAACATCACTTGCCGAACTGGTTCCGAATTGAAACCCAAGACTTCAAGTACAACACCCACATTTGCGATCATTAGACCAAAGAAAAAACATTAAAAAACCGTGCTAGAAGAAGCAGTGATAGCCTAGTGGACTGCCGCTGACTGTACCACTTGCGCGTTGCGTTGGCAAGCGAAAGAGGAATAGTTGGGTTGGCAGTATAAGGGTTGTCTCATACCGTGCGATTCCAGAGGCATTTTCTCCCACGCACGCCTAGGTTGTGGAATCAGCTCCCGGTCCAGGTTTTCCCCAGAGACTATAGCATGGGGTTCTTCAAGAAGGGTGTGAAAAGATTTTTACAGGGTCGGCAACGCGCAAGTGATACCTCTGGTGTTGCAAGCGTCTATAGGCTACGGTAACCGCTTACCATCAGGTGGGCCGTATGCTTGTTTGCCACCTTAGTGGTATAAAAAAATAAAAAAGGGGTTAAAGTCCCACCACTGCCAACACAACGTTTCCTCGTGGAGCACTGGTAAAGTTTAATATGTTTATTAATACTGTAATGTCCGAAGAGAAACAATTAATTATAATGGGAAGCCTTCGGAGCGTAGTGAAATCTCGTTACAACTAACGTCAGTAAGCACAGCGCTATACTGGATATTCCCATTACTATGCTAAAACGACGGTCAGCGGGGACCACGGTCCAAGGTATAGGCGAAAGATTTTATCAGCCAAAGGACCTGTAAACAGAGGCGCCCACTATTAAGATTTCCATGAATCAACCCTCAGATCTCTGTAGCCCAATTTCTGGGCAATTCCGATATGCTGAGGATTGATTACTTTTTTTTATGCGTCTGACACCACTAACGATTATCATGAGTTAGTATGAAAACCGGAACCGACGGCTTGACGTGCTCTCCGAGCTACGAAGTGTCCTCGTTGTGTTAAAGATGGTCACCCATGCAGACTTATCTCGGTTAGCTCAGCTTAACCTTGCAGATCAACCGATTAACGTAATTATTAATTAGCCACGAGCCCCTTCGCATAGATTTCCACCAAGTCCCGTTATGTGCCGTCGCATAAAATGGCACCACAGTGACCTTTATCAAGGGGTCTGTCAACCTAGTGAAGGAAGGCCCTTAATATCATTATCCTAGCCCTTCCTCATAGGGATAATACTAAGCGCGACTGCTACGCTAGAGGTCCTCGGTTCAATTCCCAGGTCGAGCAGTTTTATTAGGGTTTTCTGTAGCAGCTCGGAATTTCGATTTGTGCCCGGTGAATGGCAATAGGCTCGCTCCCTATTACATGGAACCTAAACATACTGGCAAACTGTGGTTGTACATTAGTACCTACACTTTTGCCTAACCCAATAATAGAAGAATAGAGACTTAAATGAATCGAACCCGCTTCTCGCTACCTCCTATGAATTGCACCACACAATACTATCCGATGGTCGGCAGAGCCCTACGGCAATTAGACGGCATTTTAATGGCGCAACGGAATAAGAGATTTTCTAGAAATTATAACAAAGTTTATCTATCCAGCCCTCGCTCTGATGGTATTAGGTAACATCTCCGTCTTTATTACTTTAGTTCTGAGTTAAATAATGATGTTCTGAAACGCAGTTGTTCGAAGAATTCAAGATGAGAGAACAGTGATCTATCGTAACATTATACGCCGAGCCTTTTCCCAACAATGTTGGGGTCGGCTTCCAGTCTAACCAGATGCGGCTGCATATCCGTATTTTACGTACGTAACCAAATTTTTGAGTAATACCGATATCCTGAGAAAAAACTGGTTGTCAGGCTTTTTAAGCTTCACCACTAAGGTGGCAAACAAGCATACGGCAGGTGGGCCATTATTGTTAACCGGTTACCGTAATACCGGTTAACCGAATATCACTATCAACTGTCACAGGTGTTAGTATGACAATCGGGACCGACGGCTTTACGATTCCTGATTTATATTATTACATTAGTATAATTATGTTGAATTTTTCGCTATTGATAGTTTATTTCGATGATAAACATTTGACAGCTGATTTTACTTATCCTCGACAAGTTTCCAAGTAAAATCCGCTGTCAAATGTCAAAATAAATATCATAAAAAATAATGGCGTCAATGCCGAATATAATAAAAAATAATTCCATACAATGACATACCTATCTATTAAAATTTTCACGAACTGCTCGCCATTTAATAATTATGATTACAAAGCACTTTTCTAAATCATAACAAGCAAATTGAGGCCGTGACCTTGTAGGCACAGTTTCGATAAAAGCGGCTCCGTTTTATCGATATCGTCACATCACCACGCGACGTCGCGCCGTCCTATATTTTGAGTTAGTCAATAAGTACTGATTTCGATTAATTAGAAGATAACAAACTTCGTTTGAATAATGAAATTCGGGATTGTGTTGTCAGGTAAATAATTTCCGTTCAACCCTGTACCGATGATACTATTTTCTTACTATTTACTCGATACAATCGATTCAAATATTTATCGATAAGGTTGCGCTAAGGACATTATAGAGGAATATTTATCCCATTGCAATATGCAAAGATTCAAAAATAGAAATGTGAAATTTGTGAAATGTGAAGGCATATCAGCATAAACTGGACGCAAACCCGTGCTTCGGAGAGCACGTATAGCCGTCGATCTCGGTTCTCATATGAAAATCTATGACAATCGTTTGTGGTAGTCTGAAGCCCAAAAAGCCTGACAACCAGTATATCCTCAGGATCGAGGAGTTGCTTCGTGTAAAATAATAATAGTAATATCAGCCGCATCTGGAAGTTGACGTCGGTTGGGATAAGGCTAAGAGGATTTAGTATTAAAAAAATCACAATATAATTGCAATTCACAAAGTGCTTTATAAAACATTCAATGTTTTATTACAGTGTTATATTTTTTTCTTGTTCACGTCAACGGAATGGGCAGACAAAAAAGACAACCCATTTTCATGTTAAACGTTTGTTTCACTTTGAAATTGATCTCTGACAACCGCGCAGAAACTAAGATGAGACGCTTCAAACAACTAAATGTATAGGTAACATCTCAAAATTACGAACTTGTTAGACACTGACATCTAGACCTCCTTTGTGCTATCAACGACATGACAACACGATTTATTGAGCTCGATTTGGTAGCTCAATTAATCGTCTTCATTGGTGTCACACAAATTTAAAAATATTATTTATTTATTTAAAAATAAATCACCTTTGTAGACGTCTCGTAATTATAACGAGGACCATAAAAATGCAAAATAGAGAAAACTAGAGATAATAATTTAACATAGCTCACATAAAACCTATTTGAAATTCGACCTTATACATGGTAGACGTCAATGAAAGTCATACAATGGGCACTCGTACATTTCATTATCTATATATGTAGAGATATTATTATCCAAAATAGGTTAAAACTTATAAGCGGACCTTCTTGAATGCCGTCTTCGTCATAATTATATATAATTTCTTCCTAGAGTTCTGAATACAAAGAGAACGAAGCATCAGTCTTCCCACCTATACATTTTAGTCTACATTTTGGTCTTAAGAACCACAAAAGGCTATGAATGTCAACCATTACCGCTTCTAAGGACCAATAAAATGTCCAACGCAAAAATAAACACTTTCAACATCAATTACGTGATAAAACTCGATCGGAACTGACATTAAAATTAATGAAACAGGACCAAATTCTTGCCTAAACATCGTCCCAAAAGTATCCTCTTCAAAATTCATGGTAAAATTAATTGCAGCGTGGAACCGCCATCTTTAATCAAAATGATGTATTATTTCCTTCAGGTGAGGCTAACAAATCCTGGAATGTCTGTCGGGAGGCTCATTACCATAGTAAGAGAAACCAGTTGAATTATTTGCTTAGATATTACCGATGTTTCTACTTTTCTTTACGGAAATATGTAAACTTTACGCCAAATTGAAATAAATAAAGGTCGGTTTATTTGAGCGTAAGTATATAAGTATTAATAATAATAAATTATCACTCCCATAAACGGTGAAGGAAAATCATCGTGAGGAAACCTGCATGCCTTAGAGATTTTCTCGACGGCGTGCAAAGTCTGCCAATCCGATCTAGGCCAGCGTGGTGGACTATACGCTAATCACTTTCATTCTGTGAGAGGTGACCCGTGCCCAGGAGTGGGACAGTATATGGGTTAATGATGATAATGATATAAGCATAGCTAATAAGTAACTACGCTGTCGGTCCCGGTTGTTATACGAACATAATATATATGATAGTCAGTGCTAGTCAAAAGCCCAAACTGACAACCAGTCTATCCTCAGGATATCGATATTACCCAGTAATTAGGTTTCTGAGCTCTGAAGGCACTGCGTTCGTGTAAAATAATGAAATTCATTCAACACCTGGTTAGACTGGAAGCCGACCCTGCAAAAAAATGGGATATTTCCAATCATGAAGTCTTAATATTTTAGGAATGCATTGCAGACTAATATCATTTTAATGTATAATAATAATTATATAAATATTTATGTAATTTATACTAAATATTTGCATTCCAAAACTCATGGCGAAATGTGTCTTTGCACTATAATATCATTGACAAAATAAATGATTTTGATTTGATTTTAATACGACTACGCCTGATAAAAGAAAATAGCATAATGTTGATGTTCTTCAACAAACGTAAATTGCTATTAATTTATTTGCTGTATATTATTGGCATTCCCTTTATGAGGCATAAGTCTAAAAGTGGAGAAATATGAGTTGATAATTTTACCGTTTATTTAATGATCTCTGACAAAATATATACGCGGCCTCGCGAATCCGTTTCGCGCATAAAACAAAATATTGCTATCTATGACTCACAGATTCCGGGTATATGGATCTTGTTGGTGTATGTGAAAGTTTGTATTTGTAAATGCACACACGACACAGGAGAAAAAAGTAGTATGGGCATGCAATGGGCTACGCAATAAAAAAAACTGATTTCGTAGACTCGTCACACGGGACTAATCCCTCAAATTATCGTGACAGAGGTGTCGTACTGTCGGAACAAGTAACTCGTTAGCGTCCCGGTCACACTTGAAACACGTTGACGTCGTCAGCACGATTATTTATGAGACTGTTTCGTATTCTGAGATAGTAGAAAGATTCTTCACCAAACCCTGCAGGGCACGAATCTCCTCTCAGAATGAGAGGTTCTATACTCTAGTCCACCACGCTTACTTACTGTGGGTTAGCAGATATCACGTCATTGTCGAGAAAATCTCTCAACCATAAAATTTTCCTGTGCCGTTCATATACTTACCTATACAAAAAGTACTTTAGGCTAATATAAAATTGTTACGAAAAAATGTGAAAAAATATTAATTGGGGACTTATCTTACTTGAGAGGCTGGCTTAGCCAGCAACACTTAAACCAGATGTGATCCTTTGTATTGTGCCCAGCCTTGTGCATTCCTAACTCTTCAAATACGTGGTTTATGAAGGCGGATAGCCCACTACGACGAAGGAACCTGTAGTCTTCTGGTTTCGGGTATCCGTTACCAAAAAGACTCATCCGTTTCATCGGCAGGACGTCACAATCACACAACAAGAACAAGATGTGCTGCATTGTAATTGAATAGAATTCACCACAAGCTCTACAATCATTATTTACAGCCAGCTTCATTTTATAGAGCATTTCATTGGTTGGATAATGCCCCGTGAATCGGGGACTGGAATATACGGGAGTATATTCCAGTATATAAGAGTAATCGGGGGATTACTCTTATTTTAAGGAGCTCGTGGTTAATAATCTGCCTCATTAGCCTACAAGTCTTCAGCGCGACTGCTACGGATACTATCGAGCAAAGTGATATTAGGGTTTTCTTTGAAATCTCAGTAGCAGCTCGGAGTTTGGATTTGTACCCGGTTAATGACAACGGTTCACCCCCTACATGAGACCGAAAACATAATTGTCGGTGTACAATTAATACACCTCTGCTTAACCCTTCTGGGAGTACAGGTGTGGTGGATGGTATTTTTTTAACAGAAATAATCACATGGTGTTCGCATTTGTGGCGAGGATTACAGGAAGTAACCATGATAGTTTCCACACGAGAGAAAAATAAATGAAAATAAACTCTTTTCGAACACAATAAATATATAATAAACATACTTCTTATCAAACCTCAAACATACCACTGCGGCCGTTCAAAGAACGCCACGTAATATCAATTTCGTATATTGGCCCACTGATTACCTATCCCTTTGAGTACAAAGCTCGGTGGCCTTGGCCCCCGCTGACAGAGGCCTCCGGTCCCTTGTGGCTTAATATTTATTATTACACATACGCATAAATTGTGGCAATATGAAAACTTGAGGACAACATTAAGGATTTACTTTTATGTTTATTGTTTATACTAGATTTATCTAGTGGCAAATGAGAGCGTGAGGTCCATTCTTCGATCTTTGAGCGTAACATTATATATATATATAAAAAATCAACCTGCGTATGTTTGTGCTCAGGAAACTCGAAGAGTATTTGGTTGATTGTTGGTTTGAAATTTTGATACAATTGCATTCAAATATACGCGTGTTTTTAGAGATAAATGATATTTATTTCTGTAAATAAATCTTTTAAAGACACTTTTACAAGTCAATATTTTACATATTTTTCTAAGCTCCGAAATAGCCTTTTGAAGAAAGAGCCATAGCGACTTTGAGTAGACCAGTCCCAACCGACGGCAGGCATGCATCAGTCATTGTGTAGCTCAACCATAATTTAGGGAGCTCAACAACCCGTCGCACGACGATACCAGATCAGAGGAACATTTGCGTAGGCCACATAAAAAATAGGATAACTACTAGAACTGTACATATTATTTTAATGAAGATAGACTGAGTCACAGCGAACCGTGGCCGCTAGTTATAAATATATGTTTGGGACGTTTCACACAGCACGATCTTATCTTAAGAGAGAAAGAAAGAGCTTGTACTATGGGTACTAGATAATGGATATAATACTTACATACTTTTTTTGTAAATAAATACATAAGAAACACCCCGACAAACACAAACACTTATGTTTTAACCACACAAATATTTGTGTCCTGTGGGAATCGAACCCACGACCCCATGATCAGCAGTCCCACACTCGAGCCATTAGACCACAGACGACGTCATAGGCAGATAATGTAAATTACGACGACGACTGGCGTAGGGCATTAACCCTACGTCGCTGGTCGTTTTTTTAAATAGATGTTCTATTATACATACATACCATCACGCCTGTATTCCCCGAAGGGTTAGGCAGAGGTGTACTAATGTACACCCACATTTCGCGGGTATGTTTTAGGTCCCATGTAATAGGGGGCGAGCCTATTGCCATTAACCGGGCACAAATCCAGACTCCGAGATGCTACTGAGAATTTCATAGAGAAACCCAACACTTTGCTCGACCTGGGGATCGAAATCAGGAGCTCTAGCGTAGCAGTCGCGCTTAGGACCACTAGACTAATGAGGCAGTCGATCTATTATTATACCAAGTCTCTTGAAGCTTCCACGATAATTGATAGCACTTACAATAGCACTCGTAAACCAATATTGACGTGCAAATACAATTTCAATATTTGCAAAGGATCCGTTTGCTCAACAATAGAATCGTGAATCCAGGACAAATTATGTGCCTGTCTGTACTGTACAAATAGAACCGCTTGACCCTCCACTGTCTTTACCTAGCCTTATAGAGCTGGGTTTACTAAATTAAATGATAAAATATCTTTGGGTTTAATGATATCATACAATAAAGAGTTATTTAGATATCGAATTATGAGCCCTACACTATACCTTACACGTCGACGTCACCTTAAAGATGTAAATTCAGAATATTCACCTGATATTGACATTGACATTCGACCTGGCGGGTGGGACTCGCGGTGGCTTAGTGATCATAGCGTCTGGTGTATTTAACCAGAAGGCGCAGGTTCGAATTTTTCCTTCGCTAAAAAAAACATACACTATAGTTTCTCTATTGAGTACCAGCGGCCCGGTCGGCCGCCCCGGCTTGGCGCGGGTAGGAAAATGTTTTAAAAACTTTCAACCCCTAATTTCCCACTTAGGGGTAAAATTTTGAAACACGCCGAAATAGGTACAGTCAGCAACGAAAGTCGCTGAACATGTTGCAATTTTCAATATGATTTTTAATAAGTGTGAAGTTACTGACCTGTGAAGGTTATGCGAAATAATTGCATAGATGACCATTCAATATTCAGGTTACCTTAATAGAAAAAACCTCTGGACAAGTTTTGGAGCTGTGATGTTTTCAAAATTTTGTTATGTTCAGCGACTTTCGTTGCTGACTGTACATACGTTCATTTATTTTTAATCTTCTGGCTATTTCTAGCAGGTATATGAATAGTGGACCTTTGTGAAATAGATTTTAAATAATAATACTAAGATATGACGACATCTGTGCTCTAGTGGTTTCAGTGTCGAACTGCTGATTACAAGGTCGTGAGGTCGATTCCCACAGGACATATATATTTATGTGATGAACAAGTTTTCGTGTGTGTCTGGGTGTTTCTTATACATGACAAGTATGTGATTACAATAAATATATATATCGATTGAACCTACAGTACAAGCTCTGCTTGGTGCTGTGTAAAATGTCACAATTATTTATTTATTATTATTATTTTTTATATGCAGGTATAAAAGTATTCTCGGTGTGTTGGCAGTGGGGGGACTTTCCTATACTGCTAACCCAACTATTCCTCTGTCGTTTCATAGGGTTGGCAAAGATAATTATGATACCCCTGGTGTTGCAAGCGTCTATAGGCTACAGCAACGGCATACCATCAGGTGGGCCGTATGCTTGTTTGCCATCTGCGGTATAAAAAAATTGTGACAACCGTATCAAAATCTCTTACGTTGTTTAAAAGATCTCAGTGTACAGAGTGACAGACAGTGGGAAGCGACTTTGTTTTATAAACTAATAATTAAAATCTGTAAATCAAATAAGAGTTCTCGGCGCCTGAGAACATTAGTTTTTCTAGTGTCGGGTTTTTTCCTCATTTTTACTTCTAAATTCACGTGAGCGAAGCTACGGGCAAAGCTATCACATAAATCAACATTTCTTGCAAAAAATCTAGATAAACAGCTATCTATTTTGTCATCATTTTTAATAGCAATCTAGCGCTTTGCTTCTTTAGGTAACAACTGACATCGTAGTGTTATCTCGCTCTCGCAGGTAGGATAATACGAGTGACCTACACAAAATTAGGTGAAACAACACGATATATATAGAACGTTACCATGAGAATCATTCACAGTCGTTTCTTTCCGTAATTCGTAATCATGAACGCCTAGTACATTGAAACAATTGATCCAATCCATTTGTGTTACACTATATTAAAAAGTTATTAAGTTATTTATGTAAAAGTTGCAGTCGAGATTCAGTTTTATATTATTGCACATAAAAATCAGTTTTTCTTACATTGTGTTTTCGTTGTAGTGTTTGAGACCATTTTTTGCGTTAATCTCCGCAAAGTCAAAGCCAAAGACGCATTCCGCAAACTCAAGGCCAAGGACGGATAGTGAGTATTAATCCTTTAACAGTTGATAAGAACATGTCGATAAAACCTATTTATCTGAAGACTTTTTATTTTGATAGTGTGTGAAGCCTACTACCACTAGGGTGCGGCTTGGAGTACCCAGGGTTGCTAAATCTTTATAGTATAATTTTTCTGTACGTGTGTATTTGTCACTGAATTCCTCCTCAACGACTGGACCGATTTTGATGTCATTTTTTTAGTGTTTGAGTGGGTCCCTCGAGGGTTTACATTCACAATTGGACCCGGCAGGGCTGTAATTTGATTGCAGGACAATTTCTGCCGGGCCACCTAGTACATTATTTCAGTACTTATTATACTGTTGGAAAAATGTATAGAAGACAAATCTAAATCTACTATATTTTAGCAAGTTAAATGGCAATGAGGACACAATAAATAATTCATAGAAATGGCATCACAACGGACAATGGCAAATATATAGCTCATAAAATCGAGTGAAATATTTTTCATGACATGGCACTTTTTTTTGGGCACCCAAATATAGATAAAGATAACATAGATAAAGAATGTATTTACAAGAAACATGTTTTTGCAAATTGGATTTCCATTTCGTAAAGGAATATAGGAGATTTCTCCTATACTCCTTTCGAATTTTTTTGCCAAGCCGTGCCCAGCAGTGGGACACTAATAGATAAATAAAATCACATGTTATTTACACGCATTATGAACACTGAAAAAATGTACACTGATTTATCATCATCAACCCATGTACTGTCGCACAGCTGGGCACGGGTCTCTTCTCAGATTGAGAGGGATTAGACTATTATATAGTCCACCACCCTGTCCTAATGCAAGTTGGCAGACTTCACACACTGTCGAGAAAATCTTTCAGGTAAGCAGGTTTCCTCAATATGTTTTCTTTCCCCGTTTCAACTAGCGATACGTATTACTTAATACACACTTGATTTTAAAAAGTCAGAGGTGTGCCGTGGATTCGAACTCGAGACTCTTACTTGTCAGTCCAATAGTCATATCACTAGCCTATCACTTCATATCAACTAATTATTTAAACTTAATTATTTTGTATATAACGTGTCAAAATTTTACAAAATCTTCGTGTTAAAGACTGAAATTGATTAGCTACGGTGATAAATTATGCTCATTTGTTACTAGGTTCAGAAATGATACAATTCTATTATTAGTTTGTATCCATCCGTCCAATATCCAATAGCAAGTGCAAGTGTTGACTGTATTTTGAGTTGTATTCGTAATTATATTTCTATGTATACTTACCTAGTCGTTAAAACTAGTTAGGCAGTTCCATTTGTTGTTATTTTTAAACTATGTATTTAAAGATGTACAGAGGCCAGGACATCAAGCTACAACAATCTGTCAAATTTCTTTGAATGATTCTCAACTTTATTTCAAAACAATAAGGTTCATATTCAATTGGGGAAATTTGACAGTTTTGGATAGCTTGACCTGCTGGACCAGATTTAATTAATTAACTGCTTGACATTTAGCTGATCTGGAGACCCATTTGGTCCAGCCGTGAGACACATGCAAAATAATAGTAGGTAGTAACATTTTTATTTTTTCCTTTTTTTATTTTTTCTTTGTATCGTTATTATTTAGGTACTTGTTTGTCGGTGCGCTGGTCAAATAAAAGATATTTCTTTCTTTCTTAACTGCGCGGCGAACGAGTATGTGAGACAAACACAAATACATATGTGATAAACATAAGCATTTGTGTTTGTCTGGGTACTTCTCAAGTATTAAAAGTAAATGTATTTACAAAAAATGCACCTACGATACAATACATATTTCCAGTAATAAAGGTTTTAATTAAAACCAGAACAGGACAGAATACCAACCAATATTCAAATATTTAAGTACCTATATAATGTGATTTATTTATTTACATTGTTTTTACCTATATAATACTCAAGAAAGTAATTTTGTTTAAGAAGTGCGACGATGGTACAAGTGAGAGTGAGCGAGGGCTTGTTGGAGGGAGAACTGGTGCAGAACGAGTACGGAGGCACGTTCTGCAGCTTCAAAGGAATCCCGTACGCGCAGCCACCGGTCGGAGATCTCAGGTTCAAGGTAAACCGTATTTAGCACATTAACAGAAAACTATTCAGTTATTTGCAGACTGTACAAGTAATTTGTTCCTTTGAAATTCTCTGACAATATGCGGCCGGGATGTAACATGAATATCATTCGGCATTGTACTAACTGTAAAGTACGTAAGTCATTTCGGTTGAAGAACATAGCAATGTGATAGCAATAGATGATTTGACGTCACCTTAAAACGTAGAATGTGGAAGAAAAAATCGATATTACGAGCAGTGGTCTTGGACAAGAAGTATTTATTATACATGTTATGTGAATGCTGATATATTGTGATAATTTGCGATTGATATAAGTTGCATATATTATAGTCACTTCACTAAATATAAATGTAGAATGTCTTATAAAGCCTCAACATTTTTTATTGATTTGTGCAACAGACTCTTATTTTTTTTATTACAGGCACCACAGTCCGCGACACCATGGCAAGGTATACGCAATGCCAAAGAGTTTGGCCCAATTTGCCACCAATCCGATATGATGATCCCAAATCTTACTCTTCCTATGAGTGAAGACTGTTTATATCTTAATGTTTACTCACCAAACACAAAACCTAGCAACCTACTTCCTGTGATGGTGTGGATCCATGGAGGCGGGTTTGTCTGTGGAAGTGGCAACGACAACATCTATGGTCCCGAATTCCTTGTCAGGCATGGCATAATCCTGGTCACGTTGAACTACAGACTTGAGGCTCTCGGTTTCCTCTGCTTGGACACCGCAGATGTACCGGGCAACGTTGGTATGAAAGACCAAGTGGCAGCACTCAGATGGGTAAACAAAAATATAAATAACTTTGGTGGTGATCCTGAGAATGTAACAATTTTCGGTGAAAGTGCTGGTGGTGCAAGCGTCAATTACCATTTAATATCACCAATGTCAAAGGGCCTGTTCAAACGAGTTATAAATCAGAGCGGAGCAGCCACATGTTTCTGGTCTCAAGCCTCCGAACCGAGAGAAAAAGCCGTACTTCTAGCGAAACAATTAGGATTCCATTCAACAGATGACAAGGAATTGTACGAATTCTTTAAAAAACAACCTTGCAAGAATCTTGTAAAATTGAATTTACAGATAACACAATCACAGAAATCTTATGAAATCCATTTTGGGGTAGCAAATGAGAAGGACTTTGGTCAGGAAAGATTCTTCTATGGAGACGTCACAGACGCATTACGCAGCAGGGTGCATGAAGGCGTAGATGTTATGACAGGATATACACAGGATGAAGGGCTGATAGCATTAGCCATTAGTGGGCTTTAGAAGTAGTCCTATCTAAAGCCAATTTTTACCGCGACTATTTTACTCCCAAATCAATTCAAACACATTGTACGTTTGCGGATCAAATTAAGGCGTCGAAGAAGATTGAGAGATTTTATTTCAAGAATGAAGCTGTATCGATGAAGAATATTGACAATCTGGTTAAGTTTTTATCCACAGACATGTTCTTATATGGAATAATGCTATCGGCGAAACTTCTATCGAAGAAAAATAAAGTGTATTTGTACAAATTTAATTGTAAATCTGAGAGAAACGTTTTCGCCGGTGTCTTTGGCCTTGGCGATTTCAATAAAGACAAGAAAATGGTCTGTCATTGCGATGACTTAGCATATATCTTTCCGATAAAACTGTTGACAGAAAAAGTTGATAAAAATTCGGATACTTTTAAATTGATTGATAAGGCGACTACACTATGGACCAATTTCGCTAAATATGGGTGAGTTACAATGACTTCATTTTGCTTACTTCTTATTAACGTCAAACTAAGAATTTATAACTACGGTGATCGACAGATCTGCAAGGTTAAGCCGCGGTCAGTCTGTGGATGGGTGACCATTCTTAACACATCGACATCCCTCCGTGCCTCGGAGAGCACGTAAAGTCGTCCTGGTTGTCATTCGAACATCTATGACAATCGTTAGTGGTAGTCAGAAGCCCAAAAAGCCTGACAATCAGTCTGTTCTTAGAATATCGGTATTGAACAGAAACTGGTTGCGGAGGTCTGAGCACCGTCAATTTATGTAAAACTATTCTATACTATGTAAAAAGTATTAAGCTGCATCTAATTACACTGGAAGTCAAAGCCAGCGTAGTTGGGAAGAATAATTATTTGGTTATTGTTACTGGCCCGGTAACACAATCGAGTTTTTTTATACCACTAAGGTGGCAAACAAGCCTACGGCCCGCGGTTGGTAAGCGGTTACCGTAGCCTATAGACGCTTGCAACACCAGTGGTTTCACTTGCGCGTTACCGACCCTGTAAAACGAAAGAGGAATAGTTGGGTTGGCAGTATAAGGGTTTCTTGGTCAATTTTACACAGCATCATCTAGTCCCAAACTAAGTAGAGCTTGTACTATGAGTAGGTACTAAACAATGGATATAATACTTATATACTTTTTTTAAATACTTATAATACATAAGAAACACCCAGACAAACACAAACACTTAAATATTCATCACATAAATAGTTAGTGTTCTGTGGGAATCGAACCCACGACCTCGTAATCAGCAGTCCTACAAATGAACCACTAGACCACAGTTGTCATCAACATGATATAACAAATATTCCCTTTATTCCAAAATGTGAACCACTTCGGCTGTGAAAGTGGGTCTTATTTCTAGTACGGTCGAAAAAAGAGTTCGAGTATTCAGGCACCTAATTAAACATCGTGTTAATTATGTATCACGCAATGTGTCAAAACGCAGGTATTGTAAGCTGCTACACATCAAACCCTTTGACGGGTAATTATTTAAATCACAATCTGTGTAAAGATGCAGATTACTTTCGCTACCTGGGGCCGTACCACCACCTATTATTGCGATCGTTTTCCGATTGAGAGAGAGGGATGTCGCTCTATAAACTAAATAGCGCCATCCCTTTCTCACAACCTAAAAATGATCGCATTAACACGTCGTGGTAAGGCCCCTGTATACCAAACTCTTTTGTTGACTGTACCTTTCTTTAAGTGTCGTCGATAATGGGTTCTTTGACTTTACATCCGTCTATTCCTAACTTCTACCTACACTTCATTCATTATAACGTTAGACAAATAACGATTATAACGCCAGTGTTATTTCGATACTACGTTATTTCACAAATACAATACTACATACTAATTATTTACCATTTACAAATAAATATATGATATAAAATTCAATAATTTCTTTAGTATTACACAATAACTGACGTTATTTTATCGTTATTTGTCTAATGCTATAATAAATAGAGTATAGAGAGTTGATTGAAATTTAGAGAAACTTGAATATATTGTCACTGGACATAATTTAGTTAATTTTAACCAAAATTTATTGTTTCATGGTTACAGAAACCCAACCCCGGATGAAAGTCTTGGAGTGAAATGGAAATTATATACTACAGAGGAGCAAGATTATTTAGATATTGGCAATGAGCTATCTACTGGCAGGTCACCTGATAAAGAAGAGATAGAACTATGGGAGAGCGTGTTTGAAGAGTATTTGCCTAAATATAGCCCAAGTGTTTAATAGAGTTTTTTTAATAAACATAAGTATGTATGGCACGCGTGCCAGTTTCCTTTTTTAAAAACATTGCCCCAACTAGGATTTTCTCCTGTATCGTGGGTGCGTTAATACACACAAACACTCAGACCTATCATCATCATCATCAACCCATATACTGTCCCACTGCTAGGCACGGGTCTCCTCTTATATTGAGAGGGATTAGACTATAGTCCACCACGCTAGGCTATTGCAGGTTGTCAGACTTCACACGCCGTCGAGAAAAGTCTCTAAGGTATGCAGGTTTCCTCACGATGTTTTCCTTCACCGTTTAAGCGAGTGATAATAATTAATACGCACGTGAATTCGAACAGTCAGAGGTGCGTGCCTTGGGTTCGAACTAGAGACCTTCGACTTGGCAGTCCAATGGTCATACCACTAAGCTATCACTGCTTGCAACACAAACAACTACCTATACGTCATACAAATATTTGTTTCGTGCGGGGATCGAACCCACAACCCTTGGTGCAGAAGCCGATCGTTCCGCTACGTAAACGTGTCTAGTAAAAAATGTATCATTGGGTATGACGAAATTGTCACCATTAAACGTCTATCGCCACAATGATCACCAAAATCCATAAACAAGGAAATAATAGAAGAACGTACGGTCGCTGTTCACTTTTTGTGTATTGGAAATTTTATTTTAATCTGTTAGCAGAATGTACCCCGGGGCTCCCTGCGATTGTCGTTTAATTGTGTCGGGAATTGAAACAACCGGTGATCAAAACGCAAAAACTGTTACCAAAATACTTTATGAATGAATTTTTAACATAACATGACATATTTTTATCTTGGCTAAGTAATAAAATAACATACCATCACGCCTGTATTCCCAGAAGGGTTAGACAGAGGTGTACTAATGTACACCCACATTTCGCTGGTATGTTTTAGGTCCCATGTAATAGGGGGCGAGCCTATTGCCATAAACCGGGCACAAATCCAGACTCCGAGCTGCTACTGAGAATTTCATAGAAAAACCCAATAACATTTTGCTCGACCTGCGGATCGAACCCAGGACCACTAGTGTAGCAGTCACGCTTAAGACCACTAGACTAATGAGGCAGTAATACCCCGTGTGAGGACGGGTTAGAATACAGTTCCTCACTGCCAGTCTGTCAGGCATCTCGTAAGAGGCGAGAAAATATCGGACAACCCGCTCGGTGGTAGGACCTTTCAGGTTTGACTGGCTGGCGACCACCCTTATGCCGGAGTCTGTCGCAAAGCACCTTTGTGTGTGTTTCGACTGTTGCGCATGAGAGCCAGTTCCCCCTCTCCCGATTGCTGCGGTACCGACAGTCTGTAGTCCGTAGGGTTGTGGCCTTGCACAGTGTTGTTGAGCGTGCTGTACTGGCGCGGGGGCCAGGGAGACCCGATGAAACGGCTGTCCGCTGGCCGCCCGCTGGTACGTAGAGGACCCGAACCCCATTTTGTCCCGATTGGGGAGGCTGTCCTGCCGCCAGTGCAAAATGCTCATCGGTTTGCTGTCGTGCCGGACTGGGAGACCGGAGTGGAACACGACGACGGCTGCTGAGTTGGATCGGGGGCCATTCCGTCCCCCGTGCCAGTAACGCACTTAACTCAGCGACAACCAGTGTGAGCATTCTTCCTTAACTTTGACTTTATGACTTTCGGAACTCCAGCAATCCTTTTTTCTATCCCCTGTTTTATACACGTCTCATGGCTCACAAGAAAAAAAGATATAACGTTTCTACAGCGGCACCCCTTTCCACATTTATAATGGACTTCTGCAACATCAGGGGACTTCACTCCAACCTAAATGTCGTCCATCACCATCTTGAAACGACCAGGCCTGCCCTATTTTTTTTGACGGAGACGCAGATATCTTCTCCGGCCGACCTATCATATTTAATGTATCCCGGTTACAGCTTGGAGCATAAATTTGTGCTCGACGCTGGGGTATGCATGTTCGTTCGGGAAGATATCTGTTGTCGCCGTCTGAGTAGCCTTGAAGACAGGGACCTGTCGCTATTATGGGCACGTATTGATCACGGTGGCCACACCCGTTTTTACGCGTGTCTCTACAGGTCTCATAGTGGAGATGCCGTTACTGACCAGCTCTTGGGGCACGTCCAGAAGGGCGTTGATGAAGTTCTCAGGCAGCACCCATCGGCGGAAGTCGTGATCCTTGGCGATTTTAACGCTCATCACTCAGAGTGGTTGGGATCGACGAGGACCGACTACACTGGGAGGGCTGCGCTTGATTTCGCTGTGACTAACGATCTCTGCCAGCTGGTAGATGGGCCCACCAGAATCCCAGACATTGTGGCTCGTACTCCGGCCTTATTGGACCTTCTGTTGACCTCACAGCCGGACGGCTACCAGGTGTCCTGCAGGGCTCCTCTGGGGACGTCGGACCATTGTCTGATTCATACCATGGCTCCCTCATCCCTAGCAGGGCGCTCCCGACCTCCTGCAAAACGCCGTGTTTGGCATTACAGGTCAGCTGACTGGGACGGACTGCGTGAATTTTTCGCATCCTACCTCTGGGGGCGTTTGTGCTTCTCATCGGATGACCCTGATGTCTGTGCGAATGCTGTCGCCGAAGTGATACTGCTGGGCATGGAATATTACATCCCCAGCTCAGCGGTTCGCATCGGCGGGCGGTCTCAGCCTTGGTTTCGTGGGGTTTCTGCTGAAGTCTCTAACTTCAAAAAGCAGGCCTACGAAGCCTGGGCTGCTGCGCGCAACAGCAACGATACATCAACCTCCGATTTGAAGAAGCACTATAATGCTTCTTCCAGACCCTTCAAGAAGCAGATAGCTGCAGCGAAATTCTCGCATACTAGCAGCATTGGCGAGAAACTTATTGGTCATGCTTCTGGGAGTCGAGCCTTTTGGTCTCTCGCCAAGGCTGTTCAGGGGAATTTTTGTCGCCCTTCACTTCCATCCTTGCGCAAGCCTGATGACTCACTGGCCTATTCCACAAAAGAGAAGGCCGATCTACTGGGCACTCTATTTGCGTCGAACTCGATGCTTGATGATACGGGACATACACCACCCACCATCCCGCGGTGTGAGCACTCAATGCCCGAAATCCGCTTTACGCAAAGCTCGGTGCGACGTACTCTTTTTTCCCTCGACGTCAAGAAGTCCAGTGGACCTGATGGCATTCCAGCTATTGTGTTGAGGACGTGCGCCCCCGAGTTGGCTCCAGCATTAACACACTTATTTCTGCTCTCTTACACCAAAGGTCAAGTTCCGTCTTCATGGAAGGTAGCCTTTGTCCACCCAATTCCCAAGAAAGGTGACCGCACAGACCCCTCCAATTACCGACCTATTGCGATTACCTCCTTACTGTCTAAGGTGATGGAGAGGGTGGTAAACACCCAACTCCTTGGATACTTGGAAGATCATCAGCTTATTAGCGACCGTCAATATGGGTTCCGCCACGGACGCAGTGCTGGTGATCTTCTAGTGTACCTAACACATCGATGGGCAGGCCGCCATTGAGAGTAAGGGGGAAGCATTGGCTGTTAGCCTGGACATCGCGAAAGCGTTTGATCGGGTCTGGCATAAGGCACTTCTATCGAAGCTTCCTTCTTACGGACTTCCTGACGGACTTTGCACGTGGGTCTCCAGCTTCTTATCGGGACGGAGCATACAAGTTGTTGTCGACGGATTATGCTCCAACGCTATGGCGATGAACGCTGGCGTCCCCCAGGGATCTGTACTATCGCCTACATTGTTCATTCTGCACATCAATGATATGTTGAAAGTTAGCAACATACATTGTTACGCAGATGACAGTACAGCCGATGCATATTATGCAGGTCGTGCAAATGACCCTCAAACCGTGGTGGAGGAGAGTAGAAGGCAACTTGTGTCTGATATCGAGACCTCCCTGGAGCAGGTTTCCGAATGGGGTCAAGGCAATCTTGTCAATTTCAACCCTGCTAAGACACAGGTCTGCGTGTTTTCTACTAAGAAAGCCCCATTTGTCATAGCACCTAAGTTCGGGGATACTCCCCTGAAAATCTCCAAGAGCATTGGGATCCTTGGTGTCGAAATTACGAACGAGGTGCAATTTCGGGGTCATTTGGAGGGTAAAGCCAAGTTGGCTTCTAAAAAACTTGGGGTGCTTAATAGAGCGAGGCGGTACTTCACCCCGGGTCATAGGCTTCTGCTTTACAAAGCACAAGTTCGACCTCATATGGAGTACTGTTCTCATATCTGGGCTGTTGCACCCCAATACCAACTCCTCCCTCTTGACTCCATCCAACGCCGGGCAGTTCGGATCATCGACGATCCTAATATCACGGATGACCTAGACGCCCTCAGTCTTCGGAGAGACGTAGGCTCTCTGTGTGCGTTTTATCGTCTGTTTTATGGGGAGTGTTCCCAGGAGCTATATGAATTGGTGCCTCCGTCACCTTTTTATCATCGCACCACCCGCCTCAGAAGCAGAGCCCATCCTCACACTCTGGAGACCTGGGTCTCCAAGAATGTTAGAGCGTCGCGCAGTTTTCTCCCGCGCACCTGCAAGATGTGGAACGGTCTCCCTGCTGAGGTTTTCCCTGTATGCTATGACATGGGGTTCTTCAAACGGCGTGTATACAGGTTCCTTAAGGGCCGGCAACGCATCAGCAATTCCTCGTGTGTTGCAGATGTCCATGGGCGACGATGACCACTTACCATCAGGTGGCTCGTCTGCTCGCTTGTCGACGTCAACAAATAAAAAAAATAAAAAATAACTGCGCTAATCATCCGATCTGCAAGGTTAAGCTGCGCTAGCTGCGGTCAATCTATGGATGGGTGACCATTCTTAACGCATCGAGACCCCCTCCATACTTCAAAGAGCACATAAAGCCGTCAGTTCCGGATTTCATACGAACACCTATGACAATCGTTAGTGGTAGTCAGAACCCTGAAAAAAGGATATCTCAATCTATCTATCTATTCTATCTAACACAGAATTTGAACCTACATCGCTTCGGTTAAGTACACCGGACGCTTTAGCCAATTAAGCTACCGAGACCACTGCAGGTGATGTCGAATTTTTCTCCCTCACTGCACGTCTGACGTCACAGGTGACGTCAGCGACATCTATCGAAGATATATTACTATTACATTTTCATCGTACTACGCGACAGCACTTCCATCCCATTCATCTAGATGGTTAGCAGCACTAAAGTGCGTTTCTCTAAAAACTTTCTACCTCGCACAACTAAACTGTGAAATGAACTAGTCGCCTACAGTATTGCCGGACCAATATGACCTTCAAGAAAAGAGCGCAATTCCTTTTAAAGGCCGGTTACGCGATAGAGAATCCTCTGGTGTTGCGGGTATCCATGGCCGTAATCGCTTACCATCAGGCGATTCGTCAGCTCGTTTGCCTCCTACACCATAAAAAAAAATTTCTTCAACCGGAGGGACGCAGGTTCAAACATTGTCTGAAATGAAATTATTCTTTCTCTAAAATTTATACCAAATGTCGAACTCATTTAAACCACAACAACGGACCGCCTCGTAACCTAACAACCATCTAGATTATAAACCTTTATATAAAACGTTTACCTTCCCAAGCCGGTATGGAAAGAAGTCCCAAAACTCTCTGTGCAATATAATATACAGTACAATAGCCATAAATTATTCAACAGGATCCTCAGAGACGGTACACGATAGTCTAGAGTATACCATTTTAAATTTAAAGCGGCCAAGCCGGCTCAGATTGTATTATGAACACGAAAAACGTTGTTCTGCCCGTTCTGAACTGCATTCTAGCACTGATTTCTAAGTCACAGAATCACCTATGTAGTTTAGGAGCCAGAGGTTACCTTATTTGTGTAACCTTGATTAACTCAATTTGTTTTTTAAACAATATTTTAAACTTAATATAGGACCTATTACGTTATTAAAATCAGACACACACTCACACACACACACACACACACAAACACACTCATACATACTTGAAGGACATTCATTCATTCATTCTGCATAATGACTTTAGCAACTTTTTAATATTTTTATACTTTTTTTCTGTTTGTATAACTTTAATTATTTTTAATATTACAAATTTTTATCTATTTAATTTAATGGTTAATTCTAATCTTACATAAAAATCTGAACATAAATGCTGGGAGAAGACACTGGCTTCTGTAACATAGGTTTGTTAACCTAGCGCAGGAGTCAGGGCCTCACTTCTGTTGTGAATATTTAAAAAGGTCAATAAAGAATTATTATATTATTATACCTATGTCACCTGCGTAATAGACAAGAGATATCTTTTCTAATATTTTGTTAAGAACTACTTTAATTTAAACACGTCACTACACCGCAGGTACACACCGGTATCTTAAAGTCGTAAAACAGTAATATCTCGCAGCCATAATACAGTGGGGTGGAGAACAATTTACTCTGTTTACACTGTAAACGAGTGTAGGTGGAGGGGGGTAATCCCGCGACATCGTAGTTTAATAGACGGTAGACGGATGACGCTAAATTAAACAGTGGACTAGAAAAACTGGGAAAATGTTATTTGTTGGTTAAAACCTTTGTATATTAAATTGAGAAATTTAAAAGAACTATTTATAAAAAAAACTATGCTAAAAACTATTTATAAATGCTCCCGGTGAATGACAGTAGAATGACATGGGACCTAAACATCCAGGCGAACTGTCGGTATACATTAGTGTACTCCTCTGCCTAACGCTTCAGGGAATACAGGCGTGATGGTATGCGTACTATAGAACTTTTGACACGGTTCCATAAAAATCTGTTGGTATAATAGACTTAGATGAAACCAGTATGAAACAATTATGGAGACCAGAGATCATCTTACGAGTCTTTTCCCAAATGTTGGGGTGGCTACCAGTCTTACCAGATGCGGCTGAATATCAGTATTTTACACGAAGCGACTGCCATCAGACCTTCGAAACCCAATTTCTGGTTAATACCGATATCCTGACTAGGTACCACTAACGATTGTCATAGGTGTTCTTATGACAACCCGGACCGATGGCTTTACGTGCTCTCCGAGACACGGAGACTGACCGTGACTAGCGCAGCTTAACCTTACAGATCGGATGATCAGCGTAGTTATTACTTAGCTAGGGATCCTACGCACAAATTCACTAGCAGAAAAGGAATAAACCTTATGAAATAAGTACTTAAATATTGATATTTCAAAATTGAAACTAAAATTAGACACAATTGAATTTCGTAAGGCTAAAAATAACACCCATTAAAATTAAATCAATAGGTCGTTAAACTATCGTCCGCTTACATAATAGCCACCTGCTACCAACGATATTAAGTCGTGTATATTTGACTTTGCTCTGGGCTTATTGTTAACATAACTTCGCTGCTCCACAATACGCTCGAAGTCAAAGATAACTATCATCTCTCATACAAACAATGAGAACCGGAAAGAGGTTTAAACCCCGAAGGTTATTACCGCCCTTGATAATGAACAGACTTCTCAGGAGTGACTCCTGGATCAATAATTATAACATGGATCAATCGATCTTCACGGTGAACATTTTAAGCGCGTTGAAATCCCTCCCTACTCCTGGGAGAACGAAAAGCTGACCATCAGGGTCGTCATAGGAACACCTAGAACAACTGTTAGTACTGGAAAGCCCAAAAAGCCAAACAAAAGAGTGTTACTGGGAAGTTTGTTGCGCCGTTTCTTCTTCCCAGCTAAAACACTAGGAGGCGGTGAAGGGCAGGCGTTTTGCGGCCTGTCTTAAATATAAAAATGATGTTCAAAAAGTAATTAATTTGTAGTTATATACAGACTACTAGGTAGTAAACCTAGTAGTCTTTAAAAACAAGTTATTTTGACTTTGCACCATTCATTCCATTAAATGGTAAGATAACCAAGAGAAGCTGACATTGAATAATGATTAGAGCTTGTGGTGAATTCAAGGAAACAATGCAGCACATGTTATGTGCTGCATTGTGTGCATGTGATTGTGACGACTACAGGTTCCTTCTTCTTAGTGGGCTAGCCGCCTTCATGAACCATTTATTTGAAGAGTAAGGAATGCACAATGCTCAAAACACAAAAGATCACAGTTGGTCAAAGTGTTGCTGGCTAAGCCAGCTTCCAAAGGAAGATAAAATAACAAGATAACAAAAATGAAAGTTCAATAGTGGACTAGCTTATACGGTAGTACGATTCATATGTCGCGTGCATTCACGGAAATTGAACTGCTAGGTGCCTCCTCCAGTTTTCTACCTGTATCGGCAATTGTCGTCGTGTTTTCTCGTCCGTGCCACGCGAGTGTATTCGACATTTGCACACAAAGAATCGTATTGCTTTGTCACAGTTCCTTGTATCGTATGCTCTGATTTTCGGTAGAATTTCTGAACAATAGCTACGCTTGCGATAACAGTCAGTTCTCGGAAATTTTGAGGACACCTGTATTTCCGATTTCTCTTGAATTTGAACAGAATTGCTTCTTTCTGAATGTGACAGTGAATGCTTAAGTAATATGATTCGTCCTCCGAACCTTTTCCCAACAATTTTGGGGTCGGCTTCCAGTCTGAAATATCAGTATTTTACAAGAAATGACTGCCAAAGTAAAATTAATGGTTTAACGGAGTACAGTATACAATATATTGTATCATAATGGTCGAACAATGACACTAAATGACGCTAGGACTGACAAATTAGACAAAACTGTCAAAAAACAATAATTCCGAAGTAGAGTAGGTAAGAGTAGATACCTACTGTGTCGCATATCGTTTACTGTCTGATTGCCATACGCCTTACGCCACTAGGTCGCAAAGGTTGGTACAGGCCAGCAGGTCAAGCTACCCAAAACTGTCAATTTTCCCCATTGGAACATGAACCTTATAGTTGTGAAAAAATATGTAATCCGCCATTTTGTGGCGGCGGCCATCTTGGACAGATTTTTATCAAACACAGCTAAAAACACTCCCGACTAAATTCACCTTTCAAACAAAAAAATCAAAATCGGTTCATCCGTTCGGGAGCTACGACACTCACACACACACGCAGCCAAACAGACAGACACGTCAAACTTATAACACCCTATCGTTTTTGCGTCGGAGATTAATGAGAAATGTCATATAAAGCAAAGGTCACTAGGATGTGCCGTTGGGTGCTTGTCCCAAATGGGTTGTCAGCTCAGCAAGGTAGCTTCCTTTTACTACGGAGTTTGGGAAATTCCTCTTGGGATTTAAAAATAATCAACACTGAACAGCGAGAACACAGGGGATAAAACATTATCAAAATACAATTTACTTCCGTAGTTATTTAATTTTGATTAACATGAAAATAATTAACTAGTACACGCAAAGAACACTTTAGGTAAATTAATTTTATAAACACGCTTTTCTAATTAAATTTCAGATTGACTTGTTTTGGTATGTGAGATAACACTTGGGTAGAAACTAATAACAGGTACATTTTTTAATTAATTAAAAACGATATCTGTAATCCTGCAAAATTTGACAAAAGATATCTTTCATAAATATGTCATATTAAGGAATTTAATTGAATATCTCAAAAAAATATTATAATATTTTTTCGCCTCAATGGCCTTGTTTTTTTTTGTTTACGGGGGGAAACCTTCAAACGGCTGCCGGTCTACGGGGGTTAGACCGGGGAGTGTGGGATTCTTACCCACTAAAACCACCCCGGTGGCCACCATCAGCACATGGAGGGGGGCACTGTGTCCTCTTAATAGACCACCCCAGAACCCCCAATAGCGTAGTGGTCAAGTGTGACTGCTAAGCCTACGCTGGTCTTGGGTTCGATTCCCATGTTGAGCAGTGTTATTGCCTTTTTCTATTAAATCTCAGTAGCAGCTGGGAGGCTCGCCCCTATTAAATGGGATCTACCGGTCAACTGTGGTGTGTAAAATTTGTAAACCTGCGCCAAACCCTTCAGGCAGTACAAGCGTGATATTTTAAATATTTTATGACCGTTTTGAAATTAAATTAAATTAAATGATATTTATTTCTGTAAATAGATCTTTTAAAGAGACTTTTAAAAGTCATGTTGTCACTTTTAAGTCATCATGTTTTGATTTTTTATACTTGAGTGTTGAAACAATTGATGTTCAATTGGATTGTTAAAAAAAATGTCTGCTTAATGGGGAGCGTCGACCACTCTGGGCCTAAGCCACGAACCCAGTAATTAATCATTGTTAGTAAAATATCTCTCAGTGTCTTATTACAAATAGTGTTCAATCTGTCTTGCTCTGCGAATATTACTGTTGCTCTAGAATTGTAAAGTGTCATACCCACTCATCAAATATTACCACTCCGTTAGTAATGTATAATTTGAAACAGCTTGAAACTGCCAAAACTTTATTATACCACAACTTTGGTACTGTCAAAGTATATTAATAAGAGGCTTGCATAACAGTAAAGAGAGTTGCAAATCCCCCCAGTGACTCCCATAAGCCGCAGGTCCCATAAAACACATGATATTACGTCACACCACACAAAGCCGCGCAGGTTTTTTGACGAGCGACTACCGCTATATTAAAAAGGAGTCCTTCCATCATATCATACTGTGACTACTACAAATTTGTACTACGTACGGTATATCTATACCTACAGTAGTAGTCGAATTTGTATACTGTAGTATACTTACTAATATTTATAAAATAAAGGTCATCAAAAGTCCTTACAACTCAGCCCAAATTTGTACCTGAGGTACATGACAGCTGTCAAGTTGACAATTTTTACTATGAAATCACTATGAAACTGTTAATAATGTGCCAAAATGGCGAGCGTTTGACATTCCAAAACTGACACTGACAGCTGATAGCTATCGAGTTGACAGTTTTTAATAAAAAAACACTACGAAACTGATGCTAGTGTGTAATGGCGTGCGTTTTTTTCCAATTTAAAGTTATTTTTCTCAGCCCCTAGTGAGCATAAAAAAAGTATGACTAAAGTTTTAGCGGCCATTTCCAGCGTAATACAGGGTATTTTTTCCAATAAGTGTACCTTCATACACATTTAACATAATTTGGGAAGATTTTGGTGACATCCTTTATTGACTTGGCAATTGCACTAAACTATCTAATTTAATATACCTAATATGTATATACATATTAGTTATATTAAATTAAGTATATAAATGAGCGACGCCATCCATGCTGCAGAGGATAGAGCAAAATGGAGGAACATAGTTCGCAAGAAGCTCTTACATAGAGATCACGACCCTCAGCAGTGAGGAGAACGACTCAAGGAAGGAGGAGATAATTATAATTTAATATAACTAATATAATATAATATATAATATAGTCAATCTATTTATTGAAAACATAAAAGATTTTTAATATTGATATGGTCACTATAAGATCTTGTTAGATTAGTTAATTAGAATAGTATAGAATATTTCTTTATTTTTAAAAACATCTTATTTACTTGAGACAGAAGTACTTTAGGACCCCTTTAAGTAGGGACTGAATAAATTAAGCTACTTGGCATTACATGGATCTCACAACTTTTAACGTTAGAAGAACTGAGTTGCGAGACTTGTTTTTTTTACAAGATATGTTTTTGATAATATTAGTTCAGACATGTTTTAAAAAAACATGAGTCCCAATTTTAAAACTTACTGTCGACGTTATAAGCTAACAATACTGTTATTTTTTCGGTGATTGCCAATATGAATACTATAATTTTGGATATTATACCTGCAAGTTATAATTATTTGAGTATACACAAATATATCGCACACCATGGTAATAAATAATCTTTATATGAAAAATATCCATGACGTTTCTGTGACTGACGACTTTTGACACCGTCGTGTTCTAGCAATTATTTCGAGCCATTCCTATTACAGCCATGGTACGATGTACTGGGAGGAAACCTTAAAGGTGTAAAACTGAAATACCTACTTACATTGTTCATGAGGTAATATTTGGCGCGGTAAATAAAATGTTTGTGGCCGCTTTGGTATGAACGTAGTAATTTAGTATCATGATACTCAGAGTGTTTTGAATGCGGTTGAATATCAGTACTTTACACGAAGCAACTGCAATCAGACCTCCACAACCCAAATTCAGGGCAATACCAATAATCTGAGGATAGACTGGTTGTCAGGCTTTTTTTTCTGACTACCTACCACTAATGATTGTAAGTGTGCACATGACAACCGGGACCAACAGCTTGACATACTCTTCGAGTCACGGACTGGTCTGGATGTGTTAAAAATTTTCACCCATCCACATACCGACTGCGAATTTGCAGATCGGTTGATCAGCGTAGTTACGAGCTACGAGCCTCTTTTCAACTTAGTAGGTAATCATTATCTTGAAGGTCAAAGTTAAGGAAGTCAGTATGTCGCTAGTATATACATTATAAGTAGATCAGAGATGATGAAGACATAATTGCTCATAATTTTAAGAGGAACCCGTAGTTTGCAGCTTGTTTGGAAGAAGGTATTAAATGAATACAAAATATATTAATTACAATAAAATATAATAAAGAGATATATTGATTTCTGACACTTAGGCGAATATTAAACATTGAAATAAAAGTACTTTTTTCGGATCGTTTCGAACCCTTTATAGAATAGAATAGATTCTTTATTTGTGGAAACATGAGTATACACAAAGCATGTAGGTTGGTCAAATCATTATAAGAAGAGCAGTCATGTCTGGCCTTCACGGCGTACAAATATTACAGGTACACTTTATAGCGCCCATGTGTCTACATGAATGTCTATTCAGTCTACCCGTGACTATATTTCAATATGAGATAGTATAAAATAATGAATGTCCAGCTATGAAATTGATTATTTTGAAAATTAAAGCAACGCTTGCCGCGGTCACTGTGTAGATGAATACTTAACAACATTTACACCGACCATTGTTCCAAAACATTCTGATTCTCATGGAAATTCTTCTGACATCTTCTGACATCATAATTGTAGACTGCATTGCAGACTGGTCTAACTGAGAAACATTCTATGGTTACCCAGTTATTGAAATGCCGCTTTCAAACGACATGACCACGTGATCTTCTTTAGAAATATTTTTATCATCTACAATCTACGAGGCAGTTAAGTAACGAGGAGAATAAACTACTTATTTAGATAGTAAGTATCAGTGTTATGGTGACAGACATCTTATTAAATATATAATAAGTAATCTTATTGCAAAAACTTGTAAAATTGAAACAATAGGTACTGGAAGAAGTCACTGACTCCTGAAACACAGGTATTCTAACCTAGTTCTGGAGTCAGGGTTTCAACATTATTTTAAACTTTAGAAGATGGTTGAAGATTGTGAAGTGTTTTAATATAATTCTACATAAATAATTAATAAAAGAATTTAATCTTACCGTTTTTGTCACGCTGTGTACCAGTCGCTTGAGGCCTGAAACAATTCAAATTTTATGAATTAATTACGTTCACATAATTATAATTTATAATAACACAGTTTATATAAAATTTTCTTATTACAATTAACAACGGTTGTATTTTTTAAATGGAACAACAAGGTTGGCAACGCGCAAGTGGTACCCTTGGTGTTGCCAGCGTCTATAGGCTACGGTAACCGCTTCCGATCAGGTGGGCCGTAGGCTTGTTTGCGACCTTAGTGGAAACAAATAGAACGGTAAACCTATAACAATCACATTCTACCCTCGGAAATTTATAAGTATTACAACAGGGAACGAACAAAAGAAACAAAGTACCCACTAAAAATTGTCGTAAGCTACTAACAAATTAATTTATGGTAGTTGGGGACCGCCCTAACGCTAATAATGTTGTAAATTAACACCTACATAAGCCTATGTTATGTATGTATACTTTAAGTTAAAGAAAACTCGGCTAGTTTTATAATGTTGATTCAGTTGTAATAATAGAAACTAAACTGTAACTGTGTGCTAGATAAAAAAAACAGGCTTTAGACACTACGCCGGCCTATTGCAGGTTGGCAGACTTCACACGCCGTCATGAGAGCGACATGGACCGACACCGACCTTGCCACGGAAAATATTTTCCGTGCTATAAAAAAAAAACAAAATAGGCATGCAGGTTTCCCTGGTCCCTTAACTAATTTTGTAGGAATATTTCGAAAAAGATGAATTTCTTCTACACCTATGTTTGATATTCATAGGCTATCACTACTTGAAGTCACAACTAAGTATTCCTTATTAACTTCGTGCAATCTACATCTAATATTCCTAACCCACTGCAAAGTGAACAAGTATTTCGACTGTGTATGTACTTCATATTTTATTTCAAAATATTAAAAAACTCAAACGTTATTTTGATAGGTACTTCAAATCATGGAATATAACGAGTATTCGCTTTATACCACCCTATGTTCCGGCCCATAGATAAAAATTAATGGACTATTTGATTTTTTTATTGCCCGACGTACTACATACAAGGAGGCGAAACGCCTTTCTTCCTAATGAGGTTACCATGATAAAAATGTCTATTTTTATTTTATAAAATTAAGAATTTATATACAAGCTGTCCAACAAATTGGAAAACTAGCTATAGTATTGTTATTATGTATTTATTACACAATATAATATAAATATAGCTGTCACTTTTTTAACAACATCATACTAATATTATAAATGTGAATGTTTGGATGTTTGTTTGTTTGTTTATTTGTTACTCAATCACGCAAAAACGGCTGAACCGATTTGCATGAAATTTGGTATACTAATAGTATGTGACCGGGAATAAAGTATAGGCTACTTTTTATCCCGGAAAAATGTCGGAATATCCCGGAAATCCCGTAAAACGGATATAGGAGAACTACTTACGGGATTTGCATGAAATTTCATACACACATAGTATGTGACCGGGAATAACACATAGGATATATTTTACCCCAGAAAAACGTGGGAATTTCCCGGAAATCCGGAAAAGCTAATATCTTACGGGATTTGAATGAAATTTCATACACAGATAGTAAGTGACCGGGAATAACAAATAGGATATATTTTACCCCAGAAAAATGTGGGAATATCCCGGAAATCCCGAAAAACGAATAGCTTACGGGATTCCAATGAAATTTCATACACACATAGTATGTAACCGAGAATAACAAATAGGATATATTTTACCCCAGAAAAATGTGGGAATATCCCGGAAATCCCGAAAAACTAATATCTTACGGGATTTGAATGAAATTTCATACACAGATAGTATGTGACTGGGAATTAATAACAAATAGGATATATTTTACCCCAGAAAAATGTGGGAATATCTCGGAAATCCTGAAAAATGAATAGCTTTTTCTGGATTTGAATGAAATTTTATACACACATAGTATGTGACCGGGAATAACAATTAGAATATATTTTACCCCAGAAAAATTTGGGAAAATCCCGGAAATCCCAAAAACTAATAGCTTACGGGATTTGAATGAAATTTCATACACACATAGTAAGTGACCGGGAATAACGAATAGAATATATTTTACCCCAAAATTATGTGAGAATTCCCAGAAAACTTATGTAGGAGACCTACTTACGGGATTTAAATGAAATGTTAGTACACTAATAGTTTGTGATTGGCGCTGGCATATTGAATACTTCTTTTTTCGGAACAAAGCGGGAATTTCCCTAACATTGAGTACTTCTTATCCCATGAATAAAATCCGACAACAATTGTGTTACTAAGTCTAGGCGTACGAAATCGCGGGTAAAAACTAGTTTTATTATAAATAATGCTTATTTCATGCAAATCATTTATCTCTTTCTTTTCTAAACTAAATTAGATTAGAAAATTAGATCTGCATTATTTTTTTTTTATATTATTAATTCATTTTTTTATAATTATATTTTTAATAACGGTTACGTTATTAAAAAAGTATTTGCTTAAATGTTCCAGGTTCCTGACGTACGTACTGTACGTATCGTTAAATTCATTTTAATGAGAGTAAATAATATCGTGTACAGAATGCCGTAACAATATGAACTCACTTCACTTGCTCCTACCCTCTCGGTTTACACAAAGAACGCTCCACGTTTAATCAATATAGGTACCAGTTTTCTGTATTTTAATGACTTCGGAACTAAGATTTCACTAAGATCAATTTGCTTAGAGACTTTATGTACTCCATATTTGATCAGCCGATAGGTAGTTTGATCAGTGTTTACAAACCTCAGAAATTTTCTTAAGAAAGAAAGAAAGCAAGAAAGAAATAAAATTTATTCTGACAGCCATTAACTATGTTGGGGTCGGTTTTCAGTCTACGGTTCGGTTGTAAGGCTTTTTAAGTTTCTAAGTAATTTTTCTTATTGCACTAGATAAGATACCCTCTATCATAATATTTTTCTCTACAACTAAAACGTAGTACTTAACAAAAACAATTGTTATAATAGTAACTGCTTCCCGCATTTTACGTGCATCACAGAGGGCTTTTTGAGAAAAAAAGTAGCCTATGTCCTTCTCCAAGGTCTAATCTATCTCTGTACCAAATTACTTCAAAATCGGTTCAACGGTTTAGGCGTGAAAACGTTACAAACAGACAGACAGAGTTACTTTCGCATTTCTATTATGAAAATAAGTAGGGTTATACATAGGTATATTAATTTTTAATTTCCAACAACAGAAACAAAGGTCATCGACATCCATCCAATCTTAATAAAGGTGGTAAAAAGCACAAAGAGTGTCCACCATATCGGTGGGCGATATTGCTGGGGGCCGTGAAATATTGAGAGGGTCATTTTCCTGCGGTTCTCAAACTATCGCTCATAAAAATACTCGTGGCGGATAGACTTGTGTCGTGTGAGCAGTTTTATCGTTTTGGGTTCTTGTCGATGATGTTTGCATGTGACAGGTGTAAGAAATAGTTTGTCCGGTGGGACGAATTTGTTAATAAATTCACAAGATTACTCTGAAGTACGAGGAAGTGGGATAAAGTCATTGAGCGATGAAGCGATGTTTACTGCTAGAGTTGTATTAAATGTGACAAATCGTTACCTAATTAAGAGCTTAAGCAGAAAAAGAAAATTCACAGTAGAATAATTATGTTAAAGTAAGTAATAAAAAGAAAACGCAGTCGCGATGCTTTTTATACCCAGTGGTATAAAAAATGCTTTAATAGAAATGACCATAAAATTAATGTAGTATCTAGTGTTTTATAAACATAATAACTTAAAAACACCTATCCTACTCCATTTATCCTATCCTACTACACTAGAAAAAAGAGGCTCGCAGAAGCAGGAGTACGAAACCTTTTATTTCAAGTTTAAGTTCAAACAATTTTAATAAATAATGTCTTTTTTGTAAGTAACAATGTATGGCATATAAAAAAGCATTTTCTATCTAACTTTTATTTTATGTTTTTAATTTATTGAAAAAAGAAATTACAGGGCTCATAAAATTACATCTGCCAAACTGCAAGGCAGTTTGTCGGCAGCAAGTTCCCTTGTGTTTTGCATACATTTTGTAAATTATACATACACTTTTTAGCCAGACTAAGATAATAACAAATACATATAAAGATTATGTTGACCTTGGTGCCGATTCCGTTACCTAGACTCATCTAATTTGATTGTAGCAACGTATTTTGATACATCGGAATCGGATACTACTCGTCACGAAGCTTGGATAGGTACATGTAATGAAAACATTTTTAGTAACAATCAGTTTATTAAAAACAACTTTATCACAATGGCATGACGTCCATAATAAGTCTTCAACAAAACAACTATAATAATTTAGAATGCCAGAGGATTAACAAAAATACACTGACGACCTCTGTGGTCTAGCGGTTCGAGTGCCGGACTGCTGATCATGGTCGTGGGTTCGATTCCCACAGGACACAAATATTTGTTTGGATAAAACATGAGTATTTGTGTTTGTCTGGGTGTTTCTTGTGTATTATAACTATGTATTTACAAAAAAAAAGTATATAAGTATTATATCTATTGTCTTGTAACCATAGTACAAACTCTGCTTAGTTTGAGACTAGATGGTGTTGTGTAAAATGTCCCAAAAATATTATTATTATATTAACTTAACCTGGTCCTGCACCAGGATCCACAGTTCCACAAAACGTACCACTTTGTACGAACAACACAAAACTAACAATTATAACGATAACAAAACAATTATAACGATAACAAAACAATAACTAAAGAAAAACAGTAACAACTAACAAAACCACGAAAAATCAGCAATAACAACAAGAAAAGGCGTAGCATTCACAAGTATCCACAAGTGAATGACAATTGACAACTGCAGAATATTTACGGAATTTGACGGATGGTTGACCTCATAAACCGACAAAATAAAAAACACGTGCTGCCACAACTTATGAAGAGAATATGTAAATTTTAGATTTGGTAGAATTATAATGACATAAAAAACATACCCGGTACTGGCCACCTCTGCTTCTTTTAGATTTTAAACATCGACACGACAATAAATCATGTAAAAACTAAACAATATTAAATGAAAGCTTTGTAATTTCAGAAAGTAGTTATGTTAAATAAGTACAATTAAGTGTGACAGCTGTTAATTAAATTGATTATATTTAACTCCACATCAATCTTGACTGTAATAATGTTTGTTGTACTTTTATTACAAAGTGTGCACCTAAAAGAGCCTTTTTTAACTTCTGTCTAATGCTATAAATGTAATTTAAATAATTGTCCAACATTTCGTCAAAGCTCATTTATTTTAATGTTAACACTAAAAATATATAATATATAATAATTTAAAAGAGAAAGTAATAAAAATTTTGCAATCAAGCGTGCCTAATGTTATCAGGCCGACAGATGGCAGACCCAAATCCAGGACAAAGACTCAATATTTTCAGGAGGCTGAAAATATTCTACCTTTTCTCTCCGGCCAAAACACAATGTAACGACCGAACTAATATTTGAACACATGACCGAATGTTAATTTGGGCTCAAGCGACATTCTAGTCGAGATAAACAAACATGGCTGCCAAAATAAACTAGAGCTCATTCCCAAATACGATGTAACCCACTTCGAAAACAGGTAATTTGTCAGCTGACAGCGCTATACTTTTATGTTAATGGACTTCTATATTTCTGTACTTCAGTCTTTGTTACAAAATACATGTAAATGCTTTTTCCTTTATTAGGTTAAGTATTGGAGCGTAGAAAAAATATTTATGAATTCTAAATTATTTATACAACTTGGCGCATACTACGGCTTATGTGGATGTATTTTATTTTATACTACTAAGGTGGAAAACAAGCATACAGCCCACCTGACGGTAAGCGGTTACCGTAGCTTATAGACGCTTGCAACACCAGGAGTATCACTTGCACGTTGCCCTGCAAAACGAAAGAGGAATAGTTGGGTTGGCAATTTAAGGGTCAAAGCCCCCCACTGCCAACACAACGTTTCCTCGTGGAGCACTGACAACCTTGCTCACCGTAAGAAACACAACACAGCTCAAAGCAGTGTTATTTTTTTCTGCAAGGCAGAGGTACTTCCCCAGGTGGGCAGCTCCAATTGAGTGAAATTACTCCCTCCCACTATGCCTAACTAAGAATTACTGGATTGGTACCCAAAGACCTTATTACCTAGACTATTTAGCCATTCTAGTAAGTAGTACCCCTTTTTTCATTCTACATTGATTTCCTCATCAACGCCAAGAACGCCTACAAATACTTACTTATTTCTATTAATTAACATTCTTGTGTTGAAAATGTTTCAACCAAAACAGTTTGACGCGATTGGATTCCATCTCAATGCGGTTACTAGCTATTTGAGTTACGTTTACGTTACGTTTGAGTTAATTATTTAGTGTTTCTGATCCACACTACTCACTACAACTCAAATAGGGTTGAGCTGCAAGAGTGATTGACTCGAAGCTGCTATGGGTGCTAATCCAGAATTTACTTTATATTAATCGACTGTGCTTCATTAATACTTTGACTTTTATGAATGGCTTGGACAAGTGTGTTTTGCCTTTTCTTTTAACTCAATCGTTCATCATGGTTTTATACATTTGACGATGTCTGTGGTCTCGTGGTTTGATTGTCGGATTGCTGATCACGAGGTCGTTTGTTCGATTCCCACAGGACACAATATTTATGTGATGAACATAAATGTTTGTGTTTGGCCGAGTGTTTCTTATGTTCTTATCTTATAAGTATGTATTTATAAAAAAGTATTTTAACATCCATTGTCTAGTACCCATAACACAAGCTCTGCTTAGTTTGTGACTGTTGTGTTATGTAAAATGTCCTAGATATTAAAATATAGTCGTTATTTTGGCGACGATTTTAATATACTATTAATCAGTTGAAAATGAAAAATCAATCACCGCATTTCATTCTAAAATACTTTGACGTTATAATAACTTTAGTTATAAAACAAACAAATTTAATTAAAACGAACTAAAACAATAACAAAACGCCATTTAAACAGCGAACGAAAACTCAAATTTCAACAAAGCAAGAGCGGCCATGTTTCTCTTTGCTACTCATTTCTTTAAGTTCTGAGTATTCCCTTTAAAACTGAAAACTGTGAGAAACTTGTCACTAACAGAAGGCTGTTGTAATTAAATTTTAATCCTCGACGAACTATTGTCTGCGACAAAACCAACGAAGATGCGGGAAATATAAGTTGGGAGCGGAGCAGCTGTATCGCGAGTTCGACAGAGTTATATGGGAGTGTAAGGACATCCCCATTGTAGTGTACTTAGCGAGTTGGAAAATTAGTCAGAATTTGATTTATAATGGTAAATGTGGCCAGCGGGCGGCGCCTTTTGGGGCAAGCTGATATCGTAGATAGCTGTATAAATTCAATATGAGTTCCTTTGACTGTGACCCAGAAAATTATTAATAAAGCACTATTTTCTGTTGAATCTAAAAATTTTGAATGTTTAAATTTGAATATTTATTTATAAAAAAATATCTTCGGTATGTGTGTGTATCCACAAAACTGGAAAAGTAGGGTTTTTTTACCACTTAAGCTTAGTACAGACGCCAGCAGGTCAACCTATGATTGATGATCTCATTAGATTAAACTTGTTGATGATCATATTACATTGTTATAAAATGTATTTAATTAACCTATCCAAAACTGTCAAATTTTCCCAATTGAATATTAACCTTATTATTTTGTATTAAAGTTGAAAATCAATCACAGAAATTTGACAGATTGTGGTAGCTTGATGTGCTGGCCTCTACATTATAAAGCAAGTATGATGAGCCCGCTACATCTTACAGAGCTACGCCGCTCCTCTTCTGCTACCCTGGTACAAGTGTACACGCTGCAAAGTGCCAACGATCTCGTAACCGATATACTTATTTCAAAGTTAGTGTGTGAGTTACATACTTATATATTATACATACATACATTATTTTTTATATACTTTGATTTTTATAGACTTCGTCCACATAAAAACATGCCTGTATTCCCCGAATGTTTAATAAATATAATAAATCATAATGCGTTGTGGTCAACTAATTATATTAGTTGAGCTTCAAAATGCAAGGAATTATATATATATAACAAAATAATAAAAAAAAACCTACTTCGGCTAGGTTAGGTAGTTAGGTTTTTTTTAAAATAAAATACTTAAATCGATACTAATTTAAATTAAAACAAATCTAAAAACTGATTATTAAGCTGTTACTTTCTAATATAATTGATCACAACGCGTTATGAGCTGTTTTTCGCTCATGAAGCGTTTACAATCTTTGAGCGTAGCATAATTATATAAAAATGAATCACTGTTTCCCTTAGTTTCGCCATAACTTGAGAACCTAGTCGTTCTATACCGATTTCATTCTTTTTTTTTTTTAAGATTTCTAGTAGTACGACGAAGGTCCTTACGTAAATAAAAATTAAGAAAATTGTGCAGGTAGTTGGAAAATTTTCTCTGACTCGATACTTTTTATCCAGTAAAAGTATCGAGCAGACGAAGTCACGGGTAGAAGCTAGTATAAATATAATAAATTCTGACAAAAGGACTACGACTTGCAGAAGTAATTTAATTCGCACTTATAAATAACATTGTAACTGTTTAAATATTAAAAGCTTTGAAACTTTGAGCATCGCTGCCCTCACTCCACCGTAGGTTATTCCGTAGCCATTTTGCAATACATTGTTTGTTCAATTTATACCCCCCAGTTCTCTAGAGATGCGTTACTTCACCGTTGCACCCAACAAACAATTCAGTCTTATTACAATGTGGCAAAGTTCAATTTCACTTAAAACTAAGACTATTGTTACGGTTGTTCGTTGTTTAGACGTCTTGAGGAAATGTTACGTTTTCGGCACTTAGGAGTCAACGAACTTTGCATAGGGCAGTCAACACTCCAATGTTACTTCAGATAACTTTCGTATTTGATGAAAAAACTTCCAAATTTGTAAATATGGCGCGTGAAATCTGTATACAAATGTTTCTACTTGAATTAGTTCCAGTTTTAATGGCCATCGATGTATAAGTAGGTATTTTTCAGGAAATCTGAACAAGATTTATCTTCGATAAAAAACCTAAATATATTGCTTTTTATATCACCAAACCTCTTTGTCTCAGTGTTGGACTAAATACAGTTATTTTTGAACCAACCTCACAAAGGGAGACGTCCTTATAATTTTGTATACTTATTCCTAAATAGTAGATATAGATAAAATGAAATCAATCAATATTTCAATGTTTAAAGACTTGCTTTTCGAATTCAAATCCGATATATTTTTGTGCATCTTATTAATAAAACGCAAAGGTATTTTTATTAAAGCAGTGACATGACCATTGGACTGCCAAGTCAAAGCCTTTGCCTGCAATTAGAATTCATCTGTGTAATTAAATTAACCCTTGCTTAAACGAAGAAGGAGAACATCATGAAGAAATCTGCATGCCATAGAATATTTTCTCGACTGTCTGTGAAGTCTGTCAACCCGCACTAGGCCAGCGTGGTGACTATAGCCTAATCCCTCTCCTCCTCTCAAACTGAGAGGAGTCCCGTGCCCAACAGTGGGACAGTATAGGGGTTGATGTTGAAAGGTATTAACTATTCTATCTAATTTTATGTTGAAAGCTCGGAGTAAATATCTTTATATTTCACAGATCAACAAATCCTATGTGGTGTTTGATTTTACATCCGCCATTTTGAATTTCCGAAGTTGTTAAAAAGTTATCGCTAACACAATAGGACTTAGACAAAGGGTATTGCCCAAATTGGTTCACTTGTTCACATTTTAGAAAGCAAAATACCTTCATTATTACGCATGGAAAACTTCTACCCTGCCTTACCGGAGTTCGCGATTAAAATAACTTCTTACAAAATCAATTTATAGAAACCAATTTCAGTGAACAAACTTTTTAATGGGCGACTTTGTGTAATCCTTCCATTTATTTACAAACTACTTAGTAAGTACTAATCTAAGCACAAAATACAATGAATAATTTAAGTTTCGTTAAAGTTAAATAGGTGTACCTCAACTTCACAGACTCAATTACGAATGGCTACTGATGACATTTTGGTTTCAATTTAATATTTATTGGTAAATGCACACGTTTACGGAGGTGCATTGGCCCAGGGTGGACGCGAGGGTCGCAGGGGGCTTGTGAAATATTGTTATCCACATATTAATGTATTCAACGGTCTCTGAAGAGCTTTGCGCAAAACATACGTCTGGAAATTACGCTTAAAAGCGTTGTTACTGTGTACTAAAACAGTAGGATTAAAACACCGCTTTCGATGAACACTGTACTTCTCTTCATCTGTTTTTTATTATTATTATATCAAACAATAACAATTTTATAACAATAACAATTTTCTAGTAATATAAGTATTATATATATTCACATTACAAATTAAAATGTGATACCCCTGGTGTTGCAAGCGTCTATAAGTAACGGTAACCGGTAACCGCTTACCATCAGGTGGGCCGTATGCTTGTTTACTACCGTAGTGGTATAAAAAAGAACATAGGTACAGACAAAAGAGTATATTATACAGTCAGGGAACGACATCTGCGTTTTGATATAGGTTGCGTTATAAATAATTATCCTCTAAAGGGTTTGATACGTAGGCAGCTGCGTTTAGACACATATTGCGTCATATTAAATAATCTTTGTCAATCCAATCATTTTGTCAACTGTAGATAATCCAGTATTATTTGGATGCATCCGAATCAGCAGGAAGCTCCTTCTTAATCGGACCAAAAGGTGACTTCGCATCAATTCCAATAAACCATTACATAATTAAAGATACTGAAAGGAGAATAATTGCTTTGCCGTCCAAAATTTCCGACCATGTTTTCTCGTCATGTTAATTCAGATGGGTTTATGCAAAATAACGATCGTGGAGGACATTGTTAAATAAACAGTACCTATTTCATTTGAATCCCTTTTTCATGGCCGCCTTTGCCAGTGTTCCGTACATTTTGGGGACCGAATTTATGGCAAGAACTAAAAATGTAGTTACAAGATTAAATTTTCAAAAGCAATTCGTGCAGTAACTAGCCGGTCGTGTGTGCTCGGTGGTAAATATCAAATTGGTTTCTATGTACAGAGACGGGTGTTTGCGTTTGTATGGAAACTAAAAAGATATTTTTTATGCAGCCTTTAGTGTGAGAAAATATTGAACCAGTTTTGATAACAAGATATTATTCTTGTTGAACGATTAATTCGTTCCCTCAGCGAACTACCGGACACTTGTTCCACAGCACTCGCGACCGTTGATAAGGTGATGGTAGTAGTAAAACCACTCGACTGTTTATTAATATTATATTTTTTCTCCTAAAACATTTCTATAATTTTTTGTTATTTTTTCCAGAATTGTATCCTAGCAACAATTTCAAACGGCCAGCACTATGCCGTCACTTTTTTATAAACTTTTTATACAAACTTCTTGATTAGCTTGAACATACCGCCCACCAAGGACCTTGGTCCTTAACAGTGACCGCCCACCATGACAAATTAAATTAAATTGAACTATACTACTCTCATCAAGTTCAAAACTAAAATTATAAGTTACAATAACAATAACATAAACGTTTCACAAACTTAAATAAATTGATCATAACAACCAGGAATAACATTTTTTGTATCACACAGTTGAAATACTATTATGTAACTACTGTGTGACAGGTAATATGCATAACCTTGATGTAGGCCTTTTTATTAAGGCATTTTGAGTGCGCAAGGTAACAACTCTCGTAATTTTGTCTAGCCCCGGGTGTTTCTCTACAACTCTTGCTAAAAGCCATTTATTAGGAGGTAAGTCATCTTCCTTTACTATTACTACATCTCCAATATTTGGTTCAGGGTTTTGAGATGTCCATTTGTAACGATGCAGAAATCTTGATAGGTACTCTTGTGACCAGCGTCGCCAAAAGTTCTGCATCATTTTTTGTGTCAATTGCCAGCGACGTAAATTGGATACATTAGATGTCTCAAAATTATGGTCAGGTACAGCAATCAAAGGTTCCCCAATTAAAAAATGACCAGGCGTCAAAACATCAAAGGCATCTGTGTCTGTGTTTAAGGTGGAAAGGGGCCTGGAATTAAGACAAGCCTCTATTTGCACCAGGACTGTGGATAATTCTTCATAAGTCAGTGTGGCGTCTCCTATGACGCGTTTCAAGTGAAACTTCACTGACTTGACGCCAGCCTCCCACAATCCCCCGAAATTAGGCGCACGAGGGGGAATAAAGTGCCACTTTGTCCCGTTCGTGGCCAAGGTTTCTAATACTTCCTTTAAGTAAGTCGACCTTTCTGAAGCGAACAACTTGTTTAGTTCTCTTGAAGCGCCGACAAAATTTGTTCCATTATCGCTCCAAATATCTGTGCATAAGCCTCGACGAGCGACAAACCGTTTGAACGCAGCTAGAAACCCCTGTGTCGTTAAATCGCTGACCACTTCGATATGCACAGCTCGTGTCGCCATACAAATAAATAAACAAATGTATCCCTTATGAGCGTGATGACCACGTCCCTTTGTCGTCCTAATATTAATGGGCCCCGCGTAATCTACGCCACTACATTTAAATGGTCTAGATAGGCTCACTCTAGCCTCTGGAAGCTGACCCATCAATTGCTGTGAAGTTTTAGCAGCTCTTTTTACGCATGTAATGCATCTTAACACGTAGCCCTTGACTGAAGATTTAGCTCCAATTATAAAATATTCCGTGCTCAAATACGTTAACATTAACTGGGCTCCACCGTGAAGCGTTTTAGCATGCGCATCTGCTATCAGTAAGTCTGTTAATTTACATTTTTTAGGTATCAATATTGGGTGCTTTGTATTCAAAGAAAGCTGTGATTTCTCCAATCTGCCTCCTACCCGCAAAATGTTATCCTCGTCTAAGTAAGGATTCAACGATTTGAACGGTCTCTTTAGCTTGTTCAAATACCCTCTTTTTCTTATAATAGCAATCTCATCTTTAAAACCCTCTGCTTGAAAATTTCTAATAGCACATTTTCGAGCTTCATCTATCTCTTCTGGCAATAGATATCTGCTAAACTGTTTTTTATTCTCACATATTTTAAGAAAACGTCTACAGTAGGCCACTACTCTTATTAGTTTCGTAAACGACGAATATCTGGCCCATAGAGAATCCTCAGTCACAGTAAAATTAACCTTAGCAATCTCTAATACTGTCTCTAATTGTTTTGGCTTACTGTAATGTATTTCAGCCTCAGACAGAAATGCTGGGCCGTTGAACCATTCAGAACACTTCAACAGTTCAGAGGGATCGATTCCTCGAGAACCTAGGTCAGCAGGATTTTGGCTTGAAGAAACATGAGACCATTGAGCGGAATCTAACGTTGTCAATATCTCTGAGACACGGTTGGCAACGAACGTCTTCCAGCGATTGGGATGACTGTTGAGCCAAGCTAAGACCACAGTGGAATCTGTCCATGCCCGTACATTACTTAGATCTATACCCAGCACTGTAGCTACTTCAACTAAGAGTTTCGTAACCATTACTGCTCCGCACAGTTCAAGCCTTGGAATAGATACTTGCTTGATGGGTGCCACCTTCGTCTTGGCAGTAACTAAAGTAACGCGTATGTTACCATATGTATCAATCACACGAATATAAACTGCTGCCGCATAAGCTGCCTTAGAAGCATCGGAGAATCCATGCAGTTCAACGAGAGTGTCGTCTGATTTTGTACCGTGCCATCGAGGTATCTTGATTTGTGAGAGCAAGGATAATCCATCCAGATAAGTATTCCATTCATTTAAAATCTTAGTTGATACTTCCTCGTCCCAATTCAGCCCTGTTATCCATAATTTTTGTATAAGTATTTTTGCTACAATAACACAAGGTCCAACCCATCCAAGTGGATCATATAATTTAGCAATGTGTGAAATAATTTTTCTTTTAGTTACAGGTCCAGGTTCCCGAGAAAGAGTTACTGCGTATTGGAAATCATCGGAACGACGATTCCAGGTAAGCCCTAATAGTTTAACAAACTCATCCTCTTTGAGCTGCAAACCTTCTCCTATTTTCCCGTGTCCTTTATTGATTTCCTTTATTTTATTTAGTAATTTTTCATTATTACACATCCATTTTTGAAGTTCAAAGCCTGCTTTATTTAGTAATGAATTCATATCTTTGTAAATAATTAATCCTTCTTCTACACTACTACAACCGGTTAACAGATCGTCCACGTAAAAATCGTTTATTACTCTTTCAGCGGCCTCTGGATAATACCCGCCATCATCGTGAGCAACTTGTTGGAGGGCTCTCACCGCCAAATAAGGAGCTGATGCAGTGCCAAACGTGACTCGTAACATGCGATAGTGTTCTACTACGCCGTCCAGCTCATCTTTCCACAGAATTCTTTGGCAGTCAATGTCAGTAGCCGCTACCTTTACCTGTCGGTACATTTTAACGATGTCCGCTGCTAGACATATCGGATGTTTTCTCCAACGCATTAATAAGTGCCGAAGTTCCGGTTGTAAGCGTGGCCCAATCATCAATCTGTCGTTTAACGAATAACCCTTTTTACCTTTACAGGATGCGTCAAACACAACACGTACTTTGGTTGTATCTTTATCATCTCTGACGACCGCATGGTGAGGTAAGTATATTGAATTCCTTTCTTCCTTTTCCCTTTCAGGTACCTTTTCCATATGACCCAACTGTAAGTATTCTTTTATCACTTGTTTATACTTTTCTTTCAGGTCTGTATTTTTCTTCAATTTGGTATATAATGCATTTAGTCTTTTTTCAGCTATTTCTTCAAAACCCCCACCCGCCTGGTACGCCGAAGTTTGATCACGAAATGGAAGTCTAACCACGTACCTTCCATCTTCATCTCGGGTAGTGGTTGCCGAAAATAAATCTTCACATTGTTTTTCTTCTTCCGACAACAATCTTTTTTGGTTGGTGGGTTCCGCTTCTAACTCCCAGAACTTCTTTAACTCTTCATTTTCATTTATATGAGCATGCATCACCACTACATTCGAAGAAATCCAAGCAGATGTATCAACTACCCCAGACATTATCCATCTAAACTTGGAACGTTGAGCTACTATTGACCCATCCATATTCCTTTTTAAGCCTTCTTCAATGATCTGGGTATAAACATCGGCTCCTAACAAAACATTTATTTGATTAGGAGTGTGATATTGCGGATCTGCTAGATTTTCCACTTGAAGATCTACCCAGTCTATGGTTGTTACTTTCGTAACTGGGAGAGGCGTAGTTATAGACTTTAAGACGTACGCCTGGACTTGAATATAAAAATGCGAATCTACACGAGATCTTATATTTAATGTCACCACTGACCTTGACATTATTTCTTTTTCCCCTCCAACTCCTTTAATTCTATGAGTTGAAGGAATTTTCTTTAATCCCAAGTACTGCACTGTCGCTTCCGTGACCAGTGAGATTTGGGAGCCTTGGTCTATCAATGCTCTAACCACCTGGTAAGTACCTGTCCTCGACTCAGCTCTTATAAGAGCCGTGGCTAATAAAACTGTATTATTCAGTTTTCCTGACGAGAAACAAGTAACCGACTGATTACCTTCCCTTTCGACCTGGGAAATAGGGATATCTATGCTTTCCTTCGTTGGCATATTTTTGTTATCTGCCAACGCTTCCACATTTGGTTGTATATTTACAACATTTGACCCAGTGGATGAAAACCCGTTCGGAGGGTGCAGCAAAGAATGATGACGACGTTTACAAATTCGACATTTGACATTACTATTACATACCTTAGCAGAGTGGTTATTACCCAAGCAATTGAAGCAAACACCCTTCTCCAGTACAAAACTACGACGAGCGTCACAATCTAATTTAACAAATTCTTTACAATAACTAAGCCTATGTGGCCCCGAACAAAATGAACACTGAATGTCCGCAACATGTAAACTGCTTATCTTGTTGAACCCTGTATTGGTCTGATGACTTTGACTTTTTGATCCCGAATAATTTTTGCTATCCAAAAATTCTAAAGCCCTATACCGATTAGTTAAAAACTCTGTAAACTGTATGAATGTGGGCAGTTCCTCCAATGAATTATGTTCAGTTATATTAAATTCCCATTGTTTTCGTGATTCGGGATCTAACTTCAAAGTTATTATATGAATTATTATAATATCCCAGGATTCCACATTTATACCAAGATTTGAAAGCGCCCTTAAACAATCGTTGGTATTGTCAAGTAACTCTTTTAACCCAACAGCAGACTCGTTATTGAGATTTCTCTGACTGAGTAACCTTTTTAATATAAAATGTGACAAATACCTTTTATTGTTATAACGCGCATTCAATAGTTCCCAACATCGGTCATAGTTCGCATCTGAAATGGGTATCTTTCGAAGAAGTTGTTCTGCTTCCCCCGACAAATATCCCTTCAAATACTGCATGCGTTGCACATTATCTAAGCCTTTATTATTATGGATAAGAGATAAGAATAAATCCCTAAAAGTTACCCAGTCGGTATACTTTCCTGAAAATACCGGAATAATTATTTTTGGTAATTTTACCTGACACTGTTTTGAACTGCTAGCTTTGGGACCTTCTTTTATATCCTGCTCTTTAATATCAAATGTTTCTAAAATAGTTTCAAGTTCAGTTTTGTATTGAATGTATACTTCATCTGCTAAATCATAAACATCATTTTTTACATATCGACTCTGCTTTAACATCTCTAGCTCATATTCCTCATATAACTTACTATGACCATCTGCTAATTGATCCCACAACTTTTCTAAATTTTCTAGTCTTACTTTACAATAAGGACGCGTTATTCGTTCCTTAGGGGATTTTTTAAAGTTAACATATGCTTTATTTATCCTACTACAAATGTCTTCTTGTTTATTAGTTAATGACTCCATTTTCTCTAAAAGTTAAAAGTAACAGTGTCAGTAAATTTTAAGAGTTCTAAGAGTTGAAAACAAAGTTTAAAAATTTACAAGTGTTTAGGAAATTGTAATAATTTTAACAAAATTGGGCATAGGTTCCCCGTCTCATCCAAAATATCTTAAAATTAGGCTAAGTCTAAACTAAAACACATTTGAAATATTCTAAGTTAATGTCCATACTAATAAAATTTCAAAGTAAAATTCTTCACGCGAATAAAGTTCAAATTGGTGTAATTTTGAATTCTTCCAAAGATACTACGTTTTGTAATTCCACTGATATAAATAAAAGGTTCACTCACAGTTTCTATCCCAAACTGATATCACCTGATGAAGATAGTTTCTCCGCTGAGATGTCTTCGTACTGCGTCCTGAACGTAAGACACCTTCCTCCAATCAACCTTGCTGCCAATCCCTGACGATGACGACACCCGGCACCGTCTGCAATAGCGCGCTGCACCACGCGCTGCTACTGCTGCTTGCTGCTTCTTCAAGTGTCTTGGCTAGTTTGTGCAAGCAATCCACTTGCCCAGCCAAGAATGTATCGCAAAAAACTCAGACAAATCGATCCGACTCCGAAGGACCAAAATGAACGATTAATTCGTTCCCTCAGCGAACTACCGGACACTTGTTCCACAGCACTCGCGACCGTTGATAAGGTGATGGTAGTAGTAAAACCACTCGACTGTTTATTAATATTATATTTTTTCTCCTAAAACATTTCTATAATTTTTTGTTATTTTTTCCAGAATTGTATCCTAGCAACAATTTCAAACGGCCAGCACTATGCCGTCACTTTTTTATAAACTTTTTATACAAACTTCTTGATTAGCTTGAACACTTGTAATAATTAAATGGTAGACTACCATTTAACTTATGTTATTCTATAAAATTTTCAGTAGCAGCTCGGAGTTCGGATGTGGCAATAAGCTCACCACCAATATTGGACTTATACATCAAATCAAATCAAATCAAATGTATTTATTTGCTAAAATATGGTATGCGTAAAAATACAGGTGTTGGTCTTAATTTTAAAGTACGACATATTCTGCCCCATGAGGCGTGCAAATATATATAATTATAATAATAAGTAAGACTGTTGTTATTAACAAAGAGAAAAAATCAACTAATATTAAATAATCTTTCTCTAACCTACTTACATTTATGTTTTATAATATCTTATCTTCTAAAGACATATCGACGAAATGTACATAAAAACACCTCTGCTTTCCCAGCGGGGAATACAAGCGTGGTGTTTTATATTCACATCATACCCGCATAAACTGTGACGTTTACACCGCAAAGCCTACTCATTGCCCACATAACGAATCCACAAACGAACTTTGTTTCAGGAAAAGTCCCTGTAAGTAAAGTAAGTAAAAACAGTGGTCACAGGACTCGACCCTAATTAACCATGTACCATAACTTTGTAAGGATGTACGTTATTCTCGGTAACAGTTGACGTAACGTTTCCGGGGTTTCACTACTTAGTATCCGTTGATCGCACGCTGTACTACTACTGATATAGAACTCAGTAGCAGATAATTCAGTTAATCCCTACCTATATAAAAAAGTGAACGTGCAAATAGATAGTTATAAATAAATTAACAACGTACCTACAGCTGTAAAAAAATCCATAAATGGCTACTCAGGTTAAATTACAACAGCACAAAAGACTTATTTAAAATCATACAGTAACGTACTGCACACACATTCGAACACACCCATTCTCATTCACACACACACTAGATTTTGTTATGTAGTGTGGGTGCTTTTATAAACAGACTTTTTCGAAAATACAAATAACCAAACTCGAAACAGAAGCCAGTCGCAAAACCACTATGCCAAACGTGCAGTCTGGCTTGCCAGACGGCAATCGGTGTTAATTGTGTAAGGGTCAGCGCAGATTAAGCGAGGAACTGATCATTTTTCTGATAATAATTAAATACCGTCCTAATCCAAATTCAATAGAGTTGTTAATAGGATGCAAGAGACAATTTGCTCTTAAGAACAGCAGTGTATGCTTTAGCATCCCTATCGTTAATAGGTTTTACGAACGAGAACATGTTCGAGCACACGTGAGCAGTTATCTGCCTACTCTGCGCTGATCCTTATACAACTAACACTAAGATCGTCGTTGTTTCGTTTGCTTCGACGTTCGATTTTCGTATTTAGGCTCTCCGTAACGGCTACATGTGTTGCGTAACAACACTAGTAAATTCGATTAGTAGGCGATACAGTGGAGGTATCGGTTGACCCGCACCCCTAATACCTGTGAAGGGAAACGAGACAAGAATGTTGGTACTGACGTGAACAGAACTGGTTTCTTTTTACGGACAATTTTGACCTGTTCGTTTTTTTCTTTCGGAAAGTATATGTCTAGAGCTAATCTCTGACTCTCTTTGTCTGAGATTTGGCTGACCAATCGATCCGCAATATTATAAAAGCATTGATCATTTTGTTGATTATTATGTATTTGTTTTCTTAGTATTTCTGGTGTAGATACAATAAAGAGTAAAATAAATAAAATTATTTTTAATTACATACATTTTAGAGAAAGAAATAATCGATGTCAGGCAGGGTTTAGTGGTCTTAGTTGGCTAAAGCGTCCGATGTACTTAACCTGAGAGACACAGGTTCAAACCCTGCCTGAGATAAAAAATTTCTTTCTTGATTCTCTGAAAATGTATATCTTTATAAAATCAAAGTGCCAAAAAAAAACTTGATTTATATTTATACCTAATGTGGTACAGATGTATGACTTTCTCGAAATTACAAGTTATGAGCAAATTGGCGTGGCGCCAAGTCTTGAACCTGAATAAGAGCAACTTCGCGGTGGCAGTACTACAGCGGCATATAAATAATAAATAAAAGAGCAACTTTGACTTACAAGACGTGATTAAATAAATCTTCAAATAGATTTATTTAATCACGTCTTGTAAGTGCTTGCTACAAGTCATGTATATTTCAGAAATTTTTGTTTTTATATAAGGCAACTAGCGACCCGTCCGGCTTCACATGGGTGCAATGTAGAGAGCCAGCACATCGAGCTACCCCAATCCGTCAAATTTATTTGATAGATTTTCAACTTTAAAACAAAGCAATAAGGTTCATTTTCAATTGGGGATATTTGATAGTTTTGGATACCTTGACCTACTGGCGTCTGTATTAATAAAACATAAAAACCTTTCGGAAGAAATTATCTAAATGATAGTGAAAACCGCATTAAAACCCGTTGTGTAGTTTTAAAGATCTCAACGGACAGACAGCGAGAAGCGATTTTGTTTTATACTATGTATTTATAGACTATAGATATATTCGCGTCTTGAAGTTTTGGGATTTATAGTATAAAAGTAAAGACATCATTTAATGACAAAGTAAAAGGTGACTGGGAGAACACAACTAGGAACCAACATTATGGCAGAAGTTATATAGACAGATAAAGATAACATAATTAATTAATAAGTACAGCAAAAATATCTCATGATCAACCCATATACTGTCCCACTGCTGGGCATGATTCTCCTTTCACAATATGAGATAGATTAGGCTATAGTCCACCACGCTTAGTGCGAGTAGGCAGACTTCACACGCCATCGAGAAAATCTCTAAGGCATGCCGGTTTCCTCACGATGTTTTCCTTCGCCTTTTAAGCGAGTGATAATTAATTATCAATACGCACATGACATCAAAAAGTCAGAAGAGCGTGTCTTGGTCATACTCGAGACCTTCGACTTGGCAGTCCAATGATCATATCAGTCGGTTGTCACCGCTTAATCTCTGTATACCAACATCAACATTAAATATTTCCAGATCGATGCACTTTTCACCTCGACCGTCCGCCCCCTCGGTCCAGTCGCTTCGTATTATTTAAACTGTGTGGCTTAAAGCGTCCCCTTTGTACCAGGGGCACAGAAGTCCACAGGTACTGTACAAATATACGACTGACACCTTCCTATATCGTTTACAATGTCTCGCTGTATTTGTGGTAAAGGACTATTGATAAAAGTTATTAGTTTTGGGTATTATTCTTTATATTCTTTGAAGAAAAGCTCTGAATCGAGGTATATAAAAATAATCAAAAACATCCTTAACAGTCTTCGATAACCCGTTTGACAATGAATCTTTTAAATTAGATCAAAAATCTAAAAATTAAACATAATATCAACTTTGACTGTACTCTTAGCTACCTCACTAAGTATCGTATGTTCGATTCCCATTCGTGACAAATATTTGTTTCGTCGATATTTCGAATCTAGATTACTCCATGGACTGTTATTGGTTATTTACAAAGTCTTCCGGAACACAGTGCTTGTTACTTAGTGTGGTTTTTAAGAAAAATACAGCTTCATAGACCACACATCTTCAGTCTCATTTTCGCGCATTTTATTTTGGTTTATGATGAGTCTTTTTGCATAATAAATTTAAAACAAAACAGGTTAAATCGATTTTTCTCCATAGATTTTGGAAAATTGTCTTTGGAAGATAATGCCATCTTCAGGTTATTTACCAAAATCTATATATAATAAAAATAATCCCTATTTCCCTTAGTCACGCCATAACTTGAGAACGACTTTACCGATTTCATTCACCTTTTTTTAAGTTTTCTAATACTTCGTTAAAGGTTCTTACGGAAAAAAAATAAGAAAATGTCAGTAATTATATCATCAAGACGCCCACCACCTCAGTCTACCCGTGACCATGGACGCTGTAAAGGGTCCGAAACGTCAGGATTAATAATATCAATATACGCGATAAAATCCGTAAAAAGCAGTTTTATTTCAAAAAATAAGAAAATTGCGCAGGGTATTGGAAATTTTCACAAAATTGTACGACAAGATAGTTTTTATCCAGTCCTCCCAGATGAAGTGGCAGGCAGAAGCTAGTAAAATATAATTTACAGTAGGTAGAAAAATTCTTCTTCAATAAACAATGATTATCCGTTCCGTGTCGGTCCCGCTATCCGGAGCTTACTTTGTTATCTTTTAACAATAGATAGCCACGGGCTGGTGACTTGAAAAACTTTAATAAAAGTGATTTCTTCTCGTACCAACTAGTACGAATGCACTGCCAGCTGAGCTGAACAATGGTAGGCAGAAGAATGGAGCCCGCAGACACCACAATTGTTCAATACAACTGGAATTTAGACTTCCACCGGAAAAAACAAACTGAAAACGAAAAACAATGCTTAAAGGGGTTGGTTATTGGATTTTACCAGAATAGTACTTTGATTCTATGCATGATAGATAGGTACCTATTAGATAACATACTTGAACAGGCTTCATCAGGTTTGGATCTGACGATAACGATTCTGTATAAACAATCGTGATGACGAAATATTCAAAACATCTGTGGACGAAACGATTACATTGAAATGTGATTTAAAACGACCGCAAAAAAAAAGTTGTGACGTGAAAGTTGACGTATAAAAGTCGTACCTATAACTTACGAGACAATTTCTTCATGTTCACGGTCTTAGTAAAATCTAGAACTAGCTAGGCTAGAACATTACTGACGTTCACACAAATTTGTGACTGCTTTCAGTACTTCACGCACCTATTTAACAATAAAAAGTACAGAATTAATCATTTTCCTTCATATTTTAAATGGCGAATCATCCCCCTTAAAAAGAAATTGTTGTTTTTTTCTGCAAGCAGAAAATCCGAACGAAACTTCACCGCTATCAATCTAGGAGCATCAAAGATGGAAGTCGCATTTATCATGCTGTTTGGAGCTATTGTCTTTCGTCTACAAGTGAAGCAACCTTAGCGAACCGTGATTTATGTTTAAAAAATACTTCAATGATCCTAAAAAAGGTTGCAATATTTTCTAAGTGGCCTGAATTAAAATATTTTTTTACTTCTTGCCGTGCGATGCAGTCTTTTAAAAAAGGTTTTATATACTTTTTATTCTCAATAAAGAATAACAATATTAAAACCTTGTGTTATTCTTATATATTCTTCTTTATTCTTATTTTTATAATACGTATAAAATACTTTTTTTGGTATTTTATCACGTTCATCAATCTATTTTCTGTCTCACTACAGGGCAAGGGTATCCTCTTATTCTGAGAGGTTATATAATCTAACCTCTCAGAATAAGAGGATACCCTTGCCCTGGCCCTGGATATCCACCACGCTGGCCTAATATGGGTTGAGGGACTGAGACTACACGCCATTGAGAAATCTCTCAGGTAAGTATGCAGGCTTTTTCCTTGACTATTGAAGAGAGTGTTTTGTTTTTCTTAACCATTGCTGTCTCACTACTGGGCAGAGGCCTTCCCAGGTCAGTCATAATTAATCTTATCGCGTTATATTAAAAACGACATTTCTGTTCGTTTACAGCAATGGTAAAACGGTTCCTGTTTCATTTTCATAAATCAGGATGTTTGGTACATTTACAGACTACAAATTTCTTCAACGTCGGAATTTCAATAAACATAAATTCAAATCTCCAATTAATTCATGCCTCCCTAGTCCGGTACATAACTAGAAATCCACTCAGCGTCCCAGTAGACCGTAAGTAGGTTATTATCTCGAGGCGGTTCGTTACCCCGTGACGTCACCTGAGCCGGCCACTGGATTACTTACATAACAGCTCCACGTAACTTATATTTTCCTGGTAGCCAACTACTTTTGACCGCGTCTCGAAAACTGGAATACTTTTAGATAAGCGAGGCTAGACAGTAAATACGATAGCACAGAACATAAAATAAATTGTTCGGTTTCACCGGGTTTCACACTGAAGGGCAGGAAGATGATGACACTAATGACAAGTGATCTAGTCAGATTTATGATGCCTTATGCAAGCGATAATTTATTAATTCACTGTACTGTAGTAGTATGTTCAATACTAATAAACTCCTATCAAACGTAGGATGACCACAAATTAGAACAATATATTTTTTTGATATACAAGATAGCATGTTTCAAAATCCCGTGCACATTAAGTTAGTAGAGAGTAGGTTGGTAGTAGAGGACACGACTACCTCAATGACGTCACTTAGTAATCCACTCAATTAAACGGAACTGGTAGAAATACCAAGTGGTAATTTTTAAGAACAAAGTAGGTAATTTATAAAATACTATTAGTATAATCGTCCAAAATCAAGAGCTCGATTCCGGAATATCGACTTTGTCATGCGCAAGACTTAGTATTCCAGAAGGAGATATTAATCAAGCCTTTTTACACACATTGTAGAGATGATACTGTTGAACAACTTCATATAAATATAAAAAATTAATCCTAAAATCTTGAATGCAGAAATAAAATGCTGAGATAAATAAGTTCCTGTGGAAACAGCCCAGTTTATGGTCATGCTTTATGCAATGTCAACAATAATTCAAATTCTTTGAACAATGCTACAAATTATATTGAATTTATTACTTTGCAAGAAACAAAATATAGATTCAAAAGAAATGAGAGGCTTTGGTATATAATACGGGTAACTAAGCTGGAACCTGGTAATCCTTCAAAAGGTATATATATATAACTAGCAGACCCCGCAAACGTTGTTTTGCCATAAAAAAAAAAATTTAGGGGTATGAAAAATAGATGTTGGCCTATTCTCAGACCTCCCCGATAAGCACAAAAAATTTCATCAAAATCGGTCAAGCCGTTTCGGAGGAGTATGGCAACGAAAACTGTGACACGAGAATTTTATATATTAGAGATAAATAAGTTTGTATCTAAAAACAAAACCTCCTCCTTATACTTTTCATATAATAAAAAAGGACATAATTTATTTTACTTGACGACGTCTGTGTTTTAGTGGTTCCAGTGTCGGACAGCAGTGCTGATTTGCTGATGACGAGGTCGATTCGCACAAAACACTAATATTTATGTGATGTACATTAGTGTATCTTATGTATTTTAAGCATTAGTATTTACAAAAAAAGCATATAAGTATTATATCCATTGTCTACTACCCATAGTACAAGCTCTGCTTAGTTTTGGGCTAGATCATGATGTGTAAAATGTCCCAAATAGGTGTTTATTTATTTATTTACTACTCCATTTTCTTTAAATAAACGTAACTAAACATTCAAAACAACATGACCGCCAAGTATCATGATCCACTGTATTTTCACGAATTCAGAATGAAATAAATAAAGCCTCGGGTTTTGTAAAATAAAACAGTACAAAACCACAAATGTGATTAGTTTTCTGCGGTTAACTCTACTCTCGATACGATTTTATTATCCTTTTCAAGACGAATGAGAAAGATGTCTGGAATTGTGTTGTTAGATTTTAAAATGGTTCTCAATAAATAACTAATGTACGGTTGTGGAAGTTGGGTGTGGCAGAAGAATTTATGTGCCTTTTAAGCTTCAGCTTAATTCATCGAGCTGCTTATTATTAGACAAAGAAACATGTTATTTACATAAAAAGCGTTATTTTTTTTTCTCTAGTCATGTTACAGGTACTGCAAAAGAAGAATTACAAAAAAATAAGATACAGAATGTAATTAATGTCTCACAGATAACTATTAGTCAGGAGGTAGAGACTGCAAGTAAAGCCAGAATTTTACATTGTATCTAATTTTCTTGTTCTTCTCACCCATAAATTAACGACAAGGCTCGTTTTAAAACAAACATTCATTGAAATAGCCGACAGGAAAAGATAAATACGAAAGTTCCCATTCATCAGACAAAGGGAAGTTTGAAAAGTGGCCGGTTTGAACTTCACGAAAAAGTTTTAATATTTTTGCGTACTGTATAGGGGCGGAGGACAGAAAACAGAACACGTCTTGTGGAAATAAAAGAAAAACAGTGTGAGTTTTGTTTAGGGGTGTCATTTAAGATATCTAGATTATTTTACGAAAAGAATATAAATGATACTATTAACATTTTATTTTACATTATATTCATGGCTGGGTAGCTAATTTATTACTACGCTAATCAACCAATCTGCAATGTGAAGCTGTGCTAAGCGCAGTCAGTCTGTGGATGGGTGACCATTTCTAACGCATCGAGACCCCTCCGTGCCTCGGAGAGCACATAAACCATGCGCACGCCTGTGACAGTCGTTAGTGGTAGTCAGAAGTCCAAATAGCCTGACAAACAGTCTATCCTCACGATATCGGTATAAGGTCTGATGGCAGTCGCTTCGTGTAAAATACTGATATTCAGCCGCATCTGGTGAAACTGGAAGCCGACCCCAACATAGTTGTGAAAAGGCTCATAGGATGTTCTTATGCCAAAGAAATATTAAATTTCATTGCCTCACCTCATTCCAGAGCCTCGAGGGGCTACTTTGACTGAACTCAGATATTTCCATATGACACTCATGATCAAACATGACCAAAATAAATAGTTAGCATCCAACTCATATGTAGCAACATAAATTATTCAATTTTATTTATAAGGTTCTTCTTTGTATTATAGATATGATATTTGTATAATAGACATGACATGGAATTTATGCTACTTTTTATCACAAAAAATAAATTAAAAAAAAAAACTATTTTCCAATATCAATATAAACCGGTGGGTCTATTCTAGTAACCTGAATTTCACACAAGAATTCATAACGAAATTATATGGGCTGACGATAATGATGATTATGATAACGAAGTTAAACAATAACAGGATTTTAGAAATTAAGAACCAGAACTTGTTACTTTTTTTAAAACCTTTATAAACAGTTCATTAAGAAAACACAAATATTCACATACACATACACCTACACATAGTTGTTCCATGCGGGGATCGAATCCAAAGCCCAGAATCCGACTACTCTGTCACTACACTGCGATCAAAGATTAACGTTGGTAACCTAATTTTGATAAATTCTTTTAACTTCCTTTAAGTTGGTATTTCCTGAGCTGAATGGTAAATTAATGCGATGTACAATAAACACGGGCTTCGTGGCTCGAATATATCAGCGAGAGGCAGGCCCCAACGAGCCAGGATCAAATGCCTGGCACTCACTATTAGTCTGTCGACACATACACAATGTAAGCGCTCTGAATTATTACGATGTCGGATTTGACGTAAATTGATTATGTGTGACGATTTGACGTAAATCGATTAATAATATGTGCAATAGTTTTGAGAATCAATAGATAGTATTTAAGGTCGTAGGCTCTGCTTAAGCTGCACACTGCAGAGTTCATTTGGGTTGGCACCAAATTTCCAATTATTCTGCCGATAAGCAATATTGAGCTAATATAAATTGTGACCTGGTTTTAAGAGCAATGTAGTCACTTAGCCAGTATAATTACTGGGCATATGAGACTTAACAACTGAGGTATCAAGATGACAGCACGCAAGTGGTACAGTCAGCAACGAAAGTGAACATGTTGCAATATTCAGTTCAAAAGAAACTATCACCAAATAACTTCATGTCATCGATTAGCCAAGGTTTGTACATAATGTAAGCACTAAATTATTACGATGTCGGATTTGACGTAAATCGATTATGTGCGACGCAAAGTTTTGAGAATCAATAGATAGTATTTAAGGTCATAGGCTCAGCTTAAGCTGCAGAGTTCATTTGGGTTTGCACCAAATTGCCAATTATTCTGCCCATAAGCAATAATATGCTACCATAATTGTGAAGGTTTGAAGAGTAATGTAGCCAGTAACTACTGCGCATATGATACTTAACAACTGAGGTTTCAAGATGACAACGCACGAGTGGTACAGTGAGCAACGAAAGTCGCTGAGCTCAGCAACATTTTTAAAATATAACAGCTCCAAAACAACAAAAGGTTTTTCTAACCTAAATAGTTATTTAATGGTCATCTATGCAATTATTTCGCATAACCTTCATAGGACAGTAACTTCATACTTATTATAAATCATATTGAAGATTTTAACATGTTCAGCGACTTTCGTTGCTGACTGTACCGCTATGTTGCTGGTATCTATAAGGCTACGGCTGCTCCTAACATCAGGCGGCCAGTATGCTTGTTATTAGATATTAGAACATGAATAAACCTTGATGAATTGATTTATCTTAGGTCAGAAAAAATTGTGTTCACAGCTTCGTTCGTGACCTGAATGATCTTTAAACACTGTTAAGGAGAAGCTTATCAAACTGAGGTTCGGAGAAGTAATAAAAAAGGTATATTCTATCACAAATATTGTACCTCACATGTTCCAGCTGCTTTAATGCGCAATTATGGTGATTTTACTACAAACTTTAAACGGCTGTAACAAAAATGGATAGGTTTTTTCCAAAATAATTTTCGTAATAGAATATTAATATTATGCCCCGTCATCCACTTAAGCAGGTGTCCCATATTTTTGAACACCCTGTATATGCTATAGTGGTCCCTCAATATGCCTAAATCATTCATCATAATACTCTATTCACATTTCTAAGGGACTACTGCGAGGTAAACTTTACTTATAAATCTAATACATAGCAATTTCTTTGCCCATTGAATTTTCACGAATGGAGTATTTTGTATAGAATCGGAAATAACTATTGTAACGTCGAGGTCTCTCAACAATACATACAGATTATAATATGGACATCATTTTATGTGTAAGTAAATCTGTGGTACATAAGATGGACAGGCACTAAACGAGTAGGATATTAGGTCGGTCTTTTTTGCTGACGTAAGCTGGTAATAACGTTGTGAGCTTTCTTGTACGAGTAGGCTGGATTAGTATGTACATAATAACATAATAAATACACAGCTGGATTTAGTAATGTTTTTCAACCGCATTTGTCTGTGGTCGTAAGCACAATAGTCGACGAGGTTACACGTGAATCGCTACACCAAACGTGCAGCCAAATTTGTGAACACTACTGGTACCTATTGAAGTATAAAATACTCGCAGCTCCACTACAGGGGCTGTAGGCAATGACGTCACGAGTTGTGGTTCACGTCACGCCTGCACTGTGTCGCTGATAAATCACTTGATTGACACTGTCACTGTTCGGCACGCCTAGCGCGATTCAGGATTTGTTTGTCGTAGTTCAATGAAACGCGATAGATGTCGCTACACAAATATAGGGCAAGAAGGCAAGTACGGTTTTTAGTCGGTACTAATCCGACATTCTCCGCGTCCCTGTACTATCAAAAAAGTATAATATATCCTTTCCCAACAACAATGGAGTCGACTTCCACTCGTCGGGGCAGCTAGTAGATTAATTGCTATATGTTGCGCACACATGTTCTTGATATCCAAAATTGTTGCAACAATTTCAAAACACTTAGTAAAGCGTTCCAGTTCCATATTCATAGAAACTTTCATTGTATAATAAAAGGTTAAGTTAAGGGTAAGTGCATCCGCGTGGAACGCAGTAATAGTCTATTTCCGCCATTTTCCATTTCAGTTGCTCCTTGTTATCTAGAGGAGACGAGACTTAACTGTGTTCGAGGATTTATTTTATACAAGTTGTGGCTCGCAGTTTTACCTGCATCGCAAAGGGCTCTTTAAAATAAATGCTAACGAAAAAAAAAATACTTGGACAATTTTACACAGCACCATCTAGTCCCAAACTAAGCAAAGCAAATAAATTCTTTTTTTGTAAATACATACTTATAAGAAACACCCACATGTTTATCACAGAAATATATGTGTGTTTTGTGGGTATCGAACCCACGACCTCATGATCAGCAGTCCAATACGCGAACCACTAGACCACAGACGTCTTCAAAAATAATCTCCGGAACCACTGCACCTATTAAAAAAAACCTTCCATTTGAATGGTACCAAAATTGATTCCACATGGAAATAAGCTATATTGTTATCTTGCAACAGACACGAGCTGCAGGTACCAGCTAGTTTCTCCTTATAGTATCATATTAATCAACGAGATGAACGAACGACCTGATAAAGGTCGCTGGAAATCGTTGAGTGCAGGTGAAGTCACGTCAAGTCGAAGTTAAGGAAGTCTATGAGGGAGGCCTCTGTTCATCAGTGGACTGTTCTCCTGTGGCTGATTTGATGATGATGATGAATATAAAAAATCCGAAAGTAATTTTATATGTCTGTCTGTCTGTAACGCTTTAACGCCTAAACCACTGAACCGATGATGATGATATTTGGTACAGAAATAGATTAGACCTTGGAGAAGGACATAGGCAACCTTTTGTCTAAAAAAATACTTTCGGTTGCGAGTGAAGAAGATATAAATAAGAAGGAAAGAAACATTTATTCTGCCAGAGCACTAGAGACACGGTATTCAGTAATAGATAAATACTTAAATCAAATCAACATAAACTCAATATATGAAAAGAAAAAAGCAATAAGAACAAACGAGGTTGCGTGAGTGTGTGTCTGACGGCTGGACCAAATAGGTATCCAGATCAGCTTTATGCCAAGTAGGACCTATTCAATTCAATTCAATCTTTAATGCATTCCATTTAAATTAAAAAAGATGGTAAGCAGGGTCCATAATAGATCCTTAGTTTTCAACTAAGGATCTACTATGGACCCTGTTGGGTATAGCACAGCTCAGTAGAAGAGAGGGAGATGTACCTATGCATGTATTAATAATTTAATTTAAATTATATTTTTCTAAGTTATTTCGCACTTTTAATTATTTATTGCACTACTAGACGCTAATACCGCGCTAGTGAACCGCGGCCAACAGCAGGTTTTTGAGGTTCAGTTATTCTCTTCAACTCGGGTCGTGAACTTAAAAAAAAGAGACCAGAGACAAATTACAAGCCACGTTCCCAAATTGTTCAACACGAAAACTGTCACATCACTTTGTGACAATAAAAAAAGTAAAATTTTCAAAAATGGAACAACCTCAGCCGAAAAATAAAATGTAAACATTAGTATTGCCCGACATGATGAATGATAGCATCCTAGTGATTAATGACATACTTCATTGACGCCGAAAATTATTATGTTAGAGGCCTTGTACGTGTGTGGCCGGAAAATTAAACGTCCAACGTCGCTACTACAATGTAATGAAACAAACATGTGACGTGGGGTGAAAGATTTTCGCCTATAACCCATTCTAAGGGAAAATCTTCACACTACCTATGGCAATCGTTAGTGGTAGCCCAAAAACCCTGACAGCCAGTCTATCTTTGGTATTGTTAAATTGTAATGTTGACGAAAAGTAGGCACCTTTTCGTAAAATAATTTTAAATAAAGATTTTATTTATTTATAATAATAATAAATATTCTAGGACAATTTTACACAGCACTATGTATTCCCAAACTAAGCAGAGCTTGTACTATGGGTACTAGACAATGGATATAATACATTACTTACTTTTTTTTTGTAAATACATACACATAATACATGAAACACCCAGACAAACACAAACACTTATGTTCAGCACATAAATATTTGTGATTTGTGGGAATCGAACCCACGACCTAGTGTTCAGCAGTCCGACACACGAACTACTAGACCACAGACGTCGTCAAAATTAATATTTATCCTCAGGATAATAGTATTGCTCAAAAATTGGGTTGCGGATGTCTGATGACAGTGGCTTCGTATAAAATGATATTCAGCCGGATTTGGTTGGACTGGAAGCCGACCACCACATAGTTGGGAAAAGACTCCAAGGAAAATGATACTTTCGTCGCATCATCATCATTTACAGCTTATATTGACTCACTGCAGGGCATTCCCTCGATATGTTAAGACCCATCCACAGACTAACCGCGGCTAGCGCAGTTTAACCTTGCACTTCGATTGATCAGTATAGTCATTACTTAACCATGAGTCGACCCACGATATCACGAAATTACTCTACCTATCTAGACACCAAAAACAGTTCTCGGTACAAAACAAATGAATGTACCTACACGAGATGTCAACGACCCCTTCGCACGTAAGGTCGCCAATAAACCCTTAAGCTGAAGCCCTACGTTAACCTGCGTATTGATTCGCCAGTTACTAAGAACCTTATTTGTCCTGGCTTACTGTCTCTACAAGAATGTCACTAAGGCCAGTGAACGAATGAAAACTGAGTAAAAAAATTCACATGGAACCTTTATTTACTTGCAAATACAGATCAATCCGACCAGATTTTCAAGATAAAGCTTTTCATAGTACGAAAGAACTGTAAAATTGTAAGCCGATGAGATCAAAAGTTTCAGGAATCTTTACCAAAATGTGTAATTATTTATTTCCCTTATTCGGACAGTAATACAAATACACAATTATTGTATATAATTATCCTTTTGAACTTTGGACTTGACAAAATATACGTCAAATGGGGTGAATATGGGTGTAGGGGTGAATCTGGATAAAACTTTGAAAGGTATTTTCAGGTTCATATCATAGTTTAATGCCAACAACGTGTTCTACAGGTTTATTATAATTTAGGAGCCATATTAGACTCCTTTTTTCCAACAAACTATAATAATTAAACTAGAAATTTCCTGTAAAAAAAATTCTAGATTCACCCTTGCATCCCTAGTCGCCCCGTTTGACTGTACAAACAAAAATCTTTCATTCACAAATTGGTAATTAATTTCTTCACATAAAGTGTACTTAACGGTCGCGTGTTCCGGCATTTTAAAAGCCCTGTTTATGACTGTTTGCTATATCAACCTTCACTCGCTATTAAAATTACAGTATACCCCACACTGCTGTGTGACCTCACGAATACCCGCAATTACAGGTCATGGTGATAGTAATCGGCAACCAAGCAGTACGTAAGTACACGTCAGACCATGTGTGAGTAGCACGCATGATTAATAAAAATAATTACGTTGATCCTTTTAATTTAACCTGTTAAGGATCTACTTAATTATTTTTATTTATAAATTACTACGCGTGCAACTTTGACGCGTTTGGCACAGGAGCGAGCGATCGGCTTCTGCACCACGGGTTGTGGGTTCGATCCCTACACGAAACAAATATTTGTATGACCTATAGGTATTAGAACTATAAGTACCTACTACGATTTACTTTTAATGTGAATATTTTTAGGTAAAACATATTTTATGACATTACGTTCATAGTTAAAGAATTTATTTTTTCCGGGTGTATTTTGGTCTCCTTGAGATATTATGTCATATCAGCCTATTGCCGTCCACTGCCAAACGTAGGGCGTCCTCCAAAGAGCGCCAACTATCCCGGTCTTGGGCAGCCCGCATCCATCCGCTGCCAGCCACCTTCTTCAAATAGTCTGTCCATCGTGTCGCAGGCCGTCCCGCACAGATATTATCTAAATTAATTGAAAATAAAGATAAAAAAATATATATATATAATTATAATTTTATTTTCAATCATAAATTACCAACAGGCTGCCCGTGTGCGTGTTTGTCATTCATGTGACACTAGCCTCTATCAATTGCTAAAATCCTGGTAAAACCTTCTGTGTCAATATCCTTCCAAAACAATATTTTATATTTAAAAGTGCAAGTCGACGACCTTTCAACGAGTCTTCGTCATAACGACAGGAAGCACATCACTGTCTTAAAGACCACCACCACCCTAAAGCCATTTCTATTTCAGCTATAAAAATGTGGCTTCAGTAAGTACCTAACATTTTATAATAATGTCATTTCTGTTAATGAAACTAGCATATACCTAGAAGCGGTAACTTCTGCTTATTACGATTGCAATAAAGTTCGCTGGTATGTTTTAGGTCCCATGTAATAGAGGGCGAGCCTATTGCCATTAACAGGGTACAAACATAAATTCAGAACTGCTCCTAAGAATGTTCTAATAAAAATGCCACAAAAATTCTTTAAAACAAAATAAAATGTCATATTTGCACTTTTTATTTTATTTAAAAAAAAAAGACAGTCAATCGTCACCGTTTAACCATTCCGTTCCAACTAAAACTTATAAGATTGCAAACACAATCATTTTCAACAATCTTTTAAAGAAACTTGAAGATGAAATCACTAAAAAGGAAATCAACGAAGCGTTGGTACGTTTCACTGCAATTCCCTTAGAAACTTCGGAAAAACAACAAACATGACCAAACATGCCACATGGCAATGAATTATCAGGAGGAGCTCACGAAACCGCTCCGTCATTCGGCTCCGTCACGCGATCCCGTGAGCATTCCACCTAAGTTCCTAGAAAACTTAGCTACGAAGGCTATAAAATCTGCGGGCCGCGATAACAGTAGTGGCCATCGAATTCCCAGGAAATATACATAAAATTTTTGTGGTATATTAGTATATACACCCACAGTTAGCCGGTGTGCTTATGTCCCATGTAATAGAATAAGAAAGAAAAAATATTGAGTTTGCCAAAACCTTACAAGTACACATAAAGAAAAAAAATACATAAACATACAACACTTAAAATAAGGTGCAAAAAAATGGTTATGCACGTGTCTCACGGCTGGACCAATCTCCAGATGAGGCGCTCCCTATTACATGGGACATTCAAATAAATAAGTGAAAATGTTCCTTCAAGGTCAATTAGTTTATTTTTTATTACTTTTCATTTAGGTATATTTGTGGAGGCAGAAGTAGCTACATTCTCAGTGTTATTAGAAAATCTATGTCGTCTGAATCACGTTTCAATGACACATCTTATAATGGTCCACATTTTTGATAAAGAGTGATCAAATGGATTAGTCACGCTATTCTTGCTTCTATTACCCATCTGCCCTTCCTCACTTCGCAGCTCAACCCTCACCACAAATCCGCTGGGGAACAATTAGACGATCGTCTAATCTTTATCGTGTGACAAATGTTTACAGAAATACCACGAAGGAGGGTGAAAAAGAGTCAGTTTTCATCGATATTTCTTATGTCCAGAGTGATTAAAACTTCTTGGAAGTTTTAAAAAAAATCAGGTCCTTATCCACATACCAATTCCAAAAACTGTAACAACACACGATAAGTAACATTTGTTATTTCTTTTGTGCATACTACTGGATGCATTTTCATAAAACTTGGCACAGCGATAGATATAACCGCGAAGGAAAGACAATAATTTACTACATACACTTTGTTGAAAATTGTTGCTCAATCAATATTTACTGTTCGCAACAATTTAAGGGAGAAACTAAACGAAACATTCGTAGTAGGCTCTTGGAAAATTACTACATCCGCTACATAACATCCAGCTAAATAATACATTACCTTCGTAGAGAAACATAAAACTCCACGCTCATTTGTTACGAGCTACGACTTAAGTGAACTGCTATAAAAAACGCCAATCATTTTTCAACTAATCTTGAACTACTCGAGATTGAAGCAGTCCACCCGAAACTATTTTATACGTTTAATCCATCTCAATCTTCCAGACGTTTAACTTATTCTTTACCGCCTCCTAAATCAGCTATATCGATCACTTGAGCAAGGTGTGTCCGGTAAAATACGACCACTTAAACGTAGACCTACATTTTGAATTAACTCCACTTCTCGCTCAAAGGACGTTCTTCAAAGAGAACACAAAGTAAATGAACAAACGTCTGTCGGGGACATTTCAACATATTACGGATTGAACGATTTAAAATCAATGAAGTAGAGTCTTTGTTCGACAATTTATGGCTACGATTTAGCGAGTTCATATAGGAGCGCCTGACAAAGAAATAACAGCAAATGACTTTTAGCAACGAATTTGTTCTTGCTCCTATTATTTATGTAAGCGTTTTATTTTTGTGTTGCGCAATATGGATTTTTAATGGAAAAAAATGCTAGGGGAATTCATTAATAGAAAGGCCATAAATATTCGCATTCTTTCTCAGGGGGTGAGTAATAAATTCGTAATAAAGACGAAGAGAAGTGTGCGACGATAAAGGGCACCCCCGCAACGAATATGAGCGATATAATATAAGCAATGAGTTCGCAACGCCTTGGTTCCTTATACACGGTTATGACATCTCTTTACATAAAAATGTGGTTTTATACAGGATTGGTGCGTATTCCCGGAAATATATGACTAAAATCCAGGCATATAAGTGCGGGGACAGATTCGTGATATGTTTATTTTGTAATTCCCTTTCCACCTGTCATAGCAATCAACCACAAAATTTTACGACGCACAAACCGCTGAGCCGCGGTAAAGTGTGGCATGAAAACATTGCTATCACCGTCAAAATCGAATTAAATATGATGGGTGCGTAAACATTGCTTATTAGGAAATCATGGCTGACGATAAAGAACGCTGGTTTTATGATCACAGATAAAATTTCCAGGAAAATATTATATCAGTACTATTTCAGGTCTATTTTTACTAAGTGCCGAATGTAATCATCATTCAATCTGTCTTTCAAAACATTCTGGGGACGGCATTCAATCCATCCAGATGCTTTTCTGTTACTGATAACTTGAATAAGTTACCATAGTTAGCCTAGTCGTACCAGTGTCTAAGATGGATCACGCAATTTAACGAACTGTGTGTTCATTATACGAACACCTATGACAATCGTTTGTGGTAGTCAGAAGCCCAAAAAAGCCTGATAATCAGTGCATCCTTATGTAGGAAGTGGAATTCTCTGCCAGCTACGAAATAAATTTAGCCCTACCCTACCATAATCAAAGGCGAAACATCTGACATTTTGCCACGGCCACAGTCACGGACATCCATCAATTTCTTAACTCAATGTAATTCGCGCGACGGCCGCCAGGGGGCTCTCACCGTTTATAATGAAGTTGAAAATGTTTGACAACCCTTGCTAGGGAACGATGTCGCGCGTAAATTATAAAGGCGCCAGTTATAGGGCTGGCGAGTCCTTGGTACTTGTTGGTTCTTTAATTAGTTTTTGCGTACTTACCGAAAAATTTTTCTTTGATCTGAATCTGAAAATTAAAAAAACTTATTAAGTAAAAATTTTTTTCGAAGGCAAATTTAAAGGCTGTCAAAGGACAACGGCTCCATAAGGAAAAAATACTTATTTTCCATATTTTGTGTAAATGTGAAACCTATACATACTTTGGTATAGGTAAACAAAATGTGTTGCCACATCGAAATATGGAAAACTATCACAAAGAAAGTAATATAAAACAAGTCAAACGGAAGCTAGGGAAAACTTGTTTCTTGAAAGAGCAAGTTTAAGTTAAAAGTGGCAACACGCTTGGCCAGTTCGCGTTTACTTCACAAAAGTAACGCAAACTTTTGTTTTAGTGCATTTCTACACGAAGAAAGTTAGCTTACGTATTGAATAGGTCATAATATGTATATCTTAGGAGTCACAACTGGTCTATTACCAACGGCTCAGGTTCCACCTTCCCTTACAGGGAACCTAATAGATTAAGCTGATTTATTTATTAAGATCTATAATTGGAAAAAAATACAACATTATAGAAAAAAAAAACGAAAAACAAACAAATAAACCGGAATAGATAAACATATCCCACATTTATTTCCACAACACACGTTACAAAATTAGTTGTAATCTTGTCCGCATTAAATAAAAACACATTAGTCACGCGAGCCAGCCCTACGAGGGGCGGCCCTTACACACTGGTAAGGGTGATCGCAGACGATGAAAGTACAAGTAACGAGAAGTCGCAGTTTTATGAATTTGAGTTATTACGTCGCTTTGTCAAAGGAATTGGAGAACTGTACCTGATGATTTTTTTTATGAATTCATTTGTTAACGTAGGGTTGTAGTGATTTAGTTTAACCCGTGCGTTACTTTTGAGAAACATTTGAATGTTTAAGGTAAGCAGTTTCTTATTATCACTTGAATAGCCTTGAAACAGATATAGATAAAAATGCAAATACGAAAAACTCTTTACCAAAAATAGTTGTGGCAGATGAATTTTTTTGGACTATATACACCTATAGACTAGATACTAACCCGCTATTTCAGGAGATATATTTTTTTATAAATAATTAGAGTGCGTGGCACCACACCTGATGGTAAGTGACGATGCTGCCGAGGATGTAGCAAACTCAAATAATTAATTCACTCGAAACCTAAATATACCCAAGAACATGGGTGTACTTACAGTCCACCTCTGCTTAACTTCTCAGAGATATTTAAAACCTTTACTACACTTTCCAGTCTAGCACTTTAAAAATAAAACTTGTTATCCAGATATACCTTTCTTTGAATCAACAGAGCGCTGACCTACCGCATTCGATTAAAAAAATATAACACCCCTAACTAAACTTGCCTCACACATACAAACTACATCACGCATACGTATGGTCAATTTTGTAATCCAAATTATGTCTATGTGTGCATCGCGTGCAACGATGCCAACTTCCAATACGAATTAATCATAGTTACGGTTTATTCAAAAAGTATTCTATATTTAAAACACTGGCATAAAATAAAATATCGATTTTGGTACAGATGAAAAAAGGACTCGATTCTTTTTTTTAAATATAACAAGGTTAAGTTAATAAAACTTTTATATTTGTGTAGTCTGTATATATGTGTGCATGTGTGTTGTTTATGTGTGGTGCAGGCGAAACGGGAGCGGCGCCAAAATGCGATCGCGTCACGCCATGGACTTAGGGCTGAATATTGATTTATCCCTAATAAGGCATCCTGTTGACGGTAAGACACAAAACAGATTGATTTTGGTACTTATTTATTATTAGTTGTAGACAAATTGAAATTCCCCGTTCTATTAAGGCAATGAAAATAACTACGGAATTTATTTCAAGACCACTATTGTATTTTTGAATAACATAATACTAAGAAAGCTTGTCTATCTGTTCTACTACAGATGAATTCAGCGATGTTTCTAGTAAATAACAAATAGCTTTTAAACAAAACAGCTGTGGCATTAAAAAAACATACATATTATAATATCCATACCAAAACAGCAAGCCACAATAATGCGTAAAAATCGTCAAATCTTACTGGTCTATTTCAACCACTACAAACAATAAATAAAAAAACTTGAGAGGTGTCAAGGGACACCCGGATGGAACGAAGTTCCTTTCATTAAAATTTAATAATTAAAAATAAAAAAACCTGTATACACTCAACAATTCACAACGCGCGAAATTCAAATATTGTCATTCACTCAATAATATTTGAATGCTTGTCAACAATATTTGAATTTCGAAAAAAGTGTCGTGACAACTTTTTCGTAAGTTTTTTTTCCGTCTAGCCCCCTTTCACAACGCGCGATAAGGAACTTCGTTTCAACAGTCGTCCATTGAACAGCGCGCCTTACATTATCACCCCACGTTTATCCCTCACCTATGGTTTGCCCAATGCTGCACCTTATAATTTACGATCACGGCTTCCCCATACGCATAAAATGCAACGGCTCTGTCTATGGTCAAAGTTTACCATAATAACAAATATCTACATGAATTCCTTCCCTTATCATTTATTCGTGTTTTAAGTAATTGGCTGGCTAAAAGTCGGCTAATGGATTAAAAACATTCTTTAATTATCATCAAATTATGTCAGTGATTTATTTTTTAATTCAGGTCATCTTTTTTATTAAAGACTCGAATGTGTTTGACTCAGTTTTGACTGGTGACCAGAGGTCGGAATTAGGTAGTTTTTTAAACGTAGGTACTTATACCGATTTCATACTGCGAAAGAATAAAGCGGATATGCCTCAAATCCAGAGGTGTTACAAGCGTCTATAGGCTACGGTAACCGCACCGGTACGGTACTGCTTAAGATGGGCTGTATGCTAGTTTCCCACCTTAGTGGTATATAAAATAAAAAGTACATTCGATTCCCAGGTCGAGCAGTGACTGAGTATAAAGCACTGAGTATTTTTCTATGAAATTCTCAATTCGGATTTCGGATTTATGTCCGGTTAATGGCAATACATCATCACTATTACATGGGACCTAAACAGTGTCGAACTGAATGTACAATGTAATACATAAGTACACCTCTGGAATACAGGCGTAATAGTGTGTATCTTTGAGTAGGTACCATTGGCCATATATTTGAGTGAAATATCAATCCGGAAATGTCAGACACAGAACATTGTTTATCGACGTATATTATCCCATTTATCCTGTTACCAACACAACATTGTCATCATTACCAGCTCATATTATCCTGTTCACATTATTTTTTCTGTTGCTTCGTTCACTGTTAACTTTCTTCTCATCTACTTATACCATATTGTTATAATGCGGCTGTATTACCTCTGAGACTAGTGGTGTTCAAAGTTGCTATAAATCAATAACTTGCTTAATGCTATAAGCTTTATTTTTTAAGCAAGCGATTTTATGTGCTTTATGTTAACGCGATACGCGACGCCCGACGGACAGTTGGTTGATAGTGAGAGAGCGTGCTATGCGATATAAAGCAAAATAGCGTCACGAATGAATAGGTAACTTCTAGGTAAGCGTGCTACATCTTAGACCACATTTACCATCAGGTGAGATTGTGGTCGAACGCTAACCTATCTCTTAAAAAAAAAAGCTCAATAGCATAAAGTGCGAACCGCGATATCATATTTTATATTTATTGATTTATGCTGATGTATAATAAGCACGCTACTTTATTATGCTTTATGCGATATGTGATTGCAATCGGTCTATTGAGATCAAACACAGACACCATATTTTAATGACAAAATCTTTAATTTGTTGTCAGGCTGATTTATGACACTAGATGTAGCGATATAGTACGGAAAAACCTGCCTTCACTGGCCCTATAGTCATGGCCATGGGTTCCGTGAAATTCCACGACCGATTGATAGAGCAATGTATTATCTTAGCAAAACATGATATGCCCTTTTATATGGTATATAACTAGTTTTTACCCGCGATTTGTACACGTAGACTTAGTAACACAATTGTTGTCGGATTGATTTCATGGGATAAGAGTTAGGTACTCAATATCAGTTTTCCGGGATTTCCGGGAATTTCCCGCATTTTTTATTATAAAAAGTAGCCTTTATGTTATTCCCGGTCACATACTATTTATTATGTATGAAATTTTATTCAAATCCCGTAATTAGTTCTGCCATATCAGTTATTCTGGATTTCCGGCATATTCCCGGATATTTCTGGGTAAAAAAATAGCCTATATGCTATTTCCGGTCACATACTATTTGTGTGCCAAATTTCATGCGAATCGGTCCAGCCGTTCGTGAGTTATAAATGGTGTAACTAACCCGACTTTGTTTTATTGATATTTGATGATTAACAAATAAATTATTTATTATTATTATTACTAATAGAGGTATATATTAAGAAGACAAGCTTTGGACACATAGGAAGGTCGTCAGGTAGGTGTAAGACCATAAGTCGTCAGTTCCTCGATCCAAAAATAGTCAACTCTGTGTATTTCCATGACAAAAGCTGCGGAAAAATCTCTGGAAGAATAAGTGCGATGAATTCTTTACGATACGTGAGGCGCCTTACCTTTCAAGCCTTAAAGCCAAGGTGATATTTCGGGAAAATAGTCTCCTATGGGACATAAAGGGTTGTAATTTGAGCGAAGATACGTCAATATCTATAATGGAAGTTGTAAACTAATACTAGGGATGTCACTTTTGCTATATATTGTATGATTCGAGAAAAGATTCATTCTTTTTAATGCTATAAAGGCCTCAGATCATCTTTAACCGTCCAATCTAAATCTAAATTAAAACTGGCAAGATCGTCACGCCCTCTATTTTTCGGTCTACGTTGCCTATTGGTCTTAGGGTCCAGTGATTATGGCCCCAAGAAAAAAGTGTTATGATACTACTAGTCCTGTTGGCGTCTATAGGCTACGGTGACCCGTATGCTTGTTCGTCATCTTTTTTATATACCACTAAGGTGGCAAACAATCATACAGCCGGGGCTGGTAAGCGGTTACCGAAGCCTATAGACGCTTGCAACACCAGAGGTATCACTTTCGCGTTGCCGACTCTGTAAAACGGAGTTGGTAGTAGTTGGGTTGGCAGTATATGGGTCAAAGTCCCCATCCCTATTGCCAAAACAACACTTCCTCGCGGAGCACTGGCAACCTTGCTCATCGTTAAGATCGCAACGCAGCTCAAAGCAATGTTATTTTACTTCAATTTTTTGCAAGATGGAGGTACTTCCCCAGTTGGGCAGCTCCAATTTGAGTGGAATTACTCCCACTATGCCTAACTCTCTTAAATAAATAATTTTAAAAAATATCGCCTGTGACCTATGCATAGGTATGCTTGTTATTTTGTTATGTACCTTACCAGTTGTAGTTGACATATCAAATAGCTGATTCGTGCTAACGAGCAATAATCAACTAAGGGAAATAGCTTGCTGCGGTTCACTAGGGCGGCAGCTTCCGGCCAATCAGACTAACTACATATTAGTTATAGCATGTTAGGTCACTGTGGTTAGGTTACGGACGGGTTAGGTATTGATAAATGATAATTGATGTTTATTTTTGCAAATATATCTTTTAAAGACACTTTTACAAGTCAATATTTAATATATATTGACTGCCTCATTAGTCTATTGGTCCTAAGCGCAACTGCTACGCTAGAGGTCCTGGGTTCGATCCCCATGTCGAGCAAAGTGTTTTGGGTTTTTCTATGAAATTCTCAGTAGCAACTCGGAGTCTGGATTTGTGCCCGGTTAATGGCATTAGGCTCGCCCCCTATTATACGGGACCTAAACATACGAACTGTGGGTGTATATTAGTACACCTCTGCCTGACCCTTCGGAGAATACAGGCGTGATGGTATGTATGGTATTTAATATATTGATTTCTGACATACGAATATTAGACATTGAAATAAAAAAACTCTTTACGGATCAATGTCCATGGTTTGTCTCCAGTCCGTGACCATAGACGCTGTAAGGGGTATTAATAATTAATTATCACTCGCTTAAACGGTGAAGGAAACCTGCATACCTTAGAGATTTTTATCGACGGTTTGTGAAGTCTGCCAACCCGCACTAGGCCAGCGTGGTGGACTATAGCCTAATCCCTCTCAATATGAGAGGAGACCCGTGCCCAGCAGTGGGACAGTATATGGGTTGATGATGATGAGTGGGTCTCATCCCCGCAAGGAAAAGGGGTACCTCTTAGAGTTGTAAATTGTAGTATTGTCGTTTCCACCTTGTAAATATAAACAGTCAAACTATCTCTAAACAGTATTCATGTGATGGGACCACAATTAACTGCATATGGGACTTCACAGATATGTCTCAAGCCACTTAAGTCATTAGCCGGGTAACTGCGCGTCATAACTTATAACTGAACCCCGCTGAGAGGAGTGGTTAATGACGGACAACCTGCCCATTTGTTGAACTTTACTGCTCATTAATACATTATAAGGGTTGTTATTTTTACGGTGTTAATATAGTATATTAGCTGAGAAATTTGACAATCCTTTTCTAAAGCATTGGGTGAAATCGTTTAAAAGTGTTATAAATTATGAATATTAGTATATTAAAGTTATTTAGCGAAGGAAAATTACGACTGCGGGCAGGATTCGAACCTGCGTCTTCTGTTAGGTACACCGTGAGTCCTTTTTTTTTTTTTTTATAGTACGGAAAATCCTCATGGATCCTCCGCCACCCGGGGAGGTGGCAGGGTATGTCGGACTCATACCGACTAAAAACCGCACTTGCCTTCACCCGCCCTATTGTCATGGCCATGGGATCCGCGAAATTCGCCACGACCATGACAGGCTGTGGTCCAGTGTTGCTGGACCCCGTCGATAAGCGAGGCTTCTCCTCGCATACTGTTTAGGCACGCTTCGTTAAAAGCGTGCCGCCTACTGGGGCCATTGTCTGGTCGGGCGGCAGAGTCCCCCAATTCAACCGCCCGCAGGCCACAGCTCATGGAGGCCGGAGGTCTGTCTGCGCCCTCCGGCGCCCGGTGCGTCTACTACGGATCGGGAGAGAGGTGGACAATTCTCTCTCCCTTTCCGCCGCCTCCTTTGCAAGCATGACTTGCTCGCAGTAAGAGGCGGCAGCTTCCCACGCACTCTCACTCCCGACCATAGTCTGAATTACAGTCGGAAGCGAAAGGTCACCACCCACTGCCGCGACTAGATCACGGCGCTGCTCTGCCCAAGCCGGGCATATCTCCAGCGTGTGCTGCGCCGTGTCCTCGGAGCAGTCCGCGCAATGGTGACAACCGGGCGCTGGTTCCCGGCGTACCCGCCATGACGAATTTCGACTTCACATTCAGAATTTACGTCTTTATGGTGACGTCAGTAATACCTATTGAAAAGCAAGTTTTTGGTTTTCAACCGACATGACTTGCTTTACAGTTAGTTCAATGTCGAACGATGCCACCTTCATCATCATAATCAACCCTTATACTGTCCCACTGCTGGGCACGGGTCTCCTCTCACAGAATAATCCCTCTCATAGTAACTCATACCTAATCCCTCCCATTTTTTTTTGTTATTTCCACTTTTAATGCGTGTCTTATACTTATGTACTTATGTACTTATGCACTTATGTACTTATGTACTTATGTACTTATGTACTTATGTACTTATGTACTTATGTACTTATGTACTTATGTACTTATGTACTTATGTACTTATGTACTTATGTACTTATGTACTTATGTACTTATGTACTTATGTTAAAAGTGAAAACAATAATTTTAATTTTAATTAATATGATTTTTACTAACATAGTGTAAATGTTACTGACAATATGATTGTGGATTAAAGTTATCTGTTTAAGAATTGAATATAAGCAATTTAAAAGTATTGAGGCGAAATTGAAAAATTTTTTTACACATTAATTAAATTATACTATCTTTTTGTATATTTTTGGCATTTTTCATGCTAAGATTTTTAGTTATTTAGAAAAGGAAAAATTCGACCGCGGGCAGGATTCGAACCTGCGTCTTCTGGTTAGCTACACCAGACGCTATGACCACTAAGCCACCGCGATAGATGGTGTAGCTAACCAGAAGACGCAGGTTCGAATCCTGCCCGCGGTCGAATTTTTCCTTGTCTAAATAACAATAAAATTATAGTTACAGCACACATAAAAAAACTAGTTAGGCTGGGAGCCGACGCCAATTTAGTTGAAAAAATTCGAAGGGAATTATTAAATGACGAACAGCAACACATCACGTAAACATAATTATATTTATAGTTAATTCCTTTTATTATCCATGTTTTGCGATTAAAATACCATCACGCCTGTATTCCCCAGTGGGTTAGGAAGAGGTGTACAATTAGACATCCACAATTCGTCGTTATGTTTAGATCCCATGTAATCGGGGGCAAGCCTATTGAATACAAAAATCGTGCCGATTATATTGAATATCCAAATTGGTTAATTCTTATCAACTATATAACATATTTTTCAACACACTTGCTCATAAAATGGCTCTAATTTCACTGCAATTAGGCACATAATGACCTGTTATCAAACTAACTTTTCATTGCTATTAGTCACAAATGAGATAAAGGGTTTTTTTATGTTATTGGTCGAGTTGCTTTGTTCTTAAAAAAGTTTCGATACAAAAAAGATCGTGTTCAATAGTATAAAATTAAATAAATTAATGTGCCTATTGCTTTTTCATTTTATGCAACTTCGTATTTAAATAGATAATTTCAATTTAAACTTGTATGTTTTTAATAAATAAAACTTTTGTTATCTCTGTAATAAAGAAAACTTTGAATTACAAATTTGGACGTGGCTAAAACGCTATCCGCGAAAAGCAAAACAAAAACCTCATTTTTTTAGTCTATGGCCGATCGCCATTATTCGCCATTGTTATATGCGCGCGCATAGGAAAACTGATTAATTTTTCCCGCCATTGCAAAAATATTTTCACAACTCGTTTTCACTGTTGGAATTATAGTTATTTTCTTCACAAGTGTGTTGAAAAAACGTCGTATGATACACGTGTGTATTGACGATTACCGTCCTCGACTCTCTTAAAACCCTCACCTTACGGCTCGGGTTTCAATGGCGCCTCAGCGGTAATCACCAACATTACACACTTGTACCTTAATGTACTATTTACACATCAATATAAAAGCTAAACCCCGCTCCTTCACTGATTATAAACTTTAAAGCCTAAAAACTGGAAATACCTATATAACATGTAGACTGCTTATAAAGTGTAGACATCCGCTAAGATAAGCTTTAGGGAAGTTCCTACGGGGTTAGGAAGAATGACATTAACGCGAGTAACACCGCCGGTAAAGCTAGTACCTTTGTAAGGTATTTATGTTTTTATATTCATTATTTATTTCTTTATTTGTGTAAACTAGGGGTTTATGGCTCAGTTACAACTAACAACTACGCTGATCAATCAAGGTTAAGCTGCGCTATCCAAGGTCAGTACCTATGTGGATGGGTGACCATTCTTAACACATCGAGACCCTTCTGTGCCTCGGAAAGCACATAAAGCTGTCGGTACCGGTTGTCACCTATGACAATCGTTAGTGGTAGTCAGTTCCCCAAAAATCCTGACCAGAGTTTAAACAGAATATTGGTATTACCAAAGATTTAAATCGTCAGATTTGCCCCCACCGTACTTATACCACTCGAAAACATGTCCATAAAGAGATGAGTGCATGCACACATTCCAAGTAGAGACAGAGAACGACAGTGTGCAATATTCAGTATGAGTGAACGAGACAATAACAAATTCGATACTTCCGATGTCAACCAGTTTACTTACGGAGACGTGACCATTATTTGACGCGTAGGGCGCATCTAACGATTTAAATTTAAATACTGCTATTCTTTTTGCTTTTTTATTTCTATTTCTTCTTTTTATATTCAGCCGCATCTGCGCCTGTAGACATGACATAAGCTATATAGATGTCATTCCCATACATTTTGTTTCTATTCGTTTTGTTACAGGTTACCCTTGTTCCCCAGATTACAACCCTCAGCACCTATTCTGCTAACTCAGCATTTCTCTCCTTAGACCCACGCATACGTCATTCCGATCATCCCATTCTTCCACAGTCCGATTCCATCCTTCACGGTGCACGGTTGCCAATTTCGTTATAATTAATACTAATTAAATAAATCATTTAATTATTCTTAAAAAGTGTTTTTAAGTCCTTGACGGTATCCCGTATAACAGTTCGTCAGATTGCCACTTGTCTAAGCCCCCTGGTTAGACTGGAAGCCGAGCCCAACATGGCTGGGAAAAGGCTCGCTGAAGTGTGTACTAGTTTATAGTTTGATATGCAACCTCAATTGACGTTTTCATTAATAAAATAAATAAAAAACTGTTATGGTTACCAAAGGTGCGGAAATAACCGTTCATAACGAGGCATTTTTATAAAAATTGCATTTGAAAATCGCTCATGAAATTCGTGTTCGATGAAATTGAATTTTCTGTTCAATTTTACCGTCGCAATTTTTTTGCATCCGAGGAGAATCGTGTTGTGAGTTGTCATTATAATGGGGGATCCACACCGCAGCTACTTTTTGTGGAGCAACAGAATGCAACACGATAACATTAGGTAACATTCTTCAACTTTTGCGGCTGCTTGTTACTCTTTGTTGAATGACCGCATCCAGACCGCCAATAATATAAAGTAAAAAATAGTAACAAATGTTATCGATAGTTACCACATGTTGACGCAACTTTACCTAACATGGCAAGATATACAACAAACAAATAACTTTTTGTTATCGGATGTTGTCCACTAACACTTGGAAACGTTGTTCCACAAAAAGTAACTACGGTGTGGATGCACCTTATAAATAAGATTCAAGAAACAAATGACATGCGTGTATCCTATCGTATATGTAACCCATCGGAGGGGTTAGGTAGAGGTGAACCCTATTATGGTCCTGGTGAATTTCACGGATCACATGGCCATGACTATAAAGCAAGTTAAGGAAAGTGCTGTTTTTAGTCGGTACGAGTCCGAAATACCCTGTCGCCTCCTCGGGTGACGGATGATCCTTGAGGAATTTCCGTACCGTAAAAAAAAGGTAGAGGTGTACTAAGGTACACCCACAGTTCATTAATCTGGGAATCAAAGTCAAAACTTCTTTCGTAGAAATCGTGTTTGCGACCCCATTAATGAGGCAGTCATATAAAAGTATTATATAGTTACATAGGTGTATAATATAGGTACACGACACTTGAACCTGATACCAATTTGTTCCAACTATGTTGCTTCATTCGCGAGGCATATTCAATTACAAAGACATATGGCTTCATTGTGTGACGTACTCAGGGAATGAAGTACTTACTCCAAACTGTTACTTAGTTCCGATATATTCGGCTAAACTACGAGAATGGTACGTAGAAGCTCTCTATCGAAATGGAATAATGACAAAACATAATGATACATATTCGTATAAATTTCTATAGTATAAAACAAAGTCGTTTCCCACTGTCTGTCTTGCACGCTGAGAACTTTTAAACTTCGCAACGCATTTTGATAAGGTTTTCACTATCATTGAGATAATTTCTTCCGAAAGGTTTATATGTATGATAACTACATACATGCGTCTTTTTAGTACATTGCACTGCCGAATTGCTAAGCCGTGGCAGATCATTAGTAAGAATATAAAAAACATACAATTTTCAATAGCGAACATGGCTGGGTTCACTGCTTGGAATCCTGTTATAGATTCTATTAAATTAAAATCCAGGCCTACAACTACAAAACCAAAGATATGGTATGCTCATTCTGCGTGAATCGGATTGCCAATAATGTAGGGTGGCTGTCAGTAATTATAACATCAAGACAAGCCCACCAACTCAGTCTACCTGTGACGTGTATGATAATCAATTATTAACGTGTTTTTGTTTTTTAATACAGAGAACATATTTAATTTTGACAAAGCAAAGGAATGCAAAATTAGAATAGAACAAAATCTTACCAATAAATGCAATTAATATACGTCGTTTTAAATTATAATAACAAACCTCTACGGTTAAGCAGTAGAATTAAAAAAAATATTTGAAAATGAGCGAGCTTTGGCGAATTTCTATTAAACGCGTATTGGAGTATCATCGACGCTATGTTATGTTATTTTTATGAACTATTATTGTATTGTGATGATCAGTTTAAATTTAGATAAGCTTGGTACTATTTCGTCAACAAAGCTTGCACGGGAAGTTTCTAAGTTCTAGCCAGCTAAGACAAAACCACCAATCCTTTGGTGAACTTGCTTCTAGTCTAGAACGTTTACGCAAAGTTTAAATACAGTTTACTAATAAAATACTAAGTACTCTTACACCGGAATATGGATTTTCGTTAGTTAAAGAATAAATAAATAAACATTTCGTACATTTGACACAGCACCATCTAGTCCCAAACTAAGCAGAGCTTGTACTATGGGTACTGGACAATAGATATAATGCTTACATATACACCGTGTTCTTTTGTCATCTTACAGCCGAAAGGATATACATGCTTCTACTCATCATGATCAATTATTTCTTGTATGGGATCAACCATGACGTGCAAAAAAAAAACAGCTACATCCTACATTTTGTCGAGAGACCTGAACTTTTTTCTAAGAAACAGTTTTTTTTCAAGATTTCAGACTTAGTCCCATATCTAGTAGAAATAATATTGAAATAATGGTTTACATTCGGCTATAAGATGAAAAAAAAAACACGGTGTATAATTTCGATCTGGGACCGGTATTTGCTATTTCAGTAACGAAACCAAAGCAGGCAATGTGATGAAACTAAGTTATATTGTGAAATTAATTTTGTCACTTATTTTGTAATGTAAACCCAGCTTTAAGTATGCAGAGTATAACAGAATAAACAAGTGCAAACACAATGACTAAAATCTTGGTACTTGACTTTTCTTTTGTATCTTTAAAAGCTAGACCTGGAAATTATTGCTTCAGACCTCATAGTCTGTGTGACCTCTGTGAATAAGTCATATCTGAATAAGTCAGGAAATAGATTTACTTTTGAAACCGATAGAATAATACCAAACCTATTGAAAGTTTACGCTATAACTTTTTCTGGTGAAGTGGGATTATAGACATGGCAGGCTACGCTGTTTGCTACGTCGCTACGCAGCAGCTACGCCGTCCACCACGTAGCAGCTGTGTAGCGACGGCATTAAGCGGCAGTCCAGTATGGTTGCTACGATAAGATCACCACGCTACGCCAAGATGCGAGATTTATAATCATATTTTTTGTAATCAATAAAAATAGTATACATAAATGCTTTTAAGACCTATTTGCATCATAATATTTAATATTTAATTAAACCAGGACTCGCTGATATATCAATTGATATTTGTGTCGATATATATTTAAGAACATACCATCACGTCTGTATTCCTCGAAGAGTTAGGCAGACGTGTAGGTACCAATGTACACCCACACTTCGCCGGTATATTAATTCCCCATGTAATAGGGAGCGAGCTTATTGCCATTAAGCAGGCATAAATCCAAACTGCAAGCTGCTACTAAGAATTTCATTGATAAACCCAAAACACTACTGGACTTGGGAATTGAGCCCAAGACTTCTAGCTTAGCAGTCGCACTTAGGACACCTAGACTAACGAGGCAGTTTTATATATAATTATATATTTTATCCAAACTACAACATTTGTATAATTTTCATGATTTCGATGACAATACTGGATAACAAGTTTTATTAATAGAAAAAAGAGTTTTACTTACAATGACTACTTATTTAATGGCAATTTCTCGCGAATAACCGTGGCAGAAATCAATTTTTTTGATGAATATCTAATATATAAAATTCTCGTGTCACAGTTTTCGTTGCCATACTCCTCCGAAACGGCTTGACCGATTTTGATGAAATTTTTTGTGCTTATCGGGGAGGTCTGAGAATAGGCCAACATCTATTTTTCATACCCCTAATTTTTTTTTATGGCAAAACAACGTTTGCGGGGTCAGCTAGTTTTTTTATAAATATATGAAATTAATATAACATAAGACTTCTTTGTATCCTTCATAAGAATTCCTTTAATTCAATGTTAAAATAGAAGTAAATTGCCTTCGTACATAACAGAGCTACTGAATCAATGGTCGGGTAACAAAGGAACTCGAACACTCGAAACACATCGACATTTACACAAGTCTCTATTAGAAGTCGATGAATCAACACTATCGGATGTCTGCGCACTCGACTAAATTAATCTATCAACTAATGCCCACTGCCGGGTAAATTGAAACTCAATATTGCATCGTACCGATACTTCAAGAATCTGTATTATCGAATGGACCACTTACAACAGCAAATAGCTTCATATCTTAAGAACGGTTGCTTCGAACCGGATTTTGATTCATACAAGTTAACCAAGAGGGACGTTTTATTAAAAAAAACCGGCCAAGTGCGAGTTGGAGTCGCGCACCGAAGGTTCCGTACAAACCTGTAGGTATATAAGTAAAAGTTCACCCATCACGACAATCGAGTCATAGTTATGGCATCGAGTAATTGCGATTTTGAAAATAGTTTCTTTTGATTACGTTGACATAGAAGTTTGATTTTGTTACAGCTTAAAGGTATTATAGATGATATGAATTTCAATTTAATACCTATACATTTGATAAGTGCGAGGATCGAACCCGTGACTTCTACAGCAAGAGAGATTATTGCTCAGCCTTAGCCTGGCTCAGCTTAGTGCTAATGGAGCCGTCGAGATTTATAAGAAGAAACCTGCTTGCATTAGAGATTTGTCTCGACGGTGTGTAGTCTACAAACCCGCACTAAGCCAGCGTGGTGGAGTATAGCCTAATCCGTCTCAATCTCAGAGGAGTTCTGTACCCAGCAGTGGGACAGTATTATATGTCATAAGTTAATTATTATAATTTTAGTTCTATAAATATCATCGATCTTCTTTGTTGGCTTAAGCCGAAAACATTCAAGAGACTACAGTGTGTTTTAAGTCAAGAGTCTCTTCAAAACATGAAATCTCTTTGACGTGAAATGTGTCACAGTATTCGCGCTAGCTGAGAAGTTCAAACCTAAATGTCACGAGATACCAAAGACAGATTAGGTCGTTGAGATAGAATACATATTGTAATAATCAGGGACCGAAAACCTTTATAAATAACGGTACAGGTATCGAAGAATTTACGCTTAAAGGTAACCGCTATCTGTGAAAAAAACATGTACCATTTTAATACCGGTTACCTAAAAATTACCTTGGTTGAAAATGTAACATTATAAATTTTAATATAAATCTGTAGGTAACACAACTCGTCGACTCACACATAGGCGATGCAAGCCATTTAAATAATACCACGTGTAAGATAGACGTAATTTCTATTTCGGTTACCGGTATTGATAATGGTTTTGTATTAAATTTAGGAATTAAGGTAACCTTTAAAAATACCGGTAAATAAAAATTAGTTGTAACCGAAAAAATGTCGGTATTGACCATAACGGTTTCGGTCCCTGGTAACAATGGCATGGTTTAGATTCCTTTCCCTACCTACTACTTACTTTATCTTCCTCGTCTCATAGGGATACGCTCTCTCGTTACCTATGTACTGAAAACTATTCAAAAAGGGTCCAACATAATCCTCCCCCTAGAGAAATATTCATAAGGATTTCAATTAAAACAAACTATACCATCATAACATCACTTTGTTTCTCTCCAAAGGGTAAGGCAAAATTATAATTGACTAATTTTGCCTTACGTTATTGATCCTATTAATGGCAGTTGACTATTTAGAATTACCTAATAAACAAACATCCTTTCACGTTAAATGGATACTCCTTCTCCATACCGTCGTGGGTGAAAACCCAACTTCACGCTCAACACCCGTGATTGGCGACCACTAGACCAGTGAGGTAGTGGTAACAAAATGTAGCGAAACAAAGAAACTTTATTTATGAACATATTTCAAATACATTTTTGCGCTAGTAAAATTCGATCTCCGGCAGTGTTCGAACATACGTCAATGACAGTAACTACTCAAAAGGTAAACCAACATCGTACCGCATTGAACTAACTGTAAATTAAGTCATGTCGGTTGAGCATAGTAATACGTCATCAATAGATGTAGCTGACGTTACCTTAAAAGTTAGAATGAGGACGTTCACAAGCAGTGGTCTCGGTAACTTGGCATCCAAAATGAAAGGACGCAAATTCGTAACCTGCCTGAGGTCTAATTTATGTTCCACTAAAATAAATAGGTATCTTTAAAAATATTGTTCATGCGTTCATGCCAAATAAAATAAAAATAGATGTTTCATGAATTATAAAAAAATTAAATCATAAATATAAGTGGAATTTCTGTTCCAAAATCCTCTCCCACGTATCTGTATGATTAAAAGCACAATTATACTGAATATTCTCTCATTATCAAGTCCACTGTGGTTCCGTGCGATATTAATGAGCTGGTCCTAAAGTCAAGGCGGCACTATCATAAAATGAAATGCGAATATTGTGTCAGAATCATGTGAGCATGCTGCCTAACCCACAGCCACTCCTAATGGTCAGGTGTTCACTGGACGATAAAAAGTCTGTTTTAATTGGAACGCCACTCCGCTCACAGGCGCTGACCAAATTGGTTCTACCAATGTACACTGCCCTTAATATCGAGTTCTAATTTTAAAAGGCTGTTGGAAATGAAAGAATATGATTGTCTGTTTTTTTTTATGATGCTGCGTATCATCGTCGTCCTAGCTTATTTCAAACTATGTTAGGGTTACCAGATGCGGCTGTATATCCAGATTTTACACGAAACGACTGCCATATGAGATTTGTCTTGTCCAGTTTGTCCATATAATGTCGGGCATTCTCTATAGAATATCGATATCCGATACCGATATCGATATAGAAGTCTGAAAAAACAATCAGTTTGTCCATACAAACTTATTGTTTTTCGGACTTCTGGCTACCATAGATTGTCATAGGTATCAATCTGGGGTCGACGGCTCTCCAAGGTACAGAGAGTTATCCTACTGACCGCCGCAAGATCGATAACTTGAAATGTGCATATGTAGATACTTGTTCTATACATTGTTTTGTAACAATTTGTAGTTTTTTCTTACGTGTACCTACTTGTAAGAAAAAACTACAAATTGATAAATCAGTAGGTTGACTATTCTTACAGCAACTAGCTTTGACTTTTCAAAAGTGCTATTTTAATGCTCTAATTGAAATAAAAGATTTGACTTAACACATCCTCCGTGCCTCTGAGAGCACGTAAAGCAGTCAGTCCCGGTTGTCATACGAACACCTTTAGTTGTAATCTGAAACACAAAATGCCTGACAACCAGTCTGACCTCAGGATATCGGTATATAACCCATATTTTGGGTTGCGGTGGTCTGATGGCAGTCGCTTCCTGTAAAATACTGACATTCAGCCACAACTGCTTCGATTGGAAAAAGCTAGGAGGAAAATCACTTAGTACATCTATGCCCGAAAAAACCTATAACATTTAGAAATCATGAAACCAAGTAAGCAACGCCTAAATCTGGTCTATCACTAGCGGGAGAAAAAATTACCTACGTATGTAGCCTATAGCTACGAGCCCCTTTCAAAAAAACACCATAAAAAGATTCATAAATTCAAAAAATACACGTGATTATTAAAGGCACAGCTTCATTCAACCAGATTTTCTGCTATGTCATTGCAACTATTAATAATGGTCAGGTGTTCACTGGACGATAAAAAGTCTGTTTTAATTGGAACGCCACTCCGCTCACAGGCGCTGACCAAATTGGTTCTACCAATGTACACTGCCCTTAATATCGAGTTCTAATTTTAAAAGGCTGTTGGAAATGAAAGAATATGATTGTCTGTTTTTTTTTATGATGCTGCGTATCATCGTCGTCCTAGCTTATTTCAAACTATGTTAGGGTTACCAGATGCGGCTGTATATCCAGATTTTACACGAAACGACTGCCATATGAGATTTGTCTTGTCCAGTTTGTCCATATAATGTCGGGCATTCTCTATAGAATATCGATATCCGATACCGATATCGATATAGAAGTCTGAAAAAACAATCAGTTTGTCCATACAAACTTATTGTTTTTCGGACTTCTGGCTACCATAGATTGTCATAGGTATCAATCTGGGGTCGACGGCTCTCCAAGGTACAGAGAGTTATCCTACTGACCGCCGCAAGATCGATAACTTGAAATGTGCATATGTAGATACTTGTTCTATACATTGTTTTGTAACAATTTGTAGTTTTTTCTTACGTGTACCTACTTGTAAGAAAAAACTACAAATTGATAAATCAGTAGGTTGACTATTCTTACAGCAACTAGCTTTGACTTTTCAAAAGTGCTATTTTAATGCTCTAATTGAAATAAAAGATTTGACTTAACACATCCTCCGTGCCTCTGAGAGCACGTAAAGCAGTCAGTCCCGGTTGTCATACGAACACCTTTAGTTGTAATCTGAAACACAAAATGCCTGACAACCAGTCTGACCTCAGGATATCGGTATATAACCCATATTTTGGGTTGCGGTGGTCTGATGGCAGTCGCTTCCTGTAAAATACTGACATTCAGCCACAACTGCTTCGATTGGAAAAAGCTAGGAGGAAAATCACTTAGTACATCTATGCCCGAAAAAACCTATAACATTTAGAAATCATGAAACCAAGTAAGCAACGCCTAAATCTGGTCTATCACTAGCGGGAGAAAAAATTACCTACGTATGTAGCCTATAGCTACGAGCCCCTTTCAAAAAAACACCATAAAAAGATTCATAAATTCAAAAAATACACGTGATTATTAAAGGCACAGCTTCATTCAACCAGATTTTCTGCTATGTCATTGCAACTATTAATAATACCGCGCACCAAGATTGAACACAATCTCAAAATCCATTATTTCTTTGGTTTTTCCAAACAAAGCATATTTTTCGCTTTTTTACAGTCTTCTTTGCCTGAAAATGACGTGAAATTTTATAGCTAGGCCGCTAGAAAATGGATATTCGGATGGCTAAAGTCAGCCTTAGGATAGTACGATAGCTCTTGAGTCGAAAGGTCACATGAAGAAGATCAGTAATATCCACTTCATTTTATACCTGTCATCATTTTTATAGAAGATTGAGCCCTATGCCGTTCACTATGAGAGGGCTAAGTCAAGCAGTGGAGGATTATAGTATGATGATGATTTGAAAGTGATGAAAACATGTTCCATTTCGAAAAAAAAAACACATTATTTTAGAATACTGACACCATTAATTTACAGCCTCAATTTTATCTTATTGGGTAAAATATACAAGTAGGTACTTAGCTACGTTAATTTAAAAGTCCATTTTTGTTTTTGATATTTTCGCACTCTTGATATTTATTATTTCGTCCACTAAAAGCGGCGGATATTAAAACGAGGCAAATGTAGTAATTTCGTAGATAGATACCGGATATTAAAAAAATATTAAAAGCGTCAACATATTTTCTTAGAAACGGCGGTAACCATTAATCATAAGTCTAATCAAAACAATATTTAAAAAATATATTAGGTATCCTTCTTCTATTGACAATTTCAAGTTTTTTAAACTGTACAACAACACTCGAGTTACATTTTAATAAATTGCTGCTTTTTATTAAACGCGCAATTATGAAAAACGGAACGCTTAAGGTGAGAAGGGTCATTCGGAGCGTCTACGGGCACCTAAAGCTATTCATGGGGTGTAATTTTCCCATATAAATTGAAACTCTTTGCGCTTGAAAATAAGAGTTATTGCGCTGTTAATGTAGTAGCAAGACCACGATAATAAATATTATATACTTACTCACGTGTCTAAGAAAACCTTGTGCTATATACGAACTGGGGCAAGCAGTTTGACATAAACATGACCATACATTTTTCACAGAGAAATCGGCTTATTTATTTCGAAAATTCTGTCTCTAGTACCTACCTATTGAAGAAAGGTTAGGAATAGTGGGAGTATTTCCACTCATGGAGCTGCTAGACCGAGGAAAGTACCTCCGCCTTGCAGAAAACCGAAGTGAAATAACACTGCTTAGCTCTGTTGTGTTCCTAACGGCAAGGTTGCCAGTGCTCCGTGAGGAAACGTTATGTTGGCAGTGGAGGACTCTGACCCCTATACTGCCAACCCAACTTATTAGTTTTACAGAGTCTGCAACACACAAGTGATACCCATATTTGTGTGGGTAAAACATGAGTATTTGTGTTTGTCTGGGTGTTTCTTATGTATTATAAGTATGTATTTACAAAAAAAAACGTATATAAGTATTATATCCATTGTCTAGTACCCATAGTACAAGCTCTGCTTAGTTTGGGACTAGATGGTACTGTGTAAAATGTCCCAAAAATATTATATATTATTTGTTATTATTATATTATATTATTACCCCTGGTATTGCAAGAGTCTATAGGGTACGGTAACAGCTTACCATCAGGTGGGCCGTATGGTAGGTACCTATATAAAAAATGAAATCTAAATAATGTCGTGGCATAAATCCGGCGTAAAAATAGCATTTGTCATATTCTTAGGTATTCATTGTCGTAAGTAAACCGCTCACCTTTTTAAGATCGGAACAGCTGAGGCATAATAAAACCTAAAAAGGTTCTAACCTCAAAAATTAATATGTGGAAAAAATGAGATTACCCGCCACAAAGGTTGACAAAATATTCGATATGTTGGTAAGCGTCGTTCGACCCACAATAGCCGGCCTTCCGTAGCTAAGTGCTTACACCCACGAAATCTTAAATACATTTATATTGATATGAATATATGCCATTTTTTATTAATGTGATAAAAGACAAACAATCATACGGGCCGCCTAAGTGGAACCGGAGCTTATAAACGCCAGTAACACCAGCGCGTTGTCATCTTGAGACCTCAGTGGCCGTACCATAAGGGATGTCGCTCTATAAATTAAATAGCGCCATCCCTTTCTCACAACCTAAAAAAGATCGCATTAACACGTTGTGGTATGGCCTCAGTTGTTAAGTCTATACCCAGTGCTACATTGCTCTACAAATCAGGATGCTGTGAGCTATAATGTGCTAACATAATAATGTTTGGGATGATCTCAAAAAGGGGAAGTAAAGGCCGTTGAATTAAAAAACTTTTTTATTTTTTCTCTTAAACATATTTTACTCTGTTTTGTTCTAACAAGAGTTGTTGCTTAGCAACAACTAAAAAATAACATTTGCATTTGGCCAGCACTGTGCCGCCACTATCATTAGAAACTTCATGGTCGAAGCTTACTTAATATTTACTTGAACATACCGCCGAGGACCTTTTATTATACTACTGAGGCGGCAAACAAGCATACGGCCCACCTTATGGCCTATATCGATGGATATACGGCGCGTTGCCGACCCTGTAAAACGAAAGAGGAATAGTTGGGTTGGCAGTATAAAGGTCAAAGTCGCCCCACTGCCAACACAACGTTTCCTCGTGGAGCACTGTCAACCTTACTCACCGTAAGAAACACAACACAGCTCAAAACAGTGTTATTTCACTTCGATTTTCTGCAAGGTGGAGGTGCTTCCCTAGTCGGGCAGCTCCAATTTGAGTGGAATTACTCCCACTATGCCCTACCTCTCTTAAAACCTACCTTCTTTATTTTACAGAAGGCTTACAGACTAATAGACATAAGATATAAGAACACGTAATTAATAAATTGCTAATTACAAGCCTCCACATATAGCATTTAACCAGAGAACATTCAGAATTACTAAAATATTAGTCTCGTACACTAAAATGGTCTATACTTATGTACTCAATGTCTCTCCTAACTCCAATATTTCTCTAGGTTTCCTAACCGTGCCTGCTGAAGCTTGAGGTCCTGCCAGATAGAACAGTGTTAATTTCATAGAAAACTATGAAATTCTCAGTAACAGTTGCATTATTACCTTAATTTTTTTTAAGACGGCCCTCGCATAGATGACAAAGCACATACGTCGCTGGGGACTTTTTAAACATAATTATCTTCCGAGTCTTTGTTTGTAACATAGTTACTCTGTGGATCACACAAAGATTTGTCTCGGGAGGGAATTGAACCCCGGAATTTACGACGGGTGTCATAGTAACCACCATAGTCGCTACGTCAAGCATGCATTCATGATGGTAATGGTTTATTTATAATATATCTTTAAAATCAACAGCCGTATAGATATGGTTACAGTGGTGATTCAACACTTTCATGTAAGTACCAGGACAACATAAATGTAAAGGAAATCGCTAACAACGTTACCACTAACAAATTCCCTATTGACACATAATTTCGGCACACGTTCACGCCTCCGTAACTCCTCATGTGAACACGATATTAATTTGTGCTGATAGCAAATTACTTGTTTGTTGACGTTGTAGGTACTACACTGTCTAATTGTGTTAGCCCGTCAAATGTACTGATGTTATAATTTAGTTTGGTAAGTCTCGTTAACGATGTGAATATAGATCAAACGATATATTTAAGGCATTATGACGTACTTGCTCACCATTTTATACAATTTACATGTGCCTATAATACTTTGTATGACGACGTCTATGGTCTAGTGATTCGAGTGCCGGACTGCTGATCATGGGGTCGTGGGTTCGATTCCCACAAGACACAAATATTTGTGTTGATAAAACAGGAGTATTTGTGTTTCTCTGGGTGTTTCTTATGTATTATAAGTATGTATTTACAAAAAAAAAGTATATAAGTATTATATCCATTGTCTAGTACCCATAATACAAGCTCTGCTTAGTTTGGGACTAGATGGTGTTGTGTAAAATGTCCCAAAATATTATTATTATTATATGTCTAAAGTTTGTATTACAACCTGGTGGGACGGTAGATGGCAGACAGACAGAAAGTCCTGAAAATAATAAAAAAAAATCAAGGACCCAATTTTTTTTGACCCAGTGGTCCAATTATGAATCTAAGCCATCAGGGTCCCTGGAACTCAAACACACACGAAAAAAATCATAGTAAACGGCCATTTTTGAGTTTTAACGAGACTAACAAACAGCAATTTATCATAAACCACACTGTTAAATTGTAATGTTGACGAAATGTACAGACGCCAGCAGTTCAAGTTATCCAAAACTGTCAAATTTTCCCAATTGAATATGAACCTTATTGTTTTGTATTAAAGTTGAAAATCTATTAAAGAAATATGACAGATTGTGGTAGCTTGATGTGCTAGCCTCTGTACACCTTTTTGTAAAAAAAGTTTTAAATAAAGATTTTATTTATTTAAAAAAAAAAAAGATTTTTAGGTAGCTTGACATAGGTACCTTGTGTAGGTATTTTTGAGGGGCTCATGGCTAAGTAAAACAGTAACTAAACTGATGAACTGGCTAAGTCGCGATCAGTCTGTGGATGGGTGATCACTTTTTACTCATCCTTCCTTGCCTCGGAGAGCACGTAAAGCCGTCGGCGTCGGTCCCGGTTGTCATACGAACACCTATGACAATCATTAGTGGTAGTCAAAATCCCAAAAAGTCTGATAACCAGTTTATCCTCAGGATATCGTTATTACCTAGAAATTGGGTTGCGGAGGTCTGACGGCAGTCGCTTCGTGTAAAATACTGATATTCAGCCTCGTCCGGTTAGACTGGAATCCAACCCGACCCGATGTGTAGGTAATTTTATTAACACCTCTTTGGATTAGAAACTCCAATCTAGTTTTATAAATATATCTTTTTTTTCTGTAGGTAGATATCAAACACAACTGACAATGATTGCAATCACACATCACACTCCATTGACACTTAAATCACGCATTTTTCCTTCAATATTCTCGCACGAGCACTGTTATCTGTGGGTTACGGAACGTTTCGAGACGAATTTACGAGATCGTTCCATCTATTCGACGACTAACCACGAACGATTGCCTTCCAATGGTCCTCCGTATATCAAACATTCTGTTGACTATTCAATTTGAGAAACATTTTGGCCGAAATCCGGCCGGATGGATGGATGAATGTTTGTTACTCTTTCACGCTAAAACTACTGAACAGATTTTTATGAAACTTTACAGTATTATTATTTATACATCAGAATAACATATAGGCTATAATTTGTAACGATTTTGAGTTAATTAGCCAAATTACAACGATAATTAAAAGTAACTTTTCCACGCGCACGAAGTCGTGGTTAGAAATTAGTACGCTATATGTAGACTACAAAAATGTTTTCCGAATGAGCAAGAGACATATATATGAGAACATCTTGTTATTCCTATTCTCAGGGTCAGGCAGAGTTGCACTACTATACACCCACACTTCGCCGGAATGTTTAATTGGGACTTAAACATTAAGTTATAAATATGGGGCGACCTATTGCCATTAACGGGGCACAAACCCAAACTCCGAGCTGCAACTGAAAGTTTCATAGAAGAACCAATAACTTTTGCTCAACCTGGGAACCCAGGACTTCAAGCATAACAGTCGCGCTTAACAGGACCACTAGGATAATGAGGCAGGTCTAGGTCTATTCACAGCACAGTTAACTCAGAATCATAAATATTGTGAAAAATAAAACAGCATGATTCATCAAATCTCCTTACTGGCTTCTCTAACTGACAGACTACAACCAATTCTATGCTTCTTGACTCTAGAAGCACAAAGATGGGATTTCGAGAAATTCCAACGAGACTAGGAAAAATGAGATCATCACAGTTACCCAGGAAAGTTAGCCAGTTAGCCAAGAAATAAATTACAATTAGGAACCACACCTGCGCTATAAAAATAACCAAAAGGAAATGGGCAGTGCGCACCTCGTTAAGTTGGTACCCCCAGTAATACACGGACTAAGAAAATTTGTATTTCTTTTCCTACGACGACCCAACTCGCAAAGATTCTACACAGGGCCGGGTCACAGCTGCTACTCCCGATCAGGGCAAACATTTGTAGGCCATACATTATTTGTTTTAGACCCTTCGTATGTTTATATTATCCGATGACCTTATTATGGGTTCAATTTGTACCATTTCGGATACGCCCTAAAACAACCAAAACTATGAAGATAGCAAAATATTGTTTTGTCCTACATTCATTACGAAATTAAAAGCTTTCTTTAGCCACCGTCAGGAGTGGCCTGACTTTATGAGTGATATGATCAAAGGTTTCCATTTCAAATCCAAGGCACGCAACCTCTGACTTTTCTCGAATTTTTGTGTGTATTAATAATCATTTAATCACTTGCTTAACGGTGCAGGAAAATATCGTGAGGAAACCTGCATGCCTAAAGATTTTTCTCGACGGTGTGTGAAGTCTGCCAACCCGCACTAAGCCAGCGTGGTGGACTACAGCCTAATACCTGTCAATATGGGATAAGGGCAAACGAGCAGACGGATCGCCTGATGGTAAGCGATTACGGACTAACGCAACACCAGAGGAGTCACAATGACGTTGCCGACCTTTTAAAGGGAGTACGCTCTTTTCTTGAAGGTTTGAAGGTCGTATTGGTCCGGAAATACTGCAGGCGACAGTTCATTCCACATGGCGCCGGCATTTCCCACATCTCTTAGAAGAATCTCTTATAAGAACCGCCAAAACAAACTCAAAGGTCGTACTATTTTTAAGTCTAGACATTTTATACATTGTATACAATGCGGCCAGTCTAACAATGTAAGGCTCCAGATACCTCGAGAGTTTGCCTGTCTTATTTACGTAATGTTTGTTGAATTTACTAAGACAATATTGATTACATAAAGCTAAGCAGACAAATGTAAACACACAAATAATGTAGTCAAGATAACTACCTCATATATTCGTGTTAAGAAATGCCCTTGTTGTTTATATGTGAGGTCAAGAAGTCAAATACGTCATTGTTATTTATAAGACGCTTACTTGGTAACTTTTTTAGAAGCAGATAGATTCGAAAGGCACCTCTAACTTTTTCAAATCATATTATGCGTAAGAATAATTTATTATCACGGTCATCAAACGGTGAAGAAAAACATCGTGTGGGTTTCCACTCCTTTTTTATAGTACGGAAAATTCTCATGGATCCTCTGCCACCCGAGTAGGTGGCAGGGTATGTCCGACTCTTACCGTCTAAAAACCGCACTTGCCTTCACCTACTGTATAGTCAGGACCATGGGATCCGCGAAATTCACCACGACCATGAAGAGATTGTCCGTACTATAAAAAAAATACTTTACTGAACTAAACCGAAGCCTTTAAATTGTGTAAATAAATAATTATTTATGAGCTCTTCGTGAAGGTGAAATGCAAACGAATGGACATGCATGTATTTATACAAGGGATGGGATATATATACAGATAACCTGCTGCCGCCTATACATATCAACTGCAATCGACACAAAAGGCGCATCGACCGATAACAAACATTATTAGTATATTATAGTATAGTAAGTAATTGTCACGTCACAGTCTGCTTGCAGCTTTGTTGTAACGCGACACCGTGAACTGAAAGCTCTCACGCAAATGCACTATAATAACTGATATTATCATACAAATATTATGTATGTAAATACGTGGTAAAACAAAGCACTGTATGATGCAATAACAAAGATATAAAACTGGTTCAATCATAAAAAAATAATCTCATATTTAAGTGCTAGTTTAACTTAATAGAGTAAGGTAATCTAGTAATTATACTGTCGTAAAACAACGTTTTTTTTATAAAAGATAATAATGTATGTGAGATTTTCTGTTTGTAAAACAAAGACATTTAATTTAAGAACAATAGACGGGACAACACGAATTAAATCATAATCTACAACTATTTACATATACTTATATAACGTCATCGTTATGTCGATAGGGGGGCTAAGTAACAACTACGCTGATACGCGGTCAGTCTGTGGATGGGTGATTCTTAATACATCGTGACTCCTCCGTGCCTCGGAGAGTACGTAAAGTCGTCGGTGCCGATTTTCATAGTAAGAATCTTCTTTCCCCGAACCTTTTTCCCAACTATATTGGGGTCTACTTCCAGTCTAACCAGATGCGGCTGAATATCAGTATTTTACACGTAGCTACTGCCATCAGACCTCCGCAACCCAATTTTTGGATAGACTGGTCGTCAGGCTTTTTGGGCTTCTGACCACCACTACCGATTGTCATAGTATGTTCGTATGACAATCGGGACCGACGGCTTTAAGTACTCATAAAGACCTAAAGCCGACTTAGAATTCACTTGTTGTCATAGTAAGAATATATTAAACTAAAACATAGGTCTCAAATTTGACAAGTTTTTCGTCGCTACAGCCTTTGACTACGGCAATCATGGTATACGTGTTGGTTTTATTAATATGTATACTTAGCTTATAATTTTACACGCCCCCGCGTAAAAGAAATAGAGCGTGAAAATTAGTAATAACCGTAGGAAATCGTCTGTAATAATTTCCGCTTCCATCGCTTCAGATCTTTCATAACAGATAATTTAAAATTAAAGTATAATATTTATTCTCTGCCTCATTAATCTAGTGGTCGGAACAGTCAAGGGGACTGCTACTATACAGGGTGGAAGGGACATCGACGCGCAACGGCTTACCATGACTTCAGTACATGATTCTGGACCCCCTGCGTTGGAATTTTTCGTCGGCTTTTTCTTAAATTTTACGTTTTTTTTTTGCAGTTTTTTCAACTTTAAACTGCATAAAATCATTATTTCTATCTAACCCAATAAGAATTTTAATTAAAAAGTCATTAATTCACTTTTTTCACTAAAAACAGCATTGTAAATTAAACTCGATAAGAAGATCGATATTAAGATCTTCTGGTCAGCTGTTTCGTTAGAGTTCACTTGCGAGTTGTAAAATTTAAGAAAAAGCCGACGAAAAATTCCAACGCAGGGGGGTCCAAAATCATGTACTGAGGTCATGGTAAGCCGTTGCGCGTCGATGTCCCTTCCACCCTGTAGAGTTCCTTTGTTTGATTCCCAGATTATATAAATTCTCATTTTATTTATTGATGGGAATATGCTCGCCCTGTATTCCACGTCTGTATTCCGTGTGTTCGCTGGTATGTGAACACACGGAATACAGACGTGATGGTACGGTCAGCAACGAAAGTCGCTAAACACAGCAAAATTTTGAACACATGATAGCTCCAAAACTTGGCAAGAGATTTTTTTATTACGTAGGTAAGGTAAATATTTAGTGACCATCTATGCAATGATTTAGCACAACCTTCACAGGTCAGTTACTTCATATTCAAAATCGTATTGAAGATTGAAACATGTTCGGCTACTTTCGTTGCTGACTGTACGTATGTAGTCTCTAATGCTACAAAATTCGTAGCTGTAGATTGAAGACACTTTCTAATTACGAAGTAAACTTACTAATAGGTACTAAGCCTTATAATAAGGGATAGCCTAATAAGACCATGCACTAGGTCTCAACCTCTAACTATGCCTCGTGGACCAAGTGTCAGCACTCATGCAGCCCATAAGAGTCATGGCGAGAAGTCTCGTATTCTCTCTCAGAACCATCCACATCAGATCACCATTATATTATGATGGTGAATGTGATGATGTGGTTCTCACCGCCAAAGAGTTTAATGTGTTTCGTCGTGTGTAATATGTATGCGAGACCACCTAAGAAGAAGCACCTAGATGATACTGTGTAAAACATCCCAAATATTTACTTATTTTAGTAGCTAGGACTTATTTCAGAGTTTTCAGAGGTCCTATTTTTCAAACTGCTATCTCAGAAGTCTTCGGTGGACACGGGACCCCTAACTAATCCTTATTAAAAATACATATTTACCTATCAGTTATCAATCACTTTTAGGTGATAGCCAAACATCGTGAAGAAAACCTGTATGCCTGAATTTTTCGGTGGTGTCTGAAAACTGCCACACTAGCCAGCGTCTATAAACTAACACCCTCTTATTCTAGAAGACAGCACTAGAGAACAAGAATGTTACAAACATAACTAATGGTAATGGACACAGAGTACAGAGTAATCCATAGATTTGTGTGCCGAGTATAGGTCGACATCTCTATGGATCTATAGAATATGTGAAATCAACACAAAGATTTGTGTCAAACCCAGAACGCTAGGTTTTTTATACTACTAAGGTGGCAAACAAGCATACAGCCCACCGGACGGTAAGTGTTTACCGCAGCCTATCGACGCTTGCAACACCAGGGATATCACTTGCGCGTTGTCGACCCAGTAAAACGAAAGAGGAATAGTTGGGTCAGCAGTATAAGGGTCAAAGGCCGCCAACACAACGTTTCCTCGCAGAACACTGGCAACCTTGCTCACCGTTATGAACACTCCCATTATAGTGTTGCGAGGAATCGGATGACCATCAAGCGTGCTCTCAAAATTAGTCTGCTTATCCTCAAAGGGAATAGCTTGAACGTTAATAGGCTCATTATGGCTGCTAAATGTACTGTAACGCATAACAGCGTCATGGTTCATGTAACGACTCAATATCTAGCTTCTAAGGTGGGATGAATCGCGAAAGACGACGACTGTAGAAGAAAATGAGTTAGTAAGGATTACTCTAGACTCTAGTCTAGTGTAATATGCCCAATGGTCGTACATGCAACTGCTATGCTTACGGTCTTGGGTTCGATTCCAAGGTCGAGGAAAATGTTATTCGGTTCGTTCGGTTAATGGAATATAATGGATACAATAGGCTCGCCTATTGTATCCACTGTTGTAACTGTGGGTGTACATTAGTTCACCTCTGCCTGACCCTTCGGGGAATACAGGCGTGGTGACATGAGCTGAATCTAAACTTAATGCCGATGTAGGTACCTACATACCTACCTTGATATAATTATTTAATTTTACATAGGTAAGAAACGGAACGCCTTTGCATCAAAACCCAGATGGAAATTCTAATAATATGAGGAATCATTCAAACATATTATCCGACTACCCCCATTTATTATTATTCACGCTTCTTAGACATGCGAACCTGTCTTGAACTATAATAGATAAGTTTAAGCAAGAAATAGTTGCCCAAATGAGCAGTTAAATGCTGACTGGCTGTTGACCCCTCACACATCAACAAACAGGGATAATAATAAGCTATACGACCTGCCTTTTACTTACAACTACCCTACTCCAGCGACCCAATTCATCCTTAATTGAATCGGCTTCAGGCCGGCCTTCGGACAAATTGCCTGTTAGAAACTCTCACTTAAGTTTTTTTTCAGTTGAAATACACTAAAAGCTACGATTATTTAGGTTCATGGACTAAGTGTCCATGAAAGCTTTTGAATTAAAACGGAAAGTGAAACAGATCTATTTTTAATGATTAAATATTTCGTAATTATTAATTAAAGTTCAAAGGTACAACAATTAATCAAGGTTAATAAAACTCAGATCAAAACGCAATGCAGTAAGTACTTACGTAAGTTCGCTAAATGCGGATGTCCACAAACTGTACACCACACGCCGAAAATATAATTACAAACAAAACAACACTCAACAATAAAATAAAATAACACTAATAACTATGGATAACGTTACGAAACAAAAGTACGAAAGAACACAGTTTTGAAATTCGAATTGTTTGGAATATTGCACTACTTCGATAAAGATCGCGGTGTTTTTCGCAGCGGGCGCGGCGAGTGACAGGCGCCTACAGTGCGGGTGAAACGCGAACTGAAGTTTCCACGAGGGACGCGGGTATTGGGGCGAAAATAGGGTAAAGCGGGGGTGTATCCGACTTGAATGGACGCGCCGGCTACGCAACGCATGACGGTTTTCCATCCAACGATCACAGAACGCTGCCCGACGATTCGCAATGAATTTTTCACTAATTATTACGGGTTGGTATTTTGAATGTTTTCTTCTTGGCCAACAACGGGAAGATAATGACTTCGAAATTCGAGAAGCGCTATTTAACAAAGTTAAAGACGACATGACGTTTAATAAATACGGACTGTGGAAAATAGTCATACAGCCTCTTCGTTCGGGTTGGGTCTTATTTTAGATCGTATTATATTTAAGAATACTCAATTCAAATTAGGGAAGTATTTAAAAATGATAATTATTCGATCTCCATTAATTAATTAATGGTTTTCGTTTAAAGAATGTTGGTCTAGATATGTTTGCAAAATAAATAGTTCTATTTGCTTGTCTTGGGGCAGTCCTAGTTTAAGTTAAAATTGCATTTTTCTTCTCACTTACAACTTATTTACCGTGTTTAATATTAGAATAAATACCTAAGTTTTTATCTACATTTTGTGCATAGCTCAAAACAGATTAAAATATGGAATGATTTAATTTATTTTATATAACAGAAAAAGAAAAGAAGAAAAAATCAATCCTTAAAAAACATGATGTGTAATTAAATAAAGTTAGATACTTATTGCTGTTTTTACACAATTAAAATAAACATTTAATTACAGGCCTTATTTTGGTTCTAAAATATTTGTATGGACGGCCTTCAAAGTTCGGGGAAGGTATATAAGAATTTCGTCTAATTCTTGAGCTTACAATTGTTAAAATTAACGAGACGGGACATTTTCCGTGGAAAATACCTCCACTGTTGATTGGACTTCCACAAAATCCCATTAGTTTCTGCGAAGGTCTTGTACACTTATATTTATTAATGATAAATTAACTTACTGAACTTTCTTAATTATATTTAGGAATGTAGGCATGTGTTTGTAGCACCCATGTTAGGTCGGTACAAAATTTTCGTAGTCATGTGAACATTAAGGTCAGAGTAGGGCTCGACAGACAAGCATTACTGACAGGCTGTCACAACTTAAGTTTCACTCGACTCTTGCGTGGGATGTGTAATCAAAATAATAAATTTAAATGTAACCTACCTATTCTGCTACTCATAACCTACCTTAAATGAGCTTAAGGTCCAAGAATCTAAAGCAATCTACTAATTTGTACTCATTAGGTGTTATAGAATAATTAATCAAAAGATTTATATACTCATTAGGTGTTATAGAATAATTAATCAAAAGAGTTTTCGAAAGTGAAGTGAAGGTTTTAGGTCCATCGGGTGGTAAGTTGCTAGGCAGGCTACAGTTCCGAATTGCGGAAATTGATGACTTCGATACTAAAAAAAAAAAAACAAAACGCTTTGCCCACACTCCTAAAATTTTAATTCAAGCAAAGACTTTACGCTTAACAGTTCCTCTTGCCATCTAAACCACAAGAACAATTTTATAAAATCTAAATTTCCCTCAATTACCACGAAAACCATTAATTACTTACTCTAAAAGCTCCCCCTAATCTCTAGTTCCATATAAACAATTCATTAATTTAACATTTTTAAAAAATTACAAAAGAAAAAGGGATCATGTGGCGCCATTGACTATCGCACTTTTAAAAAAATAACTCCCGCCAAATATTTACTAGAGAAGTGACGCAATAACGTTCCAAAGAGCAGCATTCAAATGAATTCAAATCGATAATGAGTACTCCACTAAATCTAGACAGCGCGTCGCGTCGCGTCAGGGGTTGTGCACCGCAGATAGCGAGGGGTCGCAACACCCTCGTAAATTGCGCCCTTACTAGATTAGGTGCTTTGTTTCCCATTCTAAATACTACAAGTGCAGGGTGCTACCTATAGACAAAATATTCTGTTGACTACTGAACTGTGAATTTCTTTACAATTTGTGCATTCAATTTTGAAAAATATGAAATAACTTATTCATGTAGGTAAATCCTGTTATATATTGTAGTTATGAAAATAAAAGTGATAAGAGAAAAGGCTCATGTTTAATGACGTAGTGTTATCGTGTAGGAATTAAAAACTGCCGAATGATGTTGACTAGGCATCAGCAAACTAATATGTGTGGTCAAATACCAATATAACAGGATTTCTTTCAGGCAGGTGCATCTTCATTTATAAACAGCCTGTGCAAGTGTGCTTGCTCAGTAATCATAGTAAATGGGCAAAGGAGGACACTGGACACACAGCAATCTAAACAACTTGTATCTATGCTGTAATAGTTCAGTAGTAGACTACTGGAAATGTAAAACTTCAGATAAAGCCGTGTGAAGTTCATGTTATATGAATGGTATAAAATTTTATTAGTCTTTATATTTTTAAAATATCTATTGGTTATATATGTATAGACCTAGACCAGTGCTCCTTTGACGCTACGTACGACCTGAAGTAGGTTTTGTCCTCCGATACTAGAGCCGTCAAGAGCGCACACTTATTCTTTCCAGTGCAATCTCCCGCGTTAATACTCCACCGATTTTTGGGACGTCCCACCATCCCACACAAAATATTGTTCTCCTTCAAATTTACTGCAAATATTGCATCTGTATATTGAAATAAAAGACCTACCACGGTTTTATTAAAACTAGCTTTCGTATTTCTACTTCTTCATGAATCCCTTCGATGTACCTATGTTGTACCTACCTACGATAGCGAACGAAGCGAAAGTTCCCCAGTTTCGTAGAACTCTGACGAATGTATAGCACTGAGTACACTCAGCAGACGATCGTGTTCGCCGAGTTCGTCGATGATCAGCGATCTTAGTGGCACTTCTGTTTAGAGTTCATATTGAAGAAAAATCTCTTCGTTGACTACGGAACCAATTGTGTTATTTTATTCAAACTAAGGACCCCAAAGGATTTATAGAAAATTATGTCAATCATTCATTTTTATAGAAAATAAAATAAATCTATTCAGAATATACATCAATAAGTACTTGTTTTATTTTAAAAGAATTAAATCGAATTAAAAAGTACTTCGACGAAAACGGAAACGAAATCGTTTACTACGTTTAGTTACCCTCCCTAACCTATAAAAGTAATGCTTGAGAAGTAAAAACGGTCTTGAATTTGTTATAGTTTGGGATTAGCTATTTATAATAATATAGTTATCAAAGTATATAATATAGATTTAATTTGAATCCTCTTTTAAAATTCGTTATAATAATTATAAAGGAATAGTTGTAAAGGAATTGAATCTTAAAATCACAAGTTGGTGTAATAACTAAACGCTAACTTCGTTTTGAGTTTTCCCAGCCGCTGTGTCTGTCTGCTGTTTGGTTTAACAATTCAATTTATTATTTTAGTATCGTGAAAATGTGTTATTAGTTATTATTACACAACAAACCCGTTCTAAATATATTTCTGATCAATATCATTAGAATTGGTAAGATTGTTTATTAAACGTTATTTGTAAAGGATGACTTCCACCAAACGTTTCACCCTTAGTTTTGTATTGGTATTTTTATCGATCTTCAATAAATAACTGAAATACTAGTCATCAGATCATCGCTGTAAATTCCATTTATCGTATTGTCTCTTTTGGCCCACATTGATTTTTTTATTTCAGGTTATTATCGACCTGTCAAGAAGACATTTTTTTCGTGAAGTTGTACTTGCAAAATTCGCAAAATAGGAGACGAAAACCCCTTCAAGTTTTCAAATTTTATATCGAATCTGCCACCAATTGTAAGTTTGATTAATATTTATTATATTTATCTGTTAATATGCGGTTTTAGGCCTAAACGCATTTTATTTAGTCTTGTAGGTGTGAAGGTAAACATTTTTCGAATTCCGTCGCTAGAATAGTTGTTTTATTACCCATTATTCGAATTTATGGGATGCGTTTGGGTCTTATAGTTTGAATTTATTCTTTATATTTTATACTTTGGACCCAAATACTAATATCCTGAGTATAACCTCTAAATGCTTAGATTGTGTCTAGTTTCGTATGATTCTGTCACACCCAGCTGTTTAGATATCTAACTTACGCAAGGTTAGATATAGATTAAACTGATACATATATGGGTGATGATTCCAAGAGATTACACCTCAAGATCCCCATCTTGAGGTGTAATCACATATTGTACATTGTCTTACAATGATATGATGTGGAAATAAACTTTGTATTGTCAACACATAACTGTGTGAATAGAGCTGTGTTTACTGAAACAAGTTTATCAAATTAAACATTAAACTAGCAATTTAATTATAAAGTGTTGTCAATAAAACATTGAAACCTCATAACAATGTAATTTACATGTCATAAATATTAAATATGCAATTTTATGAAGTCAGCATTGTTTTCTAAAACCAGTATTCTAGAAAAGTACTCAAATATAAATCTAAACTTGCATGCAAACAAAATTAGTGCTATGATGTGGAGTTGTGAATAACAGCCCACTTGATACATGCAACACTAGATAAGGGATAACTAGCGCTGTGACCTTACTTCTGTATAAACTTTATTGGCAAGCTAACTAGGGCTAGAAAGTGCTAGAGTTGTCAATAACATAAGAATGGAGGGACACAACACCTATATAATATGGTATTTCAGGATTGGATTTGGAAAACCAATGAAGCTACTATCTACATGACATCAAATTATACTATACATTGTAATAGAATATAATTTTATAAGAAGAAATTGTTGAATCATCTTAAAGTCTGTTATTTATTATCATTGTTTATCAAGTGAACTAAATAGTTTTATTTATGAACACTTGCTGTTAATGCTTAACTCAGCAATAATTATTGCAAATTATAATGACATTGATTATAATTGATATATTACTATCCATGGACAGCAATCACAATAGACTGACTGCTGTCGCAGTGATACTATAGCTGCAAATAATGTACGGACATTAATTTTCTTAATACAACATAGTCTTTAGCCAAAAGAGTAGTGTTAGAGTTATGTTGGAACTTTTCATGTATCAGTTTAATTTTTAATCCCTACTAATAATATAAAATAATGTGAGAGTAACTCTGTCTGTCTGTTACACTTTCACTTCTAAACTGCTGAACCAATTTTGATTAAATTTGGTATAGGACCTTGGAGCCTTCTTTAAATATTCTTGGACAATTTTACACAGCACCATCCAGCCCCAAACTAAGCAGAGCTTGTACTATAGGTGCTAGAAAATGGATATAATACTTAAAAACTTTATTTTGTATATTATATTTATAATACATAATAAACACCCAGAAAATCACAAACACTTATGTTTTGTTGTGGTTGTGGGTTCACAAGTTCAGCAGTCCGACATCCGAACCACTAACCACAGACATAGTCGAATTTGTAACCATTAAGCAATAAAGTAAGGCCCAATACCCTCATTGTGAAAAAATTAATTATACTACTATTTTACTCTTTTAAATTTTAATTAATTGAAATAAAACTAAAAACCCTTTACAGCGTAAAGGGTCCGAAACGTCGGGATTAATAATATCAATATACGCGATAAAATCCGTAAAAAGTAGTTTTATTTCAATGTATAATATTCGCGTAAATGTCAGAAATCAATTTTAATTAAATTTGATATCCAATTTACGTTTACATTAATCTAATGCTGTTGAATCTAAGCCTTGAACTATAGAAAATTCAGTTGATATTAAAATACACAATATTTCTTAAGCACCTATCTATGGTAAAGCCAAAAGATATTACCTATTTTATATTTATAACGATTTATTGTGTACAAATTACTATAAATTAAAGTATTCATTAGCAAATATAATTATGTGACTTATTCCTGGGAAAACAAATGTTCATTTACGGTCAAAAGGTTAATTGATGTCTATCTTCTAACATTTATGTGAATAATACTTTTTATAGATTATATGGCCCATATTGATATCATTAATCTTATTATTATTAGATATTAACTAGCTTCCCAAAAGCCTTTTTGAGACAAAAAGTAGCCTATGTTCTTCTCCAAGGTCTAATCTATCTCTGTATCCAATTTGATCAAAATCTGTACAGCGGTTTAGGCGTGAAAGCATAACAGACAGTGACTATTGCATTAATTATATTAGTAAGGCAAGGTAGTAAATTAACATTATACTGAGTCTGTTAAAAGTAGTTTTATTATAATATCTATTATCTCAGATTCATCTTCAAATATAGTTTAGTAAAACTACTAAGCAGTGTCTCCAATTTATTGAAATCAGAAAAAATATTTTATTGACATTAAATGTCAATGACAAATATTCATTTATTTTTGTTGGACTGTGGTCAAAAATTATGTATGCATGTGGTAATGATTGACATAGCTGGGCATATACAAGTGTTAATGTATTGCAAATGTTTATGTAGTTATTGTACAGGGTGGTAGAGCGATGCCACGCTGCAGTAAACGCACACGAAGCGGCGCTCCCGCGAATGGGGGTGAAGTCCTGCAGGGGGCGACCGCAATCGACGACCACCATCACCACAAGAGATCGAGAAATAGCAGGTAATCATCATCCAATGCTGAACATTATGCATAAGACGATAACTATGGTATTGAAAATGATGTCGAAATACAATCTATCCTCCCTACAGAGGCCTGCACATCAAGCACCACAATCTGTCAAATTTTTTTGATTGAATTTCTACTTTAATACAAAGCAATAAGGTTCATATTCAATTGGGAAAATTTGACTATAGAAAATTGATAGCTTGACGTGCTGGCGTCTGTACATTGAAGTTGGCGTGCATTGCAATGCCAGGATCTGGGGGTCTACTCCCTAAGCACGAAGTCCGTAGTTTCGACCTTAGTTACGGGCGGTTCCTACTCCGTATCACCTACGGATGGATTCATCGATTCAGGACCCGAACTAAGAATTAATGACAAGACAATTTGACAGTTGTCCCTACTCTCGGATGTGTTTTTACCCGTCGAAAAATTGAATTTGACACTTGTTTTATTGGACTCCGAAGTTTCGGAGAACTTTCGAACGGCTCGTAACTTTGTTGACGGAGATAGGGAGTAGACCCTCTGACACAGATATTATTAGTTATAGGTAATTGGAGTTAAACATTAATATAGCCTATCTATTGCTCTGGTTGGGCCTGGTACTAGAACCATTTTTGTCAGCATGCCACATCCTAACTAGACCAACCACAGTTATTTCAGTAAGCCTACTATATACAGCAACCAACTAAAAAAATGAGTAGAATAGAATCATAGTTCTAATATTTTTTAATAATTATTTTAATTTCAGTTCACGTCGACATTCCAAATCAGAAGACACCAGTTTTAGCGTAAAGAAATGTTTAGCTTGGTTTAAAGAATACACAACAATTACAGAGCCAGATGTATTAGGTATGTATATAGAAATACAATAATTATTAATCTTGAAATAAGGAACAAGTACCTAACCCTTATGTGATTGAGATGCACCATGCATGATATACATGCAGTTATTTGGAATAATTACTTTGACTGCCTCATTAATCTAGTGGTCCTAAGCGCTACTCTCGAGACTCTACTACTACTCGAGGTTCTGGGTTCAATCCCAAGGTCGAGCAAACTGTTATTGGGTTTTTCTATGAAATTCTCAGTAGCAGCTCGGAGTCTGGATTTGTACCCAGTTTATGGCAATAGGCTCGCCCCCTATTACATGGGACTTAAACATACCGGCGACTTGTGGGTGTACAATTAGTAAACCACTGCCTAACCCTTCAGGGAGTACAGGCATGATGTATGTAAAAAACTTTGTACTAGAACATACTGCTTTTGCCATGGCTGAATGAATGAATGGTCACATTAAACCTGATTTACGTGACCTTCATCATTATCAATCCATATAGTGTCACAGTGAGGACTTAGGGGATTGGGCTATACATATATGTATAGTACACAACGCTGTATGAGTACATGCGGGTTGACATTTTCTCATGTTTTCCTTCATCATTTAAGCAAGTGTTTATTAATTACTAATTGACACATGATTTTGAAAATAATGAGCATTAGTACAAAAGACTGCTAGACAGTCTAATGGTCAGACTATGTATGTGCTAAATATATATACTCTGACCTATATAATTATTCAATGCTATATGGTCAAATATTACCACAGGTCCAGAAGGTATGGAAAAGTTCTGTGAAGACTTATCTGTGGATCCCGAGAATGTTGTCATGTTGGTAATTGCATACAAAATGGGAGCAAAACAAATGGGTTATTTTACACAAGAAGAATGGGTAAAAGGTATGTTGATAAGACTCAGTTCTCTATAAATAACACCTTAGTGTATATCTTTAATTGAATAATTTAATTAGAAAAGTAAATTAATCTAATTTATAATCTTTTATCACTGTCTGACCAATACATAATGCCCTTTTAATATTTAAGTCTTTCTTCTTTACGCCACGTCAATAACGAAAATCCGTGTTCTCTACGCCAAGCGACAAATACTAGTATCTAATAATAGGTAAAAAAAAAAAACAAAAAAAAAATTGTATAGGTATTTATTGTGGTATTTTTGACGTGCCATGCCGTCGTTGGCGTCTTGAGCAAGTTTTCATTTGACGTCTATACACGTCCGTGGCAGTCAAAAGGTTAAGCATGAAATTTTGCAGGAGTGGCTTTATGTAATGTTCACCGTTTTAGGCAAAACGTAATCATCGCGGGTACACCGCTAATTAATAAATAATTTTCTTAAGTACATATGTATTGTTTCTGTTTCAGGACTAACAGAGCTACAATGTGACAGTGTGCACAAATTGCAGAACAAATTAGAATATTTACGCAGCTTACTCAATGATCCCTTTATATTTAAGGCTATATACCGATATTCATATGATTTTGCCAGGGTGAGTATGGAACCCAGTGTCTATTTCATACACGCTTAGAGCCGTATAAGGTAGCAGAATGACACTAGTGTAACAGAGAAAAGAATTTTGTGGTTCAGATATCTAAAAGTAATATAATCCAAAAAAAAAATAAGTATTTTTATCAAAATGAAAGGGGATAGAACTTCTCTGGCATAGTCGATATGCCATAGGCCCGCTATTTTATTTTTTTAGATATCTTTCGATATGGCGGCGGGTCTGATGATATGTATTGTAGGTAATTATTAACAGCAGTGATAGCCTAGCGGTATGACCATTGGACTGCCAAGTCGAAGGTCTCGAGTTCGAACCCAAGGCACGCACCTCTGACTTTTCGAATTCATGTGCGTATTAATAATTAATTATCACTCGCTTAAACGGTGAAGGAAAACATCGTGAGGAAACCTGCATACCTTAGAGATTTTTCTCGACGGTATGTGAAGTCTGCCAACCCGCACTAGGCCAGCGTGGTGGACTACAGCCTAATCATAAAAAAAAGTGGGACAGTATATGGGTTGATGATGATGATTATGCAATCAGTCTGTTCATACATTACACCAAATAACTAGTATTTAATCATGTATTCTTTTTTGTAACACCACTCCCTTATTCCAGGATAAAGATCAGCGATCTCTAGACACGGGCACGGCGCGAGCGTTGCTGGGCGTGTTGCTGCCGCGCTGGGCGCTGCGGCCGCCGCTGGGCGAGTTCCTGCAGCGCGAGCGTCGATACCGCGTCGTCAACCGCGACCAGTGGTGCAACATACTCGAGTTCAGCCGGACTGTGGATACGCAACTCAACACTTACGACGCTGACGGAGCGTGTTAGTAATGCTTTATCATATCAAACATTACGTACCATCGCGCCTCTATTCTCCGAATGGTTAGGCAGAGGTGTATCAATGTACACCCACAGTTCGCCAGTATTAGGTCTCAATAATAGGGGGTGAGCCTATTGCCATGTTTTTTTTTTTATTCTACTAAGGTGGCAAACAAGCATACGACCCACCTGATGGTAAGCGGTTACTGTAGCCTATAGACGCTTGCAACACCAGGAGTATCACTTGCGCGTTGCCGACCCCAAATTGAAAGCGGAATAGTTGGGTTGGCAGTATAAGGGTCAAAGTTCCCCCCACTGCCAGCACAACGTTTCCTTGAGTGGAATTACTCCCACTATGCCGTACCTCTCTTAAGATTATATTTTTTAATTCATGTTACTGTTTGGTTTATTAGTTATTACAAATTGTAGTAGTTTACTAAGTTATCTGTTGAGCACTTGCCGCCTGTGACACAGGTTTACCTAGTACAGGCACCTAACACTAATGCTTACCACCTAATTATTTTGTAAGTTATCTCTGTATTATATTTAACCATTGTAATTATGAATAAATATTATTATTATTATTAACTGTGAAATTCTAAACAACCCCAATTGAAGGCAGACAAAATTGTTTTTCCAGGGGAGAAAGTGTGTTTTCTCTATACAAAGTTAGTATATATTGTTATAAAATTCCAGGGCCAGTAATGCTGGACGAGTTCGTGGAGTGGCTGCGGGCGGAGCGAGCGGCTGATGCGGCCATGCCCACCGCCAGCTGAGGTCGCGGCCGCCACCGACACATGCTAACACGATAACAGTCGCCACACCGCGCCGCCTCGCCGAGTACCACTACCGCTGTGTTGTGAGAGACTCACGGGAAATTACTTATTTAAATGATACAGAAATTATTCCAAGTTGTTCCATTTTGCCCGTTTTTTTAATACCACTAAAGTGGCAAACAAGCATACGGTCCACTTAATGGTAAGAATAGTTGGGTTGGCAGTGTAACGCTCAAAGACCTCCCACTGCCAACACGTTTTAGCAAAATTACATTAAAAGTTCCAAATATTCAGTCTTTATTGGCGGATTATGTATGTGGGCAAGATTTTTTTTTTAAATACCACCTGTATTCCCTAAAACTTTATTTTAGAGGGCGAGCCTATTGTCATTCTTTAAATAAATTTATTAATTTACCAGATGAGATGATATCTATACAATGTAGACAAGATTTTATAGTGGCCGACTTTGAAGTAATCAGGTTAATTAGGTTTTATTTATCAACTTCTTTCCTAATAAAAATGCATGGTGTCTTTGTTTCTTTTTTGTTTATTTAAAATAAAATGCCGTTCACACACTGGAAATAATATGCAACTGTGACACCATAGGAAATGTTTGTTATAAAGGAAGAAAGAACTAAAGTCTCGGAGCTCTCTCACAACATAATAGTAAGTCTTATCTTCAATGAGCATCATTTGTTATTATATAGTAGACATGACACTGATGAAAATTGAAAAAGAGAAATCAATTTTATTTATGAAAGAGCGAACAATATTTTGATTATCGCTGGACATTCTTTTTAAAGAATTCCAGGCGGTTATTAGGTCAGTGTTATGTCAGCCTGTCGAGATTTTTACAAACTTTAGTTTGGCTACCTAGTAATAAAAACATGCAGGTTTTATCATATCTATGTTTAGTTTTCACTGTGTGATAAATAAGTATTTTGGATCACAGTATTTCAAGTGATTGTCAGAAATATAATTCCTGATTGAAGACATGTTAGATATCAGTGTCATGTCTATAGCATGTCCTATAACAGGAATTCCCATTGTACTGTGTTATCAAAAATTGACAGACTCACTCTCTGAATTATTTAGTATAATATTTGAGCCATAAGGGTCTGTAATATGTAATTTATTAACAGTGATTAAAGCAGGGAAATTAAATTATTACGCCAGTAATATTTATCGCAGGCGATAATCGCATTAGTTAATTTATTGTAACACTCAAGCACGCACCTTTTGTTTATAAAATCTATGTATAAAACATTTTTACTCTAGCGTTGTCCCTTTAGCGTGCATTTTGTTCTCGATTTTTGTTAGTATCACAACGACATTTTTATTTTATGTTTAACGCTAGTGTAAAATGCGTTCTGCCAAAATGTGGATTGTGTAAGAACATATAACATTACAGTGTGAAAACGAGCAAGCATTGTATAAAAACTAGTAGTTTTTCTTTGTCTTGCTCGACTATCCTTATACTTTATTTATGCAAAGGATGCTGCACTTTTTTCATTATCATTTCACAAATTATGTAAATATGAAATTAGTTGTATCATTGGTTGGCCAATATGAGGAGCTTGATATTTCAGTGGTCAGTACATTATATTGTATTTTATATTATGTATTATTTGTCTTGTTAACTTAATAGACATAAGTTTACGTGTATATTTTTAGCATTTATTTTAGATGTATGTATATTATGATTTTCCAATGCTCCTCAGATATATAACAAGTGTATATTTGTATGGAATAAAATTCGCAATCTCATCTGTTGAAACAATATGTTAAATATATTAATTTGCCCACCGAACGTTAATTATTTTCAATCAAACAGTACAACAGGCAAGAAGAATCCATTATTTTGAACTCGACATGTGTATTTATATTAAACTTGTAGCCAATACTTGGTGGGATTAGTGTAATGTATTGCGATTCAATAAATAGTTTAATACTGTCAGGTATCTGCTTCAGATGGCCTTTCGACTGATTTGAACACAATGCATAGGATTACTATAAATGAATGTGCGACGAATGTATCTTTTAATCAATAACTTACTAAAATTTTAAGAGAATCATAAGCAATAATGTATAGTAACTTAATAGCGCAGAAGATTCTTTAGGTCCTAGGATACGTCATCGCACATTTGTATAAACTATAAATAGAATAAATCCATATATACACCACAAACTAGACTGGACTACCGAGGCCACTATGAATTATGTTCCAATAGACTAGGTCTATGTCTAGTCTAAACACTAGGTTTACGTGTAGATATCGTTTTGTATAAGACGTGTAGGTAGTATATTCAAATTCTCTGATTGTAAGCTAATGGTTTCTCTGTAACATACCGTGTATACAAAATTACTCGCAAACATTTAGGCCACTGTACCGGAAGTTATTACGTGAGGAATAAATAAAAACATTTGAAACTAAAATGTGTTTTGTTTACCATTTGATTTATAGATTGTAACTTTATGTAACACTCATTAAACGATTTGATTACTGACGTTATGAGTTTTATTAGAGGAATGGGAACGAAAATAAATGTCTGTTGATTATTGTGTCTGACAAAGATGCATGAAAAGTAGAGGTGGGTGGGTGCATTGGATTTAAGTTCAATAGACTTGGCAATCCATGGGCACTAAGGCTATCATTAAATGCTCTTCTCGACATGTAGTGTATCGGATACTGTACAATATAATATTTTCACGCTTACCATCATGATCTCGCGCCAGCATACTCTCTTGATACGGTATTACACCTGTAAGTGAGAATGATCCTAGGAATTATCCAGGTGGCATTTTATTTGGATTGATTGCAGATTTCTATAATATAGGAAAAGGATTTTTGGAGATACCTAATAGCCACTGTTCGAGTGGGGCACATGAACAATATGCACTATTCTTGTATAGTGTAGGCTGCTCAATGTGCTTCATCAGTCAAGAACACGCAACTACAGTCTGAATACCAGAGCTACGCAACAAGAGGTTAAAAGTAAGTTTCCAGTCTATGGCTAAATATGATAATAGGACAGGACAAAATTCTTTAAATAATAGGCAACCTGTTCAATAAAAATAAAGGCGTCTATTTACAGTATCGATCTGCTTTCATCTTACTCCTACGGTCTAACAATGTTTCGTGCAGGTTACCCTCTGTCTTGGCTTTCTTCAGCTCCAAAACACCACCATCATTTAAACGAAGCTTCTTGTCTTGGAATTTCTGGAACTTCTTACTGGAAAATATAAATTACTTTGAGAAATATGTCAACAATAATGATTAAAACTAGTAATAGTTTACACTGTTCAGGGATAAATAACCATGCACTATTGTTTTTTATCAACCGGGATTTTCAGATAAACTCCAAAAAGTTTACATCCTCAATTCCTCTGTAACTGTGCTATATTTTTTTTACTTGTTGCTTCAATCCATTTTTTAAATGAGATTGTTACCATCTGTAGAACCTACATAATCCACTTGATACTTACACATAATTAACTTCAACTTGTGACAAGTCTGCCTGCTCTTCATCAGGCAGTACTGACTTGTTGACCTCCTTTGTCTTGTTGCTTCTAATGTTGCAGAACTCATTGGTGCCAGCTGCTGGACTGCGAGCAACTACTGCATCATCTTCAGGGTCCACCGACATGAACTTATTAACAGAGCATAGGATTGCTGTTTTACCTGTGAATTTTAGGAATGATAAATAATGAAATATTATTAGGTATATACCTAACATATATTAGGCAGGGCTTAGGCGAACAACGGACTGGAAGTAAAGTGATAATATCTTAAAACAGAAACATCCTGGCAAATTACAAAAGTGTTTTAATTAATCATCAATTTTGCAGAACTCTTTAAAAAGGTCAGTCTTGTCATTGAATGTATAATAGCAACACCTTTAGATGCATCAGTGAGGAGCAATTTAAATGCAGACCTGATAACTTATTCAAAAGGAATGTGTTTGACGTAAAAAAGTGTGCCAAACTTCTTTGAAATTGTTGATGAATATATTCAAAGTAATTGCCATGGCAGTTTTCAAGAAATAAGATAGAAGATTTCTCACCCTCTTGCCAAACTGGCTCCCACTGTTCCATGGCTCCCACAGCATCAGACCTCCCAACAACTGTCTCTTTGAACACTCCCAAATACTTCCCATACCCAGATTTTAAAGCAAACTTGTTCTCTCCAGCTGGAAATGCTGTAAAGATCTCTTCGGGTGAGGGGCCCTCTCCCTCATCATGTGGTGCCCCAAGGGTAAACAGCCCATTGTCTAAAGCTGACACATACGAGTTCTTCCCGAACTCTATGGATACAGAACCAGTTATATCCTCAATCTTTTCCACCTTCCACCAGCCACCATGTTTGACACAATCTTCATCTACATTTGAATCTTCAGAATTGTCTTTCTTCTTGTGCTTCCGTTTCTTTGCTCTGGAAAAAAAATCAATTCCTTGAACTGTCAACTCCCATGGATGCAATTTCCCCACTATATAAAGAATAGACAAAGCTCTCTGTGTAATCTTCATACATAAATATATGAAGTAGCAAACTGAGTGTGTAAGAAGGGTTGCTTGTTTTTCATAAATTACTAGCTAGTATTTTCCGATCTCACTAGAAATTCCCAAATATTCATGCAGAATCGGTGGGAGCGGTTCTTAAGTGATGATCTTACATCTAGGTCAAAGTTAATCATCCTAGTCTTATCATACATGCGGCAATTGGTTTTTCATTAATATAGACTTACTTGGGTTTATCTCCTTTTAAGATCAGCTTGCCACGCTTGGCAACTGCGTACTCATCAGTCATAGTAAAGATATTCTTGATTGATTCAGGAATCAGATGCCTATTGTGATTATTTTGTTGTTATGATCTGAACTTTGTTGCATGGGTATTTGGGTATCAATTTGGTCAATAATTCTACAACTTGGCTATTTTGTTTTACTAAACAGTTAATATTTATTTAAAATTAGAGAAAAATAAACAAATTGATAAAAAATACATAAAATCCTGATTTATTTCTGTTCTGTTTCTGAATTCCGAGATGAGAATCTGACTCGAGTTTCTTTCTGTTCTGTGACAGACTATAATAGACAATAGTAGTCTATGGTGACAGACTGTGAACAATTGTATCTTTACACAGATTGTGATTACCCGTCAAAGGGTTTGATGTGTTGCTTTGAAATATCTGCGTTTTGAAACATATTGCGTGATACATAATTACACAATCTTTAAAAAAACACGATGTTTAATTAGCTGCCTGTATACTTCTCTTTTTTCGACCGAACCAATTATAATACATAGTATCTATTAATCCACAACAGTGTGTTGGTACCTACACTTATGTATGGAAGTGAAATTTGGATATGGCAGAAGAAACATGAAAGTAGAATAAATGTTGTAGAAAAGCGTGCGGTGTAACTCGGTATAACAGATTGAGAAATAGTGTGATAACTGATAAGAGAATGTTGTGGCTTGGAAGAATATGCTGAGATGGTTTGGGCATGTCGAGAGAATGGATGAAAGGCGACTAACAGAAACACAACAACAGTGATTTATATGGCGAATGTCAGTGGAACCGTCGAGAGGGGACGCCCTAGAAAAACTTATACCGACTTTATTGGTGAGGTTCTTCAAAAAGGTCAGGTGCGTAGTACTCGCAACCGGCGTGTATGTATGAATGTGGTCGACGTCGAAGCGAAAGAAGTATGCAAAAATCTTAGCAAGTGGCGTTCTTTAGTTTCTGCCTACCCTGGGAAAAGGCGTGAGTGTATGTATGTATGTAGTATCTATTATTATTAATGTTAGATTATTATAAAGTATTAAGTTTAGAGCATTTAAACGTGTTATTATTACTTAATGCTCTCAGAAACTATACAGGTCACGTTGTCGATCACACCTTCAAGGATTCCGCGTTGGTACTCTGAGCTGAGTTCGAGCGTGGTTTTGATCACGTGTGTGTGCCTTGCCTTTGGTGGACAGTCTACACGGTAGTCAGTACATCAACCAGCAGTCAGCACGGATCTTGAGCGCTGACCTTGATCTGCGATTCTGCATTCTGCGAACCTGTCGCTATGTGTAGATGTCTTTTGTATATCTTTGAAAATGTTTAGCATGCGTTAATGCCAAATATAATAAAACATTTATCTAATAAAGGCAAGGAGTCTAAAGGAATCTTATCATGGGTTGTGGCTAGATTAAACATAATGCTCTATATATTTCCGAACGCACATTTCAACTCATGCTGTTTGTCATAGACAACGATCTCTGCGCAGTGCACGCCATTTTGTAATTTTGAGCATGTTGATTCTGCTACAAAAATGATTTTCTTTCCACAATTTAATTACTATGGCAGTGTAATTTAATAAATATTATAGTGAAGTAGACAAAAAAAAACAAAATGGATATGTCGGAAGTTAAATCGTTCAACGCGGAGGTATCCTTGTTGCCTAGTTTTCGTATCGAACAAAATGTTCCGTGGCATCTTACTAACAAAAATTTTCTTACAGCTATCCGGGTTGTACGACAACAAGCCGCCTATATCGAAAGCGAAAATGAGTGCAATCACCAGAGGTGCTATAAAGGCCATAAAGTTCTATAAACATGTAGTGCACAGTGTTGAAAAGTTCATACAGAAATGCAAGCCAGAATATAAAGTGCCTGGTCTTTACGTGATAGATTCAATAGTGAGACAGTCGCGGCATCAGTTCGGACAAGATAAGGACGTGTTCGCGCCAAGATTTGCAAAGAACATGCAACAAACATTTGCAAACCTCTTCAGATGTCCTCCTGAAGATAAGGTTAGTTACATAAAATTACGTTTTTAGGTTATAATCAGTCCCTCTCTTATCTATGTATTGTACAAAACGTTGAAAATGGATAAGCTATGTTTAGGCGCCTTTGGTAAATTATTGGATGCTTCTATTTAATGTGCTGATACTTATGTTCAGTATTTAATTTATGAATTCTAAAAATCTTATTTGTATTCTATTGTTATGCTAATTACTGACAAACAATGCTATTAGAACTTTTATGAATATTGAAATTTTCATTTTCAAATATTCTGTTAACAGTAAGTTCATTTTCTGTTGAATATATTTTTTTAATAAGAATATAATATATTTTTTTCAGCGCAACATAATCAGAGTATTGAACCTGTGGCAAAAAAATAATGTATTCAGTCCGCAAGTCATCCAGCCTCTGCTGGACATGGCAGACCCTAACCATCCACTACACCAAGAGATCCAGAATCAACAAAATAATACTGCCAATGGTATGATCATTGATCTAAATTTTTCTCTGATGTTGATATAAAAAGAAAAATAGGCTTCATTTTTAATCACATATTTCTTATAAGACTTAAGAATGATGTGATAATTATTATATCATTATCTAAATCTTTTTGATATATTCTGAGTATCAATGAATCAATCAACTGATATCATGCTACTACCATTATCCCAAATTACTTGGGGTTCGGCAACCCCAATACTGCGGCCAGTATGTACATCTCTATCAAATGTCATCTCATCATTCACTTCCTTTGTATCCATATCATCTCTCACACAATCCATCCATCTTTTCTTTGCTCTCCCTCTTCCCTTATATCCATCCACATAAATGCTCAAAATTTTCTTGGTCAGACACTTGCTATGTATGTATTTTATCATCTCAATTAGTATTAATATTTTCTTTTATCAATTATCTATTTAGCCTGTATTACAGCTTAAAGGCCTCACTCCATTTCCCACTTATCTTGGTTCTCCGCTAATGCTTTATGTAATAATAATAAAACCCATAAAATTCCAGGGAGCAGTTTGAGTGTGAGCCACAATGCATCAGACAGCAAGATATCTCCAGTGCCACCCCCATTACACACACCACAGTCTTCCACACCTATGGGTGATCAGGTAAATGCAAAACAATCCCTACTAACATTATAATGGAAGTAACAGTCTGTCTGTTATGCTTTCACTCCTAAACTGCTGAACTGACTTTGATGAAGTTTGGTGTAGAGATAGATTATACCTTGTAGAAGAACATAAGCTACCTTTGGGATGCAGGTTAAACTGCAGGCAACAGCTAGTTAATGTATACATCATTAATTATAAATATGAAGTGAGGCAACATTCAATTGAGAAATTTAAGGGGTCAATACTACTAATAGTAGAACATTATTTGTATTTGAAATAAAAAAAACCAATGTTGAAACCTTTTTTACTAGTGATAAGCTTCATCTTTATGATAATTGGGTAAGACATAGAACTGGACATGCCATACATAACGCTTGAAAGGTTTTTTTTATCAAGATGACATGTCTTGACCTGTATGAACTAGTAACATTATCAATAGGGTTGATACATACCAACTTTATATGCTACAAGAATTAAAGAGAAGATTAAAAATAATTATTTTGTGACTGGGCCCCATATTCAAAATTACTACAAGTTTTCATAATCTTATTCAATGGAAAAGGTTGTTGACAACAAAATTCTTTGGTGTTACCTTATTTATTGCTCTGGAAAATCTTGTTAAAAAACTTCCAACATCATCAGTTCCAGGATCAACCATCAAGTCAGCCTGCAAAGTTCAACAGGAAGCTGCTGAATGACTTCGAATATGAGAGCGAGGATGATGCCCCGGCTGAGCCGGGTGGTGGACACAGTACCCACAGCTCGCACACCAGCCATACATCACATTCGGCGCACACAGCCCATACAGCCGCGCATACGCAGCAAAACCCAGCCGATGCGCTAGGAAGGTAAATATTGTTATTTCATATATTGAAACTACTGATCAAACTGCTTCACGAGGAAACATTGTGTTGGCAGTGGGTGGACTTTGGCCTTCATTCTGCCAACCCAACTATACCTCCTTTTTTATACAGGGTCGGCAACGCGCAAGTGATACCCCTGGTGTTGCAGGTGTCTGTGGGCTACAGTAACCGCTTACCATCTGGTGGGCCATATGCTTGTTTGCCACATTAGTAGTATAAAATACTGCTATAGGTGTCTAACCAGTCTTAAGTTGTTAGACTGGATTATCAATATCAATGAAATTCAACCACTGAACTAGTAGAATAGGTTTTCCTATCTTACTAAAAATAAGATGAATGAAGAAATCATCACAATTAACACAGCACTTACATTCTTACTATAAAAAAACAACATCTTATTATATATTTTTCACAATTGCAGTTTCTGTTATCAATTAAAATTTTTCTTATCTAATCTGCAATCTCTTGAATAATAAAATAACTCTATTTTATTGTTTCAGTATATTAACAAATCCTGAAATAATGAGACAACTGCAGAGTTTACAGGCGCAAATGCAGATGATGACTGGAATGCAGATACCTGTAAGTATTATCATGCTTATTGTTTTTAAAATTAAGGTTAAAGTAACGGTGAAGGAAAACATTTTGAGGTAACCTCCTTGCCTAAGAGATTTTTCTCAACAAACTGTAAAATCTGACAACCCACATAAGGCCAGCATGCTGGACTACACCCTAACCCCTCTCATTCCGAGAAGAGACCTGTGCCCAGTATCAAGTCAGTTGAAGATGATTTATAAGTTAATATATCATGTGGCCTCTGAAATTCATTGCATGCCTATTTATGTTTAAGGTTTTTTCTGGTAGTAAATGTATACTTAATTGTTTCAGAATCTAATGCCAATGATGAATGACCTACAAATGCAACAAAACCAAAATCAAGGCCTCTCATTTATGGTAAAAATATTTGTTTTAAACTAATATACTTAAGACAAGTATTTTTATTGTTAACATTCCCCATATAACAGTATTGTTGTAATTTTCGAGTGTGTATTGATTGAGTGACATAAAAGTCACTGATATAAGGTTCAAATTCCAGTGATTTACGCACAGTCGTAAAATACAACAGCTATAACCTTACACACTGCATATATAAAGTATAATATGGCTAGAAAACTTATGGTATTCCTTATTTTCAGGGCTCCCAACAAGATTCTCAAAAACAGAACGATCCTAAGGACGACATGGTGGAATCTGACATAGAATTTGTTGAAACTGGCCCTCAAGTTATAGAAATACCTGATGCTAACGATTCTAGGTAAACATCCTCACCATATCATATTACTAGACCCAAACCTGAAACTACAAATTGCATTGGGATTGAGACTAAAATCGATTCAGCAAAAAATTCAAACTTAAATTAGCTTATCTGTAAACGTCAGTTAAGTCGTAAAAAAGCCGGAAATTCATATACGGAACTGCAATCAGTTCTGTATATGAATTACCCTGCATACTCTACAAAGTTTGTAGGCACTGTATAAATGTTGTCTGGATGAATGATAAAATGTCTGCATGATAATCTGCATTTAAAACTATTAAGTGCTTACGCCATCTCTTCTCTTCTTCCACCTGTTTTTACTTTGAATTAACTTGTTTAAATCTAATTTAAATTTTTCGTAAAGCAAGCACAGGCTTATATTGTGTTCAGTTCAATGATTCTTTTGTATTCGGCCTTCTTTCTTCCGCAAAACTAACCAAAAGCTCACGAATTTAATTAGCGTTTATCTCAAAAGTCCATCGCCGAAGTCTCGGAGACACCGTTCAAGGTCTAAATCGCCGCGACGTCGGCGGAGGTCGTCGCGGTCGCGATCACGGTCGCCCAGGAGACGGAGGGAAAGAGACCGCGAAAAAGAGAGGTGACATATTCTTTTAATATGGTTATGGTAGAATATTTTTAGCTGTTTACACAAATAATACCTGCTGTATTCTGTCTGAGATTGTATGAAGAATGCTATACAAACTTTTTTCAAAAGACTATACTTATTTGAAATTATTTTTTGTACAATAGAGATAAAGACAGGGATAAAGAAAAGAATTACAAAGAGCGGGAGGCTGAAAGAGAAAAACAGAGGGAGCGAGAGAAGAAAGGATTGCCACCAATCAAGAAAGAAAACCTCAGTGGTAAGATTTTATCTACTTGTAATTTTATTTTGTTGGGATGGTTTATTGGGCTGGGTCAGATTGGATGCGGAAGGCGGAGAACTGGGTGTTATGGCGCGATTTTGGAACGGCCAATGTCTAGCAGTTGACTGTGATAGGCTGATATAAATTTTACTTCGACCCGACCCGGTTTCGCACGGTTGCAATGTACTACCTAATAACATGTATATAATATACATTATAGCCTATGTTATTCAGGTATAATGTAGCATTTTGTGTGCAGTGAAAGAATATGTAAAATGATAAACAGAAAAATACAAATCTTTCCTCTTTATTGTATTAGTGTAAATATATCTAATATATAAAATTCTCGTGTCACAGTTTTCGTTGCCATACTCCTCCGAAACGGCTTGACCGATTTTGATGAAATTTTTTGTGCTTATCGGGGAGGTCTGAGAATAGACCAACATCTATTTTTCATACCCCAAATTTTTTTTTTTTATGGCAAAACAACGTTTGCGGGGTCAGCTAGTTTTAATATAAAAGGTTAACATTACAGTATTTAATGCAATAAGGTATTGAATATTATAATTATGTGTATAGGTGTTCAGTAAATAGTGCGATATATTATGGGGGATGATAGCTTGGCTCAATACCTTATTAGTGTTTGTATCTACATACAAGTTCAAAATAAAAAGCAAGTAATATTAGTTTGTTTGTGTGTGTGTTAGTATGTAGCACGACTCTGTGGGTGGGGCACCTGTCGAAGCTGGCGACGCCGGAGGAGCTGTCCGACCTGTTCGGAGGAGTCGGAGGAGTCGCGGCCATCGACGTGGTGGCGCCCCGCGGCTGCGCCTTCGTCGTCATGGAGCGCCGCCGGGACGCCGCCAAGGCGCTCGCCAAACTCAACCGACACAAACTGCACTCCAAGGAGATAACCGTAACTATATTATATTATATTACTACCTTATCATTCTAATTGAATACATGCCATATTGATTTCTGACATTTACGCGAATATTGTACATTGAAATAGCGTCCATGGTTACCGGTAGACTCCTCTACTTGTGACCATGGACGCTGTAAAGGGTCCGAAACGTTGGGATTAATAATATCAATATAACGCGATAAAATCCATAAAAAGTAGTTTTATTGCAATGCATGGCAGCTCCCACACTAGACGTACAGGACGTCATACTCGTGAACAAGTGCCGTCTGTCGGGGCTGGTCAATACTTACTGTCAATGGCAATCTTTTTTATTTTTTTCTATTTATTATTTATTAGTAGGTCTGATACACATCAAACTTCATTGTTCTCATTAATGATTCATAACAAACATTGTAAACCATGATTAACATTGTAATCATGTTTTTTTTTTAAAGAATGTCCAAGAAGTTTGTTACCGGTTCTTCTCCATAAGACCCACTGGACCCGTGCAACTACATAGTTTTAATTTTTCAAGTGCTATTTTAATTGCCTAATTGAAATAAAATATTTGACTTTGAGAATGAGCTCTGGATCGCGGGAGACTTCTATAAACAAAGTTCAAGTCGATAGCATATTAGTCTGTGTTAAACGGTCGCTTAAGATTGGTGAAATTGAATGTGAACAGGTAGCGTGGGCACCGGGCAAGGGCGTGAAGGGTCGCGAGTGGAAGGACTACTGGGAGGCCGAGCTGGGCGTGTCGTACCTGCCGTGGGCGGCGCTGCAGGCTCGCTGGGCTCTCGGCGCACTGTCGCTGGACGCGCTCGAGGACGGCGGCGCTGTCGACGAGGATACTCTGCCGCCCTGGCTACCACCACGGGTAATATTCTTACACTATTTTACACAACACCATCTAGTCACATACTAAACAGAGCTTGTACAGACGCCAGCACATCAGGCTATCACAGTCTGTCAAATATCTTCGATTGATTTTCAACTTTAATACAAAGTTAAGTCGTCGAACATTGTCACTGGGAACCCGACCTGCCCACTGCAGACAACCTATACCTGCTGGAATTCTTTAGATTTTACAGTACCTAGTGTTAATAGCCGTACTGTTCCGCAGATACTGCCTAAGTCGTTGATGGAGAACATGTCTATGCTGGGCATGCCGGCGCCAGCGGGCGGCATGCCGCTAGGCAACATGGGCAGTCTGCCGCTACCTCCCGCCAGCCTGGCCGGCCCGCTCCCTCCCAACCTGCCGCCGACGCTGCCCCCCAGTCTGCCGCCTGGAATGCCTCCTGGGACCAATGCAACCATCAACATCCCAAGAATGCCGCCACCTGGGTAAGCGAATTTTGGATTATATGAACACTATGCCTTTTTCTGGAGGGATTGGCCCAAAATAACCTTGAACCGTAAAGAATGGGACAGTGGGACCACAACGGCTAAATAATAATAATGCCAAATTAAAACGACCACTGTCTAATAAAAATTATACAGCAATCATTGTTTAGATTTTTAGGGTTCAGTACGTTTTTCCAATGAAATAAATGAATTGATCACTTGTGTGTCTCGTCTGTGAAATTAAAAAAATGTCAATCAATCACAGCTAGTGTTCCAAAAGATTCGAGCCTTTTAGCCCGAAATTTAAAATTCGAGAGTTCTTTTTAGAACTGGACTCACAAAATAAGCGTTCGAAGAATTAACAATTTAAATAACCGCCAATTCTTGGCTAGTACGACCTTTATATCTAAGGAGTAAAAACGGACAGTAAATTGTATTGATGATTGGATTCATGATGATACGTATTTGATAAGTAGTTTGTCCCGCAGCATGCCGGCTGGTCTGCCGCCAGGCTTGGCGCCGGCACTGCAAACCATCCGCCCGCCCAGCCTGCCCGCCGGAGTGCCTGGTAAACATACTATTTATTTATTTACTCGCCACCATTTAGGTTGATGGGGTTGTTAGTTGAAGACAAATTCTGATTCTCCATCCTATAGCCTAATTATAACTGTTAAATAACTAGTACTTTTGACATAAACATACCGTCACGTCTGTACTCCACGAGAGGTCAGGCAGAGGTGTGCGTAGATCCATAGTTCGACGTGTTAGGTCCCATGTAATAAGCGGTGAGCTTATTGTCATTCACCAGGCACAAATTCAAACTCCGAGCTCCTATTGAGAAGGATGAGGGACTTTTGAATAATATAAACTTATTGGTATTATAAGTTATATAATAAGTTTATATTATTCAAAATGATTCTTATAATAAGTTTATATTATTCAAAATGATTCATTATGACAGGTTTTATTAGCAGATACAATAGAAAAACAATTGTTACAACCGGTGTCTTAACTCCTTGGATAATTTATGTGATATTGCTTATTCCATGACACCTAAACCATACTGGCGAACTGTGGGTATACAGCAGCGGATCTTTGCATAATCCTCACATAATGCATTTAGTTGTTAAATACGTACGACTTAATAATGTCTAAATTTTGTTCATCTCAATGCATAAATCTTATTGCTGTTGGTCTTCCAAATAAATAACAAAAATAATTGATTAACAAGTGTTGTCAATATTTCACTTTGAGCCAAGAGTTTTCAACTGGTAATTGACGCTTTGTAAAAGTGGTAATGTAGCTACATAAACTAATATAATATTATGATCTTAGCGTCAGCATTTCTTCTAGGTCTACAGAACGACGGTAGTCTGCCCCCCACAGGCCCGCTGCTGCGTTTCCCTCCCGGAATGCCGCCGCAGTCTCTGTCGCAACCCGGTAACACATTGTCAATTTTATATTTTACATACATACACTCTTGCCTTTTTCCCCATGGGGGTAGGCAGAAACTAAAGTACGCCACTTGCTACGATTCTTGCATACTTCTTTTGCTTCGACCACATTAATACATCTTGTCATACACACACATATTTTTTTTATTGAAAGTGTATGAAAGAAAGCCGTCAATCACGTGTCATCAATCTTCAATCCGAAAAGAAGAAAAAGAGAGAGTGAGACATGGCACGAAATTTCAAGTTGTTGCGAGAAACTATCTTTTATTACCGTAGCTTACTCTTAGTATATCAATAATGATGAGCTCGAAAAAAGCTCACGCGTTTTTATATCAACACATAATCATTTTATGTTTCAACTGCTATTTTATTTAACTCATTTTCATCAAGTCTAAACTTGTCGGCAATTCGGCAATACACTACAATCAGTTATTTAATTCAAAATAAATTAATTGCTGGTTTTTTGGTTCTACATACTAATGACTTAATATTTGTTATGTACAGGTATGGTGGGCGGATTCCTTGGCGGGCTGAGCGGTCTGCTGGGCGTGGGCGGGCTGGTGGGCGGAGTGCCGCTGCTGCATCACGCGCCCATGCATGCGCGGGAAGATCCTCCCACGGTGGCGCCACCTGCCGTGAGTAGCTTATTACCTAGCGAGCAAATACAAAAAAATATCAACTAAATGGCACTTAAATTGAAGCCAAAAAGAGCAATTTGTCAAGAAAAAAAATGCATAAAATATTGTTTGATGTTATAAGGTTGACTTATAACATTTCGTAAAAATACGTATGAATTTGTACGGATATTTACTTTACACTTGTTACTTGATGTCTAGCAACATCTAAAGACATTGATTTGCTTTTGCATATTAAATAATCACTAATAAAATATGTTGAATAGTTGTAATAGGCGTATAATTCTTATAAATCGGCAAGCTCATGAATGGTTACAACCTAATTCCTTGCGCTTTCCATCAGGCAAGATACCCGACCCTCCGGAGAGTGGGTGTCCATAAAATTGGTACACAATAATGTTAATGGTTTAATCAGTTGTTTGATGAATGAATGTTTATGAGCAGAGAACGGGTGAAGCTCAGCACAGTGACGACGCGATGGACCTGGACCTGGACCTGGACCCCGAGGACGCGCACGCTGTCGAGTCCGCCGCGGACCCGCCGCCGGCACTGCTGCCGGACCAGGTATATTATGTGCTCATTCCTACATACATTATGTATCATTGTATTCCCCGATCGATGAACAAATTGCACCTTCATTTACTTTTGTTGTAACGATGTGGTACGCACAGCTATACCTACACCACATTGTTACAAGAAAAATAATATAAACACTCCAAAAACTAAAGACAAATTGAAACATACAGCATTCGTTACAAGTTGTCCTTAGTTTCTGGGGTCAAAATGTGTAACCGTGTTTACGAAATCTAAAATTAAAGTTGCACTCATACTCGCGAGACGAGATTATGGAAATAAAATAAAAGATGAAACGTCGATATTGAGTTCGGAAGCTAAATATTAAAAACTCATAATTATGACATAACTAATATTTATTTCTGTAAATAGATATTTCAAAGACACTTAAATACAAGTCAATATTTTATAAAAATACTAGATGGAGCCAACATTTCCTAGCTGACGACCTCTAGAGAAGAAACGCCACAACAAACTCGTAGATTTAGGAATAGGTGGTGATAATATCATGAAGAGTGATAACATGAACGATCCTCCATAGTGCAGGATCATGCTCAATAGTAGCTGTTAGAGCAAAAGACAGCACCAATAGCATTACTGCCTTTTTGTCGAATCTCTAATCAAACTACATATTCCCAACAGATCCAAGCGCTATTATCAAAACCTCCACCAAACTTCAATTCTGCCGAGCCTCCTCCGGGTTTCAACATGTCGGAACCTCCGCCATTCAACGTGAGCCAGCCGCCGCCCGATGACAAGCAGGAAGAGGATAGGAAGGAGAGAGATAGAGATAGGCGGGGAGACCGCGATCGGGAGCGAAGAGGAGACCGGGATAGAGATCGAAGAGAAAGAGGGGAAAGGGGTGATAGAAGAGACCGAGACCGCGGCAGAGATAGGGATAGGTGAGTTGTTAATCCCTACTAATATTATAAATGCGAATGTAACTCTGTCTGTCTTTCACGTCTAAATCACTGTATAATAATGTATTTTCATCAAATACGGTGGACTATACCCCACATCACTCTCAATCTAAGAGGAGGCCCAGTGTCCAGCAGTGGTACAGTATATAGGTTGATGATGATGAAGCGGAGCAAAAGAAAGACAGGCGCCGACAGTGATGTGCTTAGAATGGTCACCCATCCACAGACTGACCGCAGCTAGAGCAACTTAACCTTGAAGATCGGTTGATCAGCGTAGTTATTACTTAGCCACGAGTCCCTCCATTAAACTCTATTTCAAAAAAAAGTTGTTTAGAAAATCTTAATATATTAACGTTTTTGTGCAGGGACGGTAGAGAAGATCGTCGTGACCGTGACAGAGACCGCGGTCGGGACAGGAGAGACCGGGACAGAGATAGAGACAGAGAAAGAGGAGAACGCTTCTCGTCTAGAGATAATAACAGGTAAAACAATAAAAATACTTCAAACATATAACTATGAATAACTTGTTTCCATTGCTATGTATTATAAGTCTGTATTTACAAAAAAAAAGTATACAAGTATTATATCCATTATCTGGTATCCCATAGTACAAGCTCTGCTTAGTTTGGGACTAGATGCTGTTGTGTAAAAATGTCCCAAATATTTATTTATTGCTGAGTCATAGAGAATGAAGAGTATTTCACCGAGGGAGCGCAATGCCACTGAGCTGATGGCTTATTTTTCTTAGTATACCATTTTTGACTACTATTATTATTATATTGATTTCTGACGCGAATATTATACATTGAAATAAAACTACATTTTACGGATTTTATCGCTTTATATTGATATTATTAATCCCGATGTTTCGGACCCTTTACAGCGTCCATGGTCACGGGTAGACTAATACTGTCTACCCGTGACCATGAACGCGATAAAATCCGTAAAAAGTAGTTTTATTTCAATACTTTTTATTATTAAGCCTTTATTGCCAGCATAATGTTCTATATAATTTTACAATATATTTATAAATTTACATTATTAAATAATGTTGGTGTTTCATCAATTAGTTATCATTTTTGTATAGTTTTGGATGTCGGAGTGTCATTGCGACACGAAGGCCTCCTCCAGCTCTTTCCATTTTATTTTTGATTGAGTTAATCTGTGCCATAGTGGGCCTGCAATCTTTTTGATGTCATCTGACCAACGTTTTCTTTGTCTTCCTCTTTTTCTCTTTGTTTGGTATCTAGGGGTCCATTCTGTTATATCTTTAGTCCATTTATTGCTGTTCTCTCTCATCATGTGGCCTACCCACCTCCATTTGAGTTTTCTGGTTTTGACTACAACATCTTCAATTTTCGTAATATGTCTTATATCTATGGCTCTTTTCCTGTCTCTTTTTGTGTAACCCAGAATACTCCTCTCCATGGCTCTTTGGCATGTAATCAGTTTTTGGTTTTGTTTTTATGTATTTGCCCAGGTCTGGCACCCATAAGTTAGTATTGGTAATATGCAAGTGTTGTATATCTTCTTTTTCATTGCAATATTAAATTGTGAACCTTTTAGGTCCTCTTTGAGAGACCAAAATCTCTTCCATGCATTAGCTACCCGTCTCTCTACCTCGGAGTCCATTTGATTGTGGAAGGCAATAAGTTGGCCCAGGTAAATATAGGAGTTTACATATTTTATTTCCTCCTCGCCTACTGTGATGTTTATTTTAGGTCTGTTTGTTATTATTTTGGTCTTTGTTTTGTTTATTGTTAGGCCTACCTTTTTGCTTTCAAGTGATAAAATCAAGGAGCATGTTTTGAAGGCTTTCTGGGTTATCAGTTATAAGTATTATATCGTCTGCGAATCTGAGGTGATTTAAACGTGTTCCATTGATGTTAATTCCTATATTGTCCCATTGCATCTTCCTGATAACTTCCTCTATTACTGATGAAAAAATTTTTGGTGAGAGTGGGTCTCCCTGCCTCACTCCCCTGTGTATTGGGAAAGTTTCCCCCAGAGTCTCTAGTTGTAACTCATGACGGAGTATTACAGAACATCATTACGCTTCTATTCCCCGAAGCTGCCCCTTATCACAATTCGTCGATATGTTTAGCTCCCATGTAATAGGGAGCGAGCCTATTGCCATTACCGGTTTATTCAAACTCCGAACTGCTACTGAGAATTTCATGAAACACCCAATAACAGTGTTGGACATGGAAATGTTTCAAACATAGCAGTTGTGCTCACGACCACTAGACTATTAAAGCAGAGAGTATTAGCTTAATAACATCTATTTCTTTTTAGCAGAGAACGCCCCAACAGCCGAGAAAAGTCACCAAGGCCGCCAACAAGCAATGACAGCACAGAGAAGAGCCTACAGGAACGACTGTGGGAGATGGCTAACGGGAAGCCCGCCAGGGACGACAAGCGGGACGAGTTCCCCGAGCAGCGCGAGCGGGACGAGCCGCGCGATGAGCACCGGCCCGACCGACCCGACCGACCCGACCGACCCGACCGGACCGACCGGCCCGACCGGCCGCCGCTCATCGACCGAGTGCCGCCCAGGCACGACACTGCCCCGCCCGCTATTGATGCAGGTCAGTTACACATCCATACTTCTACTACTCATAATCCTCTGAGCCTTTTCTCAGCTATGTTGGGCTAGTTCCAGTCTACCAGGTGCGCCTGAATATCAGTATTTTAAGCGAAGCGACTGCCGTCTGACCTCCGCAACTGAATGTGTGGGTAATACCGATATCCTGATATTTATGTGTTAATCTGGAAGTTAAAAAAACCCAAGAGAAGTACTCGTCGTGCGTACGGTTACATACAATACCATCACGCCTGTACTTCCCGAAGGGTTAGGCAGAGGTGTACTAATTGTATATCTATAGTTCACTGTTGTTTATGGTAAGTTTCGGTCCCATGTAATAGGAGATGAGTGTATTGCTAAATCCCAACTCTGGAGTTGCTCCTGAGATTTCATAGAAAAACCGAAAATTTTCATTCTACCAAATTATTTTATTGGTCAGTAAAGCTTGGCAATAGCTACTAAACAAATAAAAGGCAGTTCAAAAACAGAAAAGAAAGTGGTATTTAACCATTTTGTCTTTGCCTATTTATCATACTATAAACTAATAAAAATATGAAAGGATGTCACCATCCAAATCTGCCCAAATGATGTACCGAGGGTACACTTATTGGAAAAAATACCCTGTATAACGCTGGTTAAAACTCTATTCATACTTTTTTTATGCTCACTAGGGGATAAGAAAAAATAACTTTAATTTTTTGACGACGTCTGTGGTCTAGTGGTTCGAGTACCGGACTGCTGATCAAGGGGTCGTGCACACAAATATTTATGTTGGTAAAACATAAGTATTTGTGTTTGTCTGGGTGTTTCATATGTATTATAAGTATATATTTACAAAAAAAAGTATATATGTATTATATCCATTGTCTAGTACCCATAGTACAAGCTCTGCTTAGTTTGGGACTAGATCATGATGTGTGAAAATGTCACAAAATAAAAAAAAATAAAAAATTAAAAACGCTCGCCATTTTGACACACTTGTATCAGTTTCATATTTTTTTTTTTTTTTTCCTTGATGGCAATTGAGTCGTTGTCGACTATTCTGCCAGCGTCAAGTGTGATGTGGTAATTGTAAAATTCTGCTCTTCGAACACTGTTACCTTCGTGGTAGGTTTTAGTACATCATTGAGATAATTTATAACATAAATTTTCTTCTACAGTTTAAGGTCATTATCATTTAAAAATTTAGATAAAATTTTAACTAAATAAGGGGAGAAGTGGCATAAAAGGGATTTAAAGTTAATGGGGAGAGGAATTTTTAATTTGTAAAGTGTTGAATATAGATTAAGGGAGTTGGAATTCAGAGGACATTCAAAGAATATATGGTCCAGAGTGCCTTCATCTAAACCACATTCGCAAAGGGAGCTATCACGGACATGGATCTTCTTAAGAAATACTGGGCTGCAGCAGTGACCAATTCTGAGTCTACATAGGGAAGAAACAGCTCTTTTTGATAGTTTCGGACATTTAAAAAACCAAGGCTTTCGTTGTAGATGAGGCTGTATGTTGGCATAGTATTTTCCTTTTAATTTGGAGCTTTCCATCCATATTGATGACCATGAGGAAAATAATTTCTCTTTGGTACCATTTCTCAAATCGTAGCTGTGAACAACAAAGTGTCTCCTATCTACATGGTTACTCGTAGCAAATTTTGCTAGGGAATCAGCACATTCGTTGCCCACAACTCCGGAGTGCCCAGGAACCCATGCCATTTCAATATCCAAACCCTTCTTATGGCAATTAAATAACACATTTTTGATCTCTACAATTACTTTGCTGTGGATTTTCGACTTTAATTGGTTCTGTTTTATAGCTTGGACAGAACTCATGGAATCAGAAAATATAACAGATTTTTCAATATTATGAGCATCTATAAAAAGAATGGCCTCCAATATACCAATGCATTCCCCAGTGAATACTGATGCTTCGGGTGGACATTGAAATAACATGGATATTCTGGAATTCTGGTAGTAAATTGACACTCCTGTGCACCCCGACGAGGTTAACTTTGATGCATCTGTGTAGAAGAGGTGCCAACCCTCCCAGTATTTTTTGACGGCCAATTCAAATTCACTTTTTATATTTCGTGACTTTTTGGACATTCCAAGATCCGGAACTATTTTAGGAACGAAGTGAATTGCATCATATGAGGAAGAAAAAACTGGAAGAATGGGGTATTGACGCACGGGGGAGGAGAGGTGTTTAAGTTCACGATACCTATGAATTAATGGGGGAACTGATTTATTTGACCAATATGGGTTATTAAAAGAGAGATCAATCTGTTCCAGGATAGGAAGTAAAGGATGTGATGATAGGGAGTAAACTTTTGATAAGAAACGGTCTGCCAAGTATTGTCTCCTTAGGGATAAAGGAGGTTCTGCGCATTCCACTTGAAGGACATTAACTGCGGAGGATTTCATGGCTCCAATTATAATCCTAAGGCATTTGGCTTGTATAGAGTCCAACTTGTGAAGAGATTCCTTATTACAAGGTTCCAACAGGAAACTGCAATAATCCATAACACTTCTGACTATGGCATTATATACTAACTTAAGGGTATAAGGGTGAGCTCCCCACCAAACCCCGGATAGAGCCCTGAGGATTGAAACCGAACGTTCACATTTTTTTATGACACTATTGATGTGATCAACCCCCGATAGTTTCGAATCCAAGGTAACTCCCAGAAATTTAGCTTGTCTTTTAATTGGAATAGCTTGTTCATCAATATTAATACTTATCTGTGGAATCGAGCGTTTACGGGTGAATATAACCGCTGAACTTTTCGGAGCACTTAGAGTTAAACCGTGGTTAAGAAGCCACTGGTTTAATGAGGACAAAGAGACATTCATGGACAGAGCGGCATCTTGGATTGAACTGCCAGAGACCAATAATGCAATATCGTCAGCATACTGAAGTATTTTACAGTTAAAATTTAAACAGGAAGGAAGGTCTGATGTATAGATATTGTAAAGGAGGGGACTAAGGACTGAGCCCTGGGGTAATCCTCTCCAAACAGTTCTCTGTTCCGGAGTCCCCCCAGGGATTCTCAACTGAACAACACGTTCAGAGAAGATACTGCAAATGATTTGACATATCCTAGCCGGGATTCTCAGCTTTAGCATTTTCTGCCTGAGAAGTGGGAGGAGGACAGAATCATAGGCAGCTGATATATCCAGGAAAACAGCCACCACAGACTCATTCCTGCTAAGGGCCAGTCTGGTCTCGGATGTGAGTATACCTACACTATCCGATGTACCTAGACCCTTCCTGAAGCCAAACTGAGTCCACGGTAGCAGTTGCCTGTTTTCTATGAACCATTCTAAGCGATTTTTAATTAAGTGTTCTAAAAGTTTTAATAGTATGGACGATAGGGCTATTGGTCTATATGAGCAATAGTCACTCGGATCTTTACCGGGTTTCAATAAGGGGATGACAACCTGAACCTTCCAAGCTTCGGGAACATAACCGGATGTAAAACAAAAATTAACTAAGTCTAGGAAGTATTGGTGACTTTTAGGGCCACCTTTTACGATAAAAGAGTAAGGGAATCCATCTACTCCAGGTGCAGAATCCTTAACATGTGAGAGTACAGTTTTTAGTTCTTCTGTTGAGAATGGTACATCAAGTGGATCATCAGATGTAGTAATATCCAAGTTAGTAAGAACGCATTCATCAACATTCGGTACATATGGTGGAGCAATTTTGATGAAAAATCGGTATCCTAATTCCCCGGACAGCGAATTAGATGCGGTTGGTAGATAACTGTTCCTAAAACATTTCAACTTTTTCCACACTAGGGATGATGGATTAGATGGACTCAATGACATACAAAAATTTACCCAACCTACTCTCTTCTTTTTTCGAAATAACCTCCTAAACTTAGCCAACTTCTGCTTGAAGGCAATGAGATTATCCTGGTTCATATTAGAGTTAAAAGTCTCTTCAGCCTCATTCCTGGACCTGATCATTTTAGTACATTCACCATCCCACCATGGCGGAGAGGGGATTTTCCTGGATGTGGTATTTTTTGTAGGGAAGCAATCATCAGCTGTAGTAGAAATGGTAGTGGAAAAATACTGGAAGCAGTCTTGGGCGTTATTACATTCGATTGGAGATTGGTGACCCTTAAATCCAATATTTTGCTATATAGATCCCAGTCAGCTGAGTGAAGTTGGTATTTTAATAGGGGAGATTGGGGTTTGTCGGGAAGGGATTTGGATGGTAACCTGACCATGATAGGATAGTGATCACTTCCGTAGGTCAAGTTCAAACGACTCCAAGTAAGAAGGCTAGCTATACTTGATGAGCAAAATGTCAAATCCACACAGCTGCGATTCTGTCCAATGGCTTGATAACTACGTGTGGCGCTGCCATCATTAATGACACATAAGTTAAGCTCATCCAACACATCTACCAACCCAATTCCAAAACTATCACATGTTTCTGATCCCCAACGATAGTGGTGACAATTAAAATCCCCCATGACTAATATAGGACTATTCACATGGATTAATAATTTTTTTATTCTTATGAGGTCATCAACATGTGGATGGGCAATATATAAGGAATAAATTATTATATCCTCAGCCTTAACAGCGACTACATTAATATTGTCACCAACCGAGGGTAAAGGAACAGGGGAAAATGACACCATGCTATTAATGAGCAAGGCGCAACCTCCATATCCATCAGATCTATCATCGCGTACATTGCTAAACCCTGGGACCCTGTAATTACTCTCAGGAGAAAGCCAGGTCTCTGCAATGCTACAGATGGATGGTTTATATTTATTTAGCAAATGTATAAGGTCTTGTTTCCTAGGGGTAATACTCCTCACGTTCCATTGAAGAAATGTAAGGGGATGGAACATTATTAATAAATTTTAAGATTGATGACAGTTTTAATGCAACGTGGTCAGGTATAGATTGTATTGGGTTGGACAAAACAGAAGTTAACATATTGGATAATGTATTCAGGATATTTGTTGGATTTTGCATACTTTTTATATTGGACTCTGTATTTTCCACTGGAAAAGCACACCCATTTCTTGAGGGGGAGAAGGAGTAGTTATGAGTTAGAGCATCATGGGCTTGTTTGTCGTAGCTCGGTGATAGTGGGACGTGTGGTTTGGGATTAAGAAATACCGTTTTATGTTAATAATAGGTTTAGGAGTCATGGACTGCCGGGAAACATCCGCATATGATTTTGAGACTGGGGGGAAAACTTGGCTAGCTTCAGCATAGGATATTGATTTATCTGCCATCAAAGCTTTAATACCCTTTTGACGGCCTAATTCAGGGCAGCTTTTATCATTTGCAAAATGGTTACCAGAGCAGAGCATACATACAGCTTCATCAGGAGAAATATCACAACCACTGCCTGGGTGGTCTCGACTGCATTTATAACAGCGGGGCTTAGAGCGACATATAGTACGTGTATGGCCAAAACGGCAGCAGTTGAAACATTGGATTGTCAGGTACATATATCTCCCCACAGGCAATGCTGAATAAAAACAGAAAACCCGTGTTGGTAGGACCTGTCCATCAAAAGTTAATACAACTGTTTGTGTCGGTTTCCATTCAATTGTGCCAAGTGAGTTAACTTTTCGACTTAGTCTCCTAGCTTTAATAATGTGACCACACCCAGAAGGAACTTTAATATTTTCAATAATTTCTTCTTCGGTCCATTCCGTTGGAACATCCCTGACAATCCCCATCCTGGTGATGTTAAATTGGGGGATGGAAGTATCATAATTTTGTTGTAAAAGTACACCATTAACAAGGAAACTATTTGCATCTTGGTATGATTTGAATTGGACAGATATTCGGTTTCTACCTAAACGTTTAATACCATCAGGGAGAATATTACTGATATTGTTTTTCATTAAGAACATACCAAACTTCACAGGGTGAAGAGTGGTGCCTGAAGTTTCCTGATCTTTTTGCGAAACATGGACAATATATGGTGGATTATCCCTGGCAGTGTATGCTTGTCTGCCAATGAGTTGTTTAATCACTTTAGGCGGCTTATTTATAGAGATTGGAGGGGAAAGGGCTGGTCTTTTTCTGTTAGTACTATCATTATACATATTTTATATTGTAAAATGAGCGCACAGTGTTCGCCAACAAACTGTCATGCAGTTTGGCGAAATCATTTAATATGTACCTAAATGTATCACATTTGTTATAAATAAATAAAAAAAATAATTAATGTTTGTCTCATTATGTTCACTGGGTAAGGAGACAGTAAGAACAGGAGTAAATTCAAATAAATCTCCATCAGGAGGATCAGGAGGCTTTTTAGAATTCATTATAGATTTATCATAAAAATTTTTGTTCCCAGTTCTTATCTTACTGTTAATCAAATTCAATAATTGCAGACAGAATGATCCGGGTTCAAATTGTTCTGTGCTTCCCGCTTCAACCGTTCAAGCACCAAATTCTTAGTTAATCAAAACAATCAATCGAAGTTTTTCCAAACAAAACTTGCTTGCTTCGTTTGATTTGATTCCAAGCTTGTTTTTTCGACAAAAATATTATTTTGATTCTTGTAATATTTTGATTTCTCAATCTATCTCTTGTACTTTTTCTAAATAATATTACACGTCACGTCATGCGTCAGTTCAATTCACTGTCAACCAGTTTCATATTGTATTTATTAGTAAAAACTGACACCTTGATAGCCATCTGCTTTAAGTGCCAGTTTTGGAATGTCAAACGCACACCATTTTGACACATTTTAACAGTTTCACAACTTTCATAGTGATTTCATAGTAAAAACTGTCAATTTGACAGCTGTCATGTACCTCAGGTACAAATTTGGGCTGAGTTGTATGGACTTTTGATGACCTCCTTTGGAAGTTTGTCTGTTTGTTAATCAATCACGCAAAAACGGCTGAATCAATTTGCATGAAGGGTACACAAATAGTATGTGACCGGGAATAACATATGCGCTACTTTTAATCCCAGAAAAATGCGGGAATATCCCGGAAATCCCGAAAATCTTTTTGTATGTGTTTAAATATACATCTTAAAAGTGTAAGCTCCCGTTCACATTTTATTGCATGAAACAAATTAAAATACATCGTGGATATTGAGAAATTTCATGATAACAAAGATACAATTTGCAGTGCAGTATAAATAAAACCATGCCAAGCCACCAACTTGGTGGTTTTTTGTACCACTAAGGTTTGTGATAGCCTAGTGGTATGGCTATTGGACTGGCAAGTCAAAGGTCTCCAGTTCCAATCTCTCATCCTGAGAGGAGACTCGTGCCCGTGTGTATGGAATGTACGCGTGTGCATTTATACTCTCTCGTTCAAAAGTTTAAACATATTGTATGTTCTTGTGAACGTGTTGTAACGTACTCGTCTCCCGCCAGGTGGCGAGGCAGGCGCGGGCGTGGGTGGGGTCGCCGGCTGGACGCAGCTGTCGGCGCCGCGACCTCCACACATGGCGCCACACTTTAGAGCCGGTGAGTTGCACTATTACACGATATGCACGAGAGGTAGGCCATAGTGGGAGTAATTCCACTCAAATTGGAGCTACCCGACTAGGGAACTATGGTCAACAAAAGAGTTAGGTATACAGGCAGCTAATTAATAATCTATGTTTTGATAAGGATAGTGTATTAATGTGTCACGCAATATGTGTCAAAACATAGGTATTGTAAGCAGCTACATAACTAACACTTTGGCGCGTAATTATTTATGTCAAAATCTGTATAAAAATGCATATTTCGTTTGCTATCTGTATACTTAACTCTTTTGTTGACTGTACCTCCGCCTTGCACAAAATCGAAGTAAAATAACACTGATTTGAGCTGTGTTGTGTTTCTTCAGTGAGCAAGGTTGCCAGTTCTCCACGAGGAAATGTTGTGTTTTGCAGTGGGGGGACTTTGACTTTTATACAGCCAACCCAACTATTCCTCTTTCAATACAAGGTCGGCAACGCGCAAGTGATACCATGGTGTTGCAAGCGTCTATAGGCTACGGTAACTGCTTACCATCAGGTGGGCCGTATGCTTATTTGCCACCTTAGTAGAATAAAAAAAAATTATACTCACTCGTAAGCTAGAAACATAATATCGGACGTGACCTAAGTCGGGATCGACAGTCGCGTCTTATACAAACTGCACCATCGTCTTTAGACGTCGGTGAGTCATAGAAACATCTTGCGCCCCAGATATCGGTCAAACGTTTGTAACATATTGCTTTAGTTTGCACGTGAAGGTCTTGACATTATTCACCAGATACAGGACCAATTGCTTCCGTTATTGGACACAACGTTTCATTCTCTGGCCATAACTGTATAAATTAACGCTAAACAATAATCACTTGAATGTAACAACAACTTAAGCCTTGACTGATAGTCTGTTTCTAGCTTTAACCAACTTGCACAAAATCAAACTAGTTTTATTTTCATATAAACCCGATACAGACACTTATGCATAGTCACAGCATAGTCTCGATGCACGGTTCCAAATTAGTCGTTTCCTATAGAGAAGAACCAGAAAGAAACTCCATGGTTACTCTTTTAAATTATCATTTTGTACAATGATGTTCGATACAATAATAATTATAAATTGGATACATAATAGAACAATCTAGAAATGTTGCGAAGATTGCATAATCGGCGAACTCCCCGCGAATCCTCTAGCTCGAAGTCATACAAGTATAGTTTGTTTGTGTAGTACTAAACGCTAAAATATGGTGTCCACAAACATCGTGCAAGTTTAAAATTCTAAGTGCCATCATTCCATTTACATTTATATATAGATTTTAATTGCTTATACATAAAAAAATGCATTTAAACCAAAAGAATTCTTGTTTTTAATTTATATCTGAAAATGTTGTGGCTTATTCCATAATAAGCCATAAAATATGAATCTGTAATGTGTCTTTTGGATTTTTATACTTTATTCTTGTGTCTTATTATCCTCTCAATATGCAATTAAAATGTTATTTGTTGCTTTTATGCGCTTTGGGTATGGGTCTCTCACTTTATTCATTTTATTAACACCCTCAACTTGAACATAAGATCAAACAATTACATTGATTGTTTATTAACGGTATATTGGGCTATTCATTGGTTGTGGAATTACAGTATAAGTTTACAAAAATGTCACTAGTTATAGCAATTTTTAAGACAAAGTTTTGTCGATTAAAGACTATTTCCATTTACAGAATTGAGAATGAGAGGACCTCCTAGGCCCCCGATGTCAGGTATGGCTGGACAAGGTTACCTGATAAGTAAGCTGGCCCAGCGCGATAGACTTTAAACTTACGTTGGTTTTTTCGTTTCCAGGTCCGTGGATGGATGGACCTGGACCGGGGCCGGGACCCGGACCGTTTGGACCGCGCTTCAATGGCATGGGGCCGCCATTTAACCGACCGCCGTTTGACGGACCGCGGCCACCCTTCGACGGAGGACCGCCTATGTTCGAAGGCGGGCCACGTTTCGAGCGACCACCGTTTGGTCGGATGCCGTTCGACCCCATGAATCGTCCACCGTTCGACGGACCGCGGCCGCCGTTCGATGGGCCGCGCCCACCGTTTGAGGGTCCACGACCACCTTTCGACGGAGCGCGACCGTTCGACGGACCACCGTTTGACGGCGACCGACCGCCGTTCGATGGTCCGCCGCGGTTTGACGGACCGCCGGAGTTCTTTGACCGTCCTCGGGGACGGTTTGACGACCGCGACACATTCGGTGACCGAGGTTGGAACGGTGACCGCGAGCGGGAGCGGGACTGGCCAGACAGACGACCTGACTGGGACGACCGCCGCCGGGACAGGAGGCAGACTAGAGACCACGAAGACAACAGATTTAACAGACCACAGGATCGTAATGACAGGAGGAAGACTTTTGACGATAACCAACCAAACAGGCCTAACGACATCCGTCGTGGTGACGATAATCAACAGAACAGGCCCAACGAGCCTCGCCGCGTTGACGATGCCTCACAACATAGATCCAGTGAGCCGCGTCGTGATGATAACCAGCAAAACAGATCCAGGCCGCCAAGAGAGGAGAGAAATGATAGAAATGAAAAGAAGGATAGGCGGGAAAGGGACAGAAAATCAAGATGGGGCGCCGCCGAAGAGTCTGAGTCGGCAGGCAATGGCGAAAGCGAAATACCGCAGGAGTCTATCGAGGTCGCTGCCATTGTAGCAGCTGCCGATGCCACCAGCGCTGAACCCAACGAGCGCGCCAATACTAGTCAGGATGAACAAAGTGTGCCAGTGGAGGCGAGCGAAAGTAATACTTTTGAAGAGACCGTGCCTGAGAGGTGCGACGAACCTCCTGAAGACATAACTGAGAGTAAAGAGGTACAGGAGGAACACACCGAGGAGAGGAGCTATGATCAGGAAAATGATAAACAGAACTACTCTCCTCCAGAACCATCTCCTCCAATGGAGGCGGCGATGGACGAACCTTCCAACAATTTGTATGATGCGGACGAAGCTGTCGACACCAGTTTCTCAGAACCCGCTCCTGTCGAAGAACGTACATCATCGCCTAGTCCTCTTCCTGTTGAACAAGAGTTCGTGGAACCAGTCAATGAGGTCTCAAAGACCGTCGACATGTTTAGCCCGGAGAGAGAACAGAGGGAGAATTCCCAGGAAAATGAAACTGGGGAATCGCAGAGCAGCGTCGAGAGCAAGGAAGGTGCCGCTTGACACCGGCGAAGATGGAAAGTCGGGTATTTCCAGTGGAAATGATTCGGGTGACGCGAGCGAGGCCCGAAGAGGATGTCAGGCGCGCCGAGTGGTAGCTAGGCTTCGGCCGGCCGAGCCCAGCCGAGCCCAGCCGAGCCCAGCTTAGCTACCACTCTACCGACCGCCGAAACCGTTATAACGCCAAAGATATTTTTTTATACACGAAACGAAAAAGTTGAAATATACGAGTGCCTTATTGGTTACCAAAGTGGTGTTTTGTTTTGATCGCCGGCACGCGAGGCGTAGAAGAGGAACGCGCCTGGGCACTCAAGTGGAGTGACCCGGGCCAGGTACGGTTGCTAATGATACACAATGATTCGTACGCGCGTCTAGAACAATTGCACGCTAATGCACAACACAAAGCGACTTTGCAACATGTTCGCAGGTGTCGATCATATACAATATTAACAAGATCGTCATTACTGTGAATCGCGATGTTCATTCATGCACCGCTTTGTTAACTTAACATAATGTGATATTTCAAGTATATACTCCACTAAATTGACAATTCTACATGTTGCAACAGTTAACTATCTAGTGAGAGATATGCACAATTGTACTCGGCGGGCGTTATTATTTTATTATTGCATAATGTCAAAATGGAATCGAGCAATAAAATAGTACAATAGTCTATTCAATTATATTAAGTAAAGTTCAATTATCAATTTTATTACACTTAAAATGATTACCATTTTGACATATTATATCGCTAGCAATGTGTGCAAAATACCTCGACGGCGGCCGCGTCACCCGAATCAGCCACGGATATACACCGAAGAGTTGCGCCTTACTACAAGAACTGAAGATTACTTGATATACTTAAACTGCTTACACGGACTCCTGTGTTTAGCCGTTCTGTTACGTCGATATTACGACAATTTTATTACGTTCTTTATTATTTTTTACTTACTAACTTCGATAACTCGAATTGTATGTGTATTTTTTTCTTTTAGCAACACTAGTTGCAGTAAATTAACTCAAAATTACCACCAAACATGTGACTACTCTTTCGCACTTTCTAAAATCTTAATAATTGATTTTAAAAATTTACTCTGTCTTAGGTATTTTGGTGGCGGTAGGGAAAGGATTTTAAAATAACGACTATTGAAATCTATTTTATAGATATAAACATATTTTATAAATTTATATAGGCACTATCTGTAGTTAAATTGTTTATGGATTTAGGTTTATTGTAGGCTGGCAATAAGCATATTTTACTTTTAAAGAACACAAAAGCGCAATAACTGCGCTATGTAGGTATATGCTTCATAGTATCAATGTTTATATGTATAATATTTTTATAAAATTATAATGTGAGTTATTATATCATTGAGATTTACCTACTCAATTAATTTGGAACATGTCAGTGTTAGGTATATGTTAGTTGTAGATAAACATTATTATTTCAATGCATGCTTCAATGTTTGTCATAATTGCTTGAATAAAAATTTTAAAAATTATATGAAACAATTTTTGAATAGATTGCGGAACATTCTAGAGTATTTTAGTGCAGCATGTCGCCGTGGGTCCTCAGTCGACGTGCGGGGTTCCTTTTGCACACATTGACTAGTTTGTGCCTTGTTTATGTTCACGTTACAGCACAGCATTGACGAGCCGTCAGAAAAATAAGTTCAGCCAACCAGACCAGCACGCCGTGTAGTTTTCAGCACAAACAACTAAATATTTTTAAATGTTGATAATTATTATTTTGTTTACCCTCCTTTTTATAAAAGTACTTAATCCGTCCGTAAGACGACACTCGGGCCCAAACACAGAGAAAAGTTCTGTTTATTAATTGTAAAATGAAATTTTAACCGAATTCGTAAACAATGTGTTCGCCGTTTGTTCAGTAGGCCTAAAGAATCATTTCATTGACAGTCTCCGACTCCCGACTACTCAAAACGCTTTTATCTTGAAAAGGGGTAGATGTATCAAATTGAAATTTATGTCAAACACTAAGGTATATATATGGTCCCTTGGAAATATAATATATAAATAAATATTCTTGGACAATTTTACACAGCCCCATCTAGTTCCCAACTAAGCAGAGATTGTACTAGACAATGGATATAATACTTATTTACTTTTTTTTTGTAATAAATACATAAAATATTTAAGAAACACTAGACAAACACGAACACTCGCATACATACTTGTGATTTGTGGGAATCGAACTCACGAACTCGTGATCAGCAGTCCGACACGCGAACCACTAGACCACAGACGTCAAAAACGTAAAGATTCCCGTTGTCCTACAATTGTTATGGCAAGAAGAAGAAATCTTGTAGCATGTAACGGCGAAATTAAAGGATGTGGTTTTTTTGCCAAATTACAAACTGGAGAGTAAAGGAAAACGTGTCATCTTAACTGCATTTTTTGAGTGAGGGGTAGGAGATCACAGAATCCTCGATGCTCAGTGCGAGTGCGACTAGCATTTCTCTGTTTTTTTAATTTCCCATATACTATGAGATGGTCCCATTAATTAAATTTATTTTCACCATCAGTTCTAAAAATATAACCTAGAGATGTTGCGTCGGTTTTTTTTTCTAAAAGTTATTAAAATAATTGCTCTTCATAGTAAAGTAGGTACCTAACTGCAGTAAAAACACCTAACCATCAATATCATCAACAATAAAGCTCAGAGGCCATACCACAACGTATTGTTGCGATCATTTTTAGGTTGTGAGAAAGGGAAGGCGCTATTTCATTTATAGAGTGACGTCCCTCTCCCCCAATCGGAAAACGATAGCAATATCAGGTTGTGGTACTGGTACTGATCCAGGCTTTGTAATTAAAAGATTCTAATCTTCTCGCGCAACTGCCATCGTTTTAGTCTATTTTATCATGCGTACCGCTGAAATGTGGAATGAGCTTGCCGAGTGGGTCTTCCCCAATAGCTATAATCTGGGTATCTAAATCTCGAGTGAATCGGTTTCTTCTAGGCAAGCGCGCTCCATCTTAGATCAGGCGAACTGGCGGTCAAGGTTAAATTAAGATGCATCATACACTACCAGAATAAGCCGACCTATGTACCTACGAAAAACCTACACAATGCGACGCAGCGTATTCTGGAAAGTTATCATTGGAAAATTAGCACGTCGTATCTAATGAGTTATGTCATAACTCATTTGCCTAGTGGTCGTACTTAAGCGCGATTGCTATGCTGGAGGTCCTGGGTTCGATTCCCAAATAAATATAAATAAATAAATATTCTTGGACAATTTACACAGCACCATCTAGTCCCAAACTAAGCAGCTTGTACACAAAACAAAGTTAATTAGTATACATGTAAACATGTGTGCAACTGGTGTAATCAGCGTGCAGGACATCATAACGCTGCTAAAAGAGACCGACCCTGACGACGTGCCGACGTTCGTGGCGAAGGATCTGTACAAGCTTCCTCCCGTCACCTTCGACCACGTCGATATTACGAGCCTTCTGAAAGACATCGTCTTTCTAAAGGCAAGCCTGGTGGATGTGCAGAAGAGGTTAGATGCATCCCAAAACACCGTCGCCGATTTGCGCAACGAACTCGTAGAGTTGCGTAAGACGGTAGCGGTAATTGGGTCACCATCGAGTGCATCGAACATAAACACGCGTCGCGGAGCGGGCCTCGATACATCGGTGGCAAGTTTCGCGTCAGCAGTTTTGTCGTCGCCGTCACTCCCGAACGCTGAGCCTGCAAAACGCGCACCGTGTGCGCCCCGCAACCCCGCTCCCGCCCCTGTGGCTCCTCCCAGCGTTGCCGCCCGAGGTTCTCGACCCTCCGAACAGCTGCTCGTATCAACAGCTCCCTCAACGAAGCCCGGGCCTGAAAAGGTATCAAAGCGGGCGGATGATGATGGTTTCGTGGTGGTGCAAAGGAGGAAGCGCCGTCAACGAACCAACAAGAACCGCTGCGGCACGGCTCCTGCTGAGCCGAAGGTAACTATACGTGCCGCGAAGCCGAACACTCCGGTATACATCTCCCGTCTACACTACACCACTAAGGCGGAGGATATTGTGGAGTACGTGCGTCAAAGACTCAAGTACACGCCGAGAGTGCAGCTATTGGAATCGCACCGCAACGTCAACTTCAAGGCGTTCGTAGTGCGAGTACCAAATTGTTTTCTGCACCTCGTCATGGAAGAGGACTTCTGGCCGCAGGACGTGGTGTTCCGTCGCTTCCGCGGACAAGTGCCACAAGAACGCACAGGGACTAGTGCTCAGTGAAGTGTTTTACTAACATAGGCTTAAGTTTCTGTATATACTAACACATTTTGTAATATTATAATATATATGTTAGTCTGTAAGGTATGTATCTATGGGCCAAAGTAGCCTGATAATAAAGAGTTATTATTATTATTATTATTATTGTGTGCGTATATGTACAGTGCGTAATATGCACACGCTTAAGCGAGCATTGATAAAACGACTTGCACACAACTACATCAAAACCAGAAATTAATCTCATACACAAAAGGAATGTTCGGTTTAACGCAACCGAACACCTTTTGCCAACGTGACACTTTGTAACTTCAGTGCATTTACAGACACCGAACCGTCCGGGTGCATTCATAAACATTAACAGTAACTCTAACATTACGTACTTAACATTTTATATAATAAGAACAATTTGTAGGAACCTGAATAAACATTACTTTTAACTATCATAATTCTTTGCATTTAATACCACACAACCTAGCGTCCCCAACATATTGGTCCTTCGAGCCGGATCCTTGCGCGTCGCGGTCAGTGGTTGTGTGAGGTGCATAGACTAGCATAAGTGAACAGTGGAGTGCTAGGATTGCAGTGGTATCCCGCATTGAATTAACTTTCGGAGACAACAGGAACATCAACGGTGGTAACATCCGAACAAGTAAGATCTTTCCATTTATTATCTATAAACCGGGAGATTTACGTATTAAACGACGAGCAAAATGGCAGACCTTTACGAGAGCCAGTTGGAGATTGCTATCGAAATTGAAAAAATCGGTGTTAATTTAAAGAAGACGGGTATACAACGAAGAACCTTCGAATATTTGAAAAAGTGTATGGATAATTTAGAGGAGTTCTGGAAAGAGTACCAATTTAATCATGATCGTTTGTCAACGGAAGTAAGTAAGACTCATGCTTATTTTGCGAAACAAGAATTTGAAAAAACTAAGAAGTCCTATCAGGCAGTGAAATCCCTAATAAATCAAATGTACCAAAAGCTAATGGAGATCCCGTCGGGAAGTGAAACAAAGGATCAGCTAACAGAAAGTAAGTCTAATCAGGAGTCAGAGGAGGAACAGTTGCAGCAGGAAGACGGCAGGCCTCAAGAACTGGGCCAAGGAATTCGTCAACATTGGATGGTAAATCAAGGTACCAACAGTAAATTGGATGACATGCTCCGTAAGCAGGCTGCTAATTTTAAAGCGTTTAGAAGAACCGTGTCAAATATCAACCTAGAATCAATTTCCGACAAATGGGAGTATGAAGACGTCCTAAAATCACTGCAAACAAGATGGTCAGCAATCGATACTTTACATTGGGAGATCGATTCTGAAATAAATGACGAAAACAGCGAATATGAAAGTACTTTTGTCAGTCACGAACAACAATACAACAGTTTGAAAAAAGCCATTAACACTAAAATGTGGTCTGTTTCTCATAGAGAGAAATCCACACCTAAACTAGAGATACCAATTTTTAACGGCAATTATAACCAATGGACATCGTTCAAGGATTTGTTTCAAGAAGCTATACATAACAACTCTTCGCTTTCGAACGCCCAAAAAATGCAGTTTCTGAAGGGAAAAGTGAAAGGAGAAGCCGAAAGGCTCATTCAACATTTGCCAATCAGCGTTAATAATTATTCGGTGTGTTGGGAAATCCTTAACCACCGTTACAACAACAAGAAACTAATATTCTCTTCTCACATGAACATACTATTAGGCCTACCTAACATGCCTAATCAGTCTTTACCCCAAATCAAGAAACTACATGATACTACCTTAGAATGTTTACATGCCATCCAGAACTTGGGCGTCGATACAACATCGTGGGATCCAATGGTGGTACACATTCTATCGCAAAAGTTGGATTCGACGTCATATACAGATTACATAGAGTCTCTTAAAAATTCGCGAGAGCTGCCAACTCTTCAAGAATTTTTAGATTTTTTGGAAACTAAGTTCATAAGTTTAGAAACCGCTCGTCGCAAACAAGACAACCCACAGCAGAAACATTATTTTCAACATAGTCAGCCTCAGTCTGGAAACCCTAAAAGACATAATTACAGTACTAATAATAATAATTTTAATCAAGGTAATGGAAATAATGGGTTCTCCAAGAAATCATTACACGTGGCAAATATCAAATGTCCAATGTGCAGTGCTGAACATGGCCTTTACAATTGCAAAAGTTTCCTTGAATTATCGGTCGAACAAAAACTTAACACTGCGCAGAAATTACAAGTGTGCATCAATTGTCTTTTTAGTCATAACGGCAATAAGTGTACATCTACAAAACGATGCCGCAAATGTACTGCTTGTCATAACACGTTATTACATGACGCTTTTATAAAAGCGCCAAACACTCCGCCGCTGGGAGCTCAAGTTACGAAACAAGCAACTAAACATAATGAACACTCAGTGAACACTTCCCACGTGTCACTGGATGATTGCGTGGAAATTTTACTAGCTACTGCTCTAGTCAAGGTCAGAGCTGCTGATGGTACCTATCACATCATGCGGGCGCTTATTGACCAGGGCTCACAGATATCGTTGATAACTGAAAATGCTGCTCAGTTATTAAAGATTCAGAGACAAAACTGCAAGGGAATCGTTATTGGAGTAGGCGAAAAAGAAAGTAACTGTAAAGGCACAATAAACATAACATTTAAGTCCTTGTATAGTGACTACACCCTTATAACAAATGCGTTAATTATGAACAACCTTCTTAAAAACCTCCCTAACAGCACGTTTACGAAACCATCGTGGTCTATAACAGAAAACATAAACTTAGCAGATCCGGAGTATTACATAAGTCGCCCTGTAGACCTACTACTCGGAGCAGAGGTCTACGCTGACATCATTATGGGTGGAATTATAAAAGGAGAAAATTCATCGCAGCCAATCGCTCAACAAACCCACCTGGGGTGGATATTGTGTGGAGGCGTGAAAACATTTCAATGTAATGTGGTTTTAAACAACCTGGAAAACATACAAAAATTTTGGGAAGTGGAAGATATTAGTGAACAATCAAACCTGTCCTTAGAGGATCAAGAATGCATTACATTTTATCTCAAAACAACTAACAGACTTGAAAACGGGCGTTATGAAGTGAGACTACCGTTAAAAAACAACATAAAAGACAAGCTGGGGTCATCGAGACAAATGGCTTTGGCTCAGTTCAGAAATTTGGAACGCAAGTTTAAAAAACAAGATAACTTAGCCATACATTATAAAACATTTATGAAAGAATACGCGGAACTACATCATATGCAACCCGCTGTCCTTGGTAACATAACGCCGGAATGCTACCTACCGCATCACGGTGTTCAACGCGAAGAGTCCACTACAACAAAATACAGAGTTGTTTTCAATGCATCGGCTAAAACTTCCTCCGGGTTTAGCCTTAACGATTTGATGTATAAGGGGCCCAACCTTCAACAAGACTTGCAGTCATTATTGCTGAAATGGAGGCAATACAAATACGCTTATACCGCCGACATCGAAAAGATGTACCGGCAGATAGGAGTACACGAATTAGATCAACCATTACAAAAAATATTTTGGCGTGAAAGTCCCGAACAGCCTCTACAAACATTTCAACTAACCACGGTAACATATGGAACAAAGGCCGCTCCTTTTTTAGCTATAATGACCTTAAAGAAACTAGCAACAGATGAGAAAAACAAATACCCTGACGCAGCCCAGGTGTTAGAAAGCTCATTTTACATGGATGACTTAGTCCATGGATCTCATTCCATTGACCAGGGAAAAAGATTAATATCCGAACTGATTACACTGCTTAAAACAGGAGGGTTTAATTTAAGAAAATGGGCATCAAACAAACAGAACTTGCTAGAAGATATAACAAAGCATCAAAATCCTGACGAAGACGTTTTTTTCAATATGAAATCCGACACACCATCTAAAACCCTGGGTCTGTGCTGGAATTCAAGTACAGACAAATTTTTCTTTCGTTGTGATTTTGGCAAACAAACACTCAAAACAACAAAACGCACCTTATTATCCGAAATATCGAAGTTGTTTGACCCATTGGGGTGGTTGACCCCGCTTTCAACAAAACTAAAAATAGTGTTCCAGAAACTATGGAAAAACAATTTACAATGGGACGATGAAGTGTCCGAGGATATATATAACGAGTGGTCTAAAATCAAGGCAGATATTGACAGCATACATCGCTGTGAAATACCAAGGTGGTTACAGAATAGCGAAGATGACGTTATCGAAATTCACGGATTTTGCGACGCATCCATAGAAGCTTATGCGTGCGTAGCATATGCGCATATCAAACAGAAATCAAACATAGTACTCATCGCTGCAAAGTCTAAACTAGTACCCCATAAGAAAGCTTTAACATTGCCGAAACTAGAACTCAGCGGTGCATACTTACTTTCAAAATTAATTAACAAAATACAACAATGTTTACCTAACAAACTAGAAATCTATGGATGGACCGACTCTATGGTTGCGCTCAGCTGGATACAGGGAGAGGCTAACCGCTGGAAACCTTTTGTTGCAAATAGAGTTAACAAAATAACAAAAATAATGCCCCCCGCGTGTTGGCGTTATGTAAAATCAATTGATAATCCAGCTGACTGTGCTAGCCGTGGTATCATGGCCTCGCAGCTGGTTAAACATGCCTTGTGGTGGCAGGGTCCCACCTGGCTACTAACATGGACATCAGAAACTGACAATGAAAAACCAACATATGAAACTAACGAGGAAGTTAAGAAGATTACCAAAAAAGTAAACATTGTGCAAGATAGCCCACATATTATCGATCAATTATTGGAAAAACATAGCAACTTCAGCAAAATAACACGTGTATTAGCATGGGTACGCCGAGCGTTGCTACCTACACATAATCGTAAACAATTACCGAGCTATCTCACATTACAAGAATTGCGCAACTGTAAAACAAGTATAGTCAAACATGTGCAAAATTATGAATTTAGAACGGAAATAGAAGGATTAAATAAATATGGAAAATTAAAATCAACAAGTAAGTTACTCAATTTAAATCCATTTGTCGATCAAAACGGATTGTTACGTGTGGGTGGCAGATTAGAGAACGCAAACGTGAGTGAGGACATGAAACATCCAAAAATCATACCTCATAGCTGTCGATTAGCCGATCTTTTGATCGACGAAGCGCACTTATTAACATTTCATGGGGGACCACGTGTAACCCTAGCAAATCTGCGTCAACAGTACTGGATTACGAGTGGGAACAATGCAACCAAAAAACGCATACGAAGATGCGTAGTCTGCCGCAAACATGAAACAGGCAAACAATATCAGTTGATGGGTGACCTCCCTGAAGAAAGAAGCAACCCTGCCCCTCCATTCTATCATACGGGAGTGGATTATACGGGATTTGTGGAAATCAAAACAAACAAGGGCCGTGGAGTTAAAACTACCAAAGGGTACGTCGCAGTCTTTATTTGCATGGCCACTAAAGCCGTCCACTTGGAGCTGGTTTCCGATTTAACAAGCTCAGCCTTTTTGGCCGCGTTAAAGAGAATGGCGGCTAGACGAGGAGCTCCACGACATCTCTATAGCGACCAAGGAACAAATTTCGTAGGAGCAAACAACATCCTTGAACAAGAATACCAACAATTACAACAAATTTTCAGCGATAGTTTCTTAGCAGAAGTAACTGAGCTAAAAATAGAGTGGCATTTTAATGCCCCGTCCTGGCCTAGTGCCGGAGGCTTATGGGAAAGAGCAGTACGAAGCCTTAAGTTCCATCTTAAAAGAGTAATAGGTGTGCAGAAACTCACGTTTGAGGAGTTCACAACTATTCTTGCTCAGCTCGAGGCGTGCTTAAATTCTAGGCCACTGTGTCCTATTACAGAAAACATAGAAGACCTCGACTTTTTGACACCGGCACACTTTTTAACAGGCAGATCAGGATTAACTGTCATTGAAACAGAACATGACGCAAGAACAAGATGGTACTTAATCAGAAAAATATCTGAAGATATTTGGAAAAAGTGGAAAGAAGAGTACTTAAGCCAACTAACATCAAGAAGCAAATGGTTGAAACGGCAACGAAACTATGAAATAGGTGATTTGGTAGTTATTCAAGAAAACAACATACCAGCCGGTAAATGGGCTATGGGAAGAGTAGTTGACCTCCATCCTGGCAAAGATGGAATGGTCAGAGTAGTATCTTTAAAAACAAAAAATGGAATAATAAAAAGGCCGATTATAAAACTTTCTCTATTACCTATTAAAACAGTTGACGAACCAAAAGAAGCGAGCTATCAACAAAATGATCAGAAACACAACAATCAAACAAAGGAAAATTGTAAAAGGACACCTAAATCAAGTCGAGGGAATTTTATTTCGGTGGTCCTGGCCTTAACATTCTTTATGACACTTATCAGTAATACTTCCGGAATATATAATATCACACAGCTAAGAAACAATCAATCATTGTATTTTGATTCAATTGCCAAAATGAAGCTAGTTAGAGATAAATGGACCTTAGTGGTCTATTATGATATGGCACCTTACTGGGAAGGGACAACAGCATTCAAAAAATTAAAAACTCATTTAGATAAAACATGCACTTCAATTGATAGCGGTGTATGTAACATGATAGTGCCGCAACTCTGGCACGAGTTCGAAGAAGTACGGTACTATAATATGCTACTGATGACGCAACCATTTAGCCCGCACTCCAGACAGCGCGAGCGCCGGGGCCTTATCAATGGTGTCGGTTACGTGGCTAACTACATGTTCGGCGTATTGGATCAACATTTCGCAGAACAATACACTAAGGACATTACCCTTCTCAAAGAAAATCAACAACATATGGCTAAATTATGGAAAAATCAAACATCTATTGTGGAATCAGAATATAACTTACTGCAACGAACAGAGAAAATAGTGTCTAGTCAACATAAAAACATTAATCAACATTTAAATAAATTAGAAAACATGACTAATGGAGTAAAACTAGTAATGACAAACTTGAGTCTAGCACAAGACCAGATAGTAACAGCACTAACAGCGAGTACTTTGCTACAAAGCTTAAGAAGAACTCAGGATGCTTTATTAGACACTTTAACTGACATTCGCCACGGTCAGTTCAATATGCACCTATTAACACCTGAACAGCTCAAGCAAGAGCTCAATGTGATTGCCGGACAGTTGTCCGATGACATAACTTTACCCATAGAACAAATTGATGTCAGCAAGCTATACCGTTTGTTGCAAATAAAAGCAAGGATGACTGAAAAGTACTTTATATTTGAAATAACATTTCCACTTATCAGCAGATATCAATACAAATTATACCGAGTCATACCGATTCCAAAGCAGCTTACTAAAAATAATATGACGAACATAATTCCAATATCTGAGTACATTGGAGTTAATCTTAAAAAGGATGCTTACGTGACGTTGCACGCCGAGGATCTCTCAGCATGTGTAACTCAAGAAGAGGCTTATATGTGTCTTCTAAAGAAACCTATTTACCATCTTGGTAATGACAATAGTTACTGCAATCTCAATCATGAAACTAACCAATGTAAGATAGAACAGAACTTATGTACAAACAAGTGGATACCGTTGCATAATCCTTCCGAGTATTTATTTTACAGCTGCAGCAACTATTCAATTAAAATAATTTGCGGTGAACATGTAACAGTTGAACCTATCAGTGCAGCTGGAGTAATATATCTTGGACAAGGATGTGTGATAAAAGGTCCCGATTTCACCTTACACTCTAATACAAATTTTGACAACAGCTTAACTATAAACTCAAACATCTACGTACCCAAAATTGATCAATTAAACAATATTATCAACGTGAGCATTCCAACCCCGATAGAAACAAACGCCCAGAACAACACCTACGATAACGCCTTCAACGACGATTTACAAAAACTCTACAGCCAGATTAAACAGATGAAAACCGTCGAGATAGAATCACAGGATATCCTCTCACCTCACGATATTCATCATTACGCCGTTAGCTACACCCTAATAGCAGTAGCAGTGGTGGTAGCGGTCGCGTTCCTGTGGCGGTGGCGAAGACGTCGCATGCGACGGGCCCTCATCAATTCAGACATCGAACTTCAAAGTGTTTACAGCGTTAACGCTAGTGCTAGTGCGCGCCAACACAACAAGGCTGACCGTCAGCCCAATAGTCAAAGTGAAGTGCAAGTGTGTGTTGCTAAAAAACAAAATAAAGCATGTTCACCAATACCCAAGAAACCTTTAGGGACATTAAGTTCGTAGTAAACGCGGAAATGTGTCTAAATAAGAATTGTTTTAGTATAAAGATCACCTTATTATAATGTCAAACATATATCTAGTTATCATCTCATCTTCATCTTTGCCGCCCCGGAATATGTTCGGTTTAACGCAACCGAACACCTTTTGCCAACGTGACACTTTGTAATAATTTCATTGTACGAGTATTTTAAGTTTACTTAACTTTTGTAACTTCAGTGCATTTACAGACACCGAACCGTCCGGGTGCATTCATAAACATTAACAGTAACTCTAACATTACGTACTTAACATTTTATATAATAAGAACAATTTGTAGGAACCTGAATAAACATTACTTTTAACTATCATAATTCTTTGCATTTAATACCACACAACCTAGCGTCCCCAACAAGGAATATGATGCAGTATTTTAGCTAATAAAATCATAGCTTCCGTGGCGTTGCGGTGAGGTGACTGGGATCGTAACAATATGCGTGTCGTGTTCAATTTCTAATCACGGTAGAGGAATTATTATTTTTGTGTTGATGTCATATTATTTTTTTGATTTTATCTTTTGAAAAAGTAAATTGTGTAGTCAATCAAACCAAAAAAGCGGAAACTTTTTTTGATTGATTGACTTGTTTTTATTGATGTTCTATTGTTTTTTTTGTTATTTAATAAAACTAAAAAAATATATTAAAACATTTAATCAACTAAATAATGGATCGATTAATAGACACAATAGAAAAACAATTTTATCGAGCCTCGAAAGAATTATCGTTTCTTTATAGGGACGGTTACTTTTTTATCAGTTAATAAGACAAAATTTTTGTTGTTTGATGTGTAAGGATGAACATAATATTTCGTTTAATATTTTATTTAAATCCATTCTTGCTGGCAATCTCTCCGGCATTACGAAATAACGCTTTATTTTTTAGCGTAAGGTGTTCATTCAAGTAGATAGAAACTGAGGCGCCTGAAATTCCTAATTGGTCAGACTTGATCATCTTAGATTTACGGTAGGCGCTGAGCAGGTTATCACGAAATATCCGAGATTTAAATTTAACAATAGTATTCTTAGGTTTGGTATCTCTTTGCTGCGCATGAGGGACTCTATGAATAGAAATAATATCATTCTGTGATACAGGTAGATTAACAACATTTCCTATTGTTTCCATGATGGCAAGCAAGTTTTCACTGCGTTTTTCGGGTAGGTTACAAATTTCTAGGTTGAATTGACGAGCTTGCTGCTCCATTGAGTCGACCTTTGCTTCAAGTTTGACTACCAGTTCATTACTGCTACTGCGAGCCAAGTTGTCTAAGCGCTTCCTAAGCTCCTTATGTTCATCCTCCAAGTTTCAAGACGGGTTTTCATCTCTTCATAGTTAGTGTTAAAAAATTGAATAGATTTTTCGATCTCCAGATTAGATTTTTGAATAATGAGATTCTGTTGTTAAGTTCAGAAACTTCTAGAACCAATTTCTTAAGAACAATATCTTGATGGGTTTTCCAGGCAAGTAGCATGTTTTTTAATTCTTCAAATTTGTCCGCCTCCACAAAGCTACTATCATCGCCTCGAAAGCGTTTGTTACTTGGTCTTGTTGTAATATTAACCAAATCGTTGGTATTGGTATCGGAGACTGAGGCGACTGGAGAAAGATTAGGTTCCCACTGGGTTTCCACCAATACGCAGGTATTAGGCGAGCTCCGTGGAGGTGAACGCATCATGCGAGGCCTAGTTGAAAAACAAGCTAAGCAGCCACCAGTCTATGAAATATACCTACAAGGAAAGTGTCGCCTTCGACAGCCTAGCTATTTCAAAAATGTATCCAAGTGTGCAATTAGCCCAGTGCGCACGCACGCCACATCCAAATCCAGCAGGTGCAGGGTAAATGCAAAACTCTATTAAAGTTTTTCTAACTTTAAGTATTAGAGCGTGAGTTTACAAAAATAGTCTATCCCACTCTAGCTCCACCCACTGGGCGTAGACAACAGGTAAGAATACTGTAGGAGCAACAAGGAATCGAAAATATCACCAACAACCAATCACAGGCCACAGCACTATAAGAAACACACTTATTAGAGTTCACAGAGCAATGCGCAACACGTCTGTTCGCTTCCAAGTTCCAAGAACGAAGTTAAACTGTGAGGTACTGAGGTTTGATCCTACGGTATCTTGTATACAAGTCGGAGGCGTTGGAAACGGTGCTAATGCTGCTATAGTGACAGTGCGAAATAGTGTAACCAATTGAACCACATGACTTAATATTTAGAACTATTATAGTATTAACCATACTATGTGTATTGTTGTTGGTGTGTGTGTAGTGGAACTCGCTCGCTTGGACGTTAGTATGCGTACTGATGTGCATCGTCTTATTAGTTTACGCACACAATAACAATGGCAGTTATCCATGTATTGATGTAAACTAATTAGCTTTTTGGACTGTACTATGGGTACCTACCTACTAGACAACGGATATTTTTTTTTAATGTATATAGTTCTAAGTAATACGAAGTATACGAAAACAGTTCTAAGAAACACCCAGACAAACACTTATGATATGTTCGTCACATAAATAAGTGTTCCGTGAGCATCGAACCCACGACCTTGTGACAAGCAGTCCGACACTCGAACCACTAGACCACAGACGTCGTCGAAAATATTATTGATTTTTCTCTAACATTCTCAGTAACACCTCAGTTTGGATTTGTGCCCGGTTAATGGCAATAGGTTCGCCCCCGAGCAGTGTGCGCTCAAGTAGTACTACACCTCTGCCTAACCATTCGGGGAATGCAGGCGTGGTGGTATGTGATTTAACCTACTTCGAGTTTATGTATCACAATGACAATATATTTGCAAATACGTAAGTTTGGTAAATTTGCTGAGGCCGACCTGCCTACATTCATAATTTATTAAATTTTTTGACTCTCACGCGGGGAAAAGAATGAATAGTTAGTTCCTAATGAAATTTTTTTGATTATTAACAAAAGATTGTGATTATTATCAAATAAAATAATATTATAATAAGATATTATTTTATTAAATATTTAACGATTTATAAAACTAAGTGTCGTGGCTAATATTTTCACTTAGATAGAGTAAAGTGGAAAACTATTTTCTTCGTCGGCGTAGATGATAATTTCTTTCTTTGATAGGTATGTAAGTACTACAAGTATCGCAACATTTTGTTCATAAACAGACGAATTTATTAGGTATGATTTTTTTAGACTGTTTATAAATAAATATCCTGTACCCAAGTATATTTAATTTTATCATATTATTATGATAACCTTTGCCAAAGTAATAATAATAAAAGAACCAGGGGGTCCCTCTTGTTGATTATAAATGTAAAGTACCTATAATTATTTTAAATAGCGGCTCATGTCATGACTAGAAGTTATAACTGCGCTGAATTAATCACCAAGGTCAAGTTGTGCCAGCCGCGGTCAGTCTGTGGATGGGACGAGCCTCGGAGAGTACGTAAAGCCGTCAGTCCCGGTGGTCATACGAACAGCTATGACACTGTTAGTGGTACCTAGGTAAAACTCGGTAGAAGCCCAAAAAGCCTTTTAACCTGAGGATATCAGTCTATCCTCAGGATATCGGTATTACCCAGAAATTGGGTTGTGGAAGTCTGAAGGCAGTTTGTGAAATACTGATATTCAGCCGCATCCAGTTACACTGAGAGCCGACCCCAATATTGTCGGGGACAAGACTGAGGATGATATTATTTTTATTTATTTACTCTTTAAAAGCCCACTACAGTGACTTTTTATTATTCGGAGACATTACTTTACAACACTAGAGCCGCTAGCCCGCTAGCGGTAAATCCACACGCGTTAGCCCTCGAGCCAGATTATTGTACAATTGTACATTGACAGGTACTTGACATTATGATGGTTTGACATGTATGGATGCATTCATGCATGACCGACATGACATGAGTCATGACACTGACAGTTTTGTTTGTGTGAAGTAGAAATTCTTTTGTTTTTCGGTATAAAATTTGTTCAAAATTATGGCTGATATTCAAGTAGTTACCCAGGATTTTGTTAACGTGCATATCACGAAGTCTGATAGCGACGATGCTGCCCCTGTCGAGAGGAGATTTAAGAAAGGGATCACTGTTCTGGAGTTTAAGGTTAGTATGATTCACAGATTTTTTATTTTACCTTTTTAATTAATTAAATACTGCAGATAACGCACACCTGAGACTACGGGGTCATAATGTTGCTAGTAAATCATCATAACAATCTTGTGAGCATGACTATGTCTAAATAAAAATGTATTTCTAGACAAAACTGGAACTGGTATCCGGTGGCTCCGCTGCTACTATGAAACTGAAGGTTTATGACAAGAAAAACAACTATGTATGTGACATCGACAATGATGACGCCCTCCTTGGCTCATATCCTATCGACGATGGGATGAGGATACATGTTATTGATAAGTTTGCATTGGTCCATGATTTTGGATCTTCGGATAGTGCTGAGAGGTAAAAAAAAATATTATTCAATAAAAGATATACAATAATTATTATTGTAGTCAATTTTATGTATGTTTTTTAAAAATATCAATATCTTTTAGATTCCGCTTATCTGAAGAAGAGTATGAGAAGAAAGGAGATACTCTTCGCTCATTCCTGCAACGCAACCGGCTCGGCAAATACAATGAGGAGGAAATGTCAAAGCTCAAAGAACAACAGCAGAAGGAACTTGAAGAAGAAGCCAAGTATAAGAATTTATAATTTTTTTAATTTTGCTAATACCTTTGAAAAGTTATTATTGCATGTGTTTATGTAGGTATCTTATGATGTTTCTTCAGCAATAGTTGGCTTGTATCTGCAAATCAGACATCAGCTTTCAGCTGTAGCTTAGTCCAATATTATTTCGTTAAAATATTTTTTTATACAGATAAAGTAGCTTATAAACAGCTGGCTTGCACATTTTGATTGCCTCAGTCCGGTTAGTACCAATATTGACATAACAATTGAGATGAACCTGTGTAGCTGGTAATAACCTGTAAATGAATGTTGTGTACAGGTTGGCAGAGTCGGTGGTGGTGGGAGCACGGTGCGAGGTACGAGTGCCGCAGCAGGCAGTGCGGCGCGCCACGGTCCGGTACAACGGGCCGCTGGACGGTGCCAAGGGGATCTGGATCGGCGTGCAGTACGACGAGCCACTTGGGAAGAACGACGGCTCGTGAGTATCTACTTTGTGACAAGTATGCATTTGGATTTGTGCCTGATTAATGGCAATAAGCTCACCATATCGTCGAACCGAGGTTCACCTCTGCTTAACCCTTTGGGGAATACAGGTGTGATAATAATTGTGATGGGGGGTATCAATATAATATTGTTATGTCAAAAAATAAATTATGTCAGACAAGACTATATCCGTTAATAATGTATTATCTAAAAAAAATATTAATTGAATAATAGCTCTTTTCAAGTAGGTCTGTCAATATATTTTTAAACAATTTAATTGTGTTTTTTTATAAGATATCAGGAATTTTATTATACATAATCCCTATTATGTAACAACAAAATCATTTTTCTTATGTAAAGCAGTATTACCACCAATATTTCTGATTGGTCCTTTATAGTTTTGGATATTGAAGAATATACAATCCTGGAAGTGTCAAAAAGTCAACACCATTAGGCCTTAAACATAATATGTATACAGATGTTGATCATGTGCAAAACACAGATTGCCCAAACAACAACATTTATTGGCTTCCTATATTTAAGCCATCTTGTTTGGACTAAAATATATTTTATTTTCTCAGAGTCCTTGGCAAGCAATACTTCACATGCCCTCCTAAGTACGGCGGCTTTGTGAAACCGGTGTACGTGACTGTCGGCGACTTCCCTGAAGAGCAGTTCGACCTGGATGATGAGATCTAATCGCTAGTCGCACATTAGACGCGGTGGTACGGAGGTTCATACAACATTGGTGTAGGGTGAATTATTGTGACTAAAATGTGTGGTTGTATTGGGGATGTATTTGTATCATTTTTGTGGTCCAATGTGTAAGTTTTTTTAATGTTTCGAAATCCTTTCTTAATAGTCATTAATGGGTACAAAAATTGTTTTTTTATTGTATATAACATCATTTAGTGATTGACAAAATTAATAATAAAATACACAGTTGCCAATGTTGTATGAAACCTAGCTATTATATTTTTGTATGAGCACTGAAGCTTGTTGAAAAGCGGAAATTATACACCTAAGCTTTAATATGATTTAAAAAATCTAATAAAATAATAACGCTTTGTTTTAAAAGGCGCGCGATGATAGTTTTTACGAGGAAATATTTTTGAGATATAAAATTTTGCATACTAATATCGGTAATGGCGAAAAGCGACGCTAACTCATAAAGATGGTAAAAAAGATTTACTAAAAATAAATCTATATAATTATAAAATGTCTGGATGTGATCTCATGAGGCAGAAAGAAAGATAAAGAACGTGGGCGTCTCGTTTGTGTTTTTGAATATTTTTGAATGAATTATTGATTATATTATATAATGTCGTGTGTTTAGTTGATATTTCTCGAAATGACTGGGAGTAGTACCTATTCAACTTACATTAATGTTTTTCTGCCATTTAGGTATAAATATAGCCATAAATAATGTTTATTTCTAGAAATATCGACAATACAACTGATATACTCAATTGCGCAATTATTTCTACAGAGTGCATATATAATATTGTCGTCAACATTCCATCGAGAATGAGGCTTATTTTAATTATAATCATGTGTGAGATATACATATGTCGGACACATACATATCTTTGCTTTGTAACTTTTTAGGTTGTAACATTCAATTATGTACCCTATTTTATAAATAATAAACAGAAATATTGAATTCTTGCTTTTTTTTGTGTAAATATTCAGCTATAAAGATAGCTATAAACATTAATACGGTTATTTTGGTCTATTTTTCGGAAATATAGGCTCCATATGTTTAGTCAAAATCATGCTCTCCGTGTTTTTTTTTTATATATATGATTCACGACCTCTTTTGGGTGAAATAATAATGATGATGAATAATTCAGAAAAAATATAAGTACTAAATTTTAATTATACAGTTAATACGATAGAGAAAATAAATAAGCTTGCTAAGCTTATTATATTATATAGTTTGTTATTAGTTATCTGGTTAAAATTGGCAGTAAATAAAAATACGATTAATTGTTAAAAATCCATATTTAATAACTATTATTACTTCACTAAAACTTCCTTCTCTTCAGTATCTCCGGTCGCCAGTTGATCGGGTGCGTTTCCTCGGAGGCGGTGTCGTCCTCGCGGTAGATCTTGATGGTCTTGTCAGCCTCCGTGGTAATCAGGCGGGAGCCCGACTGGTCGAATATCATTGAGAAGATACCGGCTTCCGAGTCCATTGAGCCGGGTTGAACGGCCGCCTGAGAAGAGAATTTTTAGATACGTTAAAACCAAGTTGCGACACAGATAACTATAACTTTGATGAAGAATAATTAATAGGCATGATCATAACAATAAAATCTTGTATTCACTAGGGGCAAATGTCCGGCGACACTGAGAACGAAACTACACGAGGAATAATTTGCACTGACTTCACATACATCTAGCGACACTGTTGTAAGACATGTCTTCTAGTTATTAAGGGGCTTAATAGTTAATTACATGGTAAAAATGTGTAGTCAGCAGACTGATGTGATATTCATTTATTTTCAGAATATCAGTATTATTTCTCAGAAAATTGGGTTGTGGAAGTCTAATGGCAGTTGCTTTGCGTAATATACTGATATTCAGCCGCATCTGGTTAGACTGGAAGCCAACCTCAATTCCAAACCCCAAATTCAAATGAGTTGTTAAAATATAAGAACTCACCTGTAACCTCTGGAAGTTATAGCCAGTCCTCCAGTCCCAGAAATACATGGTTCCGTTATCTCCTCCACTCACGAGCACACCCTCAGGGTTTACAGCCATACAGTTGACAATCGCATTGTGACCGGAGAGGTTCTGTATGAATTTTCCTTCAGGACACTTCCACTGCTTGATGTTATCGGGTGAGGCCGACGCGAACGTGTACAAGGTGGGGTGTACCACGATGGAACGCACCGACTTCTTGTGGTTTGTGAGTGTGCATAGTGATTTGCCTGCTGCTAAGTCCCACAGACGGATTGTTGAGTCATGAGAGCCGGTTATAATCTGAAAGAATTAGAAATGGTGGACTTACTCGAAATACTTTGACAATTTTTTTTTTATACCATTAAGGTGGAAAACAAGCATACGGCCCACATGATGGTAACCGGTTACCGTAGCCTATAGACGCTTATAACACCAGGGATATCACTTGCGCGTTGCTGACCCTGTAAAACGAAAGAGGAATAGTTGGGTTGGCAGTGTAAAAGGGTTGTCCCACCACTGCCAACACGTTTCCTCGTGGAGCACTGGCAACCTTGCTCATCGTAAGGAACACTTCAATTTTCTGCAAGGCGGAGGTACTTCCTCAGTCAGGCTCCAATTTGAGTGGAATTACTCTCACTATGGCCTACCTCTCTTCTACATGTTCATGAAACATATTTATCGATTTTTTGTAAAGTTGTTTGTTACGTCAAATAAATATTGCATTGGTTGCCGAGATCTGATCAGCCGCATCTTATTAGAGTGGAAGCCGACTCCAAAGTAGTTGAAAGCTAAGATTATAAAAATACGGAAAAAACTGCCCAAAATTATAAAAGATTTTTCTTATAATGTTTTTAAAATAAATTATTGGTGTACATACCTCAGTAATACTAATAACTGACTAAACAGTTCTGTAACTAAGGCAGATGAACAATTTTTTTTGTTAGTTAAGTTTCACTATGTAAGTTCTTTTGAGTTCTTTGAAATAATTTATTTAATTTGAACTGTGGCCCGATTCACGTAATTAAAACCGTAGCGATGTCGCAACGACTTCGTTGAAACAGTTTTTCTATTCACATTCGTGATCGAATCGTTTTCAAATCGTTGAACTGTATGATACAGTTCAGTACTAGTATTAGTACAGTTATTTTTCAATAGGACGACTTCTAAATCGCTCCGATTGACGGATGTGAATAGGAAAACTGTTTCAACGATTCAGTCGCTGCGATATCGCTACGTGTTTAATAACGTGAATCGGGCTACTGTACCTGTGGTTCAGCGGCCTGGCAGGCGAGCGAGGCGATGGTGTCGGTGTGTCCGGTGAGCGTGTGGACGTTGGCCTTAGTGCGCATGTCCCACACTCGCGCCGTGGCGTCACGTCCGGCCGTCACCAGCACGTCGATGGTCGGGTGCAGCGAGATCGTGTACACCGCTGACAAGTGCCCGTGGTAGTGTCGGATCACCTGCCTCACACAAAAATATTATATTAATTATCCTTCTTACAAAAGATAGTCTAACATATAATATTTTTACTTCACTTACTTAGAAAGTGACCCATTACTATACTTAGACTAGGGGTGAAAAAAGAGAAGAGCTACTCTTTACAAACTCTCTATAAACTTATATGAAATCCAATATTAAACTGGTTTTGATACATAAATAACTTAATATTGAATTTTAATTAAAGTAAAGTAATGAAAAATAGAAATGTACTCGATAAATTTAATGCAATTTTGTTTAATAAATTATTATCATAACAAAGACAGCCAATAATGAAAATTCAAAAATAGAATCTGTGTTAATTTGCGCGCTTTCGTGGCCATACAAACAAATTTTATTTTATTTTTCGTGACTTGCAGAATAGAATTACATACATACTTAATTAGTGAATAATTTATTAAATGACATCCACAAATTATAAAAATAATAATAACTTCTTGATTAAAAAATCTAAATAAAGTTATATTTAATAATTATAAGTACATAATGTAAACAGTGCTGGTAATTTCGATTTGCTAATAAAAACAAACAACAGAATGAGGGTAGAAATCAAATTCCAAGCTGTCATTTATAAAAATAGTGCATTCATGTTCGTGGTTGTCAAGAGCGGGTCCTAAAACATTGTTTGATAACACAAAATACTAAGTTTTTTTACGTAAGATTCACGATATCGTTAGTATTTATAGTTGATATTTGCAGCTTATATCATAGGTAACTTGCCTTATTATATTCCAAGTCCCAGCATTTCACTTGTCTGTCTTCCCCACAGCTGAATAGGTATGGATGTCTTGGAGATACTTCTAGACCTAAGGATACAAATAACATCTAGTTCGTAAGATTTCTGGTAAATATTATGAAATATTTCAACTGCGTAAAAAGTTATTGTTAGTGTTGTTAAAATTGTTGAATAACTATGGAGACATCATCATAAATTATAAGGACTTTAATTTCCAAATATTTATGTCATTTGGGATCTCATCAATAAATCCAATATTATAAAAAAAAGACTTATAAAGACAAAAAATCTTTCACAACTATACTAACAATAAATGAATTAAGCACCTTTATTATTAAAGGCACCCAGCAAAACTTATAATATACTGGTGCATTTATAATTAATTTATTTTTTAAATTATTTAATATTCAACTCACCTCTTACAGTACTAACGTGTCCAGTGAGTGATACCTTCAGTTTGCCGCTCGCCAAGTCCCAAATCTTTATCACTCTGTCTGCAGCTCCTGAGATTCAAACAATCATGTAAGTTAATATTTATTTAATGCTACACATTATATGCTTGATATTTCTCTTATTACAAGCTTTTATTTAACCTGCAATGTTTGTGTGCAAGTTGTTTTTTTTTAGAAAAGTGTCCATGGAGAATATTGGCCGATTCTTCTTGATAGGATCAACTTTACTAGAGTGCTAACTAACGTTTCATTAATGCTTGAAAAGTTTTTTATAAATACAAACTTAACTTTTACTATTTATTACGTCAATCTGGTTTACAATAATCAAGCAACAGAATGTCATTGGTAAATGAGTGAATAGGTTTGCATTTTGTGGCCTTAGGTTGCTAGGGTTTGCTTTTTTGGTCAGATTTCGCAACTTAAACTACTTACATCTCTAAAAATATAAATCATAGGTACCTGTAGCAAACCACTCATTGCCTGGTTCTACTGCCACGCATCTCACCCAGCCAAGATGGCCTGATATGACGCGGAATAACTTCCAAGGCGCGTGCCATTTAGGTTTAGGCATCGTTGGGGGCTTCCGCGGCATAGCCAGGGCGCCTGCGGGCGGGGCCGCGGTGGGCGCAGGACCCGTGAAGGGAACGAGGGCGGCTTCTGAACCTAGGGCTGCCGATTCGGCTAAATCTGCTGTACAAAGTAATAGTTAAATTGTAGCAAGTTAAGTACATAGTTTTACCACTACAAATAGCACACTATTACAACTTCTATGTATATTGTAATACTTACCCCTCTTATAATTATTTAAACAAAACAAGATCTATTTAACTAACATTTTAGCAAACAAAATATATTAAAAAAAAAAAAAATTCTAGTCTACAGACTAGTCAAATGTGGCAGACTATTCTTATAATAGTGTACATTAAAGCATATTCTATGTAACTAAAATTGCATCTTAATACATTGGCATAAGTACAAAATTATAAAGTGAAATATTACAAGTACATAACACAACAGCTACAGTGTGAACCACAAGTAATAACGACTGCTACATAATTATGTTCATTTAAAAAGTATAAACAAACCATAGAATGTGGGTATATCTCGCTCTTCTTTGGTAGGGCCTTGAATGTAAGGAAAATATTAGCCTTTAGTAGTAATAGTCATATAAAAAGTCAAAGATACATAGCAAATAATGTCGTAAAAATGTTGCCCTGAAGAGAAGTTTAAGACTTAGAAATGTAACAGTTAAATGTATGTACACACTTTTGAAATCTCTAAATCATTTAGGTTCTATCTAACATACCTTGTAATATTTCTAAGTCACTTGCATTGTACAATTGTTTTATGTTTTCCCAAATAAAAAAAATATATATTTATATATCTTTGGATCACACAAAGATTTGTCTTAGGTGGAAATCCAGCACAACAGTAGTATCTCAGTGAATACCTTAATCACTACACTAAAGGTGCAGTCATACTCATTTTAACTAAATAGTTCCTAAGTGAATTTAGTGGAGAACAGCACTTTAGTTGTTAGTATTCTTAGTTTCTATATCAATAGTTATAGTGTCAATTAGATAGGTTAATAAGGGTGCCAATGAATCAAGGTTTTCATAGTTACCAATGTCATGTGTTGCGTCTGGTTGAATCCTTGCATCTTGTTGCTTCACAGCCTGTGCTAACTGAACTGTGTCCAATACTTGTCCATAACTGTCGCGAGCCTTCACGCCTTTTAGAATTTTCTCTCTGTAAAATGTTTTAGTAAAATATATGTCCTGAACATTGATCTGATGTGATCAACATGTAAAGCCATATTTTATGCGAGGGCAATGCTTCCTCTGTGAAAAGATTATTGTGTCAAGAATTGGCAATTTATTAGAACTTTGTTGTGCTCTAAGCTTATTTATTATAAGCCTGTTGTGTTTCATTATAGGGTAAAGGCCTCCCCCCTAAAATACACTACTAACTTTCCTGTGTGCTGAACTTGTATACCAATAATTTTAACAGCTACTGCATATGAATAAATAACACCTATGCTAATACTTACGCTTTTTCGTCAATTGGCGGCAACAATCCTTGGTTAGAAAGAAACATATCATGAGACCTCTTCAAAGATCTAAACACCAAAGTGTGTACCGAGTGTTTTATTACGTCTTCCGACATGTTGGTATTTCCTTACAGTATATTTATTGAAATAAACTACAAACTAAGTTTTAAACACTATGCAAATATCAGGAATAGTGTAGTTTTATCATAGTTATTGAAAAACTTGGTTAGCAGTTACAACTTACAAACACTGCATGCGACTTGATGCGCGTCATGTCAAGTAGTAAGTAGATGTCAAAGTTGTCAAACGTCAAAATTGGCAAGTGTGAGTGTCAGTGTCACTGTCAAAAGGTCAATTGATTAACTTCTGCGTCTAGAAACCGATTGGCAGTGGGGGAATTTTGACCCGTATACTGCCAACTCAACTATTCCTCTCTCGTTTTACCTACAGGGTCGGCAACCGCGCGCCTGTGATGCCCCTGGCGTTGCAAGCGTCCGTATGCTACGGTAATCGCTTACCATCAAGTGGACCGTATGTTTGTTTGCCACCTTGGTGCTATAAAAAAGCGCATGTTTGGTGCGGAATGGAATTCATATTACAAAGAAGGAGATAGTTGCAACTTCTGCTGCCAAAACCACGAACAGGTTAAAAAAAAAAATTTGGTGTATTAATAAAAATAACGATATTGAAGCTCAAACTTAGCTATTGTTTTCTTTAACTACCATCACATTTTATTATAAGAAAAGGTTCTTAACGGCTATCGACGTCTCACGGGTATGTTCATTGAAATTTGCAAAAATCGTTCTCTATTGGATGCTTATTAACATAAAAGGTATCAACTGTCAAAATTTCAAGTTTGTAGCCCCAGCGGTTTAAGCTCTACGTTGATATGTCAGTCAGCATAGACTAATATTCAGTCAGTTAGTCAGGTCGAGTAATTATAATTATATGTATAGAAAGATAGGCAACCAAAGAGTCACATAAATAATAATATTTTATTGACAAGTACAAAAATTCGTACCTAGTTTTACAGACGCTAGCGTTATATCGACTTATATAGACATATAGTACTATACCACATTGTGAGAATGACTAGAAATTGTGACGTAAGTAGTTTATATGCGACTAGTTCTACTGGCATTTACATTGCACACAGACCAAAATAAAACTTATTAATAAACTATTTTATTTACACGAAATCAATGAGTGACTACCGAGTTACAATTACTTTTAAATACAGAGGCTATTCATATGGACACTGATGCACTTCGTTAAGCTCGGTTCTAAAACCTTTATCAACTACGTAATCAATTATCGTGGTTTTCATACTTCCTTCGATAAGTTCTATCTAAACAAATAACTAAAAAATCTTTTGCGTTATGTATTTAAAAATAATATATTTTTGCTTTGTTTTATAAATCGTTTTATACTAATCGAAAGAAGTATAATAACTGTTTATTCTATTATGCTATGGTTATGAATTTTTCAATATGGCCTATAATTATGCGGATAAAAGCGTATCTATTATAAAGTCCAGAGCAGATTTTAAAACTTTAGTTCAGATTCCAAATGTCTCGAACTAATGATGTCAGAAAAGAGTGGTCCTCAAACGAGACGATCGACATTGGAGTTTTCAATTGATTGCCAATCGTAATCGATATCGGTAGCATCGGCGACGGAGAATACCGCGCCACTCTCGGTTCAGATGGCCGATTTTTCAGGATTATTTGCATCACTAACACGGCGGGAATGTGGGGCCCTTCTTAGAGTGCGTGGCTGGAGGTTCAGGGGAGGTAGATTCGGGCGTTCGATCCTTGTGGGAGAGGAGACGAGGGGTCTCGTCCCACGGCGAAGTGTGTCCATACCATTTCGGAAGTACTCTTCAGTCCTGTCGCTATAGCTTTCAATCAATGGAGCAGGGTCTTCGTATTCTACGTTGAAATGTCGGGTGATGGCCAAGTCTTCGGGTGGGCCGAGCTTATAGAGTGGAGGCTCGACGCATTCGTAATGGTGGTCTTCGGTCTCATCGTGGGGGTAGGTGTCGGCGACGAAATGGCGCGTACCCCGTGGAGTCAGCGCTGCCCACAGCACGCGAGAGTCAATGGCTGCACTGCCGTATAATGCGTTTGAGCCCGAAGCTTTGCCAGTACCGCTTTTACATCCTCCTCGGGCCCTGTCGAGAAAAAACCCATGAGATTTTTTCCAACTGAAAGTAAGAAAATAAAATATTACAACATAAGAATTAAGAAGAATGAAGATGAAGAGATAAGTGCAGACAAAGTGGAGCGCTCTATTAAGAAGGAAAGAAATAAGTAAAAATGTTGAGTCTCAAAGCAGTCAGAGCGTAAAGCAGACTTTATAAATAGGCAGTCACCTTGATTTGTAGTACTTATACCAAATCGAGTGGATTTTTCTAAAATTCTATATTTGAAGAAGTCTACTTACTCTCTACATTTGAGCAGGAACAGGGCTAACAGTGCAGCTATGCACAGAACAGCGATGCAGCATGTGATCAGCACTAGGAACCATGTGTCGTCATTTGTAGCGGGTTCTGTAACAAGTTATTTATTCCTTATTGTAAAGATACCAACAATTTGCCGGCTCATTGTAGAACCATATCAAGACTTGTCTTGATAAGCGGCTCGATCCTCGTGAGCTTCATCGGCAAACTATGTACCTACATATGGATACACAAATTATGCTTACGCTCCAGTATAAGTTGAATTTGCGTGTTTAGGCTTTTCGTATAGGTACTGAGAGCTCAGCTGATACTGGAAATGTATAGCACGATGTGTGTGTGGCTACACATCAGTACCTGTATGTACTTACTGTAAATTCTACTATGCGTTTCAAATAAGAATAGGAATGTCAATGACCTCGAATGACCCCGATCTGTCAAAAAAGTACAGCTTGCAAAGAAAAATAATTTTATATTTTGAAATTTTAAAACTTTATAATATATTTATAAGCAGTAATACAAAATCCAGAACTCTCCGAGTTAATAAAAAGGCGCAATCTGCCAAAAAACTATATTATAGACAATATTTTAAACTTCAAAACTTCAAAGCCATGGTAGCTTTGAAGTTTTGAAGCTGCCACCCTATAATTGTTATTTAAATCCAATTGAATATACCTGGCACTTGATAAGCCTAGGGTAGCTGAAAATAACACTGGAAACTATTGATTCAATTAGTAGTGACGATTGGAAAAAGAAATTAACTACGTCAAATGAATCGAAAATAAAAACCAAAAAAGGTTTAAATATTTCAAGACAACGATAACTTTAGTTTTATTATAAACACGGATAATAAAATATCTAATTTTCTTCTAAATAACAATCGGTGAAATATTTTAAATGCATCAAAAATATTATTTCATAAATATCTGTTTTGCTCACCCTACCTAGCTGGTTTGAATTGACAGCTATGACGTCACAAGATTGCTGGAGGTCAGTCCTATTTATAATTGAAACGCATAGTACAAGCCTTTATCTTGTAAAGGTTTGTAAATGTCTGTATCCGCCTTTACGTGTATCAATTCGGTATTGAATTAGAACAATATCTACTTATCCACACAATCAGGGGATAGCGTCTTTACAAACCTTTCAAGGCAAACTACGACAGCAAACAAGATCTTAAATCTAAATCATATATTTATTGCATTCACGTAGTAATTAAATCCCCTAATTATTCTCACAGATTGGTAATTCATTCATGCTTTACATGACTGGAAAAAACATACCACTTAATAAAGATTTAGAACAATAGAAACAACATACGTATCTCACCATGTCTGGGTAGCTCATGGTATTCCACGCCGGGGAACAGCGCGTTCTCCTCGTTGTTCCTGTGAGGAGGGCATTTCGAGGCGCGGCACGGCGGGGTCAGGTTTGCGGCGCTGGCTAGGAACGCCGGTAGTGGTGGTGGCGGCATGTGCAGGATAGAGTCCGGTGGGGGCCCGAGGGACAGACATTCCGCCCCGCATGACATCCTGGGTAGGATAAGAATCCTTTTTTAATTTGCACAATCGACAAAGCTAAATTGATAATATACTTTTGATACTGACTTGGAGACTGGAGACTCCTTTTCATGTTGAAGTCAACGGATAGACAACATAGATACATAAACAACATTATTTTGTGAAAATCAACAGTTTTTTTAATGAGATTTTTTATTAAACTGCAATAATATTAAAACACTAAATAATTTTTAGAGAAACCTGCATTTATACCTAGTAGATTTTAAAGTATTGATTTGTCACTAGCCTTCGACTAGTCAGTCAGCTAGGAAATGCCGGCGCTCTACTATTATTAATTAATTATTGACTTTGTCTTCAAAAGATCTATTTGCAAAAAATAATATCATTTATCTAGTTAAACTAACTACAATATTTATTATATTATTTATGACAACGCAATTATGTCGCTAAAGAACCATTCTAAGCTTAGAAGAAATCTGACAGAAAAAATAACTGAGTAAAAAAGCACTGAAAATGTTTAATTTAAAAATGTCTTTGTTGCGCCCTACAGGGTCAATAATTGTTTATTTTTATTATATTAACCACCTGTATTGTACATTAGGGAATGCAATAAATAAATATGAAATAACAATGACACTGATTCCGATAATGAGTCTCGCAAGGAACTATCTTAGACCTTATAATCGAAAGTACCTACATAATCATTTACAAACTTAACGAAGTGTAGTTACTTAGGTATAATTATGATTGATATTATAAAACATTACAATTATATTAAATTAAGAATATCCCAAAAACAAGAAAATTATTCAAATTAAAGAAGAAGAACTAAAATTATTGATTTTACTTTAACTAAAACGGCCGCAGTTAGGAACTACCTACTTACCCCTTTAAATTTAAATTTCCAAATAATACATATTTTATGCCTATGTCGCATATATACATACAGAGCTCATAAGATTTTATTAAATACCTAGGAATCATAAATATTAGTATTATGACATAACATTTATGTAATTTACATTTCACCTAAAGAAAATTTTGTATCAAGAAATTAATTCACATAAAGAAAAAGAGCGCACGAAAATCTTCAACATATTTCGTTGAATATCGATGAAACTCGATCTATACTAAGTGTTAAACACAACAATAGCAAACAAACTTACTTTTTAACAATATTTATGAATTTTCCACACAAAACAGATGCACTTTACACAGTTCTCCTATTACACTTGCTAAAAATTTGGTCCATTGGATGCAGGGCGCAGGCGCGACACCCTACCACGTCATTATCAAACCACTAGAAACGAGGCGACTCGTTCGGTCTCATTCGTTCCATTGCTTGTTTAACACGGTTCTTGAAGTAATAACAAAACTAAAGCATCGATGGATGTGAAAGTACAAGCTTTGCTCGGCCGTTGACATTTATAAGTAGTCACATAATAACAGGCACATTATTGATTCACGCACGCGCGGGAAGGGATATACGACCCTTGAATTAGGGGTGTAAATAAAAGCTTTCAAACGATGCTGACATAATATTGCTGTCCCTTTCTTCTGTAAGATCTCTGGGGTAAAGTAAAGAGTGGAAATAATGTTTTAGTTTTGGTTTCAATGATGGTGTTTGTGTGACTTAATTATACATGTTATAAATTCACAATATTGACTGGATTTAATGAAGAGTTTCGAGAAAAGGGATTTCATGACACATAATGATAGTAATTTAAATTATTGATACACCATACACGTAATCACTACAATAATAACAGTTTTCAAATTTTGTTTTACTCAGTTATTAAATTTTAATTATGTGTAAACAGTATTACAAAATAAAATTAATACGTATAGAACCATTGGGTGTTATAGAAACTATTTCAGAACTATGAATTTAAATATGAAATTCTTAAAATGAAAAATATTATATACGTTATCATCCTCATATTTATATCCGTTACAAGTATATAATATAATTAACCAATTGAATGAATAGGTAGGTACGTTGTAGTGGTCGAAGTTTGCGGCTAAGTTGAAGTTGAGGGAAGTTGCATTTACTCCACAAATTATAGAGCATCAACTTGTGTCGTGGTTTCTCTAGTAATCAGTGTGAGACGTAGTATTAATTGAAATGCACGCTATTAGTTAGCTTGCAATGTCAAGCTTACAGCTGATTAGTATGGGAGACAAGACAGTAATAATATAGAGCATGATGGAAGTGTCTCGGACTATGGAAATATGAAGAATGGCAAATATAGGTTAGCATAAGCTGGCATCATTAGGTCAGTGGTTCTTAAACTACGGACCATGTTCCTCCTGGTGGCCACCTCTGGCGTGGTGATGTGTTCCATGTTCGGTGCCACCCGAATTATTTTTCTGATAAATAAATTAAGATCAGTCCCCTGGCACTCATCCTGGAATCCTAAGTTGTCTATGGACCCCAATTTAAGAAACATGCATTAGGTAATAGTTATGTGGAAACACTGGCATCACGTCGGGGTCAGACCAGTGTGGAAACACTGGCATCACGTCGGGGTGACCAGTGTGGAGAGGCGAGGTGTATTGCCCCTCCGACGAAAAGGGAGGATCCTCCAACCAGGCGGGTGTTATGCCTGGCGGGCCACTGCCCAACGGTTGATGTCGGGCGGTTGTATATATGCAACTTTGCGTTGCGAATGTTGCTTGCGCGATTCAGGCCTTCGTAGTTCTATGTAGCGCGGTAGATGTCGCTACAGTTACTATCCTACTTCCTATCCTACTAATATTATAAATGTGAAAGTTTGTGAGGATGTATAGATGGATGGATGGATGAATGTTTGTTACTCTTTCAAGCTAAAACTACTGAACGGATTTTGATGAAACTCTACAGTATTATTATTTATACGTCAGAATAACATGGGCTATAATTAATAAAGATTTTCAGTTAATTAGCCAAATTACAACGATAATTAAAAGTAATCTAATTATCGTAATGCACTGTTGGATAAAGTCCTTTCCTAACATATGTATAACATCTGACTACTAATTCAGCGAAACCCAGGTCCGGTCATTTGTGTATACATTTCTGGTGGTGATATTTCCACACTACGTTTGCCAAACAAAAAGATAAATATGACCTTTTATTTAATTTCATCTTTGTTGTTTGATTAGTTCGGGATCACTGAAACACACGCTAATTACATTTACAGAAATATCTTGTTGTTTGTCTGTGTCAGGATAATTCAATTGAGTCCTGCGTGGACTGCGAATTAAGTACATTGTTTAATATTGCGATAATAGACTTTTTGAGATAGTAAGCAAGCAGGCCGCCTGATGGTAAGCGGCAACCGCTGACTATAAACGCCAGCAATACCAGTTAATCACTTGCTCGTTGTCATCTTGCAACCTTATTTTAATTTTGCATTACAAACATTTTATCGTATCTTTGTAAATTATAGTTTCACTAAGAGACTTAGTTAAAAATCATTCATACTTTAAATCATAACAAACAATTTAGTGTTCCACTGCTGGGCACAGCTTGCCTTTAGAGTTTCTTTTTTTTATTTAATGAAGCAGTGATAGCCTTGTGGTGTGACCATTGGACTGCCAAGTCGAAGGTCTCGAGTTCGAATCCAAGGCACGCACCTTTGACTTTTCGAATTCATGTGCGTATTAATAATTAATTATCACTCACTTAAACGGTGAAGGAAAACATCGTGAGGAAACCTGCATACCTTAGAGATTTTTCTCGACGGTTTATGAAGTCTGCCAACCCGCACTAGGCCAGCGTGATGGACTATAGCCTTATCCATCTCAATCTGAGAGGAGACCCGTGCCCAGCAGTGGGACAGTATATGGGTTCATGATGATGATGATTTAATGAAACTTGGAGTTTAAGACACGTGGACTTTACCTCGACTGGAATTTCAGGAATTTTATGAGATTATATTATTAAAAACACAGTTTATAAATGATAAAAAAATGACAAATGATATTTATTTCTGTAAATAGATCTTTTAAGGACACTTTTACAAGTCAATAATTAGACTAGATGGCGCCGGCATTTCCTAGCTGACTACCGATAAAAAGCACCTGTATTCCTAGACACTGTAAGAATTGTATCGTTTTTTAAGAAATGAGTTCTATTGTAATAAATGTAGGTATTTTTATTAGACCCACTGTAATACATTACGCTTGACTTTTTTTCACGTTGCTGTGTATTTTGAGATTTCCTCAAAATGTTAAACCTACCGGATATGCGAAGTAATTACTCTCATTTTCGACTCTTCTTAACAAATTTTTCAAAAACTCTAAGCTTTTCGTCAAAATAACGGTTGTATTTAAATTAAAATTGTCGTGATTAAAGGTGCCGATTAAGGAAATACCGCGAGCAGCCGGTACTCTCATAAATTGACCAAAACGAAAACAAACATTACATAAAGCGGCCATGGTATGACGTCAACAAGATGGCGCGTCCATTGATAACCGCGCCGGGCTGTGCGCGTCACATCCGCTCGCACTGCGCATGCTCCCTGTTATACTACCATTGATAGAGAGTGGGGCGTTTTATATTTTGCGACAAACTTTCGATACGACTTACGATTCCACGACGATACGATACGATTTACAAAGTTAAAAAACCCGACTGCATAAAAACACTTAAAAAAAAACTAAAAAGACAAAAACAAGTCTAGTAGTCCAGACCTATGTAAAGTAATATTGAATAAGTACACCATTGAAATGTTTTCATGATCGATAAATACATAAAATAATAAATTATAACGTAGAATAAAGTCAAGTGACTTTATTCTACGTTATAATTTATATTAATATTAAACATTTCAATGGTGTACTTATTCAATATTACTTTACGTAGGTCTGGACTACTAGACTTGTTTTTGTCTTTTTAGTTTTTTTTAAAGTGTTTTTATGCAGTCGGGTTTTTTTAGTTATTTTAATTACGTAACTTGTTTCCGGATTTTTAGTGCAAAACTACGAAAAATCTGCAGACGCTTAATTATCGTTTGCGAAATCTTGCACAAGTAAATAACACACCTTAGTTTTAACTAAGATTTAATTCTTGTAACGAATTGAGGTCATGAAGGTTATTCAGAAGTCTTCATCATCTTTTTCAGCCCACGCATTAAAGCGCATAAAATCCGCCATTTTGTTTTTTTTTTTAATTTCTACCCAGTGACACTCGTGCCATCAAGACAAATCTAATGAGGTATCATTTATCTAAATCGGTTGCACCGTTGAATAGTTACGAGCGGACATAGGAACGGACATACATACATACACGTCAAACACATAACCCTCCTCCTTCGGCAGTCGGGTAAAAAAGTGAAAAGTAGCGTTCGGATATTCTACGCAAAGGTTCGCCTTCTCTTTTATGGATAAATATACAGGCGAACCGTGAATGTACATATGTACACTTCTGCCTAACCCTCCGGGAATACAAGCGAGATGGTATGTTAAGAGTAATGTTCAAATGTAAATAAAAGTAAAGTACCCAGTAAATCTTATCAATTATAGGTTCACGTACAAGTAAACAGTTATACAGGATGTATCAAAAACCCTGTCCGATCCTTAAGGGTCGTATAAGGTGTCGTATTACGTACACAAACACGTAAACGATAATTAGATACGAGACATTTTTTTTTCCCCGATTAATTTAAATATAATTTAAAAAAAAACTAAACCTTTTACATGTCAACACTCAATCCACGAAATAAAGTTTATTCAATTCGATCTACACTAGTGTCAAAGAAACCGCCCGAGCAATTTGCCGCTTTTTGATCCTTTGTCATGTGCCGCCAGCCCGCTCTGTCGCGTGCCGCCAAACAAATTTAATGCGAATGAATCTTACCTACTGGGCCTACACGTAGATATTAGCTGATATCGATTAGGCATAGTTATGTTTACCTAATAATTGACGTTCTTTTGTGTTTTTCATAAGTATCAGCTGTTACGTATTAGTCATAGGGATGATTACCTCCTACCGGGCCTACGCGTAGGTATCAGCTGGTATCGTACAAGCATCGTGATACCCAATACTTCCGCTTACGCGTGGGTATCAGGAATAGTGTTGCTTACCTAATAGGTACTTACCTAAATAATTATTGACGTTGTTTTTCAAGAAACAATGAACTAAATGTATTGCTTTGTTAAAATTATTTTGTAAAACATGAACTTGATATCTACAAAATTCTGCGATCGTGTTCCATAAGTGAACTTCCAATAGGTACTTACTGATATTCCACGTCGTGTTTTCGTGGTCTTTCGGCATTAGGGTAATGAGTCTTGTACTCATTCATGGACACTGCTTGACACGTGTTCGTACACGTGTACACGTGAACTTCAAGTTCATGGAGACGTTGGATACACGCTCCGACGGCACTGGCATACCTTGCCTAGCAAAACGCAACCCATACTCTCACTCACTCGTAGTCTTTTCGAACATCTGCATAATTGCAGCATAAGCACATTGGAACACGACATTGACAACAGATTGGAATACGACATTACTCACGGTACGATAGGTAATCGAGGTGTTAAGAGATTCACGGACGTCCGATCGGAAGCGAACTCTACGCGAGACTGACATGTCAAGGACAACAATTGGCTTACACGTGCCGCTCTGTAGGTAGTTAGGTACAGTCTGTCGGCGACGACAAAGCGCGCATGGAGCGGCACCGCTTGGCGGCATCCTTTGAGGTAAAAATGAAAAATAAATTGGTAAATATTAAAAGATTTCGCCGCTGGGTGGAGTATTGTCAACTTATGAAATTTTCCCATATTTAGTGGAGAATTGTGTAAGTTTATTAGAAGAAGAAAAATCGATACTTTCTGGTTTCTTTAATATCGTATTTTTATTTATGTTTATTAGTAAGTATATAAGAAAAGGAATACGCCTCTTTCGGATCGGACAGGGTTTTTGTTACATCCTGTACAGTAACTGTTTGGTTAATTTTAAAAATAATACTTATTAAACGTTAAAATTATAAACTCCACATAATGTTAATTTAAAATTATATAATTTCTGTAAATATCTTTTATAGACATTTTTGTAAAAGTACTTCTTTTATTGGATCAAGAGACTGTTTGGGTTAAATATATCTAGCATTTCTACAAACGACACATTCATAATTCACATTCAATATCAAAACGCCATTAGAAATAGTTTCTGTCATTTCTTCAACTTGTTTGTTCGGAATATGTTTGAAAGTAGAAATTGCTACTCTCCGGGAACATAAAAATATCAGCTTATACAAAAAATAACTAAATATTACTTACTTATTGGAACTTCTTATAGACAACTTTTTTACGAAAATTGTACCATGTACATCTTTTTCAATAAAGTTAAAAAGAATTGTCATATAATATTATCGTATGAATCGTGACGTAGTATGTAAAAGGAGTTTTCACAGTGCAAGAGCAGCCTCTTTCGCCAGCATGAAATGTAGGCTGTATGTGGGCTGTTTCAGATGCCGCCCTTACCGCCAACCGCACGGACGAGCGCTCGCACCGCGGAATAAACCGCGAACTTCATTTAAATTTTCGTATATCGAACGATTATTAAAATTATTTTCTTGATTTTTTTTATTAATTCCGGGTTTGGCGATACATACAGAGACTGCTTAAAAACTCTTTGGTGAACTTCCAAGAAAAGATTTTTAACGTAAAGCTCGGTAAGTTTAGTTTTAAATACCTATTTAATCAGTTATTAAATTACTTACTTACTTTTTACTACAAAAAAAATATTTTACAAGTGGAAGCTGAAATAAAATTATATATCTTTATTTATTTAGCTATTAATATATTATCATTTTAAAAAAAAACAAGAAATAATATTATAATAATCTGGATTTATAATTTATTTCTATATCTACAGCTATGTACTTATTATTTCTACTAAAATACCCTTATGTATAGTTAACATAAATTATAAAATATAAACCGTTAAATCAGCTATATTAAAACTTTTTATTAGTCACTTTGTACCGAGATTTCATGGTCTACGGCGCGTAGCAAATTAGCTACGCTTTCGGTGCTACGCGCTACGAAACTCTCGTAGCGTGAAAGCGTAGCGTATTATTTTTATATTTAGCAATAATTTGCCATAAATTCGTATTTTAGGCTTCAATTTATACATTTTCTTAGTAATATAACGATATGCTCAATCAAAAAGTATTTACGAGTGCAAAATATCGATACACAGCACTGTGAAGCTACCTAATGTATTTCTGATTGTTACTTAATTTGACAAAATGTAATAAGTATTTTTCTTTGTACATAGTTCAAGGTTGAAGGTCTAAAGAGATTATGATGAATGAATGAGATATTAAACTTTTCTTTGTAAGGAGCGATGAATTATATGAACGATGATAGCTGCTTTTAACCCGTAATCGATTCTGTCATTATAACTAGGTACACGTTTGAGCAAATAGATGAGTGTCATTACGGAGCGATAAGGCTGGCCAGAAATATATAGCCGGACTTTTTTTTATATTTAGATGAGGTTTTTTTTTCGAATGAAGACGTGTAGTGTGGTCCTCTGCCCATTAAATACGCATTTAATTGACTAGGAGATTAAAATCGTTGCAGAAGAATTGTACACTGAGTATTTTTAAAACGTAAACCATTACAATCACGTCAGTATTCCGATAAAGGTTAGGCAGAGGTGAACTGATGTGTAGCCAGTCCCATATATAGAGGGCGAATAGCGCAACCCGGTAATCAAATCCAGGAGCGATCCTGGATTTGTCTGGGTTGAGCAGATTGAGCTTGATTCGCTCAGCAGCTGAGCTTCCAACCACATGACAAATGATGCACAGACAATTTGAGCTCAATCAATCAATATTCTAACATTTATAATCGGTTAATAATATTATCATACTGATTTATATACATACATAATACATACCGTCACGCCTGTATTCCCCGAAGGGTTAGGCAGAGGTGTACTAATGTACACCCACATTTCGCCGATATGTTTAGGTCCCATGTAATAGGGGGCGAGCCTATTGCCATTAACCGGGCACAAATCCAGACTCCGAGCTGCTACTGAGAATTTCATAGAAAAACCCAATAACACTTTGCTCGACCTAGGGATCGAACCCAGGACCTCTAGCGTAGCAGTCGCGCTTAGGACCACTAGACTAATGAGGCAGTCTGATTTATTTACTTTATTAAAAAACTGAACTTTTTGAAGGTAGGCTTTGCTCATGCTGCCGAGTTTGTCTGGGACTGTATCACTGTATTCTAACATTGTTGTGTTCTGGTTTGAAGGGCAATGTAGCCAATGAAATTACTGGTCATATGAGACTTAACAACTGAGGTCTCAAGATAACAACGAGCCAGTTATTAGTTATACCACTGGTGTTGCTGTCGTCTATAGGTTGTGATTCCCGCTTGCCATCAGGCGGCCTGTATGCTTGATTGTCATTTTATTCAGATAGTCAGTAATAAAAACCGGCCAAGTGCCTGTTGCCGTTATTAATACCGAGCAAAAATCGGCAAAATAAAATTTTTGCCCTTAAATATTTATTTTATTCTGTTAAATATTTGTTTTAATATTTGTTGTTATAGGGGCAATAGAAATATAACGTTTGTGAAAATTTCAACTGTCTAGCTATCACGATTCATGAGACACAGCTTGGTGACGAACGGACGGACAGAGAGTCTTAGTAATAGAGTCCCGTTTTTACCCTATGGGTGCAGAACCCTAAAAAAGAACTGTTCTAATTCTGTCAGTCTCCTTTGTAGGCCTGTATTTATGTACAACTTACGGTTGACACTGACAGTTTTGATAGAAGGTAATCGTGTAACGCTTGAATAGACGCCTCAGAAGCGACAAACCCTATGTTCAAGTACCGCGTTATAACTCAATTTGGGTTAGTTGGAACTCCATTTGAAGCAAATTGACTAGACATAACACGATTTGCGTCGGGCACAGGAATGGGGAATACGTATCTATGCATTATTTATTTTATATGGGTGATGACGGTTTGAACATATCCACTGTTGAATATTAAATGAAAAACGTATGTAGGATCAGTAGAGAAGTGATAGCCTAGTGATGTGACCATTGAACTGCCAAGTCAAAGGTCTCGAGTTCGAATCCGAGACACGCACCTCTGACTTTTCGAATTCATGTGCGTATTAATAAATAATTATCACTCGCTTAAACGGTGAAACATCGGTACAACAACGGAAACATCGTCAGGCAACCTGCATGCCTTAGAGATTTTTCTCGACGGTGTGTGAAGTCTGCCAACCCGCACTAGGCCAGCGTGGTGGACTATAGCCTAATCCTTCTCAATATGAGAGGAGACTCGTGCCCAGCAGTGGGACAGTACATGGGTTGATGAGGTATGTAGGATAGCAAAGAGGTAGGATAATTATCGTTCCTCGTAATAATATATTCGGATAATAGAGCCCTTATGTACACCTACAGACCGAGCAGTGCTATTGGGCTTTTTCAATGAATTTCAGATGAAATATAGATTTCATTATATTAATAATTAACATGTCTCATTAGCCAAATAGTCATAAGCGCAACTGCTACAATAGAGTTTGGATTTGTGCCCCTAGCCTAGTCATTGTTTTTTTAATACTATTAAGATGGCAAACAAGCATACGGCCCACCTGATGGTAAGCGGTACCGTAGCCTATAGACGCTTGCAGCACCCAGGTGTATCACTTGCACTTGCCGACCCTGTAAAACGAAAAAGGTATAGTTGGGTTGGAGGTTCAAAGTCCCCTCACTGCAACACAACGTTTCCTCGTGGAGCACTGGCAACCTTGCTCACCGTAAGAAACACAACACAGCTCAAAGCAGTGTAATTTTACTACGATTTTCTGCAGATGCAGATGAACTATGCAGCATGAGCAGACCCTACAAATAAAAACAAATGTTTTTATTTTTTTTATACCCCTAAGGTGACAAACTAGCATACGGCTCACCTGATGGTAAGCAGTTACCGTAGCATATAGACGCTTGTAACACCAGGGGTATCACCTACGTGTTGCCGACACTGTAAAACGAAAGAGGAATAGTGACAGTATAAGGGTGTAATACAACGTTTTCTCGCGGAGCACTCTTGCTCACTGTAAGGAACACAACACAGCTCAAAGCAGTGTTATTTTACTACGATTTTCTGCAAGGTGGAGGTACTTCCTCAGTCGAGCAGCTCCAATTGAGTGGAATTACTCCCACTATGCCCTACCTCTCTTAATACTGTAATGACTATAGGGTCGCCCCTATTACATGAGGGTGCAGATATACTAGCGAACTTTGGATGGCCAGCATCACACCTCTACTTCAAGTTCTTTATACCTAGGCTACCTAGTTAATAAGGATTATGAGAGCACTCAAAATTTAATAATCACACAAAAATAATTTTATTTTCGATTGTTTTAAACATGTATCACTATCACTACATAGTATAAAACAAAGTCGCTTTCTCTGTCCCTATATCCCTATGTATGCTTAAATCTTTAAAACTACGCAACGGATTTTTTAATAGATAGAGTGATTCAAGAGGAAGGTTTATATGTATAATACATGTACGTTATTTGTACATTGCACCCGTGCGAAGCGGGGGCGGGTCGCTAGTATTTTATAAATTCTAGTTCATTTCTTATTTTAAATTGTTTTTTATTTTATTATTATTATTTTTAACATTAAATATACATACATACATACCATCACGCCTGTATTCCTCGAAGGGATAGGCAGAGGTGTACTAATGTACACCCACATTTCGCCGGTATGTTTAGGTCCCATGTAATAGGGGGCGAGCCTATTGCCATTAACCGGGCACAATTAATCCAGACTCTTGCTACTGAGAATTTCATAGAAAAACCCAATAACACTTTGCTCGACCTAGGGATCGAACCCAGGACCTCTAGCGTAGCAGTCGCGCTTAGGACCACTAGACTAATGAGGCAGTCAGAGCAGTAATATTTAATATAACTTAGTTTATTTAATTTAGCTTAGTTAATTATATTTTATAAAGGTGTAGACTTACCCACTAAAAAACTGTTTTTGTCTCGAGGACAAAGGATTGTTATTCTTACCGATTTGTTAATTTATATGTCACCTTTGTGGAAGAGAACAATAAAGGAATTTATTATTATTATATATTATTATGAGATTTTAATTTAAACATGAAGTTTTACCACATTAGTTTTTATCACATTCGTATTTTTCCACGGGTAACACCAGCGCGACAGGTGGCTTCGTATCGAATGTGTCCGTTGTCGCGGCACGTTCCATTTTATTACGCAAGTGTTGATTTACTGAGAAGGCTTTCTATGCTGCTGTCAGTATGAAATAAACTCCATTTACTATCTATACTAATATTATAAAGCTGATGTTTGTTTGTTTGTTTGGTTAAACGCGTTAATCTAAGGAAGGAATGGTTCGAAATGGAAAAAATTCTTTTAGTGTTGGATAGTCCATTTATAGAGGAAGATTAAAGGCTATATTACATCACGCTACGACAAATAGGAGCCGAGAAAAAAGGAAAACCCAGCCAAGTCCGAGTCGGACTCGCGCACAAAGGGTTCCATATCAATATTTGCGAGCCAAAAACGGCAATAAAATCACGTTTGCTGTATGGGAGCCTGGCCCTTAAATATTTATTTATTTATAGGCAACAGAAATACGCCATTTTTGAAAATTTCAATAGTCTAGCTATCACGGTTCATGAGCCTGGTGACAGATAGACGGACGGACGGACGTTTCTACCTTTTTTTATGGTTGCGTTTGACCTTAGTCTCACCTGATGGTAAGCGATGGCGTTGGCTACGGAACTCTAAAAAAGATGGGTGACACCGCGGGGGGCAGCTAGTAGTATATAAAGACAGTTCTTCGAGCCTTTCTCCAACTATGTTGGGGTCGGCTTCCAGTCTAACCAGATGCGGCTAAATATCAGTATAACATTTTATACGAAGCGATTGCCGTTAGACTACCGGAACCTAATTTCTGGGTAATACCGATATCTTGAGTATAGACTGGGTGGTCAGGCTTTTTGGGATTCTGACTACCACTAACGGTTGTCATAGGTGTTCATTTGATAATCGGGACCGACGGCTTAACGTGCTCCGCGAGGCATGGAGAGATGTCGAAGTGATAAGAATGATTACCCATCCACAGACCGACCGCGACTAGCGCAGCTTATCCTTGCAGATCGGATGAACAGTTTTGTTATTACTTTTTTATGGTTATGCCTCTTTTTTCTTCATGACAACCATGAGTTCTGAATTAGAAAGTTTTCGTTAGGTGAGTTGCGGTCCAGTAAAATCTGAGTACCATAGTCTAGTGGTCCTAGGTTGGACATGTCGAGCAATATTTTTGGGTTCTTCAATGTATTGCCCAGTAGCAGCTTAGAGTTTGGACTTGTGCCCGGTTAATGGCAATAGGCTCGCCCCCTATTACATGTGACTGAAACATACCTGCGAACTGTGGGTACTGCTCTGCCTCACCTTTCGGCGAATGGTGGCAGGCGTGTTTGTATGTTATGTTATGTAATAGTAAGTATATATTCGATAATAACTGTGTGTCCGTTTGGCTGTTTTTCGCTGTGGGATTATTTGTACTTTTCCGCTATAACCTTCATAAAAGTCGTACCAAAATGTTAATGTATTCTTTTGTCTGTGTTTACATATGTAAAAGGGTTTCGCTCAACTCGCCGGCAACTCCTGAGTGGTTAATGTAATGGAGTTCTTCGCACTTAGGCCCCAAGACTACATCGCCGAGCGCGTAAAATAATCAGTAGAAAAATGTTATAAAGATATCCGAAAAAAGCGAATATTCTTAACTCTGTTAACAAAAAAAATTCAATGCTCATTTTCTTTTAGATTATTCTGGGAAACGCGGAGATTTTTCTAAAACTTAAAAGTTCGCGGAGCAACTATCTTTCGGTCGTAGAAATATTTGTTCCGTTTGGGAATCGTACCTGCGATAGATAGCCACGGTACCAATCATGTCATCAAACCATATTTTATAGCGACATACCTACAAAATCAAATTATCGTTTCAACAGCCCACAGTATTCAGTTCATTCAATTACGAGTCAAGCCCGGACAGTCTATGAATAAACATGGATCGATCGTAAAATTGAGCTCGCTTTACTGAACATTAATTTCACAGCTTTCCGATATTATGAAGCGCTTACACTTGATATCTTGTTAATTCTGATAATATTTCAAATTATTGTCAACCCATTTACTGTTCCACTGATGAGCACCGGTCTCCTCAGAGAAGGAGAGGGGTTAGGTTGATGTAGACACGCGTACAAGGAGGTAATATTAGTTGGCTGATAAATATTATAAAGAGGTAAAGTTTGTGAGGTTGTAGGGGGTAATCTCTGGATCTAGTGAACCGATTTTGAAAATTCTTTTACCAATAGAAAGCTACATTATTTTTGAGTGTTATAGATATCATAGTTATTAGGTAGTACATTGCACCCGTCCGAAGCCAGTAACTTAGCGCTAGTATTAAATATATTTTAATATTAGTAGCTGTAATAGTCTAGTGTATACCACTGTGTATGTTTTTGCAGTTGTTTGTATGACACTCCCACTGACTGACTTTTCAGCTTCGGTTTTTTATAATATCTTGCAATTTAAAAAAAACAGTGATAACCTAAAAATATGACCTTGGACTGACAAGTCGAACGTCTCGAGTTTCATTCCAAGACCTTTGACTTTTCAAAATCATGTGCGTATTAATAATTAAGTAATTATCACTCGCTTAAACGGTGAAGGAAACATCGTGAGGAAACCTGCATGCCTTAAAGATTTTCTCGACGGCGTGTGAGGTCTGCCAACCCACACTAGGCCAGCGTGGTCGACTATACTCTAATATCTCTGATTCTGAGAGGAAACCCGTGCCCAGCAGTGGGGCATTATATAGGTCGATGATGATGATATTTTAATATTATCTTGACAGATATGTGTATTAGTGCTTCGCCCTCGCATATAAAATACTAACGACCCGGCCACACCTTTGCATAGTTACATTGTACTAATAATGCACCGTTTAAGCGAGTGTTAATTAATTATTAATACGCACATGATTCCAAAAAGTCTGAGGTGCATGCCATTAGATTCGAACTCAAAACCTTTGACTCGGCAGACCGATAGTCACTGCTTTTTTAAATTGCAAGATATTATAAAAAACCGAAGCTGAAAAGTCAGTCAGTGGGTGTGTCATACAAACACAAATGCAAAAACATAAACAATAACTTACCTTGCTGTTATTTCCAGTACAAAAACACCTCAAGTTTATTGATTTATGTATAGGTACATACGTTGTGCATTTGATATTTATTCAACGGAGACATTATTGCTGCGAGTGTCGTGAAAGAGTCGTTCGTTACCCCTCAATATGTTTAGGCAGTATTTAAATAAAGTATCATTTGCAATGCTAAAGAGGTCGGCAACATTAATGAAGATTTAGTTTTAATTCAATTAATCCGCCTTCTAGAACAGATTTTGATGTACAATGTTATTTCAAAAGTTTAAGGACGACGGCGTTAAACGTTTTAAGTAAACATTGACAAGCTTTTTAATTAGATTGTTTTATGCTTGGGTTGTTGGGAGTTGCCTTATTGGTCTAGCGGTCGTAAGCGAGGTTTCTGAGCCTGAATCTTAGGTTCAATCCACAGGTTGAGTGGCGTGTTATTGGGTGGTTCTATAAGGATTCTTCAGTACGATTGCCCCTATTACATGGGACGGTAAACATATCGGCAAAATGTGGGTGTATATACCAACACTTACACTTAAACCATTATAACTTTTGTCTTGTCAAAAACATTTTTTATGGTGATACAAACTAGCATACAGACGGTGATGGTAGGTGACAACCTCAGTCCATTGACGTCAGCAATACCAGTGGTATCAAGCTCGTTGTCATCTTTAGACAGAGTTGTTAAGCCTCATGTACCCAGTGATTTCACTGATAATGTTAGCACATAATTGCTTAGCAGTCGAATATTTGACAATGTGGTATCACCCCCAGATGAACTATGCAGCATGAGTAGACCCTACAAATAAAAATTTATTTTAAAGTTATTTAGAAAAGGAAAAATTCGACCGCGGGCAGGATTCGAACCTGCGTCTTCTGGTTAGGTACACCAGACGCTATGACTACTAAGCCACCGCGATACCTACCCGTCATGTCGAATTTTTCCTTCACATACTGAATTTACGTCTTTATGGTGACGTCAGTACCACCTATTGAAATGCAAGTTTTTGCTTTTCAACCGACACAACTTACTTTACAGTTAGTTAAATATCGAACGATGCCACCTTACCTTGTAACTATCTTTTTGTATATTTTTGGCATTTTCCATGCTAAGATTTTAAAGTTATTTAGAAAAGGAAAAATTCGACCGCGGGCAGGATTCGAACCCGTCATGTCGAATTTTTCCTTCACAATAGGTGTTACTGACGTCACCATAAAGACGTAAATTCAGTATGTGAAGGAAAAATTCGACATGACGGGTAGGTATCGCGGTGGCTTAGTAGTCATAGCGTCTGGTGTACCTAACCAGAAGACGCAGGTTCGAATCTTGCCCGCGGTCGAATTTTTCCTTTTCTAAATAACTTTAAAATCTTAGCATGGAAAATGCCAAAAATATACAAAAAGATATTTTTTTTTTTTTTTTATACCCCTAAGGTGACAAACTAGCATACGGCTCACCTGATGGTAAGCAGTTACCGTAGCATATAGACGCTTGTAACACCAGGGGTATCACCTACGTGTTGCCGACACTGTAAAACGAAAGAGGAATAGTGACAGTATAAGGGTGCAATACAACGTTTTCTCGCGGAGCACTCTTGCTCACCGTAAGGAACACAACACAGCTCAAAGCAGTGTTATTTCACTTCGATTTTCTGCAAGGCGGAGGTACTTTCCCAGTCGGGCAGCTGCAATTTGAGTGGAATTATTGCCACTATGCCCTACCTCTCTCAAATTCTTTACCACCTTAAAAGACAACTCCACATTTGAGCATATATAAAGCTAAGGTTTGACCTTTGTAAGTTATTACCTTGGTTTTCGAATTCAATATTCACACCCGAGCCATTTTCCTGAATTATAAAACCTACACGTTTATTTCAGACAATGGAAAAAATATTAACGTTATTAGGAGTCGTGATGGAATTATAAGGTCGTGTATTAATATACATATAGACGAATTGAATTTAAAAAAAGAACGCCAAGCGACGCCAACGCAATTTGTCCTCGGTGTTACCAGTTATTTATATGAAAAACTTTTATTTTAGAAATGTCTCCCTCTCGAAGTTTTATTAAAAGGTCAGTCGTGTTTGACAGATATTTTTATATTCAAAATTGTTTCTCTTGTAGATAAAGAACGTTTTAGACTAAACTTAAAGGTTTCATAGCAGTGCTATCGAAATCTAAATCAAGAATTAGATAAGTATTTAACTGTCTAGGTATATATTATGATCTCATTTTGGTATTATATTACGGCCTCATATTATTTTTAATTATGTATAAACATATTATATTATGTTGTACAGAGGCCAGCACATCAAGCTACCACAATCTGTCAAATTCTTTGATTGATTTTCAAATTTAATACAAAATAATAAGGTTCATATTCAATTGTGAAAATTTGACAGATTTGGATAGCTTGACCTGCGGGCGTCTGTATAAAGTGTGTTTTTGAATCTAAAATATTAACATCTGTAAAATACCGTCTAGTTTTTAATTACTTGGCAACACCAGGCTGTCGGGTCGCCAACCACACAATGCTGCATTTGACTGGCCTCGTTTGTAGAGAGTTGTTGCCGTGGAAAATTTCGGCAGTTTTGGATAGCTTGACCTGCTGGCGTCTTTACCTCACCATTGCCAAATAATCCGCTGCTAACTTTTTTGTATTACGGTTTGAAGGGCAAAGTAGCCAGTGAAATTACTGGTTATATGAGACTTAACAACTGAGTTCTCAAGATGATAACGCGCTAGTCTAATGTTGGATTTTTTTTATATCACTAAGGTGACAAACAAGTTTACGGCCCACCTGATGGTAACCGGTTACCGTAGCCTGTAGACGCTTGCAACACCAGGGGTATCACTTGCGCGTTGCCAATCCTATAAAAAAGAAAGAGGAATAGCGGGCAGCTACAATTTGAGTGGAAATACTCCCACTATACCGTACCTCTTTTAAAACAGAACCATGAATAAATAAAATATTCGCGCTTTTAGGATAATATTAAATTATTCGGATATAGTGATATGATTTATAGTTTTACTTAAAGATTTAGTTACACCACTTTATTGTTTTATATTCTTCTTTGATACTAAGTGAACCTTTCAGAAAAATTCAGTGAAAAATATTACAAGCATTTTATAGCGAAAAGAAAACTTGGGATAGTTTTCTTTTCATAACTTGTTTCAAACAAATGTTGTTACCGATACGTTTGACAGACTTTAGCCATTTAAACCCTTTTCCAACGTATCTTATCAAACTATTACTTTGTAAAATATGTACCTACATCATATTTTACGTCATTTGAAACTTTTTTTATTCAGATTTTCTATAATACAAATGCTAAAAAACAGACTAGGTCAGTGATTAAGGGCGGATTATATAAAAACAAGTTTTTTATCATTTGAGTGACAGAATTCGAAAAGAGAACGTTTTTAGCTCAACATTCAGTCATTCAGTACACATCTGGACCAAGGCCTCACATGATGAATATTTCATGAACTTCACATGTTTACACTTCATTGCGTTATGGATATGACGTGACGGAGGCAGATTATGAATTACGCGCGTAATGGAAAGTGAAGCGAGTGATGTGTACGTGGGTTGCGTAGCAAAAATGCGAGACCACAGACTAAATAAACATTTGGGTCAAAATATATAGAAAGCAGTGATAGCCTAGTGGTATGACCATTGGACTGCCAAGTCGAAGGTCTCGAGATCGAACCGAAGGCACGCACCTCTGACTTTTCGAATTCATGTGCGTATTAATAGATTATTATCACTCGCTTAAATGGTGAAGGAAAACATCGTGAGTAAACCTGCATACCTTAGAGATTTTTCTCGACGGTGTGTAAAGTCCGCCAACCCGCACTAGGCCAGCGTTGTGGACTATAGCCTGATCCCTCTCATTCTGTGAGAGGAGACCCGTGCCCAGCAGTGGGACAGTATATGTGTTGATGATTTTTTTTAATAGTTATTGAGAAACCTGGCATCACATGCATATAATATTGTACCTAGATATATGGGAACAACAACAAAAAAATACAAAAAAACGTTGGAAGAAATACGCAACTTGTGAAACCGTTCCGCACCCTCCGCCCTTCCCCATGCTACGCCACTGCCTGTATTGTACACTTTTATATAGGTATTCCATTAAAAAAAAGGTAGGAAATAATCATATTATACAATCATAATAATTTTCGATGTGTTTGCTGTTGGTGTACTTTATGAATAAATAAAAAAAAATATAAAAAGTAGACTTTTCAGGGTCGACACTAAACTAGCAACAGTAGTTGTATCACTCGCTTATTATCTTGAGACTTGCCAGTATACTAATAGTAGTCTTTACTTGAGACCTCAGTTATTAAGTCTCATATGCCCAGTAATTTCTCTGTTCTACATTGCCCTTTGAACCGAAAAACAATAAAGCACATGCTTAGCGGCAGACATTCTATGTTATACATCTATTTAGCAATAGACATTAATTAAATTTAAATAGTTAACTGTACCTAGCCATTATGGACCGTAATACCTAGTGTGCTGTGTCGAATATTAAATAAATTCTTGTCTACAAGAAGGGTAATGTTCCAATTTGGACTCTTAAATAGTATACAGGATGTGACAAAACTACCCGTACAGCCGAGAGGAGGTTAAATGGGGCCTTATAATGAGTCCATTCACAATATTTAAGAACCATAGTAACGCTGTATAACATACCCCCAAAAAAAAGGAAAACTACAACATTTATGAATGAAGAATAGAAAAACTGTTAAAGTAGACAATTATTAGGTAAAATAGGTAAGTAGGCCTTTCTGTTAAATAATCTGGTTCCCTGACATGACAGCTGACAAAATTTTTGGCTTTGATAATTAATTATATTTTTTACGGGGTATTTTGTAACACGTTGTTTAAACATAGAGTTGGTATCGTACAATGTCTGAAGCGAAGCTACTGTTGCCATATAATTGGTGATTAAGGTCGAAAGTAACAGTAAGTCGGGTCAGGTCAGGGGGCTGGTCGTGAATGATTGATGAGGCAGCCGTTGGTCGTACTCCACTGTGACGTCAAGATAATGTCACATACTTCGGATACACGTTCACCGATACCTCTATCAGTCGTTAAGGTTAGCTATATTCAATCTAATATATAAAATTCTCGTGTCACAGTTTTCGTTGCCATACTCCTCCAAAACGGCTTGACCGATTTTGATGACATTTTTTGTGCTTATCGGGGAGGTCTGAGAATAGGCCAACATCTATTTTTCATACCCCAAAATTTTTTTTTATGGCAAAACAACGTTTGCGTGTGCAGCTAGTAAATTATATTATTCATCGCACTAATTACAGAACAAACATAATATTCTATCATGTCATTTTAATAATAATAAATAATTAATGATCACTCGCTTTGTTTTAATGTATATAATTTTATTTCCATAGCATGTAATTTGTTATTTATAATGACTGTGATTTATTAATACTTATAGGCAATATTATTCTATGCTGTGCTCTAACAGGGTTTCATGTTGCTACTCTCTAAATGTAAACACCTATGTATATTTACATATGAAGCAATAAAGAACTTTGACGTTGACTTTAAACGGTGCAGGAAAACATCGTGAGGAAACCTGCATGCCTTTGAGATTTTACGCGACGGTGTGTGAAGCCGCCAACCCGCACTAGGCCAGCGTGGTGAACTGTAGCCTCATCCCTCTCAATCTGAGAGGAGCCCCGTGAGACAGTATATGGGTTGATGATGATGCAATTTTTGAAAATTATTATATCTTGGTAAAATAACATAAATATTGCCTCATTAGTCTTGTGGTCGCGAGTGCTACGCTAGAGGTCCTAGGTTGTATTCCTAGGTCGAATAAAATGTTAGTAGGAGATAGTAGAGTCAGTAGGAGCTCTGAGTTTGGATTTTTGCCCGGTTAATAGCAATAGGCTCGCCCGCTATTACATGTTATCTAAACATACCGGAGAAAATGGGTGTACTATGGAGTACATCTCTGCTTTACCATATTCGGGAAATATAGGCGTGCCGTGATGGTATATTATGTTATGTAATGTTTCGCGTTGAAAAGTCAGAATAAAACAAAGCTAAATCTCTATGGTACAGAAAAATTGCTCAAACTTTATCTATTTGCGAAGTAGAGGAACCATGTAACCTAGTCACTAATGCCGATTAAAAACAAAAACTAATTACAGGTGCGTTCCCGGAGGATTTGTGCGACGACAAACCGCTGTGGTCAACGCCTTTATGTAACTTTTGTGAAGGTGATGGTAAAATTTAAGGAGCGAACTTTAATTTTATTTTAAATCCAAAACAAAATGGAAGAATCTTTTTAATAATTTACTTAGATAGACGGAAATTAAAAAAAATAAAAGAAGTTATTTATTTAAAAATGAATTAGAATGTATCTAATTTAATTTGCTTTTCGGAATTTCGATAGTAATTAATTAAATGATTTCCATTTTGTTTCGTAAATGATTTCTTATTGTGGCCGGAAATTGCGGCGTAACCCATTTAGTTGTTTGAAATAAATATTTATTCTGTAAAAAGCAATTTTTAATTTCTGTTACAAATACGAAAAACGAGATTGCAAGTACTTATAGCGAAAATAAAAATAAAACTCGGCAAAGGTCGACATGGCCGACCCCAAAACCCCAGGACTGGTATAAAATTAAAAAAGTTGCCAGTGTTATTTTATATTTTTTTGTTTTACTTACTTTTTAGCTGTGTCAATATTTTAAATTAATCGCGTAATCAATCAGCTGTTCTTAATTGCTGTCTTTCTAGTTATTTACATAGTATACTACCTACTGCAAAATATAATATTATATATTTGACAGTATTCTTAACATCAATTTCGTTTGGAAACTAGAGATCACGTTTAATTAGTTTTTGTATGAACAAATATTAGGTTTAACCTAATATTGAAGAGACAGAGAGAAGGTCAATAAGTCGCCCCTACTTAACAAGGATCGTTACCATGGCGACAGGAGACGGATATTTTTTAATTATCTTCTTCTCACAACTTAGTTGGAATTCCACTGGGTTCGTAAAATACTTCGAAAATAAAAGATTTTACCTTTACAAGTTTTCAGTGGTGGTGATGGAAATTTTAACAGTTGAATGCTTTTCAACCTAGTCTTGCCTTGGTTAGCATAAACTGGACCCAAAATGGAGTAAGCATACCATCACGCCTGTAGTAATGGGTGCGTACCATACACCATGGAGTTTAAGCAGTCGCGCTAGACTAATTAGGCAAATAATCTATATTAGAATGTCTAAAGAGTGTGTTTATTCCTTTATTTTAAGTAACTGAGGCACGATTTTATATTTATATGATAGTTCATTGTTATGTTAACATAATCGACAGTCCACTTGGTTGTTGCTTGGCATCGCTTTGTGACAAAATAATTAGTAAATGACTTCGTAATTATTGATTTGTGTCATATGTAATTGTTTTTTTTATATACCACTAAGGAGGCAAACAAGCATACGGCCCACCTGATGGTAAGCAGTTACCGTAGCCTATAGACGGTTGCAACACTGGGGCTATCACTTGCGCGTTGTCGACCCTGTAAAATGAAAGAGGAATAGTTGGGTTGGCAGTATAAGGGTCAAAATCCAACCACTGCCGACACAACGTTTCCTGGCGGAGCACTGGCAACCTTGCTCACCGTAACTAACACAATACAGCTCAAATCAATGTTATTTCACTTCGATTTTCTGCAAGGCGGAGGTACTTGCCTAGTCGGGCAGCTCCAATTTGACGGGAATTAGTCCCAATTGCCCTACCTCTTTTAAAAGACTTGGGGCCCTTTCGTACTCTAAAAAACTAATCAGCACTGGTATTATAAGCGCCCCTACTTCGTGCCCAGCGGGTAGTTTTGCGGCTTATAATGGTATATTTATTATAAACAACTTTCAAGCCTAAAACAGTATATTTTCGAACAATGGCCGCCCGTTGTTTTGTAATGAGGTTGATTCTGTTTTACGCTGCGCTGTGTAAAGTGGATGAAAAATTAATAATATTTAGCCTTACCGACGACTACTCGTTACAGAATATGTGCTATAGTATTTTTAAAACCTACATGACAGAAACTTAAATTAAAATAAGACACTATCGTGATAGTGTCAGACGTGATAGTGTCTTATTTTAATTTAGGTACTACACCCTTCGGGGAATACAGACGTATTCCCCGAAGGGTGTAGCAGAAGGTGCGAGCTGTAGGTTTAAAAATGTACACCCACAATTCGTCGGTATGTCCAATGTAAAAAGGGTCGAAGCTATTGCCTATAACCAGGCACAAATCTTAACTTCTAGCTACCACTCAGAATTTCATAACAACCAGTCTCCTTTATAATAATAATAAATTTATATTATTAACTACCTTCTGCCCGCGAAAGTATCTAGTTTTTATTTCAAGTTTTTTAAATTTTCAGCACAATGTTTTTATTTGTTTCTTTCATATGAACCTTCTCCGGACAATAATTAACACAACAAAAAAAAAAATTAGCGAAATTGTTCCCTCCGTTCACGTGTGATGCGATAACCAAGGGAAATAGAGATACATTTATATATATATATGTCCGAGAAGCATAGTTTTCATCGACATCGTCATTAGTGGTTGCGGGCTTAGTGGGCGTCATCAGGGTAAATAACGAGCACAAAACACAATAGCCACAATTTCACTCTAAGTGTTTATTTTAAAAGTTCACAATACCGCCAAAGAATAATTAACAGTTAAGACCGACCAGCAGGTTCGGGGCACCGATCTTACTTTAACCGACACAATGCTCTCAACGATCCAACTCGATCCATCGCCATCAGTTCCAAAAAGAAATTGTGTCAAAAAAACAACCGACTGTCGGCGTCCCTTCAGTAAAGATGGCGCCTCGACCCCACTCGAAGCAGCAAAGCTCAGCTCTGATTGGTCGTTACAATATGTTACAATATCATTACTGTTATTAGATTATTAAGGTTTTTAAATTAAAGAAAAATGTAACAAATCAAATTAAATTAAGAATTTTAAAAATAACTAGAATGTAAACAATTTAGATTGTGCGTTAAACATGCAAAACAACAATCAACAGATTCCTAGCTTCCTCCGACATATTATATTTAAATATACATATTATATCTATTTTTTTATTAAATAGATTTATATTATCTTTGGTATACTTACCAACATTTTTTTCTTTGGTGTAGGTCAAAAACAATAATGGCTGTCAAACCATAAATTCTGAACGTGGATAGAGCAATCTCCTATAATGTACAGCTGAGTTAAAACAAATGAGTCGATAGCGCCTACGTGCTCTTTATTCGAGAAAACCTTCGAGGTAAAAAATTTGAGGCATTCAATAATAACCTTTTTTACACGTAAAACCTTTTACGTTCTGCGTGAAAATCATTGCTGTGTTTATAACTCAATTCTTCATTGAGCAATGTAAATGAACCTTTGGTTTCTATGTCATTGGAGCGAAGAATGTGTGGTGTGAATGTGTAGGTTCTCCAATCAAATGGGACGCCTGCTTTAGTGTAGGAAAGGGCATAATACTAATATTATATTAGAAAGTGTTTTTGAAAAAAAAAAATCTTTCCGTATACATTTTAGATTTCATTCTGGACCTCATTTTGATAGCCTTCTTTTTAATATAATTTAAAAATAATTCAGTAGATGCGGAGTAGACGGTGCTGTGTAAAAATGTTCCTAAATATTTATTAATTTATATATTTAAATGAATATTTATTAATATATATGTCAGGGAACCAGATTATTTAACAGAAAGGCCTACGTACCTATTTTACCTAATAATTGTCTACTTTAATAGTTTTTCTATTTTTCATTCATAAATGTTGTTGTTTTCCTTTTTTTGGGGGTATGTTATACAGCGTTACTACGGTTCTTAAATATTGTGAATGGACTCGTTATAAGGCCCCATTTAACCTCCTTTCAGCTTTACGGGTAGTTTTGTAACAACCTGTTTAATATATTTATAGAAGGAGAGGTTAGTAGGTATACTAAGATTAGTCCATTGATGTATATTGGTATACAATTTGACCATCATAACTAACCAAATTATAGCTAACAATAAAAAGACTTCTTAAGAGAATCTTCAGTTGGATTTGAAATAAAATATAAAGTTAGCATCGGCTTGCTTGTTAGTCGTTGACACGGCTTCGCATTGTGCAAAACTCGTTAGCAGCTTTCGCGTGTAACTGGTCACGTAAGAAATTCTTAAAATATGTTTTCCATATCATGATGTGTACTTACATTCTGATATTATAAATTGGTGTCTCGTTGTCTAAGTAAAAGAGTTTAAAGTCGTAATGTGTTACTTAAACATATAAAAAGAAGAAAGAAAGAAGAATAAAGAAAGAAAAGGAGGTCTTTACAACTCAGCCCAAATTTGTACCTGGGGTACATGACAGCTGTCACAGTTGACAGTTTTTATTATGAAATAATTATGGAAATGATACTAGGTATGTTAAAATGGCGTGCGTGTTTTTAAATTTAAAGTTATTTTTTCTCATCCCCTAGAGAGCATAAAAAAAGACGAGTTTTAACCAGCGTAATACAGGGTATTTTTTCAAATAAGTGTAGGTACCCTTGGTACATCATTTGAGCAGATTTTGATGACATCCTTTATTTGACACAGTATAAAAAGACGCAAACAGGAACTTAGATATATTTACTAAATCACACACTATCAATGTTTGTTGTGTACCTACGTATCTCAGTACACTGCATCAAACAGTATCCCAGTGCAGAATGTACAGCTAGTACCCGACGCTGGTTTTCAACTGGGCCCTTAAACATATAAGATAATGATACATACTATTACGCCTGTAATTCCTGAAGGTTTAAGCAGAGCTGTACCCACTGTTGCTGGTATGTTAAGGTCCAATGTAATAAGCGGTGAGCCTATTGTCATTAACCGGATACAAGCCCAAACCACAGATTAGAGCTACTAATCCAAACTCCGAGCTGGTACTGAGATTTTTTTGAGAAAAAATAATACTTTTGTCAACCTGCGATGCGAAACCTGAAACACGTGTCTAGTATTTTTATGTAAATAATCTATGTACAAAATTTCAAAACTTGTATCATGAAAAATCACAAAGTTATAAGCTTGTTAAGTTACCTGGTTGTCCGTACAAAAACATGCTCATCACGCGCGGGCGCCCGCCCCGCGCTCGCGTCGTCGCGGCGCTCATTGATAATAATGTGGCAGTAGGTAGCTACCCGTACGGCGATTTCCGATTGCATTGTATTTAACTGATGATACATCACACTTTCCACATTTTCCATCACACTTGCAGTCCTTGAACTGTCGTAATGATCAAGTGTAGGTAGACATTAATAAGTACTTTATTTGTAAATGCAGCCGTAAGTGATTAAATGTAGTCAATGCGATATGTTGCACCTTATACCAAACACTGTAAGTTCAAAATGGATGAAGTGTTAAACATCGCACTACTTAACCACAACAGGCTGTAGGTACAAATAAAAACGTGTGTTCATGTGTGTGACGATACTTTAATGTCAGATAGCTCCTCGTGCCGCACTGCCAGGAATACGTTATCACTTATCACCACAAACCGCTAGTATCCGTACCATTTCTTACACGAACACTATGCTTTTTACATACGATAGGTACACGTCAACCGAAACACAACTGCCGCGCGCTCGCGTTATCACCACAAACCGCTACTGTACGTACCATTTCTTAAACGAACACTACCTATGCTTTTTACATACGATAGGTACAGATGAACCGAAATGCTTGCGCTCGCGGTCGCGCTCTCGTTTTGTACCTACTTATCTGAACGGGAGCGACATACGTGCACACTTTCCTATAGCTGCCGGGTGACTGAAGTGGTTGCCTGGTTGGTTCACCCCCGGGCCCCGCCCGCCCCACTGCGCCCGCGCTGACCGCTCAGTGTCAGTGACCTGTGTTGCGCGCATATGATTGCGATTAGGTACTTAGTGTCGCTCGGTGTCCTACTCGTAACATTTTTTAAATGTTTTTGGGACAAAATATAACATGATGTAAAAATTATTGGAATCGATTCAGTTACTGATTCTGAACAAACTATATTCAGGTTTCGCATATACTAATAATAATGTTGTATATATCATATCATCAACCTATGGGTTGATGATATGATATATACAACGGGAGACCTGCATACTTTAGAGATTTTTCTCGATGGTTTGTGAAGTCTGACCCGTGCCCAGCAGTGGGACAGTACATATACTGTCCCACTGCTGGGCACGGGTCTCCTCTCATATTGAGAGGGATTAGGCTATAGTCCACCACGCTGGCCTAGTGCGGGTTGGCAGACTTCACAAACCATCGAGAAAAATCTCTAAAGTATGCAGGTTTCCTCACGATGTTTTCCTTCACCGTTTAAGCGAGTGATAATTAATTATTAATACGCACATGAATTCGAAAAGTCAGAGGTGCGTGCCTTGGGTTCGAACTCGAGACCTTCGACTTGGCAGTCCAATGGTCATACCATTAGGCTATCACGGCTTTTTACTTATAGCTAATGTGTTTTTGTGTATTTTTATATACCGACGTAGTTATGTACAGTGTTTAAACTTTTATTACTAGTATAAATTAGGCTGGAGCTTAGAAAATAAAACACCAAAGTAGTGTAAGTAGTGACGCTCTCGCGGGACGAAACAATGTTTTATTACGTGGAACACTTTTACACAGCACGACTCCTTGTAGAATATTCTTTATTGCACTCATAAAAATGCCGTACTAGTATATGTATAAATCATAGAATTTTAAGAGAGGTAGGGCATAGTGGGTGTAATTCCACTCAAATTGGAGCTGCCCGACTGGGGAAGTCGAAGTAATATAACACTGCTTTGAGCTATGTTGTGCTCTTAACGGTGAGCAAGGTTGTCAGTGCTCCGCGAGGAAACGTTGTGAGGACTTGTGGGGACAGTGGGGGGACTTTGACCCTTATACTGCCAACACAATTATTCCTCTTTCGTTTTACAGGGTCTGCAACGCGCCAGTGATACGACACGTGGTGTTGCAAGCGTCTATAAGGTACGGTAGCCGCTCACCATCAGGTGGGCCGTATGCTTGCTTGCCAACTTAGTGGAGAAAAATGATTTAAGCGGTCATAAGACTTTCAGATAAATAATATCACTTAATATGTTCATCATATAAATATTTGATGTTTGGGAATTATATAAATTAAAAATTAACGTAGTGGCGGAGCTATCGGCTTCTACGCCAGGTATCGCGGGTTTGATGCCCGCACAGAAAAAATATTTGTTAATAAACCATGATTGTATACTTTTTGCATGCCCTATGGTAGAATCACTTGAAACATGTCCATTATATTAACACCATTGTAACAGTGTTTTCTGCAAAAATAAATGATTTGATTTGATTTGATTTGTATAGTTTACGGGTAGTAGAGTTTGTTGTTTGTAAAACGCGCCCACGATACTGGAGGAAATCCTAGTGCATGTAAACAAAAAATTTTTTTTAGTTTAACTACTCTTCTTTAATATCGGCAACTTGAGCGTTTAAATAAGAAAAGTCTTTAAGATAACAATTAGGAAATAAACGAAAGCCAATACCTTAAACAAAGTTTTTTCATCAATCTAAAAAGATAATGCGTAATCTTAACAAATTTTATCGCCGATAAAAAAAGTATAAACACAAGCAACGTAATTTGTGCCTTAATTGGACTTTTTAATGAGATCGTGGAGTTTCACTAACTTCCCCGTGCCGGATAATGGAAAAAAAAATAAAGCTATGTCCGCCACGTCAACATAATTAACTCATTTTTTTTAGCAACAGGTTAGGTTTAAATTTTACTGTTCAGGCCACTCGGCTATGGAATGCTCTGCTGGTTTTTTTAAGACGTGGACAAACTCATTACAAAATAAATGGTAAAGGAATATTACTTTGCTATGTACGTAAATTGTAACTATCTTTTTGTATTGTTTATATATATGTATAGTATTTTTTATGCAATACCTATATGTTGTATGTAATATACATTAAGAATATTTATTTTATTATTATTATTTATTTTATTCTTGTCAATATATTTATGACTACTGAGTATACCTCAACCGCCCGTTACCCGTTTTCTTACATGTCTCTTGTCTTGTAAGTAGAGATGTGTCCCTCACTCATGAGGTGCCTCATTTGAGGTACTCGTGATCACATATTGAAAGAGTCACTCGAATTTCAACATTGAACCACCTCAATCAGTCATTCGTCCTCACCACAGATTACTAATATGTAGCAAGCTAGTTCTACGCGAGTACTCGCGAGGGAGTATTGAGTGATCGAGTGAGCGAAAGAATTGACTTATTTTGTACAGAATTTATAGAATGAGTGAGGAACTGAGGAGAGGGGTCTCGAACACTGACGTACGACACCTAGCCTCAAATGAGGGGTACCTCGTGAGGAGCTCGCGAGGGAAAATGATGTACTCCCTCACCCTCATTTAAAATTGACGAGTTACCCATCACTACTTGTAAGACAAGCAAGCAAGCTTGACAGACAACCGTGGGATGTATCCCACGGTTGTCAGTAAGAAATGCTTTTAGCGATAAGACCGCCAGTTGTACCTAGTAATGTGACATTTGTTTTTTTCTTTATAAAAATACTACTTATTGATTTTACGAGCATAATCATAGGTTAAACAATAGTCCATCACCTTCTGCGGATTGGCAGACTTCACACGCCGTTGAGCAAATCAGGCATGACGGTATCCTCATCATGTTTCCCTTCATCTTTTAAGCACGTGATAATTATTAATACGCACGTGATTTTGGAAAGTCGGAGTGCCGTGGATTCGAACTCGAGGCCTTTGACGTAGCTGACGAATAGTCATAGCACTAGACTATCACTGATTTTAAATAATATACTGTTATCTTATGAAAAAATCTAATCCATTCCTATAAAAAAATAAGTAAGATGTTACCATAAAATGGTAGTATGGTCGCGTCGCGGGTGGTGCTACAAATCGTCTGTCAGGACGAATGGCGCGTATCGATCGGCCGTCAAGGTCACGGGCAAGTTGTGTGCGGTGATAAATTGACTCAGTCTGCCTGCCCCGGGCGCTCCATGACGAGTGACGTCACGTATTACTGGCTGAGATTGTGACAAGTGATAACAGAGACCGTACCACCACCTATTATTGCGATCATTTTCCGATTGAGAGAGAGGGATGTCGCTGTATAAATTAAATAGCACCATCCCTTTCTCACACCCTAAAAATGATAGCATTAACACATTGTATCCTATCATTACCTATCATTTGCACTTATTGTTGTGAACAGACGTGTCGCATAAATTATTAAATAATATAAACAAATAATCACTCGCTGAATCGTGACCTCGTTTTTACGCAACATCAATAACTGTGTCATACGTTAGGTATATGTAGAGTCAGTTTGTGGTAATGTTTAGTAACAATTAAATAACTTATTCCGCCATGGAAAACAGTCCCTTCAACCGGAGCGCCAGGACGGTTCGCACGCCACCTCCTTCCCCCGCTCCTAGAGCGCCAAACGAAAGAGGCGATGTCCCTGAACTTACTGCAACTCCAGAAATTCAACACTGGATGTCGTCCATCAAGCAGTACTTGAATGAAGTATGCAACATTGCAGCGGAAAGCAAACTGAACTCGGAGCAGAAACTGCGAGTCAGTACTTTATGCCGGAAAGTTGGCCATAATACAGCGCACATGGCAGTGCAATACCAGTCCCTTAAGCTGAAAACCGTTCAGGCGTATTCCTCGATCCAAACCCTCCAAGACCATCATGATCTGTCACAGCGGCTCAAGGACCTAAAGTCTAGTATCGAAGAATCGTCAAAACCAGCCGTGGTTACCTCATTTGCCGACATGGTTAAAAAAGGTTCCAATAACTTCATTCAGCCAATAAATTTAAGTTCAGTGGCCATTTACCCCAACGAAAACAAGTTGACGTGATTTATACCGATTTTAGCAGTGCCTTTGACCGCGTTCCTCATAACATCCTTTTAAATAAATTATCAACTTACGGCATCACAGGCTCACTAGCAGATTGGTTCAAGTCATATTTATATGATCGCTCTTTTTTTGTTGCCGTGAATGGCTTCCAGTCTGGTACCTATGATGCTACTTCTGGAGTACCACAGGGATTACATATTGGCCCAATTTTATTTAATATATTTGTCAATGATATCCCTTCCAAGTTCCATAATTCTGAATGCTATCTTTATGCAGATGACCTCAAATTTAGTAGAATAGTCGATTCGCTAGGTGATTCCCTATTACTTCAGGACGACTTGAATAGATTGGTCAAGTGGTGCAGCGAGAACAAAATGAATTTAAATATAAAAAAAGTTTCCATGTTAAATTTTCCAGGAAAAATCACTTAATACCAACGGCCTACAGCGTTGACACATGTGCTATTGATGAAGTAAGGCAAATTAAGGACCTTGGAGTTTTTTTCGATTCCAAACTCACCTTCATTCCCCACCTTGAATATGTCATCAATAGAGCTTCCAGAATGCTCGGTTTTGTAATAAGGAACGTTAAATACTTCAAGAGCTGTCAAAAAAAAATTATGTTATATAACAGCCTTGTTCGCAGTCTTATAGAATACTGCAGTACTGTCTGGAGGCCACACTAGGCAGTACACCAACTGAGGCTTGAACGTGTCCAGAAGAGGTTTCTTTGGCACTTAGCCTACTCTGTCGGCATTGCAAAAAAGAAAATATCATACTGTTATAGACTATCACATTTCAAAATGATCTCCCTAGAGAAACGTAGCAAAATCATTGATTCCATCTTCCTCTTTAAAATTCTTCGATGCGATATTGACTGCCCTGAACTCCTTACAAAATTCTCTTTTCGGGTCCCTGCAAGATATCCACGCTCACCTATCACGCCCTTGTACCCTCCTTTACGCAGGACTGTTCTCGGTACCTGCTCCGCTGTGCCTCGGCTATGTAAGCTGCTTAATAGCTACAGTGACTGTGTTGACGTTCATGCTGATTCGCTTAATAAGTTCCGCAAAATATTACATAAAATACTGTAAGGGAGTGATGGAGGGTAATGCTGTTTGCATTACCCTCTATCATTCTTTATTTTTATTTTTTGTTTGTTTGTTAATTCCGGATAACTATTATCTCAATAATGTCTCGGTATAGTTATATCTTATTCTTATTTAATGTTATGCATGCAGTGCTTATCTGTAAAAGATTGTTACACTTAATTTATAATTGTGATATTCCTATTTGGTTTTTGTCTAAGTGTAAACAATTGTTGATGAGCCCAATAAATAAATTAAAAATAAAATAAAATATCTAATTAACCTAGTGGTGCTACACTCCTGAGTTTGATTCGCAGATCGAGAAATGTGGATTTTACTAATTCTAAAGGGCGTCACAGTTTTTTATTTTTTTTTATTTTTATTTATTTGGGTAAACAAACAGTGACAAATTACAAATAAACATTAAAATATATACACATAATTGAGGAGCTAATTTTGACATCAGCACCGCTGATGGTGAAGATACTACAATATTTTATGTTAAGATGCCTTGATATAAAATATTATAGTATCTTACGGTATCACACACGGTTAAGTTACTAAGAATTATATATCCGCTCGAATCATTCTCCCATTTTTAGTTTAGAGCATGTTAAGATATAATTCGCATCTTAACATAAAATTATTGTATCGGTCGGTATATTAACATAAAATTTTCATATCGCTCGATAGCTTAAGATACTGTAATATAAAAATATATGTATCTTAGCCGTTTGTGACAGTTCATACAAAATATAGAGAGAGCGATATTTTATTTTAACATAAAATATTATAGTATCTTCGTGCATATCGATCAGCGGGCAAGTTATGTGCGGTGTTAAATTGACTCAGTCTGCCTGCCCCGGGCTCCAAGTGACGTCAACGATCATTGGTTGAGATTGTGACGAGCGACAACAGCTTGATAAATTAACGAATCGATGTTGTTCAGTGTCACAATAAGATAATAATACTTCTAAATGAAAATATTGATCGTTGTGAACAAGTTTTGGCATGAGATGCACAAACTTTGAGAATTATGTACAGAGCAAGCTACCACAATCTGTCAAATTTATTTGATTGAATTTCAACTTTAATACAAAAATATAAGGTTCATATTCAATTGGGAAAAATTGTCAGTTTTTATAGCTTGACCTGCTGGCGTCTGTACAGGCATTATTAATCGATATAAGCAAGATTATTGTAACGTCGTCTTGTTTGTATTCTTGAACGTTTGGCATGACACACGCAGTTTATTATTAATATTATTTTTTCTGATTTTTTGTCATTGTGTCTGTGTAGGTCTTTGAATACACATAAGATCATTTATTATATGAACGTCTTATTTGAAAACAAAATATCTATTAATGAGATTTTTTTAAAACGAATAGAGCTGAAGCTCCTTTTGCCGACCTGAGAATCGAACCCAACAATCGCCAATATGTTTAGGGACGAGCCTATTGTCATTAACCAAGCACAAATCAAACTGCACACTTCTTATAATATAGATATAAGTGAAATAACACCCAAGGTAGCCTTTCTTTGTCACATAACTCCAGTCTCGAATAAGAAAGTTTCGCGAGAAAATATACAGCTGACACGTTATATATTTTCTCACGCGTTAGAGTAGAAATTTTCATATAAAATACGTACATAAATTCTTATGTTGCAAAAGATATTGTGTAAGCCGTTGAAAGCCGTAACGTGAACCAATTTTGACTGTTCAGAATATATGGGCTTTAGCGAACTGTTAAGGTGATTGGAAACTTGCCTCTAAGTTTTAAGCTGTAAAAATGTGTAAGTGCATTAAGTGGGCAACTAAATGATTTATACTTCAATGTACAGTCAACAAAAGAGTTAAGTATACAGATAGCAAACGAAATATGCATTTTTATACAGATTCCGACATAAATAATTACGCGCCAAAGGGTTAGGTATGTAGCTGCTTACAATACCTACGTTTTGACACACATTGCATGATACATTATTATACTATTTTTATCAAAACACAAATTATTAATTAGCTGCCTGTATACCTAACTCTTTTGTTGACCGTACAATAGTAGGGAAAGTGCAGTGACAGCCTAGAAATACGACCATTGGACTGCCAAGTCAAAGGTCTCAGGTTCGAATTCAAGGCACGGATCTCTGACTTTTCATAACTATGTGCGTATTTATAATTGACTAGCTTTTGTCTACGGTTTCGTTCACGTGGAATTAGTAATTTGGGTAGCTACCCAAAAAATCAGATTAGATAAAAAATAAGCTTATTTTTTATCTAATCTGATTTTTATTTCTAACTTAATCTTCAAACTTCCATTCCCCTTTTCACCCCCTTGAAGTATGATATCTGTGATAAAAATATCCTATGTCCTTTCTCGGGACTCAAACTATCTCTATCATTATCATCATCATCAACCCATATACTGTCCCACTGCTCTCCTCTCACAGAATGAGAGGGTTTAGGCTATAGTCCACCACGCTGGCTTAATGCGGGTTGACAGACTTCACACGCCGTCGAGAAAATCTCAAAGGCATGCAGGTTTCCTATGTTTTCCTTCACCGTTGAAGCGAGTGATAATTAATTATTAATACGCACATGATTGAAAAGTCAGAGGTGCGTGCCCTGGGTTTGAAATCGAGACCTTCGACTTGGCAGTCCAATGGTCTACCACTAGGCTATCCCTGCAGTTTTAATCTCTATAGCAAATGTAAATGTAAGTTAAGATACCCCCTAAGATTATCAGAATTTCATTTCGCGAATTTTGTTTCACCATTCGCTTCTGAATTTTTGATCTTTGACACAGTGGCTATTTATAAGGCTCAACTTAATTTTATTAGTCTAGACTGATTGTTGCTAAGATACAGTAATCTCACTTTATATTAAACAGTAAACTTGAAACTCAAATTTAATATTAAATGATCAAATTGTGAGATCAAAATTGATATGGAAATAATTGTTAAGTACCCGAGACACGGTCTTGCATGCATAATTAAGCATTTACATGCAAGTTTCGTGCTGTAAACAGAGAATATACACACATCAAAAAAAGTTTGCGATCACTCTGAAAAATCTAAATCTTTTTTGTTACGGTAGATTATATTAAGTATGATTTCTTCTTATTTTTAGATTCTTTATTTAAAAATATAGAGTTATTTAGAAAAGGAAAAATTCGACCGCGGGCAGGATTCGAACCTGCGTCTTCTGGTTAGGTACACCAGACGCTATGACCACTAATTTTTCCTTCACATACTGAATTTACGTCTTTATGGTGACGTCAGTAACACCTATTGAAAAGCAAGTTTTTTATAGAAAATTTCCTTTTCTAAATAACTTTAAAAATCTTAGCATGGAAAATGCCAAAAATATACAAAAAGATAAAAATATAGATTTAGAATATAAAACAATAAAACAGTTCAATAATTGTTTTTCCACATAAAAAGGCTTTCAGTCCTAGCTTATGCTAGTGTTCGCAAACTTTTTTTGATGTGTATATCAACGTAATAAAAAAAAGACTAAGAATTTTTCATCATACCTTCAAGCTTCTATTCCCCGAAAGGTAATGCAGAGGCGTACTGATGTGTCTGTACATCATTACGCACGCAGGTCAAGATATCCAAAACTGTAAAATTGTCCCAATCGAATATAAACCTTATTTCTTTTATTATTAAAGTTGAAAATCAATCAAAGAAATTTGACATATTATGATAGCTTGATGTGCTGGCCTCTGTACGTCAACATTGTCATATTTCCGTATGGCAGTCCTGCATGGATCAAATGTCTATATGTAAGGTTTTCAGCCAGGTTGCGGAGGTTGGTGTGAGTTTGTGGACCTCCGACATTCCACCGGGGAAACAGCGAGGTGGGCATTCGTTTACCATATGAAAAACGGCTCCAGGTGCTCCGCAATCGAACTGCGACAGCACCAACATTGTGACAGTATGTTTTAAGCTCTATGTAATGGGCAGCGAACCTAATATCATACATAATATGAGTACATAAGGAGTACATAAGGAGTACATAAGGAGTACATAAGGAGTACATAAGGAGTACATAAGGAGTACATAAGGAGTACATAAGGAGTACATAAGGAGTACATAAGGAGTACATAAGGAGTACATAAGGAGTACATAAGGAGTACATAAGGAGTACATAAGGAGTACATAAGGAGTACATAAGGAGTACATAAGGAGTACATAAGGAGTACATAAGGAGTACATAAGGAGTACATAAGAAGTACATAAGGAGTACATAAGGAGTACATAAGGAGTACATAAGGAGTACATAAGGAGCACATAAATATTAAATAAAATCTCTGATTCTGGCCCTTTGCTCCACAAAAAGTAACGTATATAAATAATAAATATAGTATATAAATAATAGCGGTATATAAAAGTGCATCCACATTTCACCGTTATGATAAGTTCCCATGTAATTAGGGATGATTGAAATTAACCGGGCACAAATACAAACTCCGAGCTGCTACTGAGAATTTTATAGAATAACCCTAATTATATTGCTCGACTTGGCAATCGAACCACGACTTCAAGTGTAATAGTCGTGCTTTCGACCACTAGGCTAATGAGGCAGTTGTAATGATATCATCATCCTCCTACCCTCATCCCGAATTCCTAGTGGTCGGCGCAGTATTTATTTTTCTTCCATACATCTCTTTTAGCCGTCATCATTATTCACTCTTCCTTTGTAGCCATATCATCTGTTGTGATAATATATCTAACCTATTTTTTAATATCCTGCTGTAGAATTAAGTAGGTATAATAGTAATAGCATAATTATTATTCATTTAATCCACAGCTGCTTTCCTTTAGATTTCGCAGAGATAATCAAAAGCAACTTCTCGACTATCTGCAATTCTAAACATTCCAAACTTGTAAAATGTTGAATAAGTTTGGTTATTTTCTTCGCGTGTTTGTGCAGATGTTAATCAGGCTGTATTTGAAATTATTTTTCTTTAAATATTTTATTTATACCATTACGGTGGCTAACAAGCCTACGGCCCACCTGATGGCAACGCGCAAGTGATACCCCTGGTGTTACAAGCCGCTGTAGGCGGTAATCGCTTACCATCAGGTGGGCCGTGTGCTTGTTCGTCACTTTAGTGGTATAAAAAAAATGAGGCAGATTTGCATTGCTTTTTCTATAAATGGGTAATCATTATAAAATCATTCCCTTCATAATTCCGAGAGAATAACTCCCTAAGAGTTGACATTCTCCTCTCCTTCTCCTGGGTTGTCATACGAGAATCTAAGAAATAAGCCTTAGACAGACATTTAATCGGTGTAATTAGGCTCGGAGGGGCTCGTAGCTAAGCAATAACTACGCTGATTAATTAATCTGTAAGGTTAAGCTACGCTTGTCGTGTTCAGTTACCATTTTTTTTAGTCGTAGAGTATAAAAATTTAGTTTTCAGTGAAGGGGTACATTCACTTCTGTACATACTTTTAGTGTGTCCTGTGTAGTAGCGAATAATCTATTTTTCTTTCTTCTTTCTTATTTCAATACATCGAGACCCCTGCAAAGTCAAACTTTAAGTAAAAATAATTTACTCAACATAATTACTAGGTACTTTCTGAATGTCATTTTTACATAAACGCCCGCTCTTCACCGCCTCCTAGTGCCTTGGAGATCACTCGAAGTCGTCAGTTTCGGTTGTGATATTAACACATATCACAATTAGTGGTAGTCAGAAGTTCAAAAGTCCTGAGAACCAGTTTATCAGATCCTTAGAATATTGTTATTGCTGAAACATTGGATTGCGGGGCTAATTCCTTCTAAAATACTGATATTCAGCCGCATCTGCTTAGATGATAGCCGACCTCAAAGTATTGGGAAAAAGGAGGCAGATTATAAAAAAATCTATGTAATTATTTCAACATCAACCGCAATAAAGCCTTCAAATAAATAGAAACTTGAAGAGCTTTCTGCGAATAGTAGTGAATTTTTTATTAGGGACAAAGTAATCCCAAAGATTGTCAGTTATAAGACCAAGTCAAATATGTGAAGGATTTTAGGAAAGTTCAAACAAAAGGTTAAGTTAAAGCCTTTCTGTATACAGTGGGCGAAGTCTTATTGTTGATGGTAAAATGTCGCTGTAAGGAGATTAATATAATGACGGTATTTTTCTTTAAGGAATATTTTTAGCCTGTGGCAAATAGTGAATCATTTTGTGTGTCAGTGTGGGCGAACTTAAGCCTCCTTGTTGCGTAGGTAAAATCTGACTATGCTTTTTAAATATAGCCTATATACCATCACGATTTTTCCGAAAATGTATAAGTATGTATGCCCAAATAAATCTAAATTATATGTCCACCACCTCAGTCTACCCGTGACCATGGACGCTGTAAAGGGTCCGAAACGTTGGGATTAATAATATCAATATACGCGATAAAATCCGTAAAAAGTAGTTTTGTTGAAGATTGTATTTATTTCAATGTCCAATATTCGCGTAACTGACAGAAACCAGTCAATTTTGTACCTATTGAATGACTTTTCGTAGAATACCATTTTCCTTTATACGTGCTTCATATTAAATATGAATTCTCAGAACTCCACCTGTGTCAGCTTATTGACATAACTAGTACCTTTCTATATAACTATTTCTATTTTTAGGTATCCAGGTATGTCCCGAATTATTTATGAAGGATGAAAGTAGGTCGCCGGTAAGGAGGTCGGTTTCAATAGTGGACGTTGATCGCGTCATAGGTATCAGTTTTATTAAATAACATTTTACACAGCACCAATATATTTCAAAACTAAGAATTTTGCACTTTGACGACCTATTTTTTCTAGTGGTTCGAGTGCCGTATGCTGCTGATTATAAGGTCGTGGGTTTGATTCCCACAGGACACAAAAACTTCTGTGATAAACATAAGTGTTTGTGTTTGTCTGGGTGTTTGTCTTATATATTAAATAAATAAATATTTTGGGACATTTCAAACAGCACGATCCAGCCCCAAACTAAGCAGAGCTTGTACTATGGGTACTAGACAATGGATATAATACTTATAATATAAGTATTTATTAAAAACTAGCGACCTACCCGCCCCCGCTTCACATGGGTTCAATATACTAATAACATACATGTATTATACATATAAACCTTCCTCTTGAATCACTCTATCTATTAAAAAAAGCGCGTGAGTAGTTTTAAGATTTAAGCATACATAGGAATATAGGGACAGAGAAAGCGACTTTGTTTTATACTATGTAGTGAAAAAGTATGTAAGTACCCTTATTTTTTGTTAATACATACTTACAATGAATAAGAATCACCCAGACAAACACTTATGTTTATTACATAAATATTTGTGTATTGAGGGAATTTCTTAATAAATCATCTCATCACACAAAATTCCCAAAACCTCAAACAAAGGCACATCTCATCCTCATTGTAATAATCACACAACATAGAAACGTATAGAAGTGTGTACGTTCATTGAATTGCTATAGCCTATACAATATACAGAAGTAGCAGATCGATCGAGCGCTGACGTCATTGGCTCAGTACATACCGCCCCGGTTTCAGACAACCAAGTAGCTGCGAACTTTATTAATTATAAAATATAAGTTAAATTATATATTGACGTTACTATATTATTTTGATTATAGTTATCGAAGTAAGTTGTTCAAGGAGTTCGGCTAAGTAATAAACCGATACAAAACCGAGACAGTAGTAAACCGATCTCTTGGTGAATATTCTTAACCCATGGAGACTCCCCTCCCCCCCCGTGCCTCGGAGAGCACAATCATAAAGCTATCGGTCCCGGTTGTTACACTGACACCTATGACAATAGTTAGCGGTAGTCAGTAGCCTTCAAAGCCTGACAACCAGTGTACCCTCGAATCGATATCTCGTATCGATTTCGATCGATATCGAAATTGCCCAAAAATTGGGTTGCGAATACTGGAAGCCGACCCCAACACGGCTTATTGCCAAATAATATTTGCCACTTTACAAGCAATGCAAGATAATATGCCTCCCGCAATACATCTTACAGGTACCAATGAAACAATTGTTCTCGGAATCCAATAAGTAGATATTGAAGGAAGATAAGTAGCCGGCTCAGTGAATTTTATTGTAGCCACATTGAACGGCGCGAGAGCAATAAGATTAAGCTCTCGACTACTGGTGATTTCATTTAAATTTTATCTCCCTGCTACAGCCTCGGCAATTTTATAGTCGTTTTATAGATCTAGGCTGTCTACCAACTCTTGGCTATTTTTATAAGTACGATCGACAATATAATTTGTCATAGGTAGCTAATTAAACATCTGTGTTTTGATAAAGATTTTGTAATCAATCACGCGATGTGTCAAAACGCAGGTATTGTAAATGTAAATGATAATTATTTCTGTAATATTAGATGGCCCCGGCCCACACTTCTTAACTAACGACCTTTGACGAAACTCAGAGAATTATGGTCTCTTTAAAAGACATAATAGTATAAATTATGTGTGTCACAATGCAGGCATAATTGAGATGACAACGCGCTATTGATACTATTGGTGTTGTTGGTTTCAGTTACCGTATACCATCAGGTGGCCTTGCTTGTTTGTCCTCCTATTACAATACCAAAATACAGTATATAGGCAACGGAGATCTGCTCAAAAAATATAAGTAACCACTAATATCTAACCACGTTGCAGGATAGCATCTAATCCCTCTCAAGCAACATCAACCCATATACTGATATGGGTTGATGTGGATTGCAGGCTCCGAACTCGCACACTCCGGCGTTGTAGATATCTAGCCCAGTAGCCACTGGGCTATTGATATTATGTCTGTAGCGAAATTATCAATCATATTGCGGAGGCGAGTCAAGTTTATTTTGCTTTGTGTGAAAACAACACGGAGAAAATTAAATTTCCTAGAAATGAGACGTAGCTAGATCGATCTTTACCCCCATAAACCCTCCCTCGTATATTGGAAATTTCATTGAAATCGTTAGAACCTTTTCTAAGGTGATTCCAAGTACATATATACATATAAATATTGCTCTATATTATAGAGAAGTAGTGGGAGTAATTCCACTCAAATTGGAGCTGCCCGACTGTAGAAAGTACCTCCACCTTGCAGAAAAACGAAGTGAAATAACACAGCTTTGAGCTGTGTTGTGTTCTTTACGGAGACCAAGGTTGTCAGTGCCACTTGTTTGCCAACTTAGTGGGATAAAAAAAAATCGTATAAGATGATATGTATATTAAGTATAAAATCGTATAGGGTACCCTCCTTCTTTTTTCCCATAGGGTTAGGCAGAAATTACAAAACGCTACTCCCTACGACCAAATCATCAGTCAGCAGGATATTTGCGTAGAGCCAGGGCAATGACCTCTGTAACCATGGTGAGAAAGAACGAAGGTCAACAACACCATAGCTTTAGATGCTTTATTACACATTAAAGGTATTTTTAGTAGAATTATGCTTGCCTATAAATAAATGTTTTTGACTACATCAATGAATTTCTCTGATATGACCAGAAAAGGATTGTTGTTTTTTTTTTCCAAGTGGCAGATGAAAATAAAACCAAAGGCAGTCAAGTCTTCTTCTTTCGTTGTTCGTGTTCTTTATATGGTTAGTCACTGCGCTCCAAAACACATTGTTGTCTCAATTTTAATGTTCATACATTTAAGAATAATATTTATTGTTTAAGAAATTATTATATGCAGTGAGCATTGATTCCGTGAGTTCCAGGCGAGTTGTTCCGTTAAGATTTTTATTTTTACACAAATATGTTCGTTACAATTTTACCTATGATATATGTATTAATGTTGTGTGTGCGTGTTTATAAGTGTGTGTTGAGGGAGGTAATTAAGACAGTCGTGTTGGCACTATTCTCCAAGAATTTTTAAAACCGTTTATTTCCGTAAAATATAAAATATAATTTGTATAGAATGGAAATACACGCATAACACTAGCTTCAATTTACAAAGCAGACGAAAATAGAAGTCCATTAATACATTACCATTTCGTATATATAAACACACAAATTGCCTGATATAACCTTCAGGTAATATAGTACTGGAATAAATAATTCAGTGTCGGGTTATTTTCGTGAGTCAGACTAAAACAGGCACCCCCGAGGCACTCGGCTAAGTTATTTCGGTATACCGGCTCTTCATTCGTGGAGACCAAGCTTTATAAATAACAACTTCGCTTTAATTGACAAGCTAAATGAGTGGTCTGGACCTTAATTCAATTAAGGTCTGAACTGACGCTATTTTTGGTCCAACTAATATTACTTACTAGATTTTGCCCACGGTGACGCTCGCATTTATGTCTTTTTTTAAACGATATTTATTTCTGGACGGCGGCGCCTTCCATCTGTAGGCATACTTTGTGTGGAGTCTCTTGTCCAGCGGACACTATACATCTGGCTGACATGACCAGCCCCAAAAATCTTAATTCGGAACTAAACCAATTAATAAATTCCCTTTTATTTCAATGTGCATTTTTATAAAGAATTTTTAGGCACACGTGTACATTGTCATTTTTTTTTTCAAAATTTCCTCTTACTGACTATTATAATTTCTTGCCAACGCGTGATAATATTTTGCATGTATACTATGAATGACGCTGCTGATTACTTAATTGTTAGTTTTAAAAATACCACAAAATATCCTCGATAGTACTTATGAAGTCTATCTAAACAATACAAAAGCACTAACAAACGATGTAGTTTGTTTTATTCCCTAGGAGCGAGACGTTTTTCTTCACTAGAGCGCTAAATCTTCTAATAAGTTTACGAATGGTTTTTCTCCGGGGAGCGCGGCTGTCGAGTGGAACGTAGATAGACTGAGTTTTAAAAAAGCGCTCTGGATTCTCACAAAGACCTTTACGTAGTTACATTAAAGTTTAAGTTTCAGTAATTTTAGGGCTATCATAAGATGGTTTGACTGTAGGTACATCTTTTAATATATAAATATAATTATTTTACTACATCAGATCAAGTGCAAGTTTTTATTACAAAAATCAATTTGAAATGAATTTCTGAAAAATGTATTTGTTCCATTTACGAAAATGAAATAAATAACAAATAAACGTCGTTTCTATTTTTAGAAACTATTAGAGTCGAGCCTTTTCGCCGCCGAAAATAGAGCCGAATATAGAGCCGAAAATTATTAATTTGTAACTCATTTGTAATTTTGTCTTGTTGCGCTATGGTTTTGATGTATCGATTTTTATGTTCGACCTCTATATCATTTAACCGATAACGATGCAACTTTGGCCAGATATCTCTCTCGAAGGTTCCTGATAAGGAAAGACGCATGTCAACGAAACAAATATTCATTTTAATACGTGTATCATGTGTATGGTACGGTATTAAATTAGATGAAAAACTATGTTCAATATGAACAATTCAATGTATGTTTTAGAAGTCAATTTTGTACATGTATGTAGTATATCATTTTTTAATGATGCCAATCTATGGAAATACGAGACACGTAAAGATCATGATCCTTTTTAAAGTTCGAACATTTTGATGTAAATTACACGATCCCTACAATGAAGGACAACCCTGGAATGGCCATAACAATAATGAATGATAATTAATTATGACAAAAATTGTTCATAACAGGCACAGTACTAGTAATATTTCACGCACAATGATTAATATTACAATTAACGTAGACCCCATTAGCACGCACTCCACACTTGAAGGCTGAGTACTTAGTAAACGTCACAATGACAAACAATATGGGAAGTTCTCTTCTACAGACACGCAGTGACAGTAACGTTATTCGACACTAGCTATTGCCCGCGGGTTGACTCGCATCTCAAAGAGCTTTTTCTACAGCTATGCGAGTCATTCATCATAACAACTGATTACAAACACTACACTACTGACTTTATATTACTTACAAGATTATTATTTTCAGGTACAGTAAGAATTATTTACTTATTAATTATAATAATACTTATTACTTTTATTAAATACTCCACAGTCAAAAGGAATAACTTAAATAATAAGCCTAAATAATTCGTTCATATCTTATTTAATTACCATTTTGACTGAAACTGTTTTAAGAAAATATTGTATAATAAATAGCTGATAAGCAATAAAAATAAAAAAAATTGTTAATGCCACCGCTGAGTGACGTCACACGTCATCTAGGCCCCACTGAAAATCAGCGCTGCAGCGATTTAATGCGCTGCCGCATCATACTGAGTGGGGATCTTATTGTGATGAACAACGGCGACGTACAGTACCTACCTTCATTTATTTTGTTATTTTTTATTTTTGTATGTAGTACTAGCCGCTGTTTTTATGGAAATAAAATGTTTTTTTCTTTCTTTCTTCTTTTTGAGACTAGAGATAGCAACCTCGCAGCCGGCGTGTATGTATGACAAGATGTCGAAGCGAAAGAAGTATGCAAGAATCGTAGCAAGTGGCGTTCTTTAGTTTCTGCCTACCCCTATGGGAAAAAGCATGATTGTATGTTATGTTAGATAGCTTATATCCTCTACTATCTCTGTACCAAATTTCATTACAAACGGTTCAGCGGTTTAGGCGTAAAGGGGACCAGACAGACAAACATGAGTTACTTTCGCATTTCGATTCAACATGCTTAGGTATGTTCACCTTACCAAGTTGGTCACTGCTGAGTATTGTGGAACTTGTGGTGATAGCATCTGCTTATACTGCAGAGTCCTCTGGGGTGGTACCTCCGATTGCTACTTTTACTGCCGCTAACATTATTGTGTTTCGATTTGTAGCGTAGTTTAGTCAGTAAAATTACTGGGCAAATAAGAGGTTGTTGTCGCCGCTTACAATCAGGCGGCATATATTATACTAAAACTGTCTGTATAGAACTTTATTTTATGCCTAGCTGTATTTTATATAATTGTAATCTTCGAAACATTCCTAAATTGTTCTCTCATGTAAGTATCCAATCAAATTTATAATCCATCATTGTACAATACAAAACGATATTTTAAAAGAGTAACCATGGAGTTTCTTGCGGGTTCTTCTCCATAGGAAACGACTACTTTGGAACCGTGCACCTAGACTCGACATTTCATAAGTGCCTGTATATGGTTTATATGAAAATAAAACTATTTTGATTGATTTTGAAAAAACATAGTCTAAATACTTAAGTAAAATTTACTTAATATTTCCAAAACGATATCGATTGTAGGCAGGACAGGAATCGGTGTCCTGCATACGGAGTACTTTCACGGTATATTAGGCGCTTTCAAAAGTCCTTCTCAAAGTGACGCCTATCTAGGTCGCCTATGAGTAATATTAGGTATTCTGAGCGTCTGTTTGCCTTGGTATAGAGGACAAATAGGAATGTCGCGAGGTAATATTGAATACGGGAGGTAAGCCTCTGGGATTTGTGCTAAGCTTTGCTGTCAGCTGTTGCTATGGTAACAGCCTTGTGCACTTCAAAGAAAACTGTAAGTACTAGTTATTATGTGGACTTGATGTGTATTTACATTTTATTTAAGGCTTCATGTTAGAGATGTTCAGTTGACGGATTGCAGGACATGGTAGCTATGAGTCCCGCGTTTATAAATTCTCAGATACACAAATACCCAGATGTATGTGAGAATTCGTATTTAAAAATAGACCCACGATACCGAGAAAAGTCCTAATCTGGGCCAACCTTTTTTGAAAATAAATGTTTTTTTTTTCCTTGATGGCAATTGAGTCGTTGTCAAAATAAATGTTATTAATTGACATAATATGTCCATTCAATGTTTCAGTTTTAATTTAAATTCAGTGTTGGACTGTGACAGTCCGAGTCGACTGGTCGATTGAGTGATGTGTTGTACGTAATTTTTTTCAACGATAAGGAAATTAAAAGCACCTTCACTCATGTATTCCCCGAAGGGTTAGGCAGAGGTGTACTGATGTAGGCCGACAGCTTGTTGATAGGGGACGTCCTATGTGATATGGGACGAGCATAAAATATTACCATTTAACCGGGCACAAATCCAAGCTCCAAGCTGCACTGAGCTAATTTCATAGGAAAACCCAAAAAAAGTGTTATTGATAAGACCGCCATTGTACCCTTAATTTAGGTAATTCCAATGTTGCTTCTCTTATCATGGTGTGCAATAAAGATTATTCTATCTAGCAATGGGTACTTGACCTGCGAATTGAACCAAGGACCTATAACGTAGCAGTTGCGCTTTCGACTTCTAGACTAAAGAACAGAGACTAAACAAGTAAAGAAAATAAAAGCAACAAAAGGTTAGTATTCAAATAGGTTTTCCATAATCAAAAGTTGTTTGGACACTGTATTCCTCGAAGGATTAGGTAGAGGTGTACCTAAGTACACCACAGTTTGCCAGTATGTTTAGGTCCCATGAAAAGGGGGCCTATTGTAATGTAGAATCCTATTGTAATAGGGGCGGGACAGTCATTTATCAGGTAGAATTTTAGTCCCGACTCATTATAAGGTAAATAGTTTTTAAACTAAAACAAAAACAGAAATAAAACTGCTTTTTACGGATATTATCGCCGTATATTGCTATTATTAATCCCAACGTTTCAGAGCCTTTACAGCGTCTATGGTCACGGGTAGACTAATATTAGTGTAAGTGTCGGAAATCAATATAAAACAAAAACTGCTATGATGCCACCCACTATCGGATATCAAAGCCGTGGCAAGGCTAATGGTAGCTAATAATAGACGCCATCAAATATTCACGACCACTACCACTGTATAAAGTATTGACGCATAATGACGAATAACATTTTAATTAGGTACTCCCACTAATTGAGTACCTATGTGGTATTTCACATCTATACATAGAAGATGGGCGTGTGAGTCGGTCTGTTATACTTTTTTATTTTTTACATAGATACTTAACCTCTGTAGGTTATAAAAAATACTTAAAATTATTTATAATTTGTGGGTTTCTATTGGTAAATCCATAGATTACCCCCTACAAACTCACAAACTTTACCTCTTTATGATGTTAGTATAGATAAATGTGATAAATATAAGTATTTGAAACTATTCCCAGACCATGACTTATTTTCCCGAAAGGGATTTTTTTTTCGGAAATGAATCTCCATAAATAGCGATGGGCTCCTCATGTCAATCAGCTACCACTACTGTGTCAGATTCTTTTTTGTGGATTTATTATCGTTCCTATTATGCTGCGTTTGTTATATCATCAACCCATATACTGTCCCACTGCTGGGCACGGGTCTCCTCTCATATTGAGAGGGATTAGGCTATAGTCCACCACGCTGGCCTAGTGTGGGTTGGCAGACTTCACACACCGTCGAAAAAAATCTCTTAGGTATGCAGGTTTCCTCACGATGTTTTCCTTCACCGTTTAAGCGAGTGATAATTAAGTCTTAATACGCACATGAATTCAAAAAGTCAGAGGATTCGAACTCGAGACCTTCAACTTGGCAGTCCAATGGTCATACAACTAGCCTATCACTGCTTCTGCGTTTGTTATAGGCATATAAAAAAAAAACAACAACAAAAAGATCGGTGAAAAATGACGCCGCTTTCGTTCCTAATTTAAAATTGACAGCAGTATCCATAATCTACAAACTGCAGCCTGACCTGACCCCTCCCATCCGTCTCGGTAAAAGGTTATACCGTTTTATTCTTAGCTGTTACCTGAGCGCAGCTAAATTTGTTAGTGTTTCAGCGCTGAAATCCAGGCCAGACCATTTTAGATTTTGTAACTTGAATTCATAATTTGGTTTGCATTGTTCCAAATGTGAAAATGACTGGTGGCGGTTTATTTAGGGATGACAAGAAGATGTTGGCTGATATTCAGAGAATTTTTAAAAATAAAAAATTAGCTTGCCGTTGACTTCAATCTTGCCTCCGAGGCATACATGAGTTCGCCGGTGAAGCGAGCACACTCAGAAATGCCAGTTCACCCTATTTTTGAAAAGATTTGGGTTGTACATACTCAGCAATATAGACGCAGGAAGGGAGTTCCACTCCTTGGCTGTGCTCATTATAAAATATGATTTAAAGTGTTGTGTGCCAATATATGGAATATCAACTAGGAGATGATACCTGCGGTGCGTCTGGAGCTCCGATGGTAGAAGGGGGAACGCGAGATGATCTCATGGAGCTCATCTGCACACTCCGCAGTACAATCTGTAAAAGACCGACAAGCAAGCAACCTTACGGCGTTGACACGAGCTGTGAAGCCCAGTCTTCACTAGCATCTCCAATTAGTCCCTTGGCTCGGCATTCGATCGAGTCAAGTGCGGCAAGTTGGTATTTAGCTGAGCATCCCAAAGGTGGCTACAGTACTCCATGCAAGAACGGACTTGGGCTTTATACAACGTTAGAAGCTTTGCAGGTGGGAAGTACCGCTTCACCTTATTTAGGATGCCCAGTTCTTTGGTTGTAGTTTGGGCTTTGGCCTCGATGTTGGAACCGAAGTTAAAGTTTGCCTTTAGCTACATGCGAAGAAGCTGAAGGCTGTCGGTGACTGAAACAAATGTATCCCGGAAAGTAGGAGTTATCGTAAAATCACTCCTTTTGGCGGGTAATATAATTATAATTATGCTGTCTAGCACAACATACTTAAAATTAAAAATTTACAAATTTAACACATGAACACATAAGTTTACACTAAGGTTCGTCCTGTATATTAGCTATAGGCATAAGAACGATATTAATTCGATTAATAAACGACTTTAAACTGCAAGAATAATTGGTAGAATATAGCTATATTATTTTGTTATAATATACTTTATTATTTTGTTACAAAATATAGGAGTTATGTACTCTTACATTTCAGAAGAAAATACTAAAGGCAGACTTTAATACTAAAGTCATTGATATATAATTATTGAATAGTTATTTACAGTAAATTATTACAACGATGGTGTTATAATCTACTTCAACAAAAACATCACAATGAGACCCAGTTAAAGTGATAAAATAAGTTAATATGGCAACCTCTCGTTTCATTTGACAGAATTATCAACTTTGGCCACACTCACAGTAGTGGCGGAACATATTCCCGCGGGAAATCAAAATAAACTCAGCTTGGCAGAACACTGGCTGTTTTTGTGATTCGAATATCAAATAGTACGACTACGGCGGGCGCTCTATAATTCAAATATCGAACCATATCAACTGCTACTTTGAGATATTGAAATGACTAACGAACACTTTTATAAATTCATGAACGCTGCACTTTCTAATCATAGAGGATCAAAAATAAATAAACTTTGAAACGATGTTATTTGCACAGCTACTTCAAACACTAAGAAAAGGTCCATTCTGTAAAGGTCACGCGTTTCCATCGAACTGCGTCACAATACACGCGCCATGCTCCGTCATCAGCAAACAGTTCCCGCTTGTGTGTACCGTCCTTCATTGCAATTTCGTCGGATTTTCTGACAAGGGAATGTAGCTGGACTTATAATTAATTCTTTTGAACGGTGTTACAGAAATATGTTATAGTTATTTTGTATTAAATGAAATGTTGTTTATTGACTTCTGTAAAAACATTTTTAGACACTTTTAAAAGTCAATGTCTCACATTAATAATGTCTTATGTATCGAAGGTGATATTACTAGGACGAGCTATGATTTGCAGATTATACATATTTATACAATACTTGCAATATTTTTTTTTAGCGTTGTGAAAGGGGGCTAGACGGAAAAAATTCTTACGAAAAGTTGTCACGACACTTTTTGCTTGTCAACAATATTTTAATTTCGAATTATTGAGTGAATGACAATATTTGAATTTCGCGCGTTGTGAATTGTTGAGTGTATACAGGTTTTTTTATTTTTAATTCTTAAATTTTAATGAAAGGAACTTCGTTCCATCCGGGTGTCCCTTGACACCTCTCAAGTTTTTTTATTCCACTAAGGTGGCAAACAAACTTACAGCCCATCTCCATCAGGTGGGCCGTAACAGCTAGATAAGGTTACCGTAGCCTATAGACGCTTGCTACACCAGGGGTATCATTTGCGCATTGCCGACCCTGTAAAACGATAGAGAAATAGTTGGGTTGGCAGTATAAGGGTCAAAGTCCCCCCACTGCCAACACAACGTTTCCTCGCGGAGCACTGACAACCTTGCTCGCCGTTAGGAACACATCACAGCTCAAAGCAGTGTTATTTCATTTCGATTTTCTGCAAGGCTTGAGTGGAATTACTCCCACTATGCCTTACATCTCTTGAACTTTACTGGCCCAATGCTGGCTACCTATAATTCACCAAGCTGACTGAGTTAGGGTTGGTAGATTATAAATGTTAAAAAACGTTAAAAAATCTTTCGGGCTTGCAGGATTCCTCACAATGTTTCCTTCACTCAACTTATGCGAGCGATAATAAACTACAATTAAGGTATCGTTGGAAGTTTTTTATCTGACTGTACAAAACAGATTTTTTTTATTGGTGTCCGAATCATCAGTGAAAGAAATATTAAAATTAAAATGTGTCAATTCGGACACTGTGTCCCAATATATTGTGTCCGAATCGTCAGCAACTCAAATTATCTAATTATTTAACGCACTAGATTTTGATGTTTATTTATCCCTTAGTGGGAAAATATTTATATTTAAAATTGAAACGATTTCTAGTTCGAGGTTTTAGGTTAAATATCCCTGATAACGTACCAATAAGCAGATATAATAGTTAAGTAATTAGTCTAGGTACCAGCGAGTCACGCGCCGCTAATGAGTTCATATCGCGTAAAATATTTCAAGTAAAAATACAGCTGTCTTGTACTGTACTCGTAAAAATTAAAAAGTTATGTCTTCTGAGATCTCGGATAGAGTAACCATTTATATACTAACTCCATCTTATGAGAGATTATTAACATACTATATAATATTATGCAGTAATAAAATATATCTACTTACTTTTTACAACTGCTACACTAGTGTCTGGATTTGATTTGAAAGTGGAAAGTACCTCCGCCTTGCAGAAAATCGAAGTGAAATAACACTGCTTTGAGCTGTGTTGTGTTCCTTATGGTGCCAGTGCTCCGTTAGGAAACGTTGTGGTAGCATTGGGGGGACTTTGACCCTTATACTGCTTACCCAACTATTCCTCTTTCGTTTTACAGGGTCGACAACACGCAAGATATACCCTTGGTGTTACAAGCGTTCATAGGCTACCGTAACCGCTTACCAGCAGGTGGGCCGTATGTTTGTTTGCCACCTTAGTGGTATACAATAATAATTGATTTAATATCATAAATATAACGCGACAAAGAGGGACAGAGATCAATAATCATAATTATTGAATAAAATCTACTTAATAATTCAAATAGTTACCTACAATCTATTAATACTTGTATTGTAAAAGTGCAAACGGGATGTGCTTACCCGGTCAGATGTCGTGAGTTATTAACTCTGCCCGGATTATCCGGAGCGACCCACCCGGTGCCCCGACGACAACATTACACGCGGCTAAAATATATCAGATTACGTTATTTAATTGTACACGACACCTGAAAGCGTGATAGCGTTGGAAATGTATTTAAGGATGGTATTATGTTTGTATTCGTATCGTGTATTAATTTAATGATAATAATTAATTCAATTCAGTTTATTATTAAGTAGCCATGACTCATTTGTTAGTAAAAAACTTATATAAATTATCCTATGTTAGTAGTAAAGATAAATTCATCTACATCCTAAAATTCCTGTATAATAGGTATAGGTACACAGAGCGGCAGTACTGTCCGACGCTTCACCGCGGCTGCACCATTTTTCCCATAAAACAAGTTCATTTTTAGCTTGGGTTTCAGAGTTCAAAATAATATGTGTAAATTGTAAATTGTTTGCCAATAAACTATTAAACTATTTTCTTTATTATCTCGTCTCCATTAATGAAATGTCGTTTAATTTGTCTGAGTTTTCTAATCCCTACTTCCCGACTTAATATTATAAATGCGAAAGTAACTGTCTGTAGTAATTTTGATGTTAAAGAGATAGAAAGAGATTAAAGAAGAGATTAAACTTCGGAGAAGGATATGGGCTAATTTTTGTCTGAAAAAGCTATATGGGATGCTGGTGAAAGCGCGGGCAATATCTAGTATTTTATAATGATTAAACGATTACGATTAATTGTAATTGACAATTATCGACATTTCACGATTAATCGTATACGTCGATACTCGATTGTCTTGCGATTATTTATGACTTTATTATTTTCAAAGGTTGGCAATAAGGCATAATCTTTTTTTTTCATTCGTGTATCCGAATGTTGAAAAGCTAGAAATGTTGTTTTCTTAACAAAAATTATGAATTGCTCCGCAAACATTATTTAATTAATTTTTTATCTGTTTCATTGATTATTGTATGTTTTATTAAAAATCTGAAATAATCATAATCGTGGCTTATTAAATGCCCGTTGTTCAGTTGCGTGTCCATAAATCATATAGGTATTATGATTCACCAAAAGTCGCGACTTATCAGCCCCGAAGTGCCCAGCAGTGGTCCCACTGCTGGGCACACATTTACTGTTCAGTAAAAAAGGTATATGATGATGACATAAAGTATCAAGAAATTGTTTCCATTTAAATGTCATTGTTGGATACGACTTTCACGCAGTTTTTTTAATAATCATGCTGAGTAAATTTAAAAGTCAAAGCATATTTTAATATTGTTTATGTCTAAAGTTATAATTAATTACACCCTTTTGAGTAGCATTAAACACACCTAGCTTTTAATATATTTTTTTAATCTAATAAGAGTTTCCAAACCGTAAATATAATGCCTATTATTCTAATGAATGCAAATTTTTGAAATAAGAATACTTAGATGTTTATAATATTATAATTCTATTGTTTTTTATTCTATAGTTTGAAATACACGAAATTCGTTATTTTAAAACATAGTATTAAATTAAAATGGGTAATTGAACTCTTGGAATATACTTATCACCTCTAGCCAGTAGCCAGGTTTTTTATCAGAGGCGTTGTGTAAGCTTGTATTGTTTTGTTTGTTATTTTCTCTTGTGTTGTAAGTTGTCACTATACTTTTGTCTTTCTTTCTTTCTAAGGGGGTTGTTTTATTCCCTACAACATGGTTGAGTAGAATGACACTAGTACACATAGACACTTTATGCTCGTGGACGGTTTTCTCTGTTGGACCTGGGAACTTACTACGGAAATCGAAGTGTGATCCGTTACTGGAACATCGAAGTTCAATTTTGTAGAGATTTATTTTCTTTGTATGTAGATTTTTTCACTTTATGGTAATCTGCATGATTCTCACTGTAGTAGAATAAGTTTTTAAAATGACGTCTAATACTGTAGTAATGGGAATGTCTGTCTATAAAATCAGTGTCTTGTCGGTCCTTCTCCATAAGACACACTTTTTAGAACCGTGCAATTAGGTTTGATTTTATAAGAAATCTTTTTTAATTATGTTATTAAAATTAACATTGGCCGCAGAAAGCTCTAAAACGAGATGAGTGGATGGGTAGGGAGGCCTTTGCCCTGCAGTGGGAGGATACTGCCTGAATAAAAAAAAATAATAAACATTTAGTAGACTTTGATTTGCCGTCGATTTTGCGACTATACAACGTGTTACAAAATACCCCATAAAAAATATTATTAATTATCAAAGCCAAAAATTTTGTCAGCTGTCATGTCAGGGAACCAGATTATTTAACAGAAAGGCCTACGTACCTATTTTACCTAATAATTGTCTACTTTAATAGTTTTTCTATTTTTCATTCATAAATGTTGTTGTTTTCCTTTTTTTGGGGTATGTTATACAGCGTTACTACGGTTCTTAAATATTGTGAATGGACTCGTTATAAGGCCCCATTTAACCTCCTTTCGGCTTTACGGGTAGTTTTGTAAAACCTTGTATTAAGTTCAACGATCACAATTTATACCAGTCCTTTGTTTCATTCACAAATCAATGTCACAGTAGAAATGTTAAATACAGTAATTATTTAAATTATTGTGAACACGCGAATTTGTCGTTGAAAGACGACAAATATGCAAATGATACGTTTTAATAATTGATACGAATGTTAAACTGACACTTTATTAATATTAACGTTGCTACTGACTTGTGGTGTGTGGTTGAATAATAAAATAAATTCTTTATTGCTCGTAAAAGCTTATTACTAATAATAAATGAGGATAGAGAGATCACCAATAATACCAATATTATCTCTTTGTATTTTTTGGTATTTTCCATACTAACATTTTAAAGTTATTCAGCGAAAGAAACATTCGACAGGTTTGACGTAGCGGCTGAGCGATCGGCCTCTGCGTCACGGGTTGACGATTCGATCCCCGCACGGAACAAATAGGTATTTTTCTGACCAGTAGTTGTTCCTGGTCTGAGTGATTGTTTGTGTGTGTGAAAGTTTGTGTTTGTAAATGTACGGACGATACAAGAGATAATACTAGTGTAGGTCAATGTTTTTTAAAAAGCAACACAAATAACAACCAATGTAACAGATTTACAGGTTAAACCAGATATTTAAGTACGTTGAAAACCCCGATTCCATCACGCCTGTATTTCCGGACGGGTTAGGCAGTGGTGTACCTATTAATGTTCACCACGCCAGTTCACCGTTCACCGGGTGTTTAGGTCACATGTTATATGGGGAGAGCCTATTGTCAATAATCTGGCATAAATCTAAACTTTGAGCTGCTGCTGAGAATTTCATAGAAAAACCAATAGTCGCGCTTTCGACCAGGTGGCAGTCGAATAAGTAATTTCCTCATAAATGAAATAAAAAATGTAGGTCGTTGGAGAAATTGGTATCAAAATCAAGACCACAATAGGTACCAACAAATCGAAATAACCCTCACACCGACACTCAAACCCCTCTTATTCTAGAATAAAAAACAAAAATTTAAAACCATCCGTCCCGCGAGATTTTCGTCCGTTTTAAAAGCTCTTAAACAAATTGCAATCGATTTCATCTCAAAATGGTGGACGTACGATCCCCAGGTGTCATGGCGCCCGATAATTAAAATGGATTCGGCCATTACGTGGCTTGTAAAGCGAATAAGTACTATTTTTATAGGCTGTAAATACGTGGATGACATAATGATTTTCTTGATTTTGTTTGTATAGGTTTTCTTTTTTATTATCTTATTATTTTATTTCTTATGTTATAAAAAGTAGTAGCGATTATGAGTAATGTTGATCCAATCTGTGTATTCAGAAATTGGTGTTGAGGCAATTTTAAAAACAACACTTAATACTCGCTTAAATTATGTTCATAACTGATTTATGAACATAATTTCAGCGTTGCCCCTGCAAGTGCAAGAGAATATATGGGACCAGTAATGCTGCTTCAGCACTGCTGCCTGCAGCGGAGTTCGGAATCATACCATAATGTTGATCCAATAAAATGCAATGTTGATCCGAATAAATATGCTGCTACTTTATTGTCGATTTAGTTAAATATACTCTTAATGATCTAGAACCAATATCGACCTTGCCACTGCCAAGGTTGATGTCGGAAAATTTTAATGTTTTATTCATAAAAAAAAAATAGTTTCATTGTTGTATCAGTTCCATTCATGCAATCGTGATTGATGTAGTTTTTACATGAAGAGAACTTATGAAGGAAATTCACTTCATAAAAATATGTTCTAAGAAAAATGAAGGGCAAACTTGGTGGAAAAAAAAGCCAACTAATATCTCTATACGAGGTGTAGAGGTAGTAAAAAGCTTTGCTCTTGAGTTCATCCCTGGTGGAGCCACTGCACTGCCAAATAATGTGCCGATAAGCAATAAAGTGCTAGCAGTATTGTGTTCCAATTGAAGGGTGGGTAGTTAATCCACTGATTATTATTTCAATATGACAACGCGCAGCGGTTACAGGCGGTCTTTATGTTTATTTTTCTTGGTACAATAAAAAAACACCATATAGTAATTTCAGCTCATGATTGGGATCATTTTCTATGGCCATTATAGTCATTCTGACATTATGAAGCCATACGAAGTGAACGCCTCTTCCTCTCTCATCTTCCTTTTCTGTATATGGTCAGAATCATCACTCTTGCCTTTGTGTTAGATTAAAATCTCGTATAATAATAAGCACTGATAGCCTAGTGAATATGACCAGTGGACTGCCAAGTCATAGGTCAACTCTTACTTTTCGAAATCATGTGCGTATTAATAAATAGGCAATTATCACTCGCTTAAACGGTGAAGGAAAACATCGTTAGGAAACCTGAGTTTTTCTCGAGGGCGTGTGAAGTCTAACAACCCGCAATAGGCCAGCGTGGTGGACTATAGTCTAATGCCTCTCACTGTGGGAGCAAACCCGTGTCCAGATATGATAATATGGTGTGATATGGTCATACATTATATATATGTCCTTTTCAACCATTTTCAGGTATCCAGATTGTTTCGTTCCAACGTACATAGAGCAATTTCGGGACCATCACCGCTTTCAGCCCGTAAACTTTAACCTACTGTTGAACACGAGCTTTCTAATTGAATGTCACAATAAAGGTTTATGTTGAAGCTGTAATAAAATTTAACCCGAACATGTGGGTTGTATTTTTAAAATGTGTGTTGGTTTAATTCAGTGTTAGATACTTGGATAGAAAAGGACATTGTTCTGGTTTCATACATATACATCGTTCGCCCCTAAAACTAACAGCAAAGTTAGGTATTTATATTTTAAACAACTCCAAATACTTACTTTTTATCTTTATCATTGATGTTGGAGTGAATGTAAATAGCATTAGTCATTGACGTTTAGCAAAGATGGCGGCGTTGGACGTATAGTAGTAACTTCGAATACTTTTTTCTTCATTTCGGCATGCAGCTAGTGCGTTTTAAATAAACCTATGCAAATAGTATCAAAAATTACTAATATGATCGTGAATATCCGATGCTTTAAGCGTGCAAGGCGAGAAATGAATATAATACTAATTTAAATAACATAAACAATCTAAACATTATTTTAGTAAGAATATTTAACTGCTTCAGGATAGAGAGAGGCCAAGAAAAAATGGATGGATTGTGTTAAAGCGGACGTTATAGAAAAGAGAGAGAATGATGATGTCAACTGACAGGGATGTATGGAAGAAAAGGATATACTGCGCCGACCACAAATAAATTGGGACAAGGGCAGGAAGATGATGATGATGATAATTTAACTGCCTCATCACCCTAGTGGTCCTAGGTGTGTTATTGGGTTTTTCTATGAAGCTATCAGTAGCAGCTCGCAGTTTAGATTTGTGGCTGGTTAACGGCAATATATAATATGGTATATACCACCATGACCATTGTACAGCCAAGTCAAATGTCTCGAATCCGAATCCAAGGCGCCCACCTCTGAATTTTCGAACTCATATTATCACTCGCTTATACGGTGAAGGGAAATATTGTGAGGAAACCTGCATGCCTTAGAGATTTTTCTTGACGGTGTGTGAAGTCTCCAAACCTGCACTAGGCCAGCGTGGTGGACTATAGCCTAATCCCTCTCATTCTGTGACAGGAGACCCGTGCCCAGCAGTGGGACAGTATAAGGGTTGATGATAATGATGATGAATGGCAATAGGTTCGTCCCCTATTAAATGGGACCTAAAACATACCGAGAAATTGTGGGTGTACATGTACAGAGGCCCGCACAGCAAGCTTCCACAATCTGTCAAATTTATTTGATAGATTTTCAACTTTAATACAACCGAATAAGGTTCATTTTCAATTGGGAAAATTTGACAGTTTTGTATAGCTTGACCTTCTGGCGTCTTATACTTACACTTTTGCCTAACCGAGGAAATATGGTTTGTTAATATGTTATATTATAACTCAGCATTTTTCTTAATCATTCTCATTACATCGGAGGCTACAGGCCTACAGATAAAGATTCTGATGATACGGGATGATTTGCTGTTTTCAGTTACAGGAAAGCAATTTAGCGGAGTCTGTGTAGACGGGAGAGTCATTAAGCGGATCAAAAGAGCGCGCAAAAGTCAATTTATCTAACGGGACGGCAAGACTATGAATATAACATGACAGGTCTGGAACGGACGGTCTCTGTTAGTCCGCAATGTGGTCTCTGACTATGAATAAGGTATTTCATATATTCTCTGGAGTGCTGTAGATACAAATATGAAGTAATTTTTGGTACACACGTGTGCTTGTATTCGTTTTATAGGTATCTTGGGATGACTTAATGTCTATTCGATTGATTATTGAGAATTGGGAATTCTTCTAAATCAATAAGATTGATCACATTATTATCATCACCTTTAATCACAGTATGTATTGAATATTTTTTTAATTAAAAGCTTGTATGTAATTATGTATACACGAAAACTGGGTATATGGTCAATTTCATAAAATCGATGCATAATTTCGGTTTCAAAACGTATTTCTCTAGGTCTTTATAATTTTCACTTATAAGAGAAAAACAATATTCCTAAGTACAGAGGCCAGCACATCAAGCTACATTTCTATCATAAATTTTCAAATTTAATACAAAGTCCTAAGGCTCATTTTTAATTGGCGAAATTTGACAGTTTTGGATAGCTTGACCTGCTGACGTCTGTACATGATCAGGCTATACAAGTCATCATTGTGCAGGAAAATTATTGTCTCGGTTGTCATTTGAACACCTGTAACAATCGTTAGTCATCAGCCCAAAAAGCCTGAAAACCAGTCTATCTTCAGGATGTCGGTATTACGTAGAAATTGGGTTGCGGAGGTGTGACGGCAGTAGCTTCGTGTAAAATACTGATATTCAGCCGTATCTGGTTAGACTGGAAGCCGACTCCAACATAGTTGTGAAAGGCTGATGGTAAAGTAGGTATAATAATAAAAAATAATAATAATAAAATAATTTATTTCCAGAAAAAATATTACTTACAAGGTTTGTCGTAATTATTAGCTAGTAGATAACAATGATTCAAATATGTATAATAGCATCCGCTGCCGAACTAGGTTAGGACCTGTATTTCAGTAAACGGCGCCACTCCCCGTAGTGTCAGAATTTAAACTAGCTTATACTATTTTACAAAAATCAAGATGTAAATAGAAAATAAATGTGAAATAAATGGTGTGAGAGTGCCTCTCTTCGTGAAAATAATTAGTGTAGTGTACGTGTGTGTGTGTGAGAGGGTGTGTATTGTTTGCATATCTGACTTATGAACACAAATTCAAATTAAAAAATGACTTTATCCAGCATCTTGATGTGTATACATTCTTGATGTGTATAATTATTTATTTTATTTTATTGTATTATGTATTTTATTTCATTGCCTTATATATTATTAATTGATTGAATATGTACGTTTATAAAGCTCCTCCATTGGTATGCAATCTTGCTCACTCAAATATTATGTTATTTTTACCACAGTATGTTCATAAATGATGGATAATCCAATGAAAACCTGACCCTGAAATCGAATACAGTCCCACAATTTTCCTATTTACCAACGCCTTTAATAAGACATCAGCTAATCGGATTTCCAGAATTACGAAGTCACATGTAATAAATATTTCGTACGTAATTATGTTCTACTTTTATAATTATATCTCAGTTGCGGCGAAGATGAAACCGTAGAAATATTAAATAAGACGGAATATTACGGCTCATATTGCGATAAGCTCTGAGACTTAGAAGTTGGACGGCTAGGATAATATAAAATGCAGGACGAGAAAACATGTACCTAATAACTAAAATACGGTGTAAAAGAAATTCTTATTAAGAAAACGAAATATTCTCCTGTGCAGCCAGTTGAAAATCAACTATGTGAATTAGAAATCTATCCAATTCCGTGGGAAATTCTCAATATTATTTCTTAGGTGATGGTTATTCCCTATGGAAACTACAAGCCAAATTTGTCTATTTGTCTCTGACAAAGTAGAAGAAAGAAGACAACGAAGCTGCAGTCGCACAAGGAATAGTCTTCCTTGTGCTTCCCCAGCTCAATGTCCATTACCGTTCACGACATCGTCCAGGGAGCGAGTGACCGAAACAAATGGCGAAAATGAGATAAAGTTATTCCTATGGAAGGTCACGACCCTCAGCATTGACGAAACCCAAGGAAGAGGAATATCTATTTGCAGAAGAAATAATTCTCAAGTAGTGGAATACATAGGACGACCTCTGTGGTCTAGCGGTTCGAGTGCCGGACTGCTGATCATGGGGTCGATTCCCACAGGACACAAATATTTGTGTGGATTAAACATGAGTATTTGTGTTTGTCTGGGTGTTTCTTATGTATTATAAGTATGTATTTACAAAAAAAAAAGTATTTAAGTATTATATGCATTGTCTAGTACCCATAGTACAAACTCTGCTTAGTTTGGGACTAGATGGTGTTGTGTAAAGATGTCCCAAAAAAAAAAAAATATATTATAGTACATAGTACAGTTTGTCTCGTCTGCGACGTGCAACTCTGTGTTTTTCATTTATTTGTTTTTATTTTTGTTCTACTTCAGCTTGTATTATAGATTGTAGATGTTTTTTTTAATTCTATTAATATTAGTTTGTACGTCCATGTTGTGGCAATAAATCTGTTTTCTTTCTTTCTATATTTCAACTGGTCGCAAACACTAGTCACCATAAACTTTACACTTATATTTCTCCTTTCAACCTTAATGTCACATATAAAGTTACGTTCTGCCCTAGTATTTAACCGTAAAGGTTTCAAGTCTTATTGAAAGATACTTTGTGTAACATGAAACAATTGTAGCAAGGCGTGGGTGTACTCCCACGTGTTATATAATGTTTACTTAATAGGTCTTTAGGTCCCATGTGATAGAGGACCGCGCTTATTGCCATTAGCCGGGCACATAATTATGGGCAGCGTATGTATATACGGTTTCATAAGCATTTAGTGAAAAGCTGTTAATTTGTAAATACAAACAGACACTTCAGTTTTATTTATGTGTATAGATTTCGGATCAACTAGTCGAAATGTAAAAGTTTTTTTTTCTCCTCGGGTTTTTAGGGTAGGTAAACGTTTTACGGTACCAATATTTTCTCAATATGATTATTGCAAAATTTTTATACTTGCAGTGTAGTTAAAAAAAAGGAGAAAATATGATGGAAATTTCTGTTCAAAACGTTGTGTTCCGAATTTTACAATTACATATACATTACATACACAAGTAAGATACTTAATAGAATTATAGAAATTTTAAAAGTATTTAAGCGACATCTTGTGAAGTTTGCCAACTTCTGCCATGCCTTTGAGTGAGCAGGTTCGTGCCCAGCAGTAGGACAGTAAATTTGAATGAAGAATGTCTAGTTTCAAGTCCGTTCATTTACGAAATCCTTGATGGTAATCTCCGTTTTCTCCCGGAGCTAGTCTACTAACTACTCTTGTCACAATACAGAAACACACGGAATTTGCCAGCGCGCCATGGAGCACCACCAGCTTACAGTGAACCTGGTCTTACTGGAAACAATTGCGTAGACGGCATCAGACTGGTCTGAAATAAACAAGGCAATGTAATCTTACCTATCGGCGAAAAGTTTGAATCGTTTCATTCAGAGCAGGGGTGGCCAACACGCGGTGAACCTGGCTTATGATTTATATGAAAAAAAAAAACAATATTATTTGACAATAAGGTCGGCGTTCAAAATTAATTCAGCAAAACAAACAAGTTTTCGCAGTTTATCCTCATACATAAAGTGAATTAAAGTTTTTCTATTACCATATGTGTAATGTATGTCAAAATAAACTTCCATTAGTATTAACTGCCAAATAATACGTTTTATTTTTGTTAGAAACATTATCAATATGTTATTCAAACAGAAAGTTCAATTTTAGCGTTGTAAGAGGCGTTGTAGACTTTTAGACGGTCGAATGGCCCGCGGTCCATTCGACCGTCTACAAGTCTACATTCCAGTGATAAAATGATTTTAGCAAAACAAACAAGTTTTCTCAGTTTATCCTTATACATAAAGTGAATTAAAGTTTTTCTATTACCATACATGTGTAATGTATGTCAAGATAAACTTCCATTAGTACTAACTGCCAAATAATACGTTTTATTTTTGTTAGAAACATAATATCAATATGTTATTCAAACAGAAAGTTCAATTTTAGCGTTGTAAGCATTCCTATTACAGGTTTATTTTCGTAGAATGAATATTTCTAGCTTTTAATTTTGTTAGCTTACTTATGCTTTTGGTATAAATGAAGCTTTGAATCTTTAAACCGAACATGAGATGGGCTGAATATAAGTTTTACCGAATACGAATATTCATTTGGCCGATTATTCGGTAAAGCTTATATTCGCCCCATCTCATCTCATGACTTGCTTAAGTACCTCGTTTTCTACATGAACATACGCACAAAATGTTATCACTAATATTTGTGTTTATATTTTATTCTGTAAGTATAAAGAACAAGGGTTTCCCTTTGGTACACATAAAGTTGCCAAAATCAAAATACCCACATCTGTGAAATTGACAGGTTTGTTAAACATTTAACGTGTTTACGTCACGTGTCGAACACACGAGTACTCGTCTGTCAGCATGTACATTGAGGTATTGAGTAATACCATACTAGGGAGGCCAGCTTAAAAATAATAATTAGCGAAACATTATTTTTAAAGGCTCATCGATGGTAAGTCAATCTGTACCTGTTAGGGTAAAAACCCATGTAAAATGTCTGTGATATCTCCTGCACATAATTTACTAATATTTTATTTCTCTAATAGTGACTCTTGCACTTTTTTTTTAATCTTTTAAAGACACTTTTACAATTGTCAATGTTTTGATTTTTTGTGCTAGAAGGCGCCTTTCCTAACTGACGACCTCTGAGAAGAAACACCGAAACAAACTCAGAGAATCATGGTCTCTTTTAAAGTCCAGAAATAATAATATCAATTTCACAATGTAAGGCAAAGTCTGAAATGGCCTTTTGAAGAAAGAGCCACAGCGGCTTTGAGTCGGCTAATTCCAGCCGACGGCACACATGCATCAGTCATTGTGTAGCTCGACCATATTAGAGAGAGCTCAAGTCACTAGGACTCTAGGACGCAATCTACCAACACAACTCGCCTCAATGCGTGTACCTAATAACAATCACTTCAGTAACAGGTAGCTATGTGTATATTTGATAATATTGATTAACTGTCAACAATCAATGTATGTGTTTCTGTTATCTTCTGTGTACTTTACAATGAGATTGAAGGGACCGGTGATATACCTATTGTATAGGTAGGTACAATGCGGACTGATGAAATTAGATACAAGCATAATAGATTGTGCCCTTCAATGAAACTATATTGCAAATGTGTGGTGTAACAAGGATAAGGAATGAGTATATAAGAGGTAGCTTGAAAAAAGCGCCAGTTACTGGAAAATTGTGTAGGGACTGTTAGTCGTGGTATGGAAATATGTGATGCGAAGAGAAGAAGGACAATTTACCGAAAAATGTTTTATGCATACGGCCATATTGGACTTTACTACATATAGACTGCTATTATCCCTTCTACTCCGGGTGTTTATTTCTGATACCTTCTATTATTGGCATCCATCATTGAGTGATTTGATCAGCCTACATTATCTTCCTCGTATTTTGTTTCGTACATTTTTTTATTTCAAGTTAAACAAGAGTCTTAGTGATGATTTTTTTTTTAATTTTGTTCAATTATTAACAGTGAGCGTACTCCACCTCACGACCACACACACCATTTGTTACAATCAATAACATGAGAATTACCTTGTTTACGGGGGACAGGTGACGTCATTACGATGCCTCGTTTACACTACAATTGTAACAGATATATTATGTTTTTCTTAATTATAATGTTGCTAGCAAAAAAACATTTGTATTTTACAGTTAAATTTTGATCGGCTCCTGCGCCACGGGTTGAGGTTCAATACCACCCGGAACTAATTTTTATGGTGTTTACATTTATGCAACTGCCTCGTTAGAGTAGTGGTTCTAAACGTGACTGCTACGCTAGAGGTCTTGGGTTCAATTCAAAGAAAAACTCAATAACACTCCTCAATATGGAGGAGTGTATTGAGTTTTTCTATTAAATTTCAGTAGCACCTCCGAGTTAAGATTTACATATACATATACATAACTTTTTGCATGTTGCTAACACTTGGAAATGTTTTTCTACAAAAAGTAACTGCTATGGACCTTTTCAAAAATGAATTTCTTTATCTTGAATTCAGGAGCTCATTCATTCATTAAGCTTACGGTATACAGTGACGTCATTTCCTTGTCCACAGTTGAGCAGTGATCAGCATGCGGTTAGTGGTGCCCGGCTGTGTGCACGACGCGCGCAGCATTCCCGCGCTGCGCGTCTTCGTGCTCGTGTCGGCCATGGCGCTCTACCTGACCATGGGTAAGAAAGAAAGAAAAGAAGTTTATTTATTTATTTAAGTACGTCTGTTGACGCACTTTAATATACTTTAACATAACATTTGAAATAAAACAACTTTTTATAGATTTTATCGCGTTATATCTATACATTTATGGGAGGGGAAACAGATAATAACTTGAGAACAACTTTAACGATTTCATTCATCTTTTTTTATAGTTTTTCTAATACTTTGTTCTTACGGAAAAAAAAAATAGCGCAAGAAATCGGGAAACTACAGAAAACTTAACGACTAGATACTTTTTATCCAGGTGAAGTCCACGCAGACGAAGTCGGGGGCAGTAGCTAGTTGATATTATATAAATCCCGACGTTTATATCATCCTTCAAGCACAACATTCAATACAGTAATATACACAGACAACTGCTGGACAAACGCTAGTATGAAGGCGAGATGGCAGCTGTTTGGGTATATAATTTGGATAAATAATAACAATCTTTTTTATAAAACAGTTATTTTTTTTAGATTTTTTAGTTTCTTATAGTGATAAAAAAACTTTCAAATAATACACATTCATTTGATCAGATAGCCTATTTTAAAGTTGTTCTTTTCGTGATTTAATTTATTTCAGTAGGTACAAGGTTTCTAATTTCTAAAATTCTTGCCCATCAATCACGATCCCAGGTAGGAGTAATTCATGTTAAAAGCTGTTTCTCCCTAGGTGGAAATGTCTGGGTTATTTCTTCACAATGATGTACCATCTCATTTTCCTAAGTACAAGTACATTAGGTAAATTAAGCCTAACATTTGTTCCTCCCTCACATTACTTCTTACGTAATGTGACATCACATCTAACAACATACTTAAATAACGTAATCCATTTTCAAAATTAATTCGTGAAATTTTTCATTAATTCATTCCATTTTCAAAACGTCATTTTTTTTTCATCGAGTTAAAATAAAAAAATGTTAAAATCGTCACTTACTTGAAAACTTTTATAATTTTGTTGTTCCTTTCGTAAATTGATAATTTTTCTATATTTCATATGTTGTTATATTCCTTATCTTTTTCATTGGGCAAACAAACAATATCACAATAAAAAATAGTATGATGCTTAGGCATACATCCTGAATAAATGTGACATACAGACTATTTGTTACAACCTCTTTATTGGATGAAGGAGTTTGTTAGTTATTTTAATTTAAGATAAATTAATATGTATGACGTTAAACTATTTTCTACATAAAATAGCAGTGCTTAATATAATTTTAAAGATTTTACTACTTGTTACATTGTTTGATTGGACTATTTGTTACAACCTCTTTATTGGATGAAGGAGTTTGTTAGTTATTTTAATTTAAGATAAATTAATATGTATGACGTTAAACTATTTTCTACATAAAATAGCAGTGCTTAATATAATTTTAAAGATTTTAAATGTAAAGTAATAAAAACCTTTTAGGTATTACATGAAAAATTGTATCGTGCCATAAAACTCCTTAAAACCATAACATATTGCAGCGTTTACATTTTATATCAGTAATGTATCGCAGGCACGTGAACAGACTTATCTAATGCCTGTAATATTTGTAATACTGCACTTGCATACTGGCTAAATGCAATATTACTTTCTACATATTTTTGTACAGCCGCCGTGAAGTCATGCTATCCAAAATTGTCAAATTTTCCCAATTGAATATGAACCTTATCGTTTTGTATTAAAGTTGAAAATCAATCAAAGAAATTTGACAGATTGTGGTAGCTTGATGTGCTGACCTCTGTACCATAGATGGTGATTTTTAAAATGAAGTTTTCTGCAACAGTCCTTCATGTCCTCCTTCTGGAAAATATGCAAATAAAATTGACATAAATCTCTAAATTGATAAAATATTTAACGCTAATCTTTAAATACAGCTAACCTTTTTTTACATTTTATCCTTTAAACATTATATATATATTGTTTTTGAACGAAAATAAATTAATACCTACTCTATATTGACCATGAAAAAATAAAGTTCCAACAGATTCCAAATTTGTTCAAATTTTCCCAAAAAAAAATGGCTGACCGAATTTAACAATTTAAGTTCACCGAGTATGGCGGGCCATCGACTTTTGTAGTAAATATCTAAACGAAATAGACAAACATGTTCGCATTAACTTTGCCAATGAAAGTCAAATCATATTAGTCTGTATTTATTTGGTAAATTGCTTGAGCAAAGTGCTTTGTGGTTTGTTATCAGAATTAATGGAAGATGTCTGGCTGGTTTACTACTGACTCCTAATAAGTCACAGTCACATAGAATATACTCACATTTTTTTCGCAAACGGGTAGGCAGAAACTAGTTTTGGACCCTTACAGCGTCCATGGTCACGGGTCGTCGAGATTAATAATACTCGTATCAATCAACCAACGCGATACAATTCACGAAAGTGTCAGAAATAAATATTATTTCATGTTTTATTCATTTCAATATCTTTCATAATTTTGCGTAAGTTCAACAGGTCGCCATCTTGTCGCCTACAAAAAGTTGCATAGCAAATCATATCAAGGGATTCTTGACTTAGAAAATAAATAAAAGGTTGGCGCCCAACAAATCGATAGTCATCGATTTTCATGAGTTTCATCATACCATAATCATCACGCCTGTATTCCCCGAAGGGTTACGCAGAAGTATACTAGGCCAGCACATCAAGCTACCCCAATCTGTCAAATTACTTTGATAGATTTTCAACGTTAAATGATAAATTTCTTCCCATTTTATCGATAATTGAGTTGATGACGACGTTTTGCCAATGTCAAATTAATTATTAATTTGTGAAATAATTATAAAAACATTATTAAACGATCATGATAATGACAGAACTGTATTTTTTTATATTTATATAATTGTCCGTACTGTCAAGTTATGCCAATTAATCATGCAGTTAAAAAATATTTATGTTAAGTATCCATGCCAAAGATACACTGACTTCTAGTGTTTCTAGTAGGTAAATGATAATGATTTCCCACACATATTGATAGCTGACTTTCCATTTTTGTTCATAATAATGTTTAATAAATAATGTTTTTTTTTCTGACAGGCGCTTCGGTGTTCCAAGCTATCGAGAGTCCGATAGAGCAGAGTATCGGTGAGAAGCTAGAACAACTGAAGGAGCAGTTCCTCAAGGATCACTCCTGTGTTTCAAGTGAGTCCATAAACTATTAAAATATTAAGCTAAGTACAATGGTGAGATATCTTTGTAGCAGAATCATGTCTATTTGCAAAGCCAAGCCAAAAATATTCTATGAAAATCATTTATTCCCAAACAAGACTCCCAATCCATTTAGGTATTCTAATAAGTTTACATCGTCGAGAAAGTTCTACAACACTTTAACCTACCTATTTGAACTCTGAAGTTATAAGGAGTTTCTAAAATAACGATTCCTTTGAGAAGGGTACGCCAGTGTCTTATTCGTTTTTTTCGTCCTGGGGCGGGGGACACTACGTGCGCCCATATAAACTTATGTTCATCATCAACCCATATATTGTCCCACTGCTGGGCACAGGGCTCCTCTCTGAATATTGAGAGGGATTAGGCTATAGTCCACCACGCTGGCCTAGTGCGGGTTGGCAGACTTCACAAACCGTCGAGAAAAATCTCTAAGGTATGCAGGTTTCCTCACGATGTTTTCCTTCACCGTTTATGCGAGTGATAATTAATTATTAATACGCACATGAATTCGCAAAGTCAGAGGTGCGTGTCTTGGGTTCGAACTCGAGACCTTCGACTTGGCAGTCCAATGGTCATACCACTAGGCTATCACTGCTTCAACTTATGTTGTGTTTAAATTATTGTTAATCATGAAGGCTCTTTGAACACACGTAATTTTTGTAAAATACCAGCGATCCGTTCGCACGTTGAAAACTGTATGAAAATCAGTACAGTAGTTTCTGAAATTAGCCCGAACAACCACAAACTCAGCGTGGCTCAACTTTAATTTACAAGTGCAGTAATGATTTCGAGACGCCTCCCTCCCTTTTCCCACAGAATTAAAATGAATGACATGACCGTGAACTTAACATAACATGAGGCCATGACCCCGTCGGTTTGATAATCATTATACTTAATGTTCCGAAAGACTATTTAGAAGATTAAGTTTTGATCTGGTAAGTACCTTTAATTTATCTTCGTTCAGTTTTTGTAGCAGTTTTTGCCGAAGTTCTTCGAATAAAGTTTACTTCTTTATTCGAAGTAGAACCTTTAGATACCGCCCTTCATGTGTACTAGTTAGGTGCAACGTGCTTATACTAGAAAGCTTATACTAGCTGAAACTAAAAAACAAGTTAAAGTAATAGAAATAAGTTTTAAAATAACAATAGCATAAGCTTAGAAATAAGTGTAATATATGTAAGACATAAATAAAGAATTGCCCCCTTGGTTTTTTGTAATACCCGAACAAAGGATATAAATAGAGCTAGATAGCACGTAGCCAATAGATAAGAATCCTACCCACAAGATACGAATGTGGATGAATGAAAGAAAGAAGAAGTATGCGGAATGAGAGTACGAGAGGGAAAAAGAAGTTAAGTATAGTAGTATGGAAGTAGTAGTATAGTCAAAAGAAACAATATGGAAAAGAAGATAAGTAGAAATAGAGGATCAGAAAGTATGTCAAATAGTCGAAAAGAAATAAGTTAAAATAGAAGATTAGAAAGAATATATACCAGTCAAAAAGAAATTAGTAGAAATATAAAATGACAATATAATATAAAACAAATATAATTAACATAAACAACAAAAATAAAAAAGCATAATATATCAACGGAAAGCTAAAGGCTCCGATCATGTTGGAGGTAGAAGCATGGCAGGAGTGTGGTTTTAGCCGGTACGAGTCCGGCACTACCCAGACAGCCTGACATGCTGTCTGGCTGTCTGGGTGTCCATGAGGATTTCCCACTCCTGCCAAAAAAAAAAAAAAAACGTGCTTATAAAATGTATCAAACTAACTCATAATAATTTTAGTTTATGATCGTTGGGGTCATGAGTCAGGTCGTCCTAAAATAATACTTTTACTGTAGTTTCCATTTTCTAAGGTCAAGGTACTTATATGCATTGGTGCGTGTGTACACTGGCTGACATATAGCAATAAATAAGTAAATCTAAGCAACATTAAAATTTTATTTAATATAATTTTATCGTTACTTAAATTAACAGACAGAAATGTGTTGCTGATAAGTTTGTTGCGCCGCTTCTTCCCAGCTAAAACAATAGAAGGCGGTGAAAGGTTGTCGTTTTGGAGGCTGTTGTTCAAAAAGTACTACCGAGTAATCTAGTACCGAGTAAGTATCTTGAATCAATTTATTATTTTGACGACTTGAATTTAGAAAAAGAGTATCTACTGAAATCTTTCTATCCCTATGGATACCACGCACTCATTGATTAATCACGGAATCTTAAGAAATGATAAGATAAGATGTGTTAAGAAAGGATTCGGTTTTGGGGGAAATTCCCACAGGAATAACTAAATGAACGCGGATAACAGTGGGGCAGAACTAGTTTAATATAATTACATTGATCACACTTGCAACTAACCTAGTTTAATAAACAAATGTTTGAGTTTGAGTTTATATACATAGGTAACTTATATACGAGTAGGTAATAATAGTACCTACGTAATGATTTTCTCTTAGTTATAAACTTTATTACAACTATTGTCTGTTCATGTCTAAAGCCACGCGTAAGGAAACGTGTAGGGTTAGGAATTAGGAATCATTACTAATTGTTCAATTATTATGATGTTAAGCTAACTGACCATAGTGACCTTATCGGGATACAAAGAAAACAAAATATTTCTTATTTGTGATATACCCATAAACTATGCTAACCTGTATTATAAATATTACAACTTGTCGTTAAATCATTGTCATTGGCTCAGCGATATTTACGATCAGACAATGGCTCTAGTGGCGTGTTTGCCACACGTGTACCTTCGATTAGGATGCGAGGCAAGGCCTCACCAATTGAAGCAGTCCAACGAGTGCTGAACCACAGCCTGTCATGGTCGTGATGAATTTTACGGTGGCCATGACTAAAGGGCAAGTGAAGGCAAGTGCGGCTTTTAGTAGATAAGATTCTGACATACCTTGTCGCTTCCCCAGGTGGCGGATAATCCGTGGGATAATCCATGAGGATTTTCCGTAGATACTATAAAAAAGGCTATCACTGTTTTTTGTAATATGCCTAGTAATTTAGTGAAATTACTGTTTGAAGTACGATAAGCAGTGATAGTCTAGTGATATGACCATTGGACTGCCAAGTCAATGGTCTCGAGTTCGAATCCAAGGCGAATGCATGTGCTTATTAATAATTAATTATCACTCGCTTAAAACGGTGAAGGAAAACATCGTGAGAAAACCTGCATACCTTAGAGATTTTCTCGATGGCATGCAGGCAGACTAACTCTACAGCATGAGCAGAAACTACCAGGTTTAATATTATAATATTAAAAAAAAGAAACTGATAATACTCGTAATAGGTATATCCCGTTTATTGGTATAAAGTTCAGTGTATTTACTTATCACAGTATACATAAGTACCATAACGATAAATATAGGTACCTACGATATACATACATAGGTAGGTATAGGTACCATAATGATAGGACCTTGTCTTGACCTATCGATAAGTTATCTACCGTATGGAACTATGGCACCAAAGAAGTATAAACCTATTACCTACGTATATTTTCAATAAAGTAATGTAAATTGCGCTTTATGGCCGTATTTTGCGCAGCGTGGAATAGCCTCCAACGAAATGGACCGATGACCTGGTAAAGAACGATTGTATTTCGGAGAGTTTGCTCAAGCGCTTCATGAGCTCATCCCGCCTACCACTTCTACCATCGGAGCTCCAGACGCAGCGCAGGATATCATCCCGACCTAGTTGATATTCCACATATTCGTATACAGCGCTATAAATCATTTTTTATAATGCGCACAGCCAAGGAGTGGAACTTCCTTCCTGCGCCTGTATTTCAGACTACGTACAACCCGATTTTTTTAAAGTAAGGTGAACAGGCATCTTCTTGGTGTGCTCGGTCCATCTTCGACCTCATCTTTGCTCCGAAGCTAAGGTTGAAGTCAAGAGCAAGGTCATTTTTGATAAAAAAATAATGGAAAAGGACGCCGAGAGCGTTGGATGCAGGATGGCATATACATTTATATCATATGAGCGACGTGCCCAAGTATCCATTATGATGAGCACCAACTACGTTTGTATAACTTTTACCGTATCAAATGTCGCGAGAGGGCGCGCAGCTAGAGTTACCAGTCTTCGAAATTTCGCCTGACATGTCTTAGTTTTTCGTATTTAGAAAACATAGCAAATGTCGATCTTTTTAAGGATTAACAAAGGAGTATTTATTTCGTGTTGGTTTTTTTTATTGTACTTGACCCATAATGTCTAATAATTACGTATTCCAATCAGCCTTGAAAACTTTATAAAACAAATCATCACTTAACATCTCAAAATCGTCGATTTCATATTTATTTCTGCATTAAATTCTGATGTTGGAATCTTCGAAAATACTGACGCTTTCATATTACACTCGTTTTTTATTTCAATTTTAAATAAAAATACTTAAAATTTTTTGAATTGTCATATTTTTTTAGTGAAGCCAAAGTGTAGTGAGCCAGATTTTTATTTATAAACACAAATAAATATAAGAGGTCTCAAGACGCTCTGAAGAAAGTACGAAGTCAGCACTCGACTTTTGAAGTCTCTTGAACGAAGTCAAATATTTCTTTCGAGGGCTGCTAAAGTTTTGAGAGGACAGCCCTATAATAAATTATTTAACTGTATTTATTTTGCCAACCAAAATTAATGAAATGTTTTAAGTGATAACATTATTTTGATATCCTTTTGGAAAAACATAACATACCGTCACGCCTGTCTTCCCAACGGATTAGGCAGAGGTGTACAGATGTACCCCACAGTCCGCCTATGTAATAGAATTTTTGTCACTAACCGTACAGAAATCCAAACACCGAGCGCCTACTGGGATTTTCCCAAAAAAGTGACACTGCTCGACCTGGAAATCGAACCCAAAACCTTACGCTCAATAGCCGCGATTACGACCAGCCCAATTATCATCATCATCCACTGCTGGATGTAGGCCTCCCCTAATGTGCGCCATTTCACCCTGTCCTCGGCAAGTTGCATCGTTAAACTTTAGTTAGATAGTAGATTAAAACGGTCTTAGTAGAAGAGTAAATAAATAATGAGTAACCGCTTGCCATCAGGTGGGCCGTATGCTTGTTTACCACCTTAGTGGTAAAAAAAAAATTGTAGCTTTTTATCTCTTACTAGCTAACCTCAGCGGTGTTACCCACATGGTGCAGCAGCAAATGTTATATTTATGTCAATCATTGATAACATAGATTTCTATTTGTGAATCAAATTTCAGATTAAGATCAGTAATTTCAGAGACTAGTAACTCTTTATAGATATCATATTTATTTTGAGATATCACAATGACCTATAATATTTATATATGTACTTAGTTTGACTAAATAAAACTTATAAAACCTCGTCTAAGTGTACAGTTATTATCAGTACCGTATCTTGGGTACTTTACAAACAAGAAGTGACAACACAGCCGATGCAAGCATAGTACTTACCTTTATATTATCGTGTGTCGACTCATGCGCTCACCGCTCAGTCAGCTAACGACCACTGTCGTGATCGCTTTGCTTGATCATTATTACGGCTTCCGCCATATTCCTTACCGCCCAGTGTTTCTAAAATGCATCAAAATGGTGATATTTAAACTCGAAAATTGTCGCCGCGATACTAAAGTGACGGAAATATTCGCGCTTTTCTTTGAACCTAATCACCCTAAGAGGTTTTTCAAGTACAGTTGACCAAAATCCCGCGTGTTCCGGGATTTTCGGTTTGTGTTCTGGAACTGTGGCCTACCGACAAGCCGACTAGATAAAGATCCGTGCTCGTGTTTTGTTTTTTGATTATTATTTGAATTTGGAATGTGTTCGAAAATGACTATGGATTTTTAATTTTAAAAAAGAATATAAACTTTTTATTGGTTTCGGGGAATTAAAATTTATTTGACATTAACTTTTTCTAAAATGGAGAAGCAGCCTGGAAAATATGCGCGGATTCAGTCTTATGGGAGCATGAGTACAAGGAGTGACGATGACATGATAGTCCACAGCCAACTGTATCCTTACCCAAAGAAAATGGTTGTTGAAAGAGAAATTTTGTATGAAGATGAACACCCGCCATTTCAGCCCTTATTTGCAACGACCAGATTGTTTGGGAAAGCGAGATTTACATTTTTGCTGTTGTTCTACGTGGTGTTTTACATGGTATATCTGGCTTCTGGGGCGCTGGTCTTCTCAGCATTGGAGGCTCCTTTAGAGAATCAGATTCGGCTTGAAGTCATAAGAGCCAAGCAAGACTTTCTGGCACGCCATCCTGATATTATGGGTAATTTTTTTTTATACTTTTAATGACCTGCAAGTATCCTGCATGCTTATAATGAATACTTGCATTGTATTACTACCCGCAAACTCGGTATATTGCGGGATTTTATGCTATTGTGCAAGCACTCGGTAAATATTTGAAATGCCTGCATTACTGGCGCACAATGCAGAACTTCTCCTTATATACGATTGAACACGGTATGGCAGATAGGAAGGAATGTTCACTATTTTTCTCAACGTTTTATAGTTGGACTTATATTTACATGTGTTTGTTGTCCTTTGCCTCATGAAATGTTGATAATTTGACTTTTGATTTCTGACATTTACGCGAATATTATACATTGAAATAAAACTACTTTTTACGGAATTTGACTTTTTACAATGAATTATATCAAAAAAGGCAAAATGAACTAAGCCCATATAGCCAATACGTAAACCTTAAAACCTTTATGCGTTTAAAAAATAGAAACGTTTAACGATGTTCTTGCGATTTTCATCAAAAAATAGCACACACCTGAAAAAAGAATTTTGCAGGAGTGGGTTCAATCGTGGTTTCTTTTTTTTGGCAAGGAACCCCAAAAACCCAGACTTACATTAACATTAATGAACCTCGTCTTCAGTCTTAGGTATCTCCTTTTATCAATCAACAAATCTAATATCCATAAAAATTATCTCAAATTCTCATCGCAACTCTTTTAGTTTTAAGGATGTTTTTACTATTATCATATTTTATGGCGATATAATCTTCGAATGCTAATGTGTAAAGATAAGGTATCAATGTGGGAAATCTTTGCACATGATTTAAAACGAGTTTTAATTATCTCTTATATGTTATCCGGATCTAAGTTTGGTAATAACCACCGACATGTAATTACATAATCTCCTCTCAGATTGAAAGAGATAAGGCTTTAAGTAGTAGTAAGTCCACCACGCTGGCCTAGTGCGGGTTGGCAGACTTCATACACTGTCGAGACATATCTTAGGCATGCAGGTTTCCTCACGATGTTTTGCAAGTAATTTATTAAAAATACGAAAATGAATTCGAAAAGTCAGAGGTGTGTGCGCCTTGGATTCGAACTCGAGACCTTTGACTCGGTCCAATAGTCACTAGGTTATAACTGCATATACATTTTTTTCAAAATAAAAAATAAAAAACTATCACAAAGACTTGACAGCCGTGTAGGTATGACGATATTAAATGAGACAGACAAAGTGGAGGCGGTTGAATTCCATATAAGATTAAATTCCTTTAAAATGTCAATTAAATTCATGTCTGCGATATGATCTTTTATGGATCTAGTGGCTCCAAAAAAATATGACATTTATTATCTGTGTGATCGTGAAGACTGTAGGCTACATAATCTAAAAACAAACTGACTGACAGGAAGATCCTCTTGAATCGTCTTCCTCCAGGAGCCTGCAAGATATGTCGGACCCTTACCGACTAAAACCGCACTTTTTTTGTAGTTTTTTATACCACTGAGGTGGCAAACAAGCATATGGCCCACCAAAGCCCACGTAAGCGGTTACTGTAGCTTATAGACGCTTGTGACACGAGGGGTATCACCTGCACGTTGCCGACCGTTGTAAAACGAAAGAGGAATAGTTGGGTTGGCAGTATACCTAAGGGTCAAAGTCTCCCCGCTGCTAACACAAGTTTTCTCGCGGAGCACTGGCATCCTTGCTCACCGTAAGGAACACATCACATCTAAAAGCAGTGTTATTTCACTTCAATTTTCTGCAAGGCGTAGGTACTTCTCCAGTTAGGCAGCTCCAATTTGGGTGGACTTACTCCCACTATGCCCTACCTCTCTTAAACTTTCTTTCACTTGCACTTTCTTTCGCTTGCCTATAGTCAAGGACTCACGTTTATTGGATTAGTAACATTCTCAAAATAATCGTGACTCGTGTCACGATTATTTTAGGCTTTGTTGCAACAATCACTGGACCCCTTCAAATATGAAAAAATACGAAATTCATTGCGTCAAAAGACGGTAAATTTCATTACTTATTTTTTTTTTTTACTTTTCACTAGGCAATCGTTTTAATGACCAATTATTATTCTTTAATAGTATGTTCTATAGTTACAGTAGGTACTTAGTTCTATTACAGTTCATTTACGATTTACGTTGACAACAAAATACCTACAATGATTAAAACAAATGTAAACAAACGGACTGCATTAGTTAACATGTTTGTTGAACTGTCACACTCCTGACACAGTTTATTTAAACTGATTATTTATGTTAATTAACTAATTTATCCACAAACTTGTATTTCGTTGAATCATCAATCTTAAAATAACTTTGATTGTTGTTGAATGTTCTATGAATGTCATTTTAACAACTGACCTATCGTGTAATTACGTTAAATTAATTAATAAAAAAAACGTGACCATTCAGAGGCTTGACACAAAATTGTTTTTCTATTGTTTCTGCTAATTGATGCTTAATATGTTAAGAACAAGTTTTGATCAGAAATATTCTTAGATAATTTATTTATTTACATATACTTCATTTTACACCGATAAAAAATATAGTATATCAGGACACAACTTAATTTAAAACATATAATGGGCGGACTTATCGCGAACAGCAATTTCTTCCAGGCAACCTTTGGATGGACATTTCGGAACAGAACTAGAAATAGGGTTGTCTATTAGATGGTGCAGAAATTTAGAAAGTCTTTTAATAATAATATAATTTTATGGTATAAACATCTGTGAAACATATTAATGTAGGTATATTAATATGTTATATTTAAATCCATACCAACACGACTGTAAAGTTGTCTGTCTATTTAAACGGGCACAAATCTAAACTCCGAGCTGCTACCGAGAAATTCATAGAATAAATCAATAACATTTGGCTCGGCCTGGGAATTGAACTTAGGACCTCTAGCACAGCAGTCGCGCTTAGAACCACTAGAATAACGAGGCAGTTCAAAATCCATACATTTTATAGGGAAAGACAAAAACGTTTAAAGTTTTTGTCTGGATCTAATGTACAGAGGCCAGCACATCAAGCTTTGAAGCATCACAATAAGGTTCATTTTCAATTGGTAAAACTTGACAGTTTGGATAGCTTGACCTGCTGGCGTCTGTACCTATTCTTTTAATTAAAAAAGACATCTCGATTTATGGAACAAACCCTATCTCGCGGGAGACTTCACAAACATACAATAACGTACACAAAGTACAACTACCTACGTAAGCAGGTTGTTTTTCTGTGTGCCCAGTGTTGTGTTCCGTGTGTCCAGTCTGATATGCCAGACTGGACACAACGGTAGGGATGAGATGGAGGGTTGACTACTGTCATGGTCGTGGCGAATTTTACAGATCCCTTGGCCATGACTATAGGAAATGAAGGCAAGTACGGTCTTTAGTCATATGAGTCTGACATAATCTGTCGTCTCCCCAGATGGGAGATGATTCATGAGAAGTTTCCATACAATTAAAAATGGTATGAGGTGACTACCAAAAGTACAGTAGGAATTCTATTTTTTAATAACATCATTTGAAAAGATACGTTATAAGTCAACTTATTATGTCATCAACATTTCTAAACTTCTATACTGTTCTAGAGACTCATAAGAAAGTTAAAAACAAACAATAACGATATTATTGTAATCAAACAAACCGGTTTAGTAAATGAAGCCGGTCCAAAACACGTTTCTTGCGGCCGTGGGCCTTCCTACCTACCTAAGGATGTACGTACTTAGAAATATTTTTGTAACGGCATTGAACCCAATAATTTAATAGATATTAAGAAACCATGTTGTGTGTATGGCAATCATAATAACTTTAATATTATTATGACATGACACATGACAGATCAATAATATTTAGTTTCTTAATTTACATTTAAAAAAAACATTCTATGTTCAAATAAAACTCGTTATGAGAATGTACCTGTTGTTTTTAACTTTTACCTTTATTAAGTATGATACTTAATTACCGTTAGATACTTAGATAGGTACCTATATTTATGTGACATGCGTATTTAATTTAATCTAAATCCTTAGATTCTAACTTCTATAAAGCTTGTCAGGAATTCCTTGTATTGTAAACGTGATGTTATTACGTTACAAAGCTATACACTAAGTAATATATATTTTTTTTTCAACTTTAATATCGGTAAACAATAAAAAAACAATCACATTATATAACAATAATATTAATTACTCTTTTGACGTCACTAAGTACATTTTTGAGTACTTACCGTCCTTGCATCCGTCATTGCAAATTTTATGCAATTGTGCATGTGTGGGTTCCTTTACTTGAAATCAGGTTTAACAATACACATAACCTGTTTCTATCAATCTCATAAACAGTTTCTATAGATAATTCTAACACTAATTAAGAAACATCTAGAATGATTAAATGAGAATGTTTTTATTTATGTTAATTACCGATCGGGACTGATATCGGATGTCTCATTGAAATCTTACACGACAGCCTTTTTGAAGCAAAATTAAAAGTATAAAGATCATACTGGCCATAAGATATATCTTTTTCTTCTTCTGTAGCGGTTTCGTCCTTATTTTATTTTAGAATTTCGAATTCAAACATAGAACACAAACAATTTGAGCCAGTATAAGCTGCCAGTTACACCTTAGAAACTGGAATACAGATTAGGGTATCTATACATCTGAATACAGAGGTATCAAAGCATTGCTACACTACGTTGTGGGTAGCCATGTTGTCGGTTCATTGAGTCGAGACTAAGTAGACTGGCGATAGCTGCTCACAGCTAGGTTCCTTTATTCCCTATTTTTATTCAATTATGTTATGAGACAAAGGAAATAATCTTATTTAGACACAAACGGACTGAAGTATTTTTGCTGAAATAATTTGAATAGGCTGAATAGTGAATTACTGTTGCCATAAGACGAATATCAGGGTTGTCGCAAATTGTTTTTTAATATACAATAAACTTTAGTGAAATTCTAACAGAATCACCAAATCCTTTGACAGTTGTCAAGTTTTTGTCACACGTTTTCTGGGGCTATGTTTATACTTATGGTATTGTGAAAATTTTATAATATAGACGCATCGACGCAAATTCACTTTTTAAGCTTTCCGATCATCGCAAAAGTCCATTATATTATATATTTATTGAAGGACTAAACACAAACTAAAATAAGCACTTATATTTTCTGAGTTCTGCTCCTAAAATAATATATCCTGTCTTATCTTATTTTTAGATTAAGTGTGGGCTTTTCGCCTTGTAATTGTTTTAGCCACCTCCGACCTATTTGCACAGGATCTGTGTACTTTGCCAAGTCGACCGCGGAACGTGATCACGTTTTAAAATAACGTGTTACAACGCTTAAAATTATATATGTATATGAGTAAAGTGGATTATTGTATTTATAGCTAACTCTGTGGCAACCCACTTACTTAAGTATGGTAATTGTCATGGTCGTGGTGAACTTCACAGATCTCATAGCCATGACTATAGGGCTAGTGAAGGCAAGTGCGGTTTGTAGTCGGTACGAGTCCAACATACTAGACGACAATGACGTCCGTGGTCTAGTGGTTCGTGTGTTGGACTGCTGATCACGAGGTTGTGGGTTCGATTCCCACAAATCAAAAATTTTTATGTGATGAACTTAAGTGTTTGTGTTTGTCTGGTTGGTTTTTTTATGTATTATAAGTATGTATTTACAAAAAAAAAAGTATATAAGTGTTATATCCATTGTCTAGTACCCATAGTACAAGCTCTGTTTAGTTTGGGATTAGATGGTGCTGTGTAAAATTGTCCAAGAATATACTCTGCCGCCTCCCCAGATAGCAGACGATCCATGAGAATTTTCCGTACTATAAAAAAGGTAGGTACAGAGGCCCGCACAGCAAGTTTCCACAATCTGTCAAATCTTTGATAGATTTTCAACTTTAACACAACACGATAAGGTTCATTTTCAATTGTGAAAATTTGACAGTTTTGGATAGCTTGACCTGCTGGCGTCTGTACCTCAAGTACCTAGTATCTAATCAGGTGATTCATATCAGTATTTTACATAAAATGACTGCCATCAGACCTCCGCAAATCAATTTTTCGACTATACTGATGTCCTACGGATAAATAAATAAAATAAATTAATTTATCTTATGGGACATTTTTACACAGCACCATCTACTCCCAAACTAAGCAGAGCTTGTACTATGGGTACTGGACAATGGATATAATACATATATACTTTTTTTATTGTAAATACATACTTGTAATACATAAGACTGGACTGGATAGACTGGTTGTCAGGCTTTTTGGGCTTCTGACTGCAACTAAGATTGGCGGAGATGTTGGTATGACGAGCAATACCGATATAACTACTCCGTGATTAAAATATAACCCAAAAATTCCTACAACCTAAAATATATTCTTCATCATCAACCCATACACTGTTCCACTGCTGGGCACACGGGTGGACTATAGCCTAGTGCGGGTTGGCAGACTTCACAAACCGTCGAGAAAAATCTCTAAGGAAAAATATATTCCTACATATAATAAATAAAAACCAAGGCCAAGGATAATATTTCCACTTTTGTGTTTATAAATAGAGAATCTTAATAAACTGGCACGAGTGGCACAGAGAGGCAGGCTCCAAATTACCTACCCTCTTCAAAGAAGTCAATGAAAGAGCTACCAATACTTCTCTTTTGTGTACTTAATCTTGGATGTGTGTGATGTGGCGTAAGTTAGGTAGGAACGTATATATCCCGGTTATATTTAACCAACTTCAAAATAGGAGGGGGTTCTTAATTCGACTGTATTTATGATTATGGAATCAGCTCTTCACCGAGGCATCCCCAGCATGGTGTTCTTCAAAAAGGGAGTGAAAAGATTTTTACAGGGTCGGTAACGCGCGAGTGATGCTACGTATGTTGCAAGCGTCTATAGGCTACGGTAACTGCATACAATCAGGCGGGCCGTATGTTTGTTTTCCACCTAAATGGTATTAAAAAAATGACACTTTCAATAAAATAGGGTTACAACTTGGAACACCTGATTTTTCAGGCAAGCAAAACAAACTCCAGCTTAGAGGTACAGTTATAGCAATTCTTGGGAACAAAGATAATTAAATTTCTAACATTTCTGTATATTTAACTTAAAACTGGATTTTTTCAAGTTGTAACCCTATTTTATCGGAGCGTGTACTACGCTAAGTGTGTATGTTACACGATATTTGCGACGATTGTGAACCGATTTCATTATTATCCTTTTTTATCTGATAGAATATGCTTCCTAATTGGCCACATATAAATTTTGTTGGTGTTTGACCATTCTGAAAATATACATAACATTATTGAAGTCAGTTTTCTTTTCCTAAAAAGTTCTCTTAGCTATCTTCTAATATAAAAAAGTTTGTATGTCTTCTTTTTTTATATCATAATCTAACTCATTCCTAAGGAATGGAAATGATCCGAAAGGAGGGTTGTTCACCTTTCACATTCAGATGAATAAAGCTTTACCTGGTAACTAAGTTACTCTACTGAGTGACACTTTTCATTAATTAATATTTATTTGTTAAAATTATCCTTAAAAAAAAATGTCGAAAAAAGTAACAAAAATGTATGATAAATGGATTTGTATGGGATATCCTAAAGTAGTTTATTTAAATAATATGTATATATTATTCAGATTCTTGTTAAAATTAACATACTACAATTTGAATGAATGAAGTTACTGTATAACGTGTTAGGGTCATTATAGTTATGTGATCTCGGATCAAATAGCCTTGACCAATAGTTTTAACTACAAGTTTGGCGTAGCGGTTAAGGAGGTCACCGCGGCACTACCGTTGACCGGATGTCGTGGGTTCCATACACACCCGAAACAAAGCCTTGTGTGATCTTGTGTGTGATGACATATGTTTATCTTTCGAGTCTGGGTGTACTTTGTCAGACAGTTTTTTTATAAAAAAAACCGTCAAGTGAAAAAAGTGCTTACGACGGTAACGTCTATAGACGTTGAAGAATTATTAGCTTTTATTATTAGTGCCGGGCTACGGGAGCGCTGTAGCAACCTACACTAAAAACCACACGGTGTTTACTACTCACCACAAAGGCTACAATCATGATATGCCCGTAGGTATGCGTATGAAGTTTTAGTGAAATCGACCAATAAATAAATAGCTATTACCTTTTCATATATCAAAGGGGCTGGACAGAAAAGTAGCATTGAAGGCAATAGGTATATGGGACACGCTGTTGTGCACTCGACAGAAAAGGTCTTTGTAAACACAAGCACAAACAAAAGAAATAGTGAATCCTTTGAATCAACATAATTTTCTACATGAGAAGGTCCATTATTTTCTTTCTATCATTATTTGAACGTCAAAGACTTTTGTAATAGGTAATAAGGGCTCATATTTCACTGTTCAGTCTTGCCAGAGAGCACGATAAACAGTCAATAATTGCTTTATCATCGTTGATGGCTTAATTTCACACGGTTTAGTTTTGTGCAACTTGCACATAAGTTAGAATTAGTTAAGTTTATTATTTTTGCACGAAAAATACGACGTTTCGGACCCTTTACAGCGTCTATGGTCACGGGTAGACTGAGTCTTTACTTGTTTTATTATGAATTTTAGAATATAACTACTAATAAACACTTGAAATAAGAAACAAATCCAGCAGTTCAAGCTATCTAAAACTGTCAAATTTTCCCAATTGAATATGAACCTTATTTTCTTGTACTAAAGTTGAAAATCAATTATAGAAATTTGACAGATTGTGGTAGCTTGATGTGCTGGCCTCTGTACCTATTTAAGTGTGTTTACAAATATTATTTACTATGCAAATATTTATTATATTATATATAAAACTAAAAGAAAGAGCTAATTTATTGGTTTCTGACATTTACGCGAATATTATACATTGAAATAAAACTACATGGACGCTGTAAAGGGTCCGAAACGTCGGGATTAATAATATCAACGCGATAAAATCCGTAAAAAGTAGTTTTATTTCAAAGAGCTAATTTTTAACATGATATTATTTTATAATAATATAACAAATTATATGATAGATCAGAAGCTTATCTAATTAATCTTTTATATTTACTTCCTGATAATGAAGGTTTACGTACGAATATGAGCGCACACGACAATATTCATTGAGCCGGAATGCCCGACCCTACCAAAGATCCTCGTTTGATAGTTATCGCTAAGAAGGTCAACAAAAATGAGTTCTTTATTAAATGAACACGACTTTTTGATAGGCAAAATCAAAAAGCGAAAGATAAATAAGTCATTAAAGTCAATGGACTTTAATTTGATGTGGACTAATGACTGTTTGGCTAAAGAAATACCTCTTATCGGTCCGATTAGGCATGTCCATTGTTGGACACTTGGGCCTGGAATCACTAAGAACACTTCACTAAATACGTACTCAGAAAATATCAATTAATACAAGTTTTTGACATTAATATACCTACTAAATTGTAATTTATACTGCGTTCATTGCGAAGTAGGTACAGAGGCCACCACATCAAGCTACCACAATCTGTCAAATTTCTTTGATTGATTTTCAACTTTAATACAAAACAGTAAGGTTCATATTCAATTGGGAAAATTTGACAGTTTTGGATAGGTTGATCTGCTGGCGTCTGTACATTACATTATATGTACGGTGTAACTTGGAATGACAGATTGAGGAATTATATTTATTTATTCACTAAACAGTGTGGTAAGGCAACGTTGCGGTTTAAAAGACGATGTAGGGACAAGATTATGCTGAAATGGTTTGGTTTATGTCGAGAGAATGGATGAAAGGGGACTAATAAAAACGATTTATATGGCGAATGTCAGTGGAACCGCCGATAGTTGGATGTGTGTGTATGACCTAGTACCTGTCCTTTTTGAATGGTTCTTCAAAAAGGACAGGTACTAGGTCATACACACACGTCGGTTGCGAGTACTACGTGTACTCGCAACCGACGTGTGTGTATGACAAGATGTATAAATGTGGACGAAGCTAAAGAAGTAGGTATGCAAGAATCGTAGCAAGTAGCGTTATTTATTGTCTGCCTACCCCCATGAGAAAAAGGCGTGAGTGTATGTATGTATATGCTATTATTAGAAAACCTCATTATCTTTTTCAAGTGATCGGTTTAATAAATAATATGAAACACTGTAGTTAAAACACTGCTTCTCGAATTAATCTGCCTCTCTTCTTCATGGAACAGTGTTATTATATATATTTATATATATTTTTCCATGAAATTCTCAGTAGTAGGTCGGTATATTGTGACAATAGGCTCATGCCCCTTTACATTAAATATTAGATAATCCTTTCTGTATGTACGCGTCAGTACATCTTTCCCTAACCATTCGACAATGCAGTAGTGATTGTAGGATAAGTTAAAGTTTTTAAAATAGCTAAAAGTAAACAAATACTTAAACTCTACGAATTGTATTTTCTTGTAAAGTACTAGGAGGTTAGCAACGCATAGGTAGTTAGGATGGCAAGCCGTGGTAACAAAATAAATCTCGATTCTCGCGTATCGACTGCCACACCCCCGGTACACTGCCTGACCTCAAGAACTATCTCGAGATGAGGCCGAGGCGACAGTACGAGCGAACAGCGTAGCGCACGCAAAATATGTGACATTGTTGTAATTTTCCAGTACTTAATAAAAATAAACAACAACAACAAAAAAAAGATAAAATGGACACATCATTCATGATGAAAGCAATTTATTACCTTCATCATATTTGTGATTATCTGTTATGACCTCGACGATAAGACTGACCTTTTAGAAACACGTTGAAATTATGCTAATGTGCTTTAGATTTGTCTCTTTCATTTGAACGAATATATCACATAATTATTTTTTTATATATCCAACTATTTTAAATATTATTGTATGCATTAATTTGATTTGCATTCATACACTTTATTTCATACAATTTAGACAGTGCATAAGTATACACTAATAAACGTTCATGATAAATGTAGAAAAGATGGATAGACTGTGTGAGAGATGATATGGCTACAAAGGAAGTGAATGCTGAGATGTCAGTTGATAGAGATTATGGAATAAAAAGACATACCTACTAATGTGAATCGTATTATGATTCCTCAAGTGGTCATTTTAGCCTAGCTAGTCTAGTCCATACACCCGCTTCCGTACCCGCTCCCGCTCCGCTTACCATCGTACCACAGCTCAGTTGACCCAGCTGGGGAACGTTAGCACAGATCGAGGGGGAAATGCATCGACCCCATCTGCACTACACTACTAAAGTGTGTAATAAACTTATAATAGGTACGAATATAGCAACAATTGTTCACTTACCGACTGATTTATTCAATTGTGATAAGCGTGCGATACCGTGACATTAATGCCCTTAGGACCGAAGTGTACTACGACGTTGTACATGTATGTACATTGGCTTATTTGTTCTCTTTTTGAACGCCATGCTATAAACGTATACGTACGTAAGAGAATAATGTAAGAGAATTAGCATAGTGGGACTATTTCCACTCAAATTGGAGCGACTGGGAAAGTACCTCCGTCTTGCAGAATATCGAAGTGAAATAACACTGCTTTGCAGTGTTCCGCGAGGCAACGTTGTGTTGGCTGTGAGGGGACTTTAACCCTTATACTGCCAACAGAACTAGGTATTCCTCTTTCGTTTTACAGGATTAGCAACACGTAAGTGATATCCCTGGTATTACAAGCGTATATAGGCTACGGTAACCGCTTACTATCTGGTGGGCCGTATGCTTGTTTGCCACTTACGTGGTATATAAAAAGTGGGTAACCAGCAACGCCACGGTACAAATAGAAATTAATAATACGGCCTTTGCATTTTGCAAATAAATTCAATAAATTTTCAATTAAGTACTATTTTATTTTTTCCGAAATACACGTAAGTTAATTCTTCAACATCTATAGACGTTATCGTCGTAACCACTCTTTTCACTTGACGTTTAAACTCGTCATTGCGCAAAAGATACTAAGAAAGGACGTTAGCTGATCGGTTAGTTTGTAGGTGACTGCGGTAAACTGAAATTTAAAAATAATTTCCACTCGGAACCCTAGATAGAGTAAGTCCCCATTCTTCAAACTGTTACATAGAAAATGAGAGTGTGAATCAGTTCGCACACAGTTAATAAGTCATATCGTAAAATCATTCATTTAATATACATTGTTTATACAAAATATATCGTCACACATCAAATATAAGTCAGGAATTAACAACAATAGACGATGACGCGAATCCCGTAACACTGAGAACTACTAGGCTATCATAAATATATAGAATTGTTTGTTATATACGAACCCAACACGTACGCATTGTTCCACGACATGAATTGAACCGTTTATTACGAAACACTACCCTATCATGTACGGTATCGCCAAGTTATCGGAAAAACGAAAGGAATTATCCCGAAAATAACTAGACCTTCGTGTCGAAATGAAAGGAAAATACGTGGTGTAATAGATATTTATATTGGATCTAATACAATGTAGAACGAGCTTTGATTGTTATATCGATTCTGAAATTGTACAAACAAGTATTAATTGGGTGGTTTACGAACTGATTATACGAATAAATGGTAAGATGTTTCATTAATACATACATATTTTCTAGCCCGGGCTGTGTTGTAGATCCTGTTTTAATGATGACTTGCATGTTATTGGGATTTTCTATGAAATTCTCAGTAGCAGCTTAGAGTTTGGATTTGTGCCCGGTTAATGGCTATAGGCTCTCCCCCCTATTACATGGGACCTAAACATACCGGCGAACTGTGGGCGTACATTAGTACACCTATGCCTTACCTTTTGAGGAATACAGTCGTATTGGCATGAGTCTAGAGTCCATCTGTGCTAAATAAAATGAACGCTTTTCATGAACATTCCATTAGTAGATTACTAAGGATCTTTGGGTTCTAATATAAATTGATAGAAGATCTGCTTCTAATTATAGGTCTATTTAAAATTTATGTAATTACGTAATCAATATTATATTATTCTAAATACCATATTCTCTTCTGTTTGTTAACGGATTTTGAAGAACTTTATTTAGTTGAAAGCACGCTTTGTCATGAGATCTTCCAAACGACGTATTTTTTTTCCAACAGGCAGTCCTGGTACTGGCTAACATAATTGATTTCTGACATTTACGCGAATATTATACACTCTATGTTTATAAATGCTGGTGTCCCTCAAGGCTGTGTACTATCGCCTACTCTATTCCTCCTCCATATCAATGACCTGTTGCAAACCTGCGGCATTCATTGTTATGCGGATGACAGCACAGGCGATACTTTCTATACCGGCCGCGCTAACATTTCTCGGGAAAACGTCATCGAGAGCCGAAACAAACTTGTGTCTGAAATTGAGACCATTTTAGAAAAAGTCTCAGAGTGGGGCAGACTTAATTTGGTCCAATTTAATCCCACAAAGACGCAAGCTTGCGTATTCACCGCCAAAAAACTGCCGTTGGTCATTTCACCTCGTTTTGAGAGCATCCCCTTAACTGCCTCAACCAGTATTGGAATACTTGGTGTCGACATATCGAATGAAGTCCAATTCCGCGGTCATTTAGAGGGCAAGGCTAAATTAGCCTCAAAGAAGCTTGGCGTGCTCAGTAGATCGAGACGGTATTTCACTCCGGCCCACCGCCTACTACTTTATAAGTCGCAGGTCCGGCCCCATATGGAATACTGTTCGCATCTCTGGGCAGGGGCACCCCAGTACCAACTTCTCCCTCTGGACCGCATCCAACGGAGAGCGATTCGAATCGTCGACTGCCAAGATATTTCAAACCGGCTAGACCCCTTGGCGCTGCGTAGAGATGTGGCCTCGCTATGCATCTTCTATCGCATGTACTATGGGGAATGCTCCGAGGAATTGTTCGGATTGATCCCTGCTGCTACTTTCCGCCATCGTTCCACGCGACAGCAGTTCCATCCACATCATCTAGATGGTTGGCAGTCCACTACTGTGCGTTTCTCTAGAAACTTTCTGCCTCGCACAACTAAACTGTGGAATGAACTGTCGCCTGCAGTATTTCCGGACCAATATGACCTTCAAACCTTCAAGAAAAGAGCGTACTCCCTTTTAAAGGCCGGCAACGCGCTTGTGACTCCTCTGGTGTTGCGGGTGTCCATGGGCGGCGGAAATCGCTTACCATCAGGCGATCCGTCTGCTCGATTGCCACCTATCCCATAAAAAAAAAAAAAAAAAAAATTGAAATGTATAATATTCGCGTAAATGTCAGAAATCAATAAACTTTATTTAGTGTTACGTAAGTATATATCTCTAAAAACATTTTGTTTTTTTTTAAGTACAATGTTTGACCACTGGCGCAGACATAAGTATTAAATAAAAGAAAGAAAATGTATTCTGACAGCCACAATACAGGACAAAATACAAAGACGACAGCCAAAAATTAGTTAGGTACTTGTGTAAAGTATTAATCGTGGAGAGCTGCGGTTAGACCCAGATGGTAAGTAATTGCAAACCGCTGCCATGCCAACAAGCTTTCAAACCGTAATAAATATTTTTCTAATCGACTTCTACAAAGAGAACTCGATAGGGTTTCTCCAGTCTCAAATAAAAGGCAAAAGGAAAAGTCACAATGTAGGTACCTTTTAGAGAAAAATCGCTTCAATACTGGTACACACGTCGTGTTTATATTGTGGTCTGTCGTTTTTTTTTTTATCTTTGACATCAAACTACAACATTCTCACATTCTTCTTCTTCTATTTATAATAATAATAATGACTGTACAGACGCCAGAAGGTCTAGCTATCCAAAACTGTCAAATTTTCCCAATTGAAAATAAACCTTATCTTGTTATATTAAATTTGAAAATCTATCGAAGAAATTTGATAGCTTGATGTATCTTGATGTGCTGGCCTCTGTACATAAATAGGTACACCTCTGCTTCAACCTTTGTATAATACAAGCATGGTGATATGTAATGTTATATTTAAACATTTAGGTTATCTAATGATTAGCATTTAATAGATATTGCCGTATCTGCGTATTGAGTACGCATCTGTTTATTACGATGGTTGTTGACGCAAGTAGGTAGGTACTAAGGTTATCTTGAGGGCTTAAAATATTATGTTAACTGTGATAATATTCGTGACTAATAAAGATGTAGAATCTTTATTAGTCACGAATATTATCACACTGCGGCTTTAGTTGACTGAATTGTAGACTAAAGTACCGCCACATTCAAATATGTATTAAACTGAATTTGGCAGTATTTTTTAGTCTATAATTGCATCGGATTTGGCGGCATTTATGTTTTTTTAATTATACCATAAACAAGCTCGATCGATATTTTTTTAAATATGTTATTTTTCTAACGTCTATTACGTATTATTTTTACTTCAAATGAAATTATGTTCATGCAGTTTTATTTGAGTGTATTTTATATATTTTTATATATTCCCTTGATGTCAATCTTACGTTATCAACTGATGCACAGTAATATTATGAATTATTGTGGCTTATCTTACATGATTATGATTGCATTATATTGATGATATCCAAATACAAAACAATCGTCAGTATACTGAACACACAGTGTATGTCAGATATTTCAGTTCAGTTTTTATTTTTGGACGCAAATATGTTACAGGAATTCTCAACTAAATTTAGGCTGCATCCTAGCATACTACCAATTACCTATTATGTAATATTATAACCTCGTATAACTTACACATATTTTTTCTTTAAAAAGTATAATAATTTAAGCAGTATAAAAAAATTTGGGTCATGTCAATAAAAAATCAAACAGAAATAAATATTATATCCTGAATATATATAAGATAAAATAAGAATATAAAATATAGTGATAGATAAGTGATATGACTATTGGACTGCAAAGTTAAAGGTCTCGAGTTCGAATCCAAGGCACACACCTTTGACATTTCGAATTCATGTACACATCAATAATTAATTATCACTCTCTTAAACTATGAAGGCAAACAACGTGACGAAACCTGCATGCATTACAGATTTTTCTCGACGGTATGTGAAGTCTGCCAACCCGCACTAGGCCAACATGGTGGAATAGCCTAACCTCTCTCAATATACGTGATGACCCGTGCCCAGCAGTGGGACAGTATAGGTATGGGTTGATGATGATACAGAAGATACTTAAAATGCATTTCCTCAGTCAGTCGCTAAAATAGTCTCACTTACCTGAATCAAAAAGGAAACAATCCGTGATGTAAGATAATATATATTATTCTATCCGTTTTTAGATTGTTTGAAATTACTTAATAATATGTAGGTTTATACATTAAAAAATATGTTAGTCATCAAACAATCTTTGACCTTGTTCGATTATTATTTAAAATATTATGCTACTACATAAAAATTGTTTCTAGAAAAAAAAGGCGACTATAATTTAGTGTAAAACGCAGTGTCAACATTTTAAGTAACATTAAAAAGTTTACTAGGTATTAAGGGAATATATTATTGCTCTATTTTCTTTATGGATCTGTCACATGAAAAGCTTATGTACAACGTCAAAAAGATAACCACATCACACTTGACGCTGGCAGAATAGTCGACAACGACTCAATTTCCATCAAGGAAAAAAAAACGTCAAAAAGGTATAATTGTAAACTTACGACACATTCACCGTTACCGGATAAACATAAATATCATATTCATGCAGCCTCAGTGTTAAATGTCAAAGGTGCATTCGACGCATCCCACTTTCTCGACGCCATTACTGACGTCACTGCACTGTATGTCATAATATTGACCGACCTCAAAGTCAGCAGGTTATCACGGATGTACCCCCAGGATCGTTGCACGACAGTGTAAGCGAACCGAGCATCGTGTTTACAATTAAATAGTAATTAATTGTAATAATTTAGTGCGACATTAAGAGAAACTTATTGATATCGATTTTACAAAGTGTTGCAGTGTACCTATAGTCAGTTAGTACGGTCCACATAATTGATGATATAATAATATCGCTTCTCAGTAAAGGTCAGATGTCTACTGCCAATAGGTTATCTATTTATACCTAACGTAAAACTTATTTTAATCTTTATTATGTTTTTTTTTTTAATCTTTAATTATGTACTTTTCCTCATAAGTGGAATATTCTTTACTTTTTCTCCGACTGCTTAAGGAGGGTAATATTTTTGTTTATTATGAAGTAATTTACGTGTAGGTACAATAAAATGAAAGTGCGAATGCGAAATTAAATAAATGTTTCATTTTACCAAAACTTAGGCCGAGAGATGAGGCCTCAGCCAACGAGAAGTAAGCCCCTTAATTAAATAATACCTAGTGACTACGTACCTACTGCCCTGCTAAAGCTGGCTATTCCATTTGCGACTTCCAAGTTACATGTAACTTTTAATTAGTCTCCTTTGAGCAAAGGTTTTATACGACAAGTGTACCCATACCCAAATGTTTGGTTTAGGTAGATAGTGTATATAGATTTCTGACATTTACGCGAATATTATACATTGAAATAAAACTACTTTTTACGGATTTTATCGCGTTATATTGATATTATTAATCCCGACGTTTCGGACCCTTTACAGCGTCCATGGTGACGGGTAGACAGTCTACCCGTCACCATGGACGCTGTAAAGGGTAACGCGATAAAATCCGTAAAAAGTAGTTTTATTTCAATACCTACATATATTTAAGCTTATTCAGATCAGGTATGGGGTAAGTAATGGGTGTCAATATCGAATCACTAAAAGAATTACATGGGACATAAAACCATAGATACCCATGTTAGACCTACCTATTATAATCGATGGATTATTTTTGCAATTTATATTTTTTTAAAAAGCTAAGTATTTTCAGATACCCGACGCATGCGCCACAGTCAAAACAATGTAGGTATATAAAAGTAACAGTCATTATGCAGGCCGCTTTAATTTTCATCAAAGGAAGGTCTCGCAGAAACGGGACCCGTTGAAATGAATAATACATGTACACAAAATGAAATACACATTCGGGGTAACTGCCGGGAAAACGGGCCGGCCACAAAGTGCTGCGAGATTGCCGACATTGTACAAAACATGTTCAACCCATTTACTGTTCCACTGCTAGGCACGGCTCTTCTCATAGAATGAGGGGTTACGCTGTAGACCCATTTTTAGCCTACGTGTTGTTAAATTTTCATAGCTGGATTGAAGAAATGGTCGAGTGATCGCCTTCTGCGGCACTAGTGTCGGTTTCGAACCCCGCACAGTAAGAAATTTATGGCCTACTCACTACTATTACTATCCCTTACAGTAGTTGTTTATGGTAATACAGGACAAAATCCTAGAGAGGGCAAAAGTTATTTTAAAAAAGAAAAAATTGTTAAAAATGTTCGTTCGTGAAACTGTTCATGAAATGCAATTTGTCAGCGATTTGAGCGTCGGATTGTACTGTGTTGAATTGTGATTAATGGGCAGCTTTAATTTTAATTGTGGAACAATGAAGGGTTGCCAACCTTTTATCTTTGCCAACAATAACGGAAAATTATGTTTGTTTATGACTGTCGTAATTATTCAACAATGTACCTGTTTAAATAATAATCAGTAAGTTTTTAAAAAATATTTGAGAAACTTTAGATAATGTATCCATTACAAATTCGTTACAAGCACCAGTATAAAATTGAGAAATAATTAATATTGTATACATTTAATAAATAACGATTGTATAGTACGGGAGGCGTCTTTTAAAAGAAACAAAAATGTGCAAGAGTTGTTCCTAAATACCCATTAGTTTGAATGTCATAAGTGTAGGTAAGTACGGTACGATGGGTCTAATTAAAGACATCAATTGTATCTACACAATACTTTTTATTGTCAAGACCAAAACCTAACGAGAACCCTGACTGACATCTACAAGATCCTACCACCGCGGATTAGTTAGCATCAAATATTATCATCGGTACGAAGAGTGTCCATTATTTATTAACTGAAATACTTCTACAGAAATTAAACTTTTATCTCAATGTGATAAAATTCATGTCAGAATGTCAGTGACCGTGTACTAAATCGTCTTAGTTGTTTAGATAATTTCGATCAATTATTACGTCTAACGCAAATTGTAGGTACCAAAGAGTGGATTATGGGCTACTTGGCTGTTACATTTACCAGTCCTTCCTCAGGGTCATTATTTTTTTTATCAAGAAAATGAATATCGGTGTTATTACACAGATGATGACTTGGAGCTGCTGTTGGACGAGGTGGTCCGCGCCAGCAACCGCGGCGTGTCCGCATCCCGCAACCTCACCGGCGGACCTAACTGGAGTTTCGGCCAGTCGCTGTTCTTCTCGTCCACAGTTGTCACCACCATCGGTAAGTAACCAACATGCATGGGAAGTAGGATGAGAGAGATTTAAGCAGCAGTGAATATTGAAGTGTCAGAAATAGGTACAATAAGTTCTGGGATTCTTAAAGTGTTTTTCGCTGAAACTAAGAGATCCCGTAAAAAAGTCACACGGGTTCCTTATTTCGGATATTTTTGCAGTGACCAAAGAGCCAAAAGAGGGTTTGGTATACCGTTACCCTTTTATTTTAAATTGTAGTACATATCTTTTATTAATGATCACTGAGTGTTCCATAAAATAAAAGAGATTGCTTGAGTGTTTCAAAACTTTAAAGCTTAAGAACTGATTGACCTTAACTGCCGTGCAACTCAGTTTGACCCTTTTCGCTTTAGTTTAGTCTTTAGGTTCATAGGCTTAAGGCTCACGAACAATGTGTCCTGATGTCAATACTGTCGAGGGGTTAAAGTCCCTTTTAACTATTAATTCAGGGTGTGTGCACACTGTGAAATAAGGCTGACTTCCAAAGAGTTAATGAAACAGCTTTTTCCATCAAACTATTGACTTATTGGGAAAGTTGGAGAACAAAAGTTTTTCATTATTATGAGCTCTTTAATTTACGCCACGGTCGGCGTAGTGGCTGATCAATCGACTTCTGCGCAACGGGTTGCAGATTTGATACCCGCTGCTGCTGGGAACTGCTGGGGTCTGCTACCAGTTTAATCAGATGCTGCTGAATATCAGTATTTTTACACGAAACGACTACCATCAGACCTCCACAACCCAATTTCTAGCGAGTACCGATATCCTGAGGATAGACTGATGGTCAAGCTGTTTTGGATACCAGCAGATTGGATATAAGAAAATTCTAATATGGGGTAACGAATTTTTTTTCAAGGTATGTTAGACTCGTACCGTTCGTCGGCTTGGTTATCTCTTTCTCTATGTTTTAACCATTTCCTTCTGATATTTAGCGGGATAATTCTCTTGAATTCCAGGTTACGGCCACGTGACTCCTTTGTCGAAGCCGGGGAAACTGTTCTGCATGATGTACGCATTGTTGGGGATACCGTTGACATTGGTACTGTTATCAGCGCTGGTGGAACGCCTTCTGCTGCCCGCTACCGCGTTGCTACGCTCTCTGAATGCTGCACTAGGACATTTGTACCGCCCATTCACTATACGTCTGGTGCATTTGATGATCATCGGTAAGTTTGCCTTCATATAAATGTTGTATGTTCCCTAAACCATCACGCCTATACAGGGTATTACAAAACTACCCGTAAAGCTGAAAGGAGGTTAAATGGGGCCTTATAACGGGTCCATTCACAATATTTAAGAACCGTAGTAACGCTGTATAACATACCCCTATACAAGGAAAACAACAACATTTATGAATGAAAAATAGAAAAACTATTAAAGTAGACAATTATTAGGTAAAATAGGTACGTAGGCCTTTCTGTTAAATAATCTGGTCCCCTGACATGACAGCTGTCAAAATTTTTGGCTTTGTTATTTAATTGTATTTTTATGGGATATTGAAACACGTTGTATATCAAAGGGTACTAATACACTGAGTGAGTACACTCCCAGTTTACGTCCCATGTAATAAAAGACGAGAGTATTGCCAATTCCAAACTCGGAGCTACTTTTAGGAACAACAACATTTATGAATGAAAAATAGAAAAACTATTAAAGTAGACAATTATTAGGTAAAATAGGTACGTAGGCCTTTCTGTTAAATAATCTGGTCCCCTGACATGACAACTGTCAAAATTTTTGGCTTTGTTATTTAATTATATTTTTATGGGATATTGAAACACGTTGTATATCAAAGGGTACTAATACACTGAGTGAGTAGACTCCCAGTTTACGTCCCATGTAATAAAAGACGAGAGTATTGCCAATTCCAAACTCGGAGCTACTTTTAGGAACAACAACATTTATGAATGAAAAATAGAAAAACTATTAAAGTAGACAATTATTAGGTAAAATAGGTACGTAGGCCTTTCTGTTAAATAATCTGGTCCCCTGACATGACAACTGTCAAAATTTTTGGCTTTGTTATTTAATTATATTTTTATGGGATATTGAAACACGTTGTATATCAAAGGGTACTAATACACTGAGTGAGTAGACTCCCAGTTTACGTCCCATGTAATAAAAGACGAGAGTATTGCCAATTCCAAACTCGGAGCTACTTTTAGGAATTTCATAGAAAACGCCATTACACAGTTTGTTCGACCCAGGACTTCTTAATCTCGGCGCTAGTCGTAAATACGGCGAGACTAATGAGGTCTTATGGTTATACTTAATGATGTTCGAAAATTGAAATTCTATAAACTGTAGAAATACCAGGGTATCAAAGGAGCAATGTAGTGTTATTTATTATCGAGTAACGATGCGTAGGTACTAGTTTAAATGGATCGTCTGCGGCCGGCGGTCGCCATCAAATATTCATTAGGCGCCCCTGAAGTCCTGCTTTTGGGAAAACGTTACAATAATATCGTTTTAGGAGGTTATTGTTGATAACTTATTCTATGTGCCCGGTTTTTCTTTAACATGATTATTAAAGTACCTATAGGTACGAGTATTTGAACACTTCTTTGAATTTTGTCATATAGAATTTAATTCAACCTATTACTATTCTTGTAAAAGGATTTTAGAAATAGAGAGAGGTCATTTTTATGAATCTAAATAATGATTCACGGGCAAGCGCCTACCCAACGTCATTCATTGAATGTCCAGGAAATAATGGGAAAATAAACGTTGCGCTTTATTTAAAACCAAGAAGGGTACAGGAATCAGATGCTCAACTCGCGTTGCTGTGTCCTGCTTACTCGTGATTCATGAATGAAAAATATATTGAGTGTATTTATTGATTCCTGACACTTACGCGAATCTTAGAGATTGAAATGAACATATTTTTTACTGATTTTATCGATAAAATCCGTAAACAGTGGTTTTATTTTAATATTGAGTATATTTATATTAGTCATCCATGTCGTGACTAACATGATCTCGATCTTTAGGTGCTGAGCCAGTCCAGCAGTCAAGTTGTTTGTAGAAAAAGCAGCACTAGCTCAACGCAGCATAGCTCAATGTTGATTATTCCCTCATATGCAATGGCCGTTTTGTATGGAAGTTACGCATATATTTCCAACAGTTCATTTTTATTTCATGTCAAACTTATTATTTATAACTTAAAACTTAATAATTATCTTCTTTCGCAGTGACAACCTTAGTGTTGTTCTTCCTGGTGATTCCCGCATGCGTGTTCGCGTATCTGGAGCCGGACTGGGACTTCCTAGACTCGTTCTACTACTGCTTCATATCGTTGACCACAATCGGACTGGGCGACTACATCCCCGGGGACACACCCGGACAACCCTACCGCCCGCTATACAAAGTTGCTACAACTTGTAAGTATTTTTTTTTTGCCAAATAATGTGTATATGTCATACGTGACCGGCACGGATCTCGAGCGCTGAACTGTCATGTGAGGTACGAGGGCGGGGTGACACATTTCGATTCATCAGAGTTTTCCAAGAAGAGCTTTCCGTAACGCGCTCCAAGCAAACTTAGATTGGTCCTATGTTTAATACTATCTAATAAAATTCAATATTAAACTATACAGTTAAAAAGTAACATAACCTCAAAGATTTGTTATTTTCTATTTCAATAGCCCAACTTTATGCTAGTTTTTCAAGAATATCTATCAATTCAAAATCACAGCATATATCTAGGATCAAAAAAGTTATGCGTGGTCATAGAAAAAAATATATACTCGTCGACTTGAGAACCTCCTCCGTGTTTTCGTCAGTCAAAAATAATATGTACGTAATAACTATAATAATATGATAAGGAATTCAGGAATTTAAGAAATATTAGTAGGTACTTAGCTGGGCGAACAAACTCCGCTCAGGAAAAATCTAAAACGTATAGCTAGTAAGCTAAATCTATTTTGTGGGGAAGTCAAGAGTTGTTACTTGGTGAGTGAAAACGCGAAGAAAACTGATGGTCCTAGAAATTAGACCTTGCTAGATCGATTGTATTCTCCCCTATAAACTCCCAAACGGTAAATTTCATCGAAATCTTTAAAGCCGTCGTATAATATGTATATTAACATACAACATGTTATTATAGTATCTATTGTAATCCGAAACTCAATTAGGAACTACATAAATAATTTTAGCCTATTAAAATGACAAGCAATTTAGCTAATGAACTAAACAGAGTGTAAAATATGGCACCTTTAACGGTAGTCTGCTAATTATAAAAATGATTATTTTTAACAACTAATCGATCAAACAATTTAGATTAATTGAAATTAAAATTCTTGTTACTAATTTTATCGCGGTTATTGATCGAAAATAAATTGATCCTAAGTACATGTAACTGTACTTTAAAAATATATAAATTTAAAATATAGAGAATAATTACTGTTATTAAAATTATTAAATAATGTTACAAAGTTACGTAATTTTCAATGTTCATTGATATTAATCGGGATTACCGACTGTAATAAGATATACATCGACAAATGTTAACATCAAACTATAAAAACGTTTTATTAGTTTATCTTCTAGTAGCTGTATAAATATTTAATATTAATCTGGGGCTAGTAATTCTCAAAACAAGTTAATGTAGGCTTTAAAACTTTACTTTTGTAGGTACTTCATATTATTGACTATCGTTAATTATTTTTCAGTCTACCTCCTCATCGGCCTAACATTCATAATGCTGACACTGACTGTATTCTACGACATTCCGCAACTGAACCTAAGCACGGTCTTCTCGACCGTCAAGCTTGACGAAGACCCCGAGAAGATACGCCTCAGCGGTTCTGGAGTCATGGGCCCTGGGTACGGCATTGGAGGGCTGGTGATGCGGGATGACTACAACCACCATGACCAGCGCCGCTCCGTGGTGCACATCCGGCCGCACTTGGATGACAGCCCCAGCCCTGAGGACACCACGCCCGTACATGCCCGCGATCTTCGAGTACACTAAACTGCTTCTCCACTAAATATCTTGGCCTTGATTCCATTGGCTAGTTGGTGCTATTGGATGAAACAATGTCGAACGAACTCCTTTTCCCCATTTATTTTCTCTTTCACTTCGAATTTCGAATGTGTCAAAAAACTTTGTCGTTCTACATTGTGATTGGGTCCGATAATAGCAGCCAATGTTAGGTACACAAAATGACGTTTGCTCATGTCAAAATTCCTTGTTTTTTTCTTAATTAGTGAACAGGCGCGGTAAATTAGATTCATTAACGATATAAATGTAGTTTATAAGTTAATTCCCTATTTTTTTTGGTTAAGTTAATATCAGATGTCATAAAGTTAAGTATGATCCATTTAATTTTGATCCATTTGTCGACTACCGTCCTAAAATTTTTCAAAAAGTTTGAATCTTTAAAAGAGGATTATCCAAAAATGTCTGCTGGTAAAAGCTACAAAAATAAGACTGAGAGGTTTTTTCAATTTTTCAAACTTTTCTAATTATTTTTTAGGGTTTTGTACCTACAATATGCGTAAGTACCCTGCGGACTACAAAAACAATGACGAAACAATGTAGCATCTAAACAGACTGACTAACAACATGTCCTTCAATATGTATACGTTTTACATTTCTATATATGTAATAAGAAGTTTTCTAAAGATAATCCACATCCACTATCAACGTTTCGAAATCAAGGGCATATCAGTAACAAAACGTAATACATTTTAATGAAAAATGCTTATCCTTGCCATATCAAAAAATAAAGACTACTTACGAAGAAAGGCAAAAAATATAGAAATTTGAGATTCTCTAAGTAATAAATGTACCCTAAAATTCAAAAATTCATTACACGTCATACGACACATAATAATTATGGTACCTATTAGAAAATCATAAATATTATATAAAAATTTGACGTATCAATTATGTGTGATAGATGACCAATAACTATGTAGATTCAATGGATTTATAAAATTAAATATTTATATATGTCTATAGATATTAAATACCAAACTATAATATTAACTTTCAACATAAAATGTTTCTAACTAAAATAATATTCTAGGATGGTAGTGCATTAATTCTTTGCAAAGTCTAATATTTAAACGTAAAATGTGTTAGTTGTATAAATAGTTTAGTCAAAATGCTGTTGCAAATACCTAGAGATTTATCACTGTTGGTAGCCCACACTTTGTACTTTTTTAACTTTACATAGCAACACTTGTGTAGCTATGACTACCGGAACACGCTTTGTAGCGGGATAGTTTTTAGAGTGGTCACAATGAAAATTATTTTGTGAAACAAACACTGGACATCTTTTACTAATTTTAAAATAAAATTAAGTGTACATTTAGGTGAAATTGACCACTGTTACTGCTAAGAACGTTTAAATTTGAGTTTAGGTTAGTACCTAATTTTTGTTGCTCAATAACATCAGCGCCAATGCTGTATAACGCATCATCCTAAATTTTAAAGTAACACCATAGGGAAACTTTTAGAGACGTTATGATATTGCAACTTTATACGTTCTTCACGCGTTTTACACATTCATACTGAACAAAAAGATATACAAACTCTTTTTAAAACTTCTTTTTTAAACTACCCGCTATAAAATGCGTTCCCCAAAAAAAATTTATGTAAATTATAAAATTTTGCTTTTTCAACTAAGTAGGTACTTTAAATATCGTTATTTTAATTCGAAATCAATGACAATATAATCAAACTTATGAAAAGATTTAAAACCTATACATACCTACATACTTAATAGATTTATTTTGCTACAATATAATATTACATACCTACTAAAATGTATCTAGGTACCTTTGTTTGTCTGTTTTGAATTATTATCGATTTTAAGGGTTAAATACCATTTTATTATTTTTTAAGAAAATATTTACAGGGAGCATTCAAATACAGAGTTATGCAATGTCATTATCTTTATAGTTTTTAAAAATAATATATATCAATTGGAGTTATGTTATTCACTGCATAATTAGTATATATCTATATACAACTATCAAACAAAAATGTATTGAATGTTAGAATATTAAATATGTGAATATTGTAAGTGTAACACAAAACATGTAAACGTAATCTTTTATCGTAGGTACCTACCACTCAGTAACAAGTTAATTGTATCCGTTCTTAGAAAATAGAATGTAGTACATAAAACACAATGCCTTCAATGGATAAACGCATTATATACCTAGAACAAAACTGTATCAAAAGTAATTCGTAAATAAATCAGCTTGAAAAAAGTATTTCTGTTGTTTTATTATGCTAGTGTGAGAGTAATAAATATATTTTTATCAGACCTTGATGAGTCGATTCGTATATCATTAATAATGTAAAAAAAAAAATATACATTTTATTTAATGGTACCATCATTTGAATAATATATTATGAACGTTGACCCTGAAATCCGATTCAGGGTTCCACGCCCTTTTTTGTGGCGCGGAAAATCGGAAAAAGACACGGCAAGCGTAGTGTGGGCCTCTCGCCGGCCAGGTTCTGCCTCGCCGCTCGTCGTCACTCCACAATGTGCGGAAGGCAGCTGGCAGCGACTGGATAAACAGAGCTGAAGATCGGACCCAGTGACGTTCAATAGAAGAGGCCTACCTGACCTACGTCCATCAGTGCACGAATAAAGGCTGATGATAATAATGATATTGGACTTGTACCGACCAAAAACCGCTCTTGCGTTCCCTTGCCCTTCGTCATGGCCATGGGATTCATGATATCCACACTGCCACCACCATGACACGCCGTGGTCCACCTGTCGCTTGATCCATTCAAGAAGGAAGCTTTGCCTTGCATCCTATGCTACTAGTAATCGGTCTGCGTGTGACACACGCGCACTGCTTACAGTGCCCATTGTCTGATCATCATCAACCCATATACTGTCCCACTGCTGGACACGGGTTTGGGAGGGTTAGGCTATAGTATATAGCTGGCCTAGTGTGGGTTGGCAGACTTCACACACCGTCGAAAAAAATCTCTTAGGTATGCAGGTTTCCTCACGATGTTTTCCTTCAACGTTTAAGCGAGTGATAATTAATTCTTAATACGCACATGAATTCAAAAAGTCAGAGGATTCGAATTCGAGACCTTCAACTTGGCAGTCCAATGGTCATACAACTTAACTAGCCTATTACTGCTTCTGCGTTTGTTATAGGCATATAAAAAACAACAACAACAAAAAGATCGGTGAAAAATGACGCCGCTTTCGTTCTTAATTTAAAATTGACAGCAGCATCCATAATCTACATACTGCAGCCTGACCTGACCCGTTCCATCCGTCTCGGTAAAAGGTTATACCGTTTTATTCTTAGCTGTTAGACTTCACACGCCGTCGAGAAAATCTGTAAGGCAGGTTTCCTCACGATGTTTTCCATCACAATTTAAGCGAGTGGTTATTAATACGCACATGATTTCGAAAAGTCACACATGCCCTGGGTTCGAACTCGAGACCGTCGACTTAGCAGTCCAATGGTCAAACTACTATAGGCTATCACTAAAAAACTATTTATCCATCAAGTGTGTTGAAATTTTAAGCTATGAATTTATTAATATATACGTGGAATATATGTCCCTATATGTCTTGTATGAGCGACTATCTGCAAATAAATTGTCGTAAACTCTCGAAATGCTCTTAAAATATCTTTGTATCATCCCAAGTTACAATTTTAGTCATGTCATGTAGATACTCCCAAAGCAAGTAGATAATATATTTCTGTCTCTTCAGCCAGTAACACCCACAAACAAGATATCTAACTTTCTACAAATTTGGTAACAGTGCAGTGGCGGAAAACAGAAGGGTCACGAGTCAGCAGGTCTTGACTACGTCATAAAAACATCGAAAATAAGCTAAATTCCTAGTATGTCACAGCCTGTGACTGGCAACGTATAATAATTAATTTATGTATGAGTACATAAGGAGTACATAAGGAGTACATAAGGAGTACATAAGGAGTACATAAGGAGTACATAAGGAGTACATAAGGAGTACATAAGGAGTACATAAGGAGTACATAAGGAGTACATAAGGAGTACATAAGGAGTACATAAGGAGTACATAAGGAGTACATAAGGAGTACATAAGGAGTACATAAGGAGTACATAAGGAGTACATAAGGAGTACATAAGGAGTACATAAGGAGTACATAAGGAGTACATAAGGAGTACATAAGGAGTACATAAGGAGTACATAAGGAGTACATAAGGAGTACATAAGGAGTACATAAGGAGTACATAAGGAGTACATAAGGAGTACATAAGGAGTACATAAGGAGTACATAAGGAGTACATAAGGAGTACATAAGGAGTACATAAGGAGTACATAAGGAGTACATAAGGAGTACATAAGGAGTACATAAGGCGTACATAAGGCGTACATAAGGCGTACATAAGGAGTACATAAGGAGTACATAAGGAGTACATAAGGAGTACATAAGGAGTACATAAGGAGTACATAAGGAGTACATAAGGAGTACATAAGGAGTACATAAGGAGTACATAAGGAGTACATAAGGAGTACATAAGGAGTACATAAGGAGTACATAAGGAGTACATAAGGAGTACATAAGGAGTACATAAGGAGTACATAAGGAGTACATAAGGAGTACATAAGGAGTACATAAGGAGTACATAAGGAGTACATAAGGAGTATATAAGGAGTACATAAGGAGTACATAAGGAGTACATAAGGAGTACATAAGGAGTACATAAGGAGTACATAAGGAGTACATAAGGAGTACATAAGGAGTACATAAGGAGTACATAAGGAGTACATAAGGAGTACATAAGGAGTACATAAGGAGTACATAAGGAGTACATAAGGAGTACATAAGGAGTACATAAGGAGTACATAAGGAGTACATAGTATTTTTTATTTTATTACATAGGAACAACAAACAGCTACACTACAAAATATTAATAATAGGGTACATAGTTGTAATTAATAATAATGTAGCCCACGGCGCTGTTCACAGATTACCATTTCAATATCAAATAAAAGGACGCTAGAAAAGTCAGTTATTCATGCATGATTTATTACAACAAAGAACTAAAGAATGTAAAAGAAAATGAATAGATATATAAGTATGGAGTATTGTATGAAATATCTCAATAAAAATTAAAAAATAAATAAATTATGATCTAAGTTTCTCATATACAAGTCTACGAAATCTTGTCAAAGGTCATATAAATATATCTGTGTTCAAAGTTTTGATTGTAAGATTCAGCCATTCGCCGAATTGGGGAACGTAAGCCGCTGTTAGTTCGGCTAGAGCCTAAAGCAAAGAGTTTGCCCGCACGCACCTGCCGTCTATGAACAGTTCTGGGGACAGCATAACATAGTACATTGTTCAAGTCCATGCAATCAAATTTGCTATTAACAATATTATACAAAGTTATTGCTTCCAATTGCTTACGTCTACAACTGAGCGTCAGAAGCTCATATTTACTGAGCAACTGGTCATAGGGCAAATAGGATTTGTGACATCTATAATGCATTGCACAAAGAAACCTACGTTGAGTGTTTTCTATCATATCAGCGTACTTATTGTAGTAGGGATTCCAAACAGATGCAGCATACTCTAACTGCGAACGCACCAGAGTTTTATACAAGCATAAGTATGAAGAGGTCCGTTTGATGTATCAACTTTACCAAAAATAAAAACAAAATCAAAGCATATTCCCTGTGCACTGTTCAACTTAATAGAGTAAGTTCTGTGCGAGACCTTGGTATACTGCTTGATTCGAGTCTTTGCTTAGATTTGCATGTTGAACAAATTGACAATAAAGCATATTAGATGTACGGATTTGTTATAAGGTCGCGTGCTGGGAACTTCTATGAGAATGTGTTCAATAAGGTTGCGAGATGAGGATATGAATTGAGTAGCAGACAGATCCAATTCCGCCAGTTAGTCCAAAATAGGAAATATTAGATCATAAATTTTAAGTAAAAACCAAAAATAAAATGTGTATTTATTGATCTGTGAATAGGCTGAAACATCATGACAAGGACTAATGAATTTATACTGAAACCATTACCCATATTATTATGTTTGGTTGAAGTGATTGTATTGCTTTTAATTTTACGAACGTCACCTTCTGTACGTATAGCAATTGCAGAAACGCCGTCCCGTTCTCGCACGAAGATGGTGGCATTTCGGATCCAGGCGTATTTATATTGATGCAATGTGGCGACCTCTCTGACCTTACGAAATAATTGTTTCTTTTTGAGGGTGAGATGCTCGTTCATATAAATAGTTGTAGGTGTACCAGTGAAGCTCAGCTGATCCGACTTAACAGTTCTAACCTTGCGGAAGGTAGCAAGTAAGTTATCCCGAAGAATACGTGACGAGAGCTTAACTATTACATTCTTCGGTCTGCTAGTTTGCTGGTGGGTAGCATGAGGAACTCTGTGTATGGATAAGATTTCTTTTTGAGCCACCGGAAAGTTAATAGCAACACTAATAGATTCCATGATGTGAATTAAATTTTCATTGCGTGTTTCGAGAATGTTACAGATTTCCACATTACACTGTCTTGCATGTTGCTCGAGAGAATCGATTTTAGCTTCCAGAGATCTTATAGTTTGGTTGGAAAGCTCTACACTTTGGCGATTCATGTCAGCAACAGACTTCTTAAGTTTATCATGCTCTTCTGAATGAAACTGCAATGAGGTTCGTAAGTTTGAAACAACCTGGGTCATATCCGATAGATTTTGTTTTGTGTTGTTGTGTTCCGTGCGAAGAATGTTTATCTCATTCCTAATATCGCCCAGAGCGCATTTCAATTGACTTCTGTGGTCTAGCGGTTCGAGTGCCGGACTGCTGAACATGGGGTCGTGGGTTCGATTCCCACAGGACACAAATATTTGTGTGGATAAAACATGAGTATTTGTATTTGTCTGAGTGTTTCTTATGTATTATAAGTATGTATTTACAATAAAAAAAAGTATATAAGTATTATATCCATTGTCTAGTACCCATAGTACAAGCTCTGCTTAGTTTGGGACTAGATGATGTTTTTGATAATAATGTGATAATATATTATTATATATATATATTAATTCGTTACTCAATTTACGCATACTATCGTCTATTTTATCACGCCAACTATTTAACGAACTCTTTATATCCTCCTTGAAAGTACCAAGAGTATTGTTCATGTCGGCACGCCATTTAAGCAAAGTGACATGCAGCTCTTTTGAAAGAACTTCCAAAGCATCGCCTGCGTCCCGAGCGGCGGGTGTAACGCTTGCTATCGCTGATGCATCAGAGTTGCTCGGTGAGATGATACCCTGTTCAAGTATATTGCACGACATAGTCATAGTATCTTCATGTGTAGGTATTTGTGTAGACCGTACAGGTGTGAGCAAGTTAGACCGAGTGCGTCGAGTGATATTATTACACGATGGACATTTCCATGACGCCTTAAATTCTTCTGTAAGAGCCAAGTATTGATGAGGTGTTATATTTAGCCATTCAAAATGGTAACAGCCATCGCAGGCACTACATTTCAGTAGTGGCGCTCCAGTCACGAAGAGTGTATGTTGAAAACTTGTCTCAGCTAGTAAATAGTACGAGTAACTATCACCACCTAGCGACGACGGCGAAAGGTACGCACTTTGTGTGATGATGAGACGCGTGAACAAGTTTACGCATAGATCACCGCGTCCAGCAATGAAAGCAACAAACAGTTGATATTTGCAGTTCAATCGATAACAAGTAGATGGCGTCTGTCCTTTGTTTACAACATGACAATGCAAAATCGAATTAATGCAGATCACTAGGTAAACGTTATAAATATCAAGGAAAACCACAATTTAATGTCTATTTGGAGCACACACTACATTAACACTGTCTTTGAGATCGTATAACACTTGCTCAGAAGTAAAAGCAAGCGGAATAATGTAATAACCAATATTTTTTTTAACATAAGTTCATTACACAGTTTCACTTTTCTCACTAAATGGGTTCAGTTCACTCCAACCGTGGCAAATATTTAACCATTAAAGTAACATAAAAACACACACAACAGTTCACACTTTTTCAATTTTAATAATTTGTTTATTGAGAGCAAAATATTTAGATCAACACATAAGGAGTACATAAGGAGTATATAAGGAGTATATAAGGAGTATATAAGGAGTACATAAGGAGTACATAAGGAGTACATAAGGAGTATATAAGGAGTACATGAGGAGTACATGAGGAGTACATGAAGAGTACATGAGGAGTACATGAGGAGTACATGAGGAGTACATGAGGAGTACATGAGGAGTACATGAGGAATACATGAGGAGTACATGAGGAGTACACAAGGAGTACATAAGGAGTACATAAGGAGTACATAAGGAGTACATAAGGAGTACATAATGAGTACACAAGGAGTACATAAGGAGTACACAAGGAGTACACAAGGAGTACATAAGGAGTACACAAGGAGTACATATGGAGTACATAAGGAGCATATAAGGAGTTACATAAGGAGTATACAAGGAGTACACAAGGAGTACATAAGGAGTACATAAGGAGTACATAAGGAGTACATAAGGAGTACATAAGGAGTACATAAGGAGTACATAAGGAGTACATAAGGAGTACATAAGGAGTACATAAGGAGTACATAAGGAGTACATAAGGAGTACATAAGGAGTACATAAGGAGTACATAAGGAGTACATAAGGAGTACATAAGGAGTACATAAGGAGTACATAAGGAGTACATAAGGAGTACATAAGGAGTACATAAGGAGTACATAAGGAGTACATAAGGAGTACATAAGGAGTACATGAGGAGTACATAAGGAGTACATAAGGAGTACATAAGGAGTACATAAGGAGTACATAAGGAGTACATAAGGAGTACATAAGGAGTACATAAGGAGTACATAAGGAGTACATAAGGAGTACATAAGGAGTACATAAGGAGTACATAAGGAGTACATAAGGAGTACATAAGGAGTACATAAGGAGTACATAAGGAGTACATTAGTAGTACATAAGGAATACATATGTAAGTACATAAGGAGTACATAAGGAGTACATAAGGAGTACATAAGGAGAACATAAGGAGTACATAAGGAGTACATAAGGAGTACATAAGGAGTACATAAGGAGTACATAAGGAGTACATAAGGAGTACATAAGGAGTACATAAGGAGTACATAAGGAGTACATAAGGAGTACATAAGGAGTACATAAGGAGTACATAAGGAGTACATAAGGAGTACATAAGGAGTACATAAGGAGTACATAAGGAGTACATAAGGAGTACATAAGGAGTACATAAGGAGTACATAAGGAGTACATAAGGAGTACATAAGGAGTACATAAGGAGTACATAAGGAGTACATAAGGAGTACATAAGGAGTACATAAGGAGTACATAAGGAGTACATAAGGAGTACATAAGGAGTACATTTTTTTTTTATTTAGTATAACAAAATATCTTACAAAACATTGAAATTACTTACAATCTAAAAACCACAGGGGTTTGTCCAGATCGCAGTGAATAACATTCTACACAGTCTCAGTCTCAATAATAGTACAAAAATTAACTTACATATCGACAAAGTATAAAAAAAATAACTAACACAATATTAAAATAATAGTATAAATTATAAGTTTCTTATTAGTTTGTTGTCGTGTCTGTATTTTATGTGAAATATAATTCTGTGTTCCGGTATTAAAAAATTGCTCTTTTAGTAGGCTATAAATGAATTTTGTATGTTGTGGTTATTTTGTATGTAGTGTTTAAATAGTTCAGTGGCTATATAGTAATTATCTTTAAAGTTTTCTTTTAAATTAGGTGAGATGACTAGCTTTAGGATCCTTAGTTGTAAGTTATAGATTTTATCGAGGTAAGTTTTGTAAGTTCTCCCATAGCTAGTAATCCCATACGTGATGATTGTATCTGCAAGTGAATTATATATATAACACTAGTTTTCCGCCCGCGTCGAGTTCGGTTATATCGCGTTTCCAAGAGAACTCTTCAAAAGTCCGAGATAAAAACTATCCTATGTTCTTTCTCAAGGTCAACTCTATCTCTGTACCAAATTTCATTAAAATCAGTTCAGTGATTTAGACGTGAAAGCGTAACAGACAGACAGAGTTACTTTCGCATTTATAATATTAGTAGGGATAAGCCTAATTTTGTATGGAATTCGTTTTTTAATTATGTATAAGTTGGCCAAGAATGCTCTAAGTTTATCACATATCCGGTTAATATGTTGGGACAAGTTAAAATTACTGTCAATAATTAACCTTAGATATGTGTGATGGTCGGTGTTTTCTATTATGGGGCAGGCACATGAAGTATTGGGGTTATGGAGACATGGGTGTTCATGTGCTTTTATTCTACCGTCAATAACTGGATGCTCTTTAGCGAACGTTGATCGAATATGCATAAGGAGTACATAAGGAGTACATAAGGAGTACATAAGGAGTACACAAGGAGTACAGAAGTCGTACATAACGTTTGACGAAGTCTGTGGTCTAGTGGTTCGAGACTGCTGATCATGGGGTCGTGGGTTCGATTCCCACAGGACACAAATATTTGTGTGGGTAAACATGAGTATTTGTGTTTGTTTGGGTGTTTCTTATGTATTATAAGTATGTATTTATAAAAAAAAAGTATATAAGTATTATATCCATTGTCTAGTACCCATAGTACAAGCTCTGCTTAGTTTGGGACTAGATGATGTTGTTGATAATAATGTGATAATATATTATTATACATATACAGGATGTATCAAAACCCCTGTCCGATCCGAAAGAGGCGTATTCCTTTTCTTATATACTTACTAATAAACATAAATAAAAATACTATATTAAAGAAACCAGAAAGTATCGATTTTTTTTCTTCTAATAAACTTACACAATTCTCCACTAAATATGGGAAAATTTCATAAGTTGACAATACTCCACCCAGCGGCGAAATCTTTTAATATTTACCAATTAATTTTTCATTTTACCTCAAAGGATGCCGCCAAGCGGCGCCGCTCCGTGCGCGCTTTGTCGTCGCCGACAGACTGTACCTAACTACCTACAGAGCGGCGAGAAGAGAGAGTACAAGCTCTGCTTAGTTTGGGACTAGATGGTGTTGTGTAAAAATGTCCCAAAATATTTATTTTATTTATTTATTTATAAGAAGTACATAAGGAATACATAAGGAGTACACAAGGAGTACATAAGAAGTACATAGGTAAGTACATAAGTCGTACATAAAGAGTACATAGGTAAGCACATAAGGAGTATATAAGGAGTATATAAGGATTACATAAGTTGTACATAAGGAGTACATATTACTCTTTGCTGGTAAGTGGTAACCCTACATAAAAACGTTTCATTTTATCAATTTAATTATGTACATATTTTTATTGGCGTGATCATAAAACAATTAAAAACTAAGTATCTAATTTATGTAATGTTTAATATAATTTAGTATTTAAATGTATTATTCAGTTTACTCGACTCCCAAGTAAGTTTTATTTTGTATCATCGATTCCTTAATATTAAAATATTAATGTACTCAATTAATCATGTAATCACGTTTTGACGTTTCTTTTAAAGACAGCGATAAAAGCATAGACTACCTACGAGGCTACGATAAAAGAAACGTAATTATAACCTAACTTTTAGACTGTGAAGCCGGAGTTTGAATATTTTATTTTGTGATCTGTAAATTATAATTATTTCAAGTGCATTGATTGACGATCTTTGTTCTTTTTACATCTTAATATCGTAAGTGAACTTCAAATTATAGCTATATGTATGTTCAAAATTCACGTGTATTAAAGTATGTTACAGTTTAGGACTATTTTGTTTATTTCTAGGAAAACAGAAATGGATTCACCAGTATCAGCCTTTGCTATGTACAAATCTAATACATCTATGAACAAAGCAAAAAAAAATAAGAAGAGGAACAAACAGAAAAAACAGGGGATTTCTTCAAACGAAGCTGCACCACCACAATTCAGTGATGAGAAATCACAAATAATTATTGCTTCAAAAATAAAGAAGAAACAAAAGAAGTCTAAAGATTCAAATATTAGTATAAAGAAGAAGCTACACAAAAAAAAGAAATCTAAAGGCAGTAGAAATGATACAAAAGTAAGATTAGAGAAGAGGGAGTTGCCAACACAGATAGAATTGTCTGATGATGAAGACATCCCTGTACTAATCCCTGCTCCTCTATCTACGGAACTCGCTCTTAGTGATTCAAATGATGTTGAAGTAGGCTCAGTTTCTAGTAATGGCAGCTTTGATTTCATACCTGTCCAAACAGACAGTGCTGAAGAAGGCTTAAAAGTATTCAAGTGGATGATCGCCCCTTACAATCCAGACAAATTCTTAAAGGAAGTTTGGGAGCAAAAACCAATACATTTAGCCAGAAGAAAACCTGACTATTATAAAGAAATCATTACCACACCAATTATAGACCACATGTTGAGAAATGAAAGTATTCAGTTCACTAAAAATATAGATATTACATCTTATGTTAATAACAAAAGACAAACACATAATCCTGAGGGAAGAGCTCACCCACATTTAGTGTGGGACTTCTACTTAAATGGATGTAGCATCAGGTTATTAAATCCACAGACTTATATACCAAAATTACATTTAATGAATGCTACCTTGCAAGAATTCTTCAACTCATTTGTAGGCGCCAATGCTTACCTCACACCACCTGATAGCCAGGGTTTTGCCCCTCATTATGATGACATTGAAGCATTCATATTACAGACGGAGGGTCAAAAACATTGGCGTATCTATAAACCCCTGAGTGAAAATGAAGTGCTCCCAAGAGTTTCTTCAAAAAATTATGACCAAAATGAGATTGGAAAGCCAATAATGGAAGTCACATTAAAAGCAGGAGATATGCTGTATTTCCCTCGTGGATACATTCATCAGGGTGTAACTATAGAGGGTGAACACTCGCTGCATGTCACAATAAGCATGTACCAGAAGCATTCATGGGCTGATTTGTTTGAAAAATTAGTTCCTGCTGCCCTACAATTAGCTATTAATGAAAATGTTGAACTGCGGAAGGGACTCCCATTTGACATTTACGATAACTTTGGCCTAGTCCATTCTGACTCTAACACACCTCGCAGAAAAGAAATAAAGAAAATGGTTTCATTACTTTTTAACAAAATTCAGGACAGTTTGCCAATAGATGAAGCTGTGGATCAAATGCACAAGCATTACCAGGAAGATGCACTACCACCTGTCTTGCATGATCTTGAAAAGGCTGTCACAGTATTTGGGGATTCTGATGTGATGATAGAAAACGGTCAAGTCACTAACAGGGTAGAAATGAGTCTTGATACTAGAATAAGATTACTTCGTAAGAATATCCTTAGAATGGTGTCTGAAGAGACAATTAGGTTATATTACTATGTAGAAAATTCTTTAGAATACCATGGGAATGAACTGGCCTATCTGGAAATTGAGGAAGACTTAGCTCCAGCCATAGAGACATTGATAATGTCATATCCAGAGTATGTTGCAGTGGAGAACCTTGATCACTCCAGTGATACAGAGAAACTACGAATAGCTGATGCATTGTGGAGCCGGGGTCTACTTATGACTGAATACCCTTTGGGAAATTTAGAAGATGATTAAATTATCTATATTATTGTTTTAGATACAGCAGGTGCATAACTGATTCAGTATTATAATATTCAATCAGTTATGCACCTTGGCAATAATCCTTGATTCCTATTTTCTCAATAATCTATTATAAAATCAGTATAATGTTTATTTCGTCAGAATGATTTTACACTGACTTTTACAGTCATAAATAGTGTCTGATGTGTCTTACTCAACACATATACACATTGCGAGAACCCTTGTTGGTTTGTCATAAGTAAGTAGTTCTTTAAAAAACTTGAAATTGCCAAGTTACTTAATAAGTCAAGTTAATAATATTTTTACTATGTATATAATATTTTTTCTACTATGTATATTCAATGTTTAACCTAGATATTTCTTGAAGAAAGATAGGCTTGTATTTCAAATTGAGACATTCATTATTGTAACGATTCTGTTGTTTACAATGTAGTTGTGTCTATATCTATCAAAAGAATTTTTGAGAAAGTATAGGTATCATAAGATATTTTGACGACGTTTGGCATAGCAGCTCAGTGCTCGGCTTATGCGTTACGTGTCGCAAGATCGATTACCACACAGAACTAATATTTTTTCATTCTGGGTGTTATTGTGGAAATTTGTGTTTGTAATCACACCCACGATAGGAGAAAATCTTAGTGTGGAGCAACGTTTTTGCTAATGTTAAACCCAATAATTAACTTTTGTTATTAATAATTAAAATACATGAATTTAGTGATTGAAATAGTTTTAAATATTATTTTCCCTACTTTTGCAATATTTGTAGGTATGAAAGAAACAGAGTTATCAAAAATTGTTTAACATGATATTTTATGTAACAGAATCAGCAGTGAACTCACCCAGAGTTCACTATATAAACCTAATGTTATGTAAGTGTAAATTATGTGCATCTGTAATTATTTTTAAATTGTTGTATTAAATATCTATCCTAGGTTAATTTCGGTAGTCTAATATTCGTCTATTTATTTCTAGTCATAAGCTGAATATGGACCAGAACTGACTAGTTTCCAATTCTATCCTCATCATAAACAGCTGTAATTATCTAGGAGATAAATATGTAGTTATTGCTACACATTTATGACAATAGCCAAATTATAAGTCTGCACATGTTTGTGAGGACTGATGATAACGACTGATAAACAATTTATTTGTTTATGGCTGCCCTCTAGGAATCCTAACTAAATTAGGCCCAAATCTGTAGCACTGTAATCTAATATCCAATATCCATTTTGTCCCACTGGTGGGGCAAAAGCGTAAAATTTTGCAGTGAAATCTGCCCCACTAGGGTTGGCACATATAAATTTAGAATTTGTCAAGTAAGGCCTATGCCTCTTATTTTATATTATTTTATTGTAAGTAGGTATTAATGTAATTAGGTAATGTTTTTAAATAAAAGTAAAAAACGTGTTTGGGTTTTTTTACTTACTATCTACCTATTTGTTTCTGGATAGAATCTGGTTGTAAATCACAGATTAATTTAAAATTAAGTACCTACACTATTTTTTACAAATTAAATAAAATCTTGTAAATATAAAGTTACATTCTAAACAAATTAAAAACATTTATTTATTCACTTTTGAAATATTATTTATTGGAGTTCTATAAATAGGTACTTACCTACTATTTTGCTTGATCAATAATAATTACTACCCGTGTTTTCCATGCTTTTGACGCTAGGTTTATATTTAGAATTTTTTAACAGTTTCAAAAGAATTATTTTGTGATTTGCTATTCAGTTTCTGCCGTTTCGCATTTTGAGGACCAATATTTCTTTCAAGCTCGTGGGAACAAATGAAAAGGTGAAAAAACGAAATTAAACAAGACAAAACTACTATCTTTGCAATTCCAATTCCAGTGACAATTTTCCGGCTCCATCTCAAATCCTCGTCATCATGTTTCTTTCATTAAACATAGTACTCATGAGACAAAAACAAACGAGCTAAAACCCGGCTATCTTTGTAGTTTTTATCAGGCAGTTTCAGTGGCAATATTCCGGCTTCATCTTCAGACCCAATGTGTAATGGAAAGTACTCATGGCACAAAACGACAGATACAAGTGGATATTATAAAGGGTTTGACGCATTTGGTGCACATCTCAACTTGTACACCATGCTCAAATGGTGAACTTAGCAACTGGTGCACTTCTCATATGGTAAACTTCGCAAAAGGAGCACTTTTTAAGATGAGTGGAGATTTGGAAAAATTGACTAAAAATGAAAGAATCTTTGGTTTTGCGTAGGTAATTTTCTTATAAGTAAATACAATCAACAAATACCTTTCAAGTAGGCACACACTTACATAAACTTAATCAATTTTCAATAATAATATTAAGTCACACGAAAGTAATAAAAAGAATATGTAAGAAAGATTTACCTACTGCAAAATAATAATAACAAAAATAATTTTAATTAAACTACATAATCACTAACATTTTTATTATTTCAAAAATAAAAAATGTCACTCGGAAATAATAAAAATAAAATTATGTAAGAAAAAATTAGATTTACAGCAAAAAGTAAATATCATATCAATAACGATGATTAAAATAAATTATAATTTAACTGTACTTCTTTTAGTTATTATTATTAATTAAATAAAATTAGCTTTTAATTTTTTCTTACATAATTATATTTTTATTATCTCCGAGTGTCATTTTTTATTTTTGAAAAAATAAAAATGTTATACCTAATTGAATGATTATGTAGACTTTAATAAAAATTATTTTGATTGTATTTTTAAGAAAATTACCTACGCAAAACCAAAGATTCTTTCATTTTTAGTCAATTTTTCCAAATCTCCACTCATCTTAAAAAGTGCTCCTTTTGCGAAGTGCACCAGAACTTGCTAAGTTCACCATTTGAGCATGGTGTACAAGTAGAGATGTGCACCAAATGCGTCAAACCCATTATAAAAATGCAGTCTTTTATTCACATCAAAATAACAAATACAGGTAGGATACCTATATATAAACACTATAAAATATATACCTATATATTTTATAGTGTTTTTAGTTAACATTTATTTTGTTTTGGAAATAAAATCGTTATTTATTTAATAATAGAGTTATCTATGGGTACAATAAAACACATAGTTTTCTTAAATCATTATATTTATTTTAAATTGCATATAAATTTGTGGACTTTCTGTTACAATAGTACTCTCGAACTGATATCTTTTTTTGTATAAAACGCTAAATTTATGTTTTACAACTATTGTACCAGAGGGCCATGACAATGTCGCAAACATTCGTTCCACTCAAGTTGGTACACGTTAGAAACAGAAAATACACACACAATAATTTATACTCTAAGCTTATTTTTTTCTGTCTTCAAGAAAATTAACCTATTTAAAAATACAACCTAAAATTTAGGTACTTAGATTTTCTAATGTTCACACACACTCTCACGCTCAAAACGAGCACAGTTACTGTTAACAACGTAGGGGTAATGGAAAACAATTTAACAAAAAAAAATATACGGGGACCTCACCGCAAATGTTTAAATAACCTTAGAATAGTCAAGTAACAACATGTAGAATCAAAGTTACAAATAATGTTCACGATAGTCGAGCTCACGAGTCAGGCGAGAATTAATTCCCAGCAAGATGCGTAAGTACAGAAAAAACCACAAACCGTAACAGTGTAATAGCTAGTTACTTCAAGAAAAACATTACTAAAGATCTGATAGTGGTAAATATATTTCATTTAACTACTAGACATTTCAAGTTACTTTTTTACAGGCAGTGTTAAGTATATAACATTTGGTATAAGACTACATGTCACAATCACGATCCACAATGAAAAGCTTGGTCCAAACGAGTAAAAAAAAACATAGCGCTATGACGAAGACATTTTTGAAATTTCTTCTACATCTTTTATTTAATCTGAAACGTGTGACAGATTAGTTCCCACAAACCGCGACTGCACACTTTCTCTATCTTAATTCAAAAATAAACACTGATCATATCAAAATATATTTTTATGTGAAGCAAAACATCCAATGATAAAAAACATTATCTGATAAATTTTAAATTCTTTGTACTGATATACAAGATTTCCGTTGCAATATCTAATTCAATACTACGCAAACTTTAGAATTTATAGCCTAATCTTATTAAATAATAAAAGAAACTTCTAAATCTATTGCCTAATTTTGGAGGCAAAAATACCTCTGGGCAATTTTTTATTTAATTGTACATCCGCCATGCCCTACACATTCCAATATCGTTTTGAAATATTTTGTGCAAATTCTTTTTTTGGATTGATGTATCGTTTTTCTCAGTCCAAATTAATATTAATGAAATCATTTTGTTCATCCCACAATATTTGAAGGAATATTTTTTTTATATTCTCTTCAAATAAGTTCATCATTGCGAAGTTGTTACAACGAAATAAAAAACGCCCCTTTACGTCTTATCGACCTTTAGGTACTAGATAAGGGATTTCCAATCTACATTTATACGCATCTTCCTATCATAAAATGTTTATAATTTGTCAGGACATTATCTCAGCACTGTTTCATTAACGAATTGGATGGACGCTATTAAGTATTGCTTGAACTTTTTGCCGTGCAAACCATTACACAGTATCGTCCAATTAATGTTATAGATTATGCTGTTCTCCTATTGAATGGAACTGTACAATGACACAATTCCAGATAATTATGCAAAATTTGAAGCCTAGTACATATGTTTAAAAATGTTCAAGAAATATTGCGAATAAATGTAGCTACACCCTTAAAAACGATGGTGTTAACATTTCCTTAAATGTAAATATTTACAAAGAATGAAGTTTCTTACATATAGTAGTTAGTTCGCGTTAGTAAAACTATGTTAACTTGTTAATTCGCTTCCCACTTGCTTTATCAATATACCATAGAATATCAATGTGATGTTAAACTTTCACTATATTATGCTATATCCATCTTACACTACACGATTAACTCTTATAATTCCTCTAAAATTTGTAATAATATAAAAATCCATCAATTTTAATGTCCTAATTATATCGAATTCCGAGGTAGAACATTAATCTATATACCTAATCTCTCAAAGTCAACTAGCAAAATATTGCTAAGAAAACATACATTAATTTATTACTTCTCATTTTCAAAACGTCACAATAAGCGAGTTTTTATTCATGTAGTGTAAGTTTGCACAAACGTTGATTATTGCTTCCGATTACTGTTCACACTTAGAATGTTTATAATAAAATATAATTAATCATAATTTACCCAACATGGCAACATAGACTGGGTTCTTAAAAACAAAACAAGATAATGAGTGTAAAATACATTCAAAATCATGTTTCCCGCCAGAAAATTGACGGTGTCGGTCGCGGTGTGACCAAGTAAAATTTTTAGCTATTGTTGCCATAAAAAATACAAAACATAAACCATTGCTTTTTAAAGGTTTTACTTTTAATCTTATATCCTATCAAATAGATGTATTGAAAACAAGAATACACAAATTGTGCTATCTGTTATTATTACAATGTACTTCATTTACTAATATAAAGAAAATGTTTAGTTAATATACCAGATTCCAGCAAAGTATAAAGTTATGATAAACCATGATTATGCAGACAGGTGACCCATAATAAATATATCTACTAAAAAGATACAACTTATCAATCTCGCTAAACATGACAGTTGGGTAGTGGAATAAATTTAAAAACTCATTCAACCATATAAAATGGACATTTATTGCTGCAAATTATTGGTTGACTTACAAAACTTGCATTTTCAGTATTATTTTATGACGTAAACTTATCCACTACACAGCTGCATGTCAAGCGTAACAAAATATAAAACAGACCAGCCTTTATCCAATCCTCATCGAATTCCAAAGTATCGGCCCGGGAACCTAACATTAACGTTAAGACACTTAAAAGTACATAACATACGTACTTGGTCAGATTGTTCGTTCAGTTCTGAACTGGCCTACGACTGTAGCCGTCACAACTATTATTTCTTCGCGGGCGGCTTTCTCGGCGTGCGCGTGGTCTTACCCGTCGACGTCGATGGCGTCGGCACTATGGGCGACGCCTTCAGCTCTGGAAATCGACATCATTTATCATGCATATATTTTTGATATGCCCAATTGTTTGTTGTCCTGAAGCTTTTAATAAATCTACACAATCAAACCTCAGACCAACGAAATGTATCCATATACATTTCGTTGGTCTGAGCGATCACCAACTAAACATACATGCGTTTATAGACTAGTTGTATTTGGTCGTAAAATCACACCTGGATCCTGTAGTTTTGTTATACGAGAATGACAGCTATGCCATCTTCACTCTTTGTTCTTAGTTCGTTTTCATACCACGACAAGCGATTACTGCACAGCTTTTCTGTAACAGGTGCCACTTTCAAACTTCCTCTTATATTCATGCCTCACCTTGTTTCTGGTAACCCCACACATTCCTCGTAACATTCACATCTCAGCGACATGCAATTAATTGCCTTTCATGCATCCCTTTCGTAGCTCACCATTCAGACGCATACAGGACGGCAGGCCATGTTATGCTCTTGTATATTTTCCTTAGTTTAAGAGGGACTCGGGAGTCGCCCGTTGTAATTTTTTGACTTATTAAACCTACATTTTGAGGTTCAACTCAGGTACCAGGGTGAGGCTAATAGCTTGCTCCTCCGTGGGTACATCCATGATGGTATGGTTCTAGAACTTACTGTTAATCCACCAAGGTCCACCACGTGTTCAGTACCAACTATATCATAAAGTTACCTTTACCGGCTCTCCTGCCTTTGCGCGTGGGCGTGGCGAGCGTCTCCGCTTTCTGTTTGATCGGCGTCCGTTTGGCAGGTGTGCTCTTCGCTTTAGCCTTGTCACTCACTGCTGTTGCAGTCTGATGGAGTTACACGAACATTTAGTATAAAAGAGATAACTTTTTTTTAAGATTTACACTTTTGTAACACAAAATTTACTTGGGTTTGAGTCCTTATTTCAATCGAATATCAATTGGTTATTTTTTTAAGAATAGTTATATTCTATTTAATAACTATTTTCAACTGCACTTATCAAGTATTTGCACAGTTTTAGATATATTTTACATTTAATTGATTAACTCCACTTTCCAGAACTAATAATTGCAGCATACCATTGTGATTTTTTTATCATTAAAACATTCTGTGCAAAACCTTATGTTAAGATTGATTTTACACCCACTAACACAGAATATTTTAGTTACATGCAACACGCGCATGCCATACATAATTGAAAAATGGCAAATTTAGAAGAAAATAGGCTAAAAAAGAGAAAATTATAAAAAATATATTGAACACAAAAAGCAAGCGATGTTATGAATGAAGATGAGTGAATATGATACATAATTATAGTATTGTTTTATACCCATAGAAATACAGCATGCTTTTTCAAATTTTTAGGATATCTTGAAGAAAATAACTGTTAATATTGACTTTCAAAAATGAATTTCACTACATTTATTTTATTTATATATGTATAAAATTTACTGTATAATAAGGATTCTATTAAAGATCATTATCTAAAGTTTAAAAACTTATGTATGTCTCATTGTCTATGTATATCACCCAAATTCCAATAATTATATTATATTTGCAAAAAATATATCCTTAATTTACTTTCATGCAGTCACCATGCGTACCTGTCGCCCAAATATTTACATTTATCTTACTCAAGCCCGTTGATTAGTCCAAAATAATATAATAAATATACTACCAAGTAAAGTTTTTTAAATAGGACTTGTAATTTGAAATTTTATTTATAAATGCAATAATATTTTTTAAATATAACACATAATTATGTACACATTTACTTTGTAAATAATGGGCCTGAATGCGTGGGATGACGTATGAGTAACGAAAATAAATTAATACCTTTACCCAAAATAATGGCGACCACTGTACACTGGAATTTTATAACTTGAATCATACAATATGCCAATAGTCGTGGCTAGTTAAGCTGTTGATAGATACTTTTAGACTAGATAGATAGAGATAGTTGATACACTTTGTCCTGTAGAGCCACCTACCGGGTCAGTCCAGTCTTTCTCAAAGTGGGAGTTAAACGCCCCTTGTGGGGTTTCAGTGAGTAGATAACTTGGAAAAAATCAGTAATAAAACACATTAAAAATAATATTTCAAGCTGGATTTAAGAAGAACAACACGTCATGATTATTTAAATAAAATTGTGGTGTTTCCAAAACAAATACTCAAATTGATCGAAATAAGATTGAGAAACTGTGGTCTAAACAATCAAACCCACTAAATTTTATTTATTAATATTTTAATAATTTCCCAGCCTTGAAGGCTTTCAAACACTCAAAAAATCTATTTTATTGTAGTGATAAATTTACAAAAGATACTACAATAAAAAATAATATTAATAACACGAAATAATGTAACATTAAAAATTTGAAATATGCAACCCTGGTGACTTTCCTGGGGCGAGTTTCTTAGAACCCATTTTAGAGAATATTTCGAAAAAAAAATTACAGTCTACATAAAGTAAATTATTTTTCTGTCAATTTACAATTTTTACTAAAAAGCCGATTCTCTGATCTATCAACAGCTTAAACAACACAATCTATGGCATTTTGCAACAATCATAAATTCATAACGCATGCATATAACCGATACAAATATATTCCATCAATGTCTCTCAACACGCCAATAACATCATAATATACAACTTTCTTCTAACTAATACTTTTCACTTGTATACAACACATACTGTGCTTCGTCTGTTGAGGTTCGATTTATTAATACATAATACAGGGTGGAAGGGACATCGACGCGCAACGGCTTACCATGATTTCGGTACATGATTCTGGACCCCCCTGCGTTGGAATTTTTCGTCGGCTTTTTCTTAAATTTTACGTTTTTTTGCAGTTTTTTCAACTTTAAACTGTGTAAAATCATTATTTCTATCTAACCCAATAAGAATTTTAATTAATTCAGTTTTTTCACTAAAAACAGCATTGTAAATTAAACTTGAAAGATCTTCTGGTCAGCTGTTTCCTTAGAGTTCACTTGCGAGTTGTAAAATTTAAGAAAAAGCCGACGAAAAATTCCAACGCAAGGGGGTCCAGAATCATGTATTGAAGTCATGGTAAGCCGTTGCGCGTCGATGTCCCTTCCACCCTGTATACTTATTGTGGTATGCTCGCTTTATTGTAAACTAGCTGTTGCCGTGTCACCCGCATCCCAAAGCGCTTATTGAGCCCTTTGGTAACCTATGTCCTTCTCCAAGGTCTAATCTATCACTGTACCAAATTTCATCAAAATTGGTTCAGCTGTTTAGGCGTGAAAGCGTAACAGACAGACTGACAGTTACTTTCACATTTATAATATAGGGATTTATATAGTAACTCGGTGTGTAAATTTGAGGACTTTTATTTGTTGTTTAAAAAAAAGTTGCCACACACCTCACAAAAACTCCCAAACCCAGAGCTCAGTAGGCCATACAAATATTTTTCTCGAGGCTTGCGAGAATCTAACCTGTGACCCGGAGTCACCCTGGATTACTCTTGGTGATTCTACTGTTATCAGGTAGTCCATATTTAAATGCAACAGAAATACTTTACTCAATGCCTGGATCATAAGACAGTTCTTCATTTTATGTACATAATTCTTCAAACATCATATTAAATGTTGGTACAGTATTATTCATTCTAGAAAAGACAAGTCAATCTTGATAGCTAACTAATAAAATTGTAACAGGAAGAAAAACAAAGGAACATCTTATACCATTACAATTCTGTTTCATGGCCTTCTGCTTATTCACTCTAAAGCTTGCATACCATAAACTAATCCAGAACAACATATCTTGAGTGTTGAACCGCCAACAGACGTGTCGTCTCGCTCGCACGCGCACACAGTGCGAGCGAGAGCGACGCACGTTGCCACAGCACTCTTACTCACTCTCGACACATGAATGTAAATGACTGGTGATGGCGGATACGTACATTTCTATATATCCGTTGTACTATGCCTACCTTGCTTGTGCTCGCCACAATGGGCGTACTACCTGATGATTTTCTTTTATTGTTTGTTTGTGATTTTGTCTGTGCTTTAGTTTTGCGAGCGCTTTTTGGACTGCGCTTTGGCGTCGTCCGCGCGCGTTTCACGGGCGTCGCCGATTCCTGGAACAAAGTGTATTTGTTTTAGATTTAAATGTAACATAACATATCATAACGCCTGTATTCCTCGAAAGGTTAGGTGTACCAATGTACACCCACAGTTCAACCGGGTACATATCCAAACTACGAGCTGCTACTGAGAATTTCAAAGAAAACCCCAATAACACTGCTCCAACCATTGAAATGTAGACACCAAAATTTTCCTAAATATGGCGAATAGAGAAATATGCCGTTTCCAGCATCAGAAAGAAGCTGTTTTAATTTACTATTAGAATTAGACCAATAATGGTGAAATAACGACAGTAATTGTTGTTATATTGTTGAAATGACAGCATTTCAGTTTAATTTGTAAACAAAACAAAAAATTATTATGTCTTAAACATTATCATGCAATACAGAAATTGACGTTGTTAGGGCCACCTCGCAGCTTCCCTTAGATACTCATTTTACAATGTTGAGACTTTTATTACTAACTAGTTTTCCGCCCGCGGCTTCGCCCGCGTCGAGTTCGGTTATATTGCGTTTCCAAGAGAACTCTTCAAAAGTCCGAGATAAAAACTATCCTATGTTCTTTCTCAAGGTCAACTCTGTCTCTGTACCAAATTTCATTAAAATCAGTTCAGTGATTTAGACGTGAAAGCGTAACAGACAGACAGACAGAGTTACTTTCGCATTTATAATATTAGTAGGGATACGAATGGTGAATAGGTTACAGTCCTTCGTATTTACTGTGAAATGACGGAGTGTATAAGAGTTGCATCGAAATAACAATAGTGTCTGTTGTATAATTTTATAATTAATGGAGTAGCACTCACCTCTGTATCATTAGAGCTGTCGAGTTTGTTCCGCGGCGAAGACTTGGAGCTGTTGCGTTTGCGTGACTTCTTCTCCAGCTGCGACTCGTCCTTGTACAGCGAGAGGTCCACTGTAAACATCAGATGTTCTAGTGAAAACGGAAAAATAAAAAAATAAAGATTTAATGCACCCCTAAGGAGGTTATTTGTTCCATATTCGTCACTTTTCTCGTCCTAAGGTCATTTCAGATATTGCTACGTTGTGTCAATCACTTAGACATGGTTCGACTTTAAAAGAGACCATGATTATTTTTATTTGTTTCAGTGTTTTCCTCAAAGGTTGTGAGTTAAAAAATGCCGATGACATCTAGCTAAAAAAAACTAAATTATTGACTCCTGATAGTGTCTGTAGAGATCAAATTTTTTACAGAACTTAATATAATAAGAATTTAAATACCTCATTTAATTGTAAGTTTATGCTTCCATAAAGATTTGTATTGATTTGTATTGGCATAAGTTTATATTTGGAATTGTCTCTGTATTGGCTTAAGATTCAAGAGCCTAATGTGGATCTAAGATTTAGTTCATAAGTTGGGAGCTATAGTTATTGCCACTGTATAGGACAAAAGTTACATTTAGAAAGGAATTTCAGCTTGTGTTTCTAGATATTATTATGTAAAATGACAAATTTGTGTTGAAATTTTACAATACAAATTTGTCAATTTTACACAGCAGCATCTAGATCCAAACTAAGCAGAGCTTGTATTATGGGGTATAAGACAGTGGATATAATACTTATATACTTTTTTTAAATATATTCTTCTAATAAACAGGAAGATTTTTTTATCATGTTCCAATTTTTTTTTAAATATTTTACCGACCTATTTTTTTTTTAATGTAGTCTGAAAGATTTACTAGAAAATTTTGAAATGTGATAAAAAATTCTTCATGTATAAGAAACAGTCAGGCAAACGAAAAACGCTTTTGTTCATTACCCAAATATTGATAATTCCTCATTCTGAGAGGGGCCCTTGCCCAGCAGTGGGACAGTATACAGGTTGATGATGATCTATAATTACGAGGCTGCAGTAGAATGAAGTATTTGAATGTATAGTCTCACGTCCGTCGGGATGTTCCTCAGTGAGATGCGCGGTGGCTCTGTCTCCGGTGGCGTCGGCCTGCAGCGCCCTCTGCAGGATGGAGCGCGCCCGCGCCGCCTCGTGCGCTCGCAGCACCTGCGCCCCGCCCGCACCCGCCCGGGACAACGACAGCGTCGTCAGCACGCACTCCATGTCTACAGAACCAATCGAACACCATTGTACAGACAACAAAAGAGTTAAGTATACAGATACCAAACGAAATATGCATTTATATACAGATTTAGACATAAATAATTATGCGCCAAAGGGTTAGGTATGTAGCTGCTTACAATACCTACGTTTTGACACACATTGCGTGATACATTATTACACTATCTTTATCAAAATACAGATTATTAATTAGCTGTCTGTATACCCTACCTAACTCTTTTGTCGACCGTACAAAACTATAATTCAAAAGAGTAACCATGGACTTTTGCCGGATGCTTTTGATGGACTTTGGACGATTGCCGGTTCTTCTCCATAGGAAACGACTAATTTGGAAACGTGCACCTAGACTCGACATTTCAAAGTGCCTGTATATGGTTTATAAGACAATAAACTCTCAATCATTACTCAACCTTTTTATTAACGGATTTGGAAATTATTTATACACTATCCACCGCTCCGGAGATAGTGGGGTGTGTCGGAATCCGCTCTAAAAAGAGCGAGCTACCGACTAAAACCAACCTCGGCGTTTCAGGTCACCATTTTAGTGCTGGAGCTAGGAGAGCTCTGTAGCATTCGTCCGCAAACCATAACTCAATCCTAGCACAACACAACTAACAAAATATGGATCTATTGATTGTCCGAAATAATGTTATTTTTTAACTTCACCTGCTTGTAAAGTGACAGAGCACAATTATTACACTACTCAGTACTCTCATACTGCGACAGAAGTAGCTCTTTTAATTTTTTATAAAAACCTATTAAAAACGTGTTTTTTTTTAACACAGATAAAATATGATAAAACAAAGGAATGTAAAATTCGAAATTCGAAAACAAATTTTAAGTTATTGTACTAAATAATACCTGTAGTGATACTGAAAATTCATAAATAGAATTTGTGTTAATGCGCGCGTAGTAGGCTTGGAAGGTGATGATACAAAAAACATTAACAAGAACAGAAAAATGACTTCAAATCCTGTACAGATTAAAAAAATCTATTCATAATGAATGTCACCTGTGACGTCATAGAAGTCTGGCTTGTAAGTCTCGCCGGCCGGGTCAGCTGTCTTGTCCTGTGACAGCCAACGGATCTTGATCTTGCGCGTGGTACGGTAAACGTTCTGCATCGTCTGGCACACATAGAACCCTCCCTCTGCATTACGTACTGCTAGGTACTCATTCCTGGAGACAAGATAATGGAATTAAACAGGGTTAGGGCATAGTGGCAGTAATTCCACTGAAATTGGAGCTAGCAAGTGAAATAACACTGCTTTGAGCTGTGTTGTGGTCCTAATGGTGAGCAAGGTTGCAAGCGCTTCGCGAGGAAACTTTGTGTTGCCAGTTTGGGGCGATTTTGACCCTTATACTGTTAACCCAACTATTTCTCTTTCGTTTTACAGGGTCGACAACGCGCAAGTGATACCCCTGGTGTTGAAAGCGACTTTATAGGCTACGACAGCGGTAACCGTAGTTACCGCTTACCATCAGGTGGGCCGTATGCTTGTTTGCCACTTACTGATATAAAAAATGGGGACTTGTTCCAGTCATTTCCTACATTATTTGGCTTAATTTCCCAGAGACAAATCTAAGCGTAAATTAACGCTTCCTTATGTCATATTTCAATAGGCATAAATTTGATATATGGAAACATTATTATCAAGGTGGCAGGTTCTTGCTAGGCCCTACTTTCTTACATATAATGTCATCTTCAAATCATGAAAGGGAAGAGTGGGACTTTCAACTCCAGTAAGCGCAGAACGCTATCAACCCTCATCCGACACCATTTATCATTCTTACTTGCTTTATTTAGTTTTGCGGCTATTGTACCAATCTAACACTGCGACCTGCGACAGTAGGTAGTCGGTCTTTGTGATCGCTACGCAAAGAGATTGAGTAAAAAAAAACAAAAATAAACAACCTAATAATAGAGTCATTAGTTTGAATTTATCATTCATCATCCATACTAAAATAGCACATAAAATATTGATATACTGACACTTACGCGAATAACATTGAAATAAAACTACTTTTTACGGATTTTATCGCGTCACTGTAAAGGGCCCGAAACGTCAAGATTAATAGTATCAATATAACGCAATAAAATCGATAAAAAGTAGTTTTATTCCAATATTATCAAAATCTCAAATGCCTTACTTGTAGAAGACAATAAGCTTATCGTCATTCGGCTTAGTGGGTGTGGAGCGTCCAGCAGAGGCTGACAACTTGGTCGCCATCGCCAGCTCTGGCGTCGGAGACTGGTATAGCTGCACCTGTAAAATTAACACAATATTAGCTTAAGGATTTTCTAAAAAAAGAAGTAAAAAAGGGGAAAAGGGAGTAAAAAGGGGAAAAGGGAGTAAAAAGGGGAAAAAGGAGTAAAAAAAAGGGGAGTAAATGATGATGTGACGGCTGACAGAGATGAATGGAAGAAAATGACTTAATGCGCCGACCACAAATAAATTGGGACAAGGGCAGGAAGACGATTAGCTTAAGAACGTTTTTGAATAGACTATAGGGTAACAACAGTGATAACACTGTAACCAGTAAAGTTCCCACCATAGACAAAAAAAAGTTTTCCTTTTTTTTGTTTACGGGGGGAAACTTTCAAAAGGCGACCGGTCACTAAAACCATCCCGCACATGAAGGGCTCTGGGTTCCCCTAAAAATCACCACAAAATCTGCACAACGCCACGGTAATATTATCTTCAGTATTTTGACTCGACCGTATTTTAGAAATAAATGCCTACAGCCGCGCGGTACGTAAACATGCGTTAGGGCTGCCCGCCTCCAGCATTTTAATTACATTTGCTTACTTTGTGTTTCTATTTAGTTTTGTGATTGTAAATATACTTTTTTTATAAAAACAAATAAAATACTTTGTGAAGTGTTCAATAAAAATGCGTGTTGTAAATAACAACACGCATTGGTAGATTTAATTAAAAAACCATATTTATGTTTGAATAACAAATCGGTCTTATAATTTTGCGACCGAAAAATATTTGCGCCTCGACTGAGACATACGAAATGCTTTATTATTAAATTTTAAAGTATAAAAAATCCGCATTTTAATATAAACGACCACTCGTCATATTAAATATGTACTTGAACGTATTTTTAGTGAAAAAAACGCGCGGTTATTGTTAAAAAAAAACACACCGTCGGTTCGTCACTGCGGCACAGTCGCGACTGTCTGCATGCCGAGCGCATGCCGAGATCGAGGCGCGTAGGTATAGCCCGCGCTTCGTCCGTTTGTATGGAGATGGAATACTGTACAGATAATATTACCGTGACAAGGCCGTGTGATGAGACCGCCAAGTCATAGATCTTAAGTTCGAATCCTAGGTATGCATCTCTGACTTTCCGAAATGTCATTTTATTACAATAAAAAAAAAAGCAGAGAAATTGCATAACGATATCGATCCATGGCATTATTTAACCCTCAGGGTTCAATGTAAGTTAGCAGGCCAATACCAACGAATGATGCCCTAGTTTTCACAAAACTAATGTTTGTAGTAAGTAAATAGTAATTTTACAAAGGGCACTTTCAAGTTGCGTTTACTCTGTGAAGTCATAATCTGAATCAGCTCAATAATTTATATTGTATAGTCAGCGTCAAAATGAATATGTACAAACGTTTATTACCAACGTAAAATTTTTAAGTAATCGCCTGGAGACCACTGTTGCCTGATATTCGACCGCCAAGCAGTAGTGCACATTAATTATTTTGTTCCGGTCGAAGGGCAATGTTACCAGCAAAATTACAGGGCAATAGAGACAACAGATTATGGACTTTGATATATTATTCGAACTCCTGTGTGGCACTGCAATTGTTATGGACACGCGTTAACACTTAACACCAGGTGTACTTCATGCTCATCTCGACATTACATCACATAAAAAAAAACATAAAAATGAAATTATCAAATGACCATTTTTGACCACCTTTGACGCTTACATCCATCAAGTGACGCTCACTGTACTTGTAAACACTAGGATTTTCCTTTATAGTGGTGGTGGGTGGGACATAAACATTTTATAAAATATACACAAACGCACGGACTTGTAAAATCTGCTTTTAAGCCGCACAAGTATTTTTTTGTGGCTCCAGCGTCACAAAAAAAAGCTTGTGCGGCCCACAACAAATAGTGAAGAAGCTACTAAGCTAAACGTGTATTGCCTACGTGTATAAAAAAGGTTTAATCTTTCCAATCTAATACTGAACTGAAATTATAATGAAGGTAGAAATAAGTTTCCAATATGCTAATTCCATGTCGTGTAACAGCTCTCAAACACCGAGGCATGTGTAAATCATTAAAGTTTATCGCATAATAAATCTATAATGTGCAGTGTATTGCGAAATCTACCTCCCTCACTAAAATGTGGACACCGATATTCATTTAACTGTTAGTGTTCATTTCGGAGATTCATACATTTACACTGCTTATGCATTAGGGGCAACGATGTCCTAGGCCAGTGTTTTTCAAACTGAGGTTCGCGCCCCCAGGGGGATCGTCAGGTCTCTCTCGGAGGGTCGGTCTAGCTAATCAGGTAAAAGTAAAAAGCAAGGGTTGAAGGTACTACAGTAAAAGTACAACATTTTCTGGAAATAGACATAGTCTGCTCAGAGCTGTTACTGAGAATTCCATAGAAATAACCACTTTCCTCGACCTGAGAATCAAATCCAAGCCTTCTAGCGTAGCAGTCGCGCTTAGGACCACTAGACTAACGAGGCAATTTATCGCCAGTGAACAATATGGCAAAATCTTAGTTTTGGTCTTATTACTTTGCTAATGACTTGTGTATTCAACCAAGCCTTATTATAAAATTCAATTTGCAGAAATTTATGAAATATTAATTCTGCACAGTCCGTATTTATTACAACTATGATAATCACGGGGAGTAAATTAGGAGACGTTTAAAATTAACGCGATTGCTAGGTACGCTAGAGGTCCTATGTTCAATTCCCAGGTCGAGTAGTGTTATTGGGATTTTCTATGAAATTCTCCGCAGCCGCTCGGAGTTTGGATTTGTGCCCGGTTAATGGCAATAGGCTCGTCCCCTATAACAAGGGACTTAAAAACCTACCGGGGCGGGCGAACTGTGGGAGTATTCTGGTACATTGCCTTACCTTTCGGGGAATACAGCCGTGATAGTATGTGTTTGTATGTGTGTAGTATGTTATGTGTTTTTAAGGTTGACGTCAATTTTAATAAAATAATGAACAACTACAGTACTGACTAATATTATCGACATCATTGTGTAGGTATTTCTTTTCTTTTATTACATTAACTTAATTATCCTTTCCGCGTCCATTGTTTTGTATTTCAGTGGGTTATCTTCTAGCGCGACTTAGTCACGCTGAACTGGGGGAATAGATTATTTCGGGCGATATGCGATGACCTGTCGCTTGTTTCACTATTATTGCAGTCTTTAGAAATCAACTTGGTGCTAGCTGTGACGTCACACGCTGTTCGTAAATCACCTACGTTGTAAGATGCCTTTATGACCCAGATCACTTGAAGTTTTAATATTCAAGGTAACATAACTTCAGACTTATGGAATCTCAAAGTGAAAATCTTCAATTTTGGAATAAATTTAAGATTGAACTTTGAGCAACCTGTTCTTATTTCAGGAGTACCTTTCAATACGTTCTTTGAAGTTCTTAATGTTTGGTGACAATCAAATTCTCAATAGCAGCTCGCAGTTTGGAATTCTGCTCCATTAAATGGCAATAAGCTCGCCCCCTATTAAGGACCTAAAATAAACATACCAACGAACTGGGGCCCCTTTTTTCCCTTCGGGAAATATGTGTGATAGGTTGTTTATGTATGTCAAATTAATTAGTGGTGTAAACTGCGCAAAGCTCTTGGTAAAAGCTGATCAAATGTAACCGAAATCGTTTATATCTAAAAGATACCAACGCAATGTCAACGAAATTCTGATGTGAATGTATCATATCATCTCATTATCTTGAGGCTAAGTCATAACTAAACTGATCTGCAAGGTTAAGCTGAGCTAGTCGCGGTCAGTCTGTGGATGGGTGACCATTCTTAACACAACGAGATCTCTCCGCACCTTGGAGAGCATGTAACGCCGTCGTTCCCGGTTGTCATACGAACACCTATGACAATCGATAGCCCAAAAAGCCTGACAACTAGTTTATCCTTAGGGTATCGGTATTACCCAAAAAATTGGGTAGCGAAGGTCTGAAGGCAGTCGCTTCGTGTAAAATACTGATATTCAGCCGCATCTAGTTAGACTGGAAGCCGACCCCAATATTGTTGGGAAAAGGCTCGGAGAAAGAAGATTATCTCATTATCTCGTCTTCAGATGACTGACTATGAAGCTACGACACGAGATATGCGACGAGAAAATTATTTCGTTTCACGAATGGTAGCCTTACAGGGAATAAGATATCTTTCAGTCGACACAGCACGCTACGCTGTTATTAAACACGTTACGAACAGTGATTGTTAAGTTAATGAACTATTTATAGACCAAAGCGTCACTTTAACGTAAAAGAATTACAACGATCTCACTTTAATGAGCAGTATTTATGCACGGTCATGTACGGATTAATACAATATTTAAAATCATTTGATGTGTGGAACTGTGGACCACACCGAGTGAAATATTGATTAGGAGACACTGAAATATTTTAAGGCATGACATTCAGAGTAGTGGCTGCGCGATCGGCTTCTGCGTCACGCGTTGTGAGGTTCGATCCCCGCATGGAACGAATATTTTTATGACCTATCATTACCGTCATTTTTCCGGGTCTGAGTGTTTGTGAACGTGAAATTTTTTTTGTAATGCTTTTATTCGCAAGGCAATAAAAATTAATTGTAAAAAATTAATTTGTACTCTGCTTAGTTCGTCTCCCGATATACTTCCCGCGATTATCAGAGTTGTAATTAAAACGTACGATGCAGATTTAATGTTTCATAAACTTTAAGTTCTCGGGAGGAGGAAGGAAACCCGTGCCCAGCAGAGGGACTGTAAATAAATTAATAATATTCGTCCTGAAGAATAGGCTAACTAGAGGCTCCAGTGCTCTACCAAGTCTCGTCACGAGAAATGCGCGGCAAAATGATTTCGTGACGCGCAGGTTAGCTGAACTTGAACAGTTCTGCCAACATTACCATACAAGTTATAGGGATAGTATAGGCACTTCCGGTTGCTCGGACGAGTCGTCCGACAACCATTGCGGTGTATGTGGACGAGTCCTAACTGCTTGTTGTTCTTTGTTAGGTTTTTTGTGTTCCCGGCTGAAGAGGATGAAGGGACCGTAACGGCACTAACTCATTGCCGAATACTTAATTTTTTTGACCACATAAAGGTACCCAACGGAGTATTTTAAATTTATATTTACTTTAGAGTTTAATATGGGCCATTATCTCAATTTGTGTAACTGTGCATTCTGTGCAACGATTGATCTCCAAAAAATTGTAAATGTTTACAAAATAATTAGCAGTAATTATTTATTATCATAGGACGTTTCAGATTTTTAATAAAAGTACCAAATTGAACGGAACCCGATTCACTCAGTAAAAATAAAAACCGGTAAGGTAGTTTTTTTTTAATTCACGATGGTAGCATATAACCAAGTTGAAAGGAAAGCCCGGCCAGGCTGAGGTGGCGCAACAGCAAGAGACGGTAAAACAGCGGACACAGTGACCTGGAAAGCGGGAAGCCTTTGCTTAGCAGTGGGACGAACCGGACTAGGAAAAAAACAGGAAAACCATCACAGTGAAGGAGGCTTTACAATTAAATGAGTAAGTCAAATATAGTGACGGGCAACTACGGAACCCTACACTACACGGGCCAGTTTTTTTTAGGTAGGTACGCATGATATTGGCGATAAATACATTTTCGTTTATAAGCTCTCGTGAATAAAGATTAAACGACGATTCAAATTATTTTTGGCAAATGGATTCACGAATTTAAAATCTGTAACTACAGAATACCTATACCTACTTACTTAGATGGACGAATATAGCGGAATGCTAATGGATTAAAAGTCATATCAAGTCAGAGAGTTCGTCCCTGTACAGAGGCCATCACATCAAGCTACCCTAATTTGTCAAATTTCTTTGATAGATTTTCAACTTTAATACAATGTGATGAGATTAATTTTCAATTGTGAAAATTTGATAATTTTGGATAGCTTGACCTGCTGACGTCTGTACATCATTCCTTTTAATAAGTACATAGGTAATAAATTCAGTTTGTTCTTGTAAGAGAAATAACAACTTGAAACAATATAGGTATGTATGTAGGAATAATAATATTACGAAACTCTTTAACAAAGCATATAGGTAGGTATTTGATAATTTGCCGGCGTCATTTGATGTATAAATTAGTACAACCAAATTTTTTAAAATTAGTGTTACTTCCAAAATGCTGGCGCTTTTTACCGTGATATTTGAGGCTCCTGAGTCCTTTTTAGGGTTGGGTTCACAAAATAGGCGTTAGAAGTGTTAATCATTTAAATAAGCGCCAAGTCATGGAAGTCAAAATATTTTAGTCATTAAATAACATTTTGATAAATAGTCTTCAAATAAGTTTATAATTATGTTCCCAGAGCCTATAGACCTTTTTAGGCTTTCAGCCATCTGGTATTGAAGGAACAAGGCGAGCATTAAAAAAGGGTTAAAATACTGTCTTTTAGAACACTATTTATACCTACTAGGTATAATAAAGATTTGTTATGACTTATGTAACAACTGGAGCAAAAATTACAACCTTACTTACTTTCAGACATTCCAATTGGAGTGTTATTGTATTTTGGTTTTGTTAAGAGGTTGTATATCTTACATCTACCTCCTTCATTATTAGGACACACAGGTACAATTAAAGGCTAAGCAATAGTGGTGTTTTTTGTAATGCAACTGTTGAGTTGAGTAGTTGTTGTGTGTTTATACTTACAATCAATATAAAAATTATGTATTATTATTAAAATACAATGTCCTTCCAAAGTGTATTAATTAAGTTGACGTTAATTTAAGGTTTTGGAAATATATGCTTTAAAACAATAATGTTTAGTTTTTCTAAATTTCTTCCTTTTTTATTTGGATACTTTTATTAAACCTAAATGGGGAAGCTTATTAGAAAACACACAATTTGGTACAATGTAGGTACTTACAACACAAAGGGGCAAATTAAAAGTGCACAACTTAATTTAGGTATCACACTTTTCAGCAATTACTTTGTATCAAATCCAATGATTCAATAAGGATTAGTCAAACAAAGACTTTTAATAACTTTTAAATTCATGCTAATAAGTGTGATAATAATGTTATAGCATTTCAGGACCATGAAAAAAAAAACCGTGAAATATAGCTGTGACCTTGGGTCTCTCAGCCAAGAGATAAATCAACAGATATTTTTCACTAAGTACTGGAAATGAAACATGTTCTATGAGATCATAAGAAAAACAAATACAAACCTTAGTTCTGTTCCTTTTCATTCGTGTATCTGGAGTAGATTCACCATCAGCAGGCTTCTTGGCTGGACCAGGCCCCTCACTGGTCTTGCTCGGTGACACCTGCCTCCTCTTCCGCATTGGCGGAGTCACAGTCGCCAGTTTCATAGTAGACTTGGGCTTAGACTCCACTTTGACAGGTTTAGGTTCTGGTTTCTTTTCTTCCGGCTTTTCTTCCACCTTTTCAATCACCTTTTCAGTGACTTCATCTTTTTTTGGAGACTCAGGCTTTTCTGGTTTGTCTGCTATTACCTCCTCCTTCTTTTCCTCAGATACAGTTGGCGGCTTTTGTTCAACTTTAGGTTCTTCTTTTATCTCTTCAGGTTTAGGTTCAGGGACACTCTCAGTCTTTGCACTTTCGGCTGGAGTAGGGTCCTGTTTCACTGGTGTTGGTGCTTTCTCTTGTAACTGAGTGTCATTTGCTGACTCTGGGACAGGCTTGCTATCACTCTGTGTTGGTGCAACATCAGCAGCTTGTGTTGGTTTCAATTCTGTTGGCTTAGATGGTGACTTCTCTGGAGGCTCATTAGCTGTCGCCACTTTAGGTTGTGCTGGACCATCAACAGTACTAACAGTATTTGCAGCATCAGATTTCTGAGGGGTACTTGGAGAACTGGATGACTTTTCAGGTGGTTTTGGTGTACTTGGTGAGGTTTTAGCGATATCCTGCTTGTCTTTGTTTGACTCAGGGTTCTGAGGTTTCAATGCAGCAGGAGCATTAGCTCCAGACTTAGGCGAGTCAATAGTGCCGTTTGCATGGCCAGTAGAATCGGCCTCATTTTTCTCAGGAGTTCTAGTCAAGGCGAGGGCTTTGTCCTGGACGAGACTAAGAGGGGTGACCGGATTCCCACCTTTACTGGGACTGGCGACTAAGTTAGAAGGTCCGACGGAGTTTTGGGTGACGTGCGAGAGGTTGCCATGGTGACTCATGTTTTGTGCCATTTGTGCCATGTTAGCAGACACGGGCGCCATGGGGGGCGGCGCGTGCGGTATTGGTGGCGCGGGCGCGTGGTGCGTGAGGTTCTGACCGACGAGGTTGTTGCTGGCGTGGTGCAGCGAGTTCTGAGCGCCCTGCGGGTGCCCTACGGTGTGGTTCGCTGTGGCCACGTTCCCCTTCGCGGGGCTCGCCTGTCCACCCGGCTGCGGCACTCCCGGCTGGGGCAGCACCGGCTTTAAAGCAGAATTCATTTCAAACGCGTCTAAAACTCGCCTCCCGGCCGTACACAAGCTGAAACACAAAGTTAGCCGGATTTATGACACTGTTTTCGTAGCAGGTTAACACACCGCGATGTCTTTGACCCACAACAATAATTCATACATAATAAACGTATAAGCAGTACGCGCGTAAGAACGCGGGGACCGATCTGCCCGCCTTGTGAGTCCGCTTTCTACTTGTGGCGCTAATGAACGGTCAATAATAGTGTTGGGGAGTTACCACTAGCTGCTAAAGCGAGAGAGGCCCATGAAATAAGTCCTGTGTGGCAGCCCGCGGCAGAGATAGCCGCAAAAAATATGCGTTGCTATAGCCTAGCCAAGAAACTTCCGCAAGATATGACCCGCCGTTGGCGAAGTCTCCGTGATGTCACTATCTTGTTCAATCACTGTAAACGTACACTCGATCTCACTCGCGACTATGTAATTCCATGATTTATTCACACTTTTTACCACGAATTAACATTCACTTTACTCTAGAACAAGTACATAATAGGCACAGTAGTATCAGAGATGGCGTCGGCATAACGCGCATGCGCCACCCTCTTCCACTATCCTCCAATGAAATCCCGTGACGAAACGAACCAACACGAATCTGTCCGAGAATGCTATCTTTTTCTAACATGAGCAGTTTGTGTGTAGCTGACTCACTTACGTTCAACTGAGTTTGGATACGTTCAATTTATTTTCAAATATGAATTAAATAAATGTTATCGAACACTTTTTTTTAAGTGTAAAACGTAATAAATAAATTTATTAAGAAAAAGAAATGCTAGACAATGTCACAAACACTGCTATTAATTATTGTTTCGATTCCCAGCGGACACAAATATTTGTGTGGATAAAACATGAGTATCTGTGTTTGTATTTGTATTATAAGTATTAACAAAAAAACTGTATTTTAACAAAACAAAAACTAGTACCCATAGTACAAGCTCTGCTTAGTTTGGGACTAGATAGTGTTGTGTGAAATGTCCCAAAAAATATTAAAATATCGTAGAATAATAATTAAATATTCCTGGACAATTTCACACAACCCCATCTAGCTAGTCAATATTATCTTTTACTAGTTTCTAAAAGCGAATTTTCAGTTTTTTTTTATTATTTTGATTTTAGAACGAACTCATTATTATCATTACTCAGAGTTGTTCAGAGTGTACGACAACTTTGGCTTGGATGAGTGCTTATTTGAGTCAAGTGTGACTGCGTAGTTAAATCACCCACCAGTGTTTTTTCAGCCGAGAAGAGTTCTGTTATGCTTAGGAAAAAATGACACTATTTTATTTTAATTACAATTATCAAAGGGTTTTATTGCAGTATACAACAAAAAAAAAATTCATTGTATGTACTCAGTTGCCCGTGGTTATACTCGCATCACAAATGAATTTTTGAGACTGAAAGTAACCTATATTCCTTTCCAGGGTCTAATTTATTTCTGAACCAAACATCAAAATCAGTTCCGTGGTATAAACCGCTGAACTGATTTTGATGAATGAAAGCCAGACTTACTTTGGCATTTTTGTTATTAAGTACGGAAGTAGGATTGATTTTTAAAATTGCTTAAATCTGAAATCATTGTCTGTTTAGTCATTATTCTGTGTTATTAGTTTCAAGAAAAGGCCTTCAGGCATACTTATTTATCTATGCTTTGGGGTGTCAACACTTGATTTGACAGTGACGTTTAGAAAATGACACAATACTACTCTACCTGTCAGATCAGATCATTTCTGAAGCCTTATACAAACTATCAAATATAGCATAAATTTTACTACGGAATAGTGTTCTCTCTTTTTAATCTTACTCAATAGTGGGGGACAAATGGCACAGTATTGGACTCCTGAATTTTAACCTGGGACGCATCAGACAATTGCAATTTTTCATTGTCCCATGTGCAATTGAAATTGATTTGAAATTGGTTTGCCCTTTTGTGACAGAAATTATAATCATAACAACAAGAAATCATACTAAATATGGTGTGTACTCTTAAACTATTAAGTGAACAATTAAACCGCTTACTAATAAAAAAAACATAGGTTTCGGCGAAAATGCACGTTGTGGTTTTGCATTTGTAATTTATATTGATGGAAATATGTTTGAGTTCAATGAATGGGACAGTTTTCGAATATTGCTGATATGTAATAAATTGTATCGAAGTAAGAGTTTACGTTTAAGGTGTAATCTTGTTGGGTTTTAGGATGTGCTGTCGCGGCCAGCTGAAGAATTCGGCAATGATGAAACACTGGAGCGTTTGTGGGCAGCAAAAGCGATGGAACATAGTGATATCTACTTTAATGTTAGTAGTGGTTCATCAGTAATTCAGTAGCCGATTTAATATAATTTCACCAGAAAGAATTAGACTGACCTTTGTAACTTCTGATTGTTGATATATATTGATTTGGGTCAACTATTTTAAGTGTGGTGTATGAACAAAAGATAGACTATTTAATTTTTGTACTGTTTATACTAATGTAGATCCACAGTTCACTGGTATGGTTAGGACCCATGTTATTGATGGGCGAGCCTATTACCCTGGCACAACTTCAGACTTGAGTTGCTATTGGGAATTTTACAGAAAATTTAACAGCACTACTCAACCCAGGATCTCAAGTAGAGCAGATGCGCTTACAACGACTAGGCTAATGAGGCAGTTCTTATATTTTGGATATAATTATGTATAATAAATAAGGTACAGACAAGTAACTCATCGTCAACCCATATACTGTCCCACTGCTGGGCACGGGTCTCCTCTCATATTGAGAGGGATTAGGCTGTAATCCACCACACTGGCCTAGTGCACACACGTGTGCAGCAGACTTCACAAACTGTTGAGAAAAATCTCTAGGTATGCAGGTTTCCTCACGATGTTTTCCTTCACTGTTTAAGCCAGTGATAATTAATTATTAATATGCACATGAATTCAAAAAGTCAGAGGTGCGTGCCTTGGGTTCGAAATTGAGACCTTCGACTTGGCAGTACAATGGTCGTACCGCTAGGCTATCACTGCTCAAGTAACTATCTTTCCTTTAATTCTGTTTCCAGATGCTTTGTTCTGTGGACACTAGATGGTTGCAGCTGACCCCACATGATGACCTTATATACACACACTTCAAGCAAGACTTCCCTGATGTGGATGTCTCATATATTAATGAAAGTGAACTTAAGAACAACACAAATAAAGCAAAATGGAGAATCTTCTGTGAAAAATTCAAAAACATTATTGAAGACTACAGCTTTGGTACTCTAATGAGAGCTGATTCTAAAGGGGATTACTCAGAACAAAATACAATGCTAGTACCTAGAGTTCAGTTTTATGCAATAGAAATAGCAAGGAACAGAGATAATTTGAATAACGAAGTCAAGAAACGGTACAAGTGTATGGCTAAACCTAACATAGAGACCCAGGAACACTCTAGCAAAATTGCCACATAAAAAATGCACCATAATACAGGCTAGTTTTGACAAGGAAAGTTTGTTTTTAAACAGTTTGAAAATGGAATCAGCAATAATAATTATACTGCCAAGTTAGTGGTAATGTAAATTAATATTAATACCTACTTCATGTGGGAATCGAAGACTTGTGATATTTATGCATTAATTGAAGTAAAATTATGTGTAATCTTAATGTTTTTATAATAATGGCCATGAATTGGAACTATAAATGTCTGTACTACATTTCTTTATTTGGATTTTATTTGTACACTAATCTCTGTACTCAATAATAATTACCTACCTACTAATGTTTGTAACATACAGCAGCTACACAATGTTATAATTGTACATTTAAAACATATTAAGTTATTTTATCTTAATTTTGTAATAAGTACTCATAAGACTCTTCTTGTGTAAACTAGCCTAATTTTTCAAAAACCTAATCATTGTAATATTATACAGATTTTTATCAGTATGTATTTCAACTCTTAGAAATATTATTTATTGGCTGTTCAGTTTTTGTTTTGAAATTTGAAACAAAAGCAATATTTACTCAGCATATACAACATTATTGCTAAATACTTTAATAAATACTGGCCAAATAGACTTGTATTAGGCACTAGCCGTCCTTGAAAGTGACTAAAAATTATATTTGTACTCAATTTTGCCTGCTTCTCACTTTTAGTAATATGCATAGATTATGAGGACAAAATCAGCAGTACTACATAATTATTACATACATATTTAGATATAAATATTTTAACAAAAACAACTTTTAATATGGCAATTTTAAAAAGGCGGGCCTGTCTTTTTATTGAAACTTGTTTTTGTAAAAATGTAGGTACACCTACCGATTAGTAAGTTGTGATTGTCTTAATTGAAAAATGAATGAGGTGCTATTGCTCATACATTTTTTATATTAAAATTTGTACTATCTTAATTAAATAGTTTTATTTTGCACACATTCGGTACCTACCACCTATCTACTTCAGTGATTTATTAGACTAGTTTTCCGCCCGCGGCTTCGCCCGCGTCGAGTTCGGTTATATCGCGTTTCCAAGAGAACTCTTCAAAAGTCCGAGATAAAAACTATCCTATGTTCTTTCTCAAGGTCAACTCTATCTCTGTACCAAATTTCATTAAAATCAGTTCAGTGATTTAGACGTGAAAGCGTAACAGACAGACAGTTACTTTCGCATTTAAAATATTAGTAGGGATAAATAAACACTAAAAAAAACCGAAATGTGTAACAATTCTATTTTACAGATTTTCAATAACTTACCTACCCTACGTAAACACTAAATTAGACCTGCTAGATATCTACTGATCTGTTTGGAGTCGGTGCCGGTTCCCTTGGATTCCATCATCAGATCCTGACTTGGTGCTAATGGGACCACGTCAGGAGTATACTCTCAAATAAAAAAAGAATTTCGGTTAATTACGATTTTTAATGTGCTACGGACCTCAGATGGTATAGTTACGCCACTGCACACACAACATTAACTACCTACCTATGTATTGTTTAACTGGACCGTATCGTTTACCCTCAGGTGAAGATACTGGACATGTATGCCCATCTTTAAGAATAGAAACTATGATATAAACTGGGGATAAAGTACACAGAACTACGTGCTCTGTGTAGTTGCTCTAGAAATATACCATTACCTACTTCGACGGTACACGGAGTCCAAAGAGCAACCTGTTTACATTTACGAAAGGGTATATTGGATCTATGATTTATGTCGCCTTGTGTACATACCTACCTATATTATATAACCTAACCAGTTATTTAGAATCTCAGATGTCGCTACATGTTCCGAACTTGTTTGTTAGTCTGTTTTATCTTGTTCTTTTGTTATAACAATTATTGCAGCCAACCAGCTATAGATAAACCATCCCTACATTTCAATTTACACATTGTGAAATGAGGTACCTACCTATTTATTTAGATATATCCCCAACTAGGTACGTGTGGACCACGGGTTGTGGTGTATGTATCTAAATCTGTTGGTTAAGTATGTGCTTACTAGTTTGCTGTGGGGTGTAGTCCATTTCATAACTGCCGAATACAAAACTTTTTAACAAAAAAATTAAACCGCCGAAAACTGAAAAGCAAAAAATAATAAATGTTTCTTATTTAACCATAATAACAAAGTTCATATACTAATGTAAGTAAACCTAAGTAATTTTAAGTCGGCGCCAAACAATCGATGAACCTTTGCGATGAACAAAGATCACTAAATTACTTTAAATTTAAGAAATAGCCAAATCAAATTAACAATGAAACGTGAAATCTCCAGCGATGAATATTAACATTCCAAACAAATTGGCGCCGACTCGAAATTTCTTAGGTTTACTTATATTAGTATAAGAACTTAGTTATTATGGTTAATTAGGGAACATTTATTTTTTGCTTTTCAGTTTTCGGCGGTTAAATTTTTTTGTTAAAAAGTTTTATTTTATATTTTTTTGTGGCTATAATCTACTAATTACTACATACATGCTTAATCTATGATTACTTTTGATTTAATTGTAATACACAACTCAGCATTAAAATCTGTGAGTGAACAATAAATCGCCCCTATTTTCCCACATAATAGTGAGATTTTTTTCCAAATTTATATGGGACCTAGTTCGAGGTATACCCTATCCAATAAAAAAAGAATGATCAAAATCGGACTACTCTGTATAAAGTAATGCGTGGTAATACCTTACAATCAGTGAGTTAACAATCAATCATCTCCTGTTTTCCTACCCTTAGGGCTGGATTTTTTTCTAAATTTATATGGGATCAACTTCCCCAAGTTCAACCTTTCTAATAAAAGAAGAAAGAAGAGAAATGAAGAATTATCAAAATCGGACTAAACAGTAAAAAGTTATGCGTGGTCATACATAAAAAATATATATACACGTCGAATTGAGAACGAATCACAACAGTACCAAGCAATATTCGCAAGATTACTATTCAGCTAAAACATAATACATAGCCACATTTCTGTAGAAATACTGCTTAGTCAATGTAAGGCCCTCCTTGAGTGAGTGTACTTTTGGTGTATTGGTTATGTGAAATAGGATAAATAAAAACTATGAAGGGAGTTTTAATTTTTTTATTTGTCTTATAATCTATATTTACGAGGTCTCCATGGCGGTGGCAGTTTCCTCTGTGTACTTGCCCTTGTCCTTGCCGAGGGCCGCCAGCCTGCCCTTCGCTCTGCGGTCCAGGATCGATTTACGGTCCTTGTTCATCTTTAGTTTGACGATGACGCACTGTGCAATAAAAAGACGAGTTAGATTTGAGATAGAACACAGCATGTAGGGGTGGGGATTGCTTGGTGATCAGAGCCATGGAAGTGTCTCAGCATTACCTGTGCCTCTGCCATATGTAGCAAAGCTAATATGACAGGAAAACACAGTCTCAGGACATAGTTGTCATCATGTCATAATTATAAATATTTTCAATATCTTAGTTGTAAAATTATAACTTTTAAATAGTTTCTATATCTACTTACATACTGGTTGGTATGAGTTATAAAATATGCAAAATATATGAAAAAAAAAAAAAAAACTAATAGGGTAGGTATTGATTTAATTAAATCTAATACATGTAAGTAATAAATGCTCTAGCTAATTAATTACAAGTTCTGATAACTAAAAGATAGAGATGCATCCCACCATTAACACACCAGTCATACTACACACAGACACACTACACTATATTTTTTCCTATGTAATAAAAATGTAAATAATTAAATTAAAAAATAAACATGCATAATATTCCTTATTGGGGAAGGGGGAGTTAGAAGTAGTTTCAGTTAGAGTTAAAATATTGTGACTTTTGTAGATTCAAAGATATCTAAAATAAAAGCCACTAAAAACACAACAATTAGAAACTAAAAAATTCTAATCCTCAGTGCACAATCATCTTGTTGTATTATCATGTACAGAGGCCAGTACATTAAGCTACCACAATCTGTCAAATTTCTTTGATAGATTTTCAATTTTAATACAAAGGAATAAGGTTCATATTCAATTGGGAAAATTTGTCAGTTTTGGATAGGTTGACCTGCTGGCATTCTGTACTTCCAAATGTTTCTAATTCTAATGATGTACAGACGCCAGCAGGTCAAGCTCTCCAAAACTGTAAAATTTTCCCAAATTGAATATGAACCTTATTATAATGATTAAAGTTGAAAATCAATTGGGGTAGCTTGATGTGCTGGTGTCTGTACCTAAATTTTGTTTTCATAATTGAATTCTCCGAGAGAAAATTAAAATTATCCACATCAAGTCACTGTCTTCTTTTTAGCTAATCTTTAACAACGATACAACAACATTATTATTTCAATAAAAATGAAATCTCAGTTCATCCTTGTTAATGATTAGTCAGAGTATTGACAATTCAGTTTATAAATACCTTTGAAGGGTGGATGCCGACATATGCGCTGGCTCCGTTGGCCTTCTCACGCTGGATCCTCTCAATGTAGACAACAAACTTCTTACGGTACACCTGCACTACTTTGCCAACCTGCTGGCCTTTGTAGTGTCCGCGGACAACCTAGAAACAGTGCAATAATGGGTAAATATAATATCTGGTGTCATAAAATAATGTTTATTATGTTTTAGTTTTTAAAGAGTTGTGTGTATCATGTTTGTTTAGGTTCACCTAAATGATATTATGTTAAGAAATTACAGGTACCAACCCTAATGTTTTAGCAGCTTTTGCAACAAAACGACTTAGATTTAGATAACTATGATTGCTGGTGCTTGATAGACAGCCTCATCTGTAACCACCAGAATTAACTTACTTTAATCCTAGACATCAGCCTAACAAGTCACCTTAGAATGTAAGTTCTGTAAAGTGTTTCTTATTTTTGAGCATGACATATTGTGGCATCTTAGAGGATATCCCTTCAAGTAATGAATTAAAAATGCAAAATAAAAATCTATTTTCCGTGGTTGCTTGGCTAGTGCAACATGAATACTACAAAAAAAAACTAAGTTGATTGATTTTAAGTCATTTTGTGAATCAATTCTTGATACTAGAGATTCCTTTGATGTATCAATAACACATAAACAGGAACAGTAAATCCCACATGGTGACATTATGGAGATTGCTGCACTCACTGCTAAGACAAATTTCTGAATGGTATTTTTTATAAACTGATATAAATGCAATACTCCTTTAGGCCATGCTGCAAGTTAATTTAGCTAGTTGATCTTTAACAGTGTGAATCATGTGTTACCCTATCTTATTATGCATGTAGTGCAAAACAATCAGAGCCTTAGTTCCACCATGGCACAGACTAGCTGGCCGCGCCGAAGACTCGCAAGAGAAAACCTCAAACTCATCCGTAGCACGGGCGCAATCGTCTGTGGTCTAAGAATGGTTTATTCTTCATCATACTGATTTGCACATACAAACATAACCTACAAAACGAAAGCAAGATGTTACAAAGGAGGTATAACAGAGTTAGCTCACCTGAACTTCGTCATCCTTGCGGATAGGCATAGACTTTACGTTGAACTTCTGTCTCAACTCCTTGGACAGAGGCGCAGACATAAGCACTCGTCTAATATGTGAAGGCGCGCTGAAGTGCCTCTTCCTATTTTTCCTCCTCGAGGATGTGACGAGCTTATTGTACTTCATTCTGACACTCTTCGCTGAAAACCCAAAATATACCACGTTTTACTTCACAGTTAGATGTTTAGGTTACTGTTTCCTGCGTGCTAAACGTCAATTTGCCGCGGCGATTTTCTCGGTGAATAACATTAATGAAATTGAAAATATCCATCGTTTGTGATACAAAATATAGTATAAATTGACAATATAACAATTTAAGTCACAGAAACAGTAACAAATACAAGATTTTCACGGATTTATCAACGTACCCTAAACAACTCGGCAAAGAACCGAAATAAAAAGAAATTGCACTGGTGTTGCCACTTAAAGAAACATTCATATTTTCATCTTGTCAAAACTAAAAACTTCTTGGAGCAGTTCAACGAAAACAATATTCGATAATACTCAAATACGGTATGATAGCAGAGGAAATATTACAAAATCCCCCTAAAGTAGTGTTAAATATTCAAGAAATATTTAATTACGTCAAGATTAGAATTTACAACTGAATCAATAATTATTTGGCAACTATTTTTGAAATGTCAAGGGATGGACGTTTCTTTTTATGCAGATGCGTATTTATTATCCCTATTAAACAGATCAGATACCTATTTAAAACCAAAAAGCAACAGAAAGAATGTGTTGGTACGTACCGTATTATAGTACGTACCGCTCAACCGCTGTTAGTTTGCCCACGACTAGCCACAATATATTTTAAAATGTGTTTGTTTTTATAATATTTTTTTTGCCTTGTAGCCAATGGAATAGAATGCTTCTTCTATTGCCGTAATCATCACTATGACAAAGAATCTAGAACTCGTCGTTTTGTTTGCAATATATAGTTTGATCCTGCCACCCAAGCATATCTTTTTAGTGTCATGCAGAAAATTAATTATTTAGTAGGTACCCTAGTTGAAATCAGAACCATTCATAATATATCTATGATATTCTAAGACAAAAAACTGTAGTTTTGTAAAACAAGAAAATTCTTTAAGATTCCGTACTTCAAACGGAAAAAAGAACTATTTTAATAGGATAATTTCAGTGTTTCTTGTGTCAGCCTGCCTGCCACAACCTTTTTTCTTAGGACCTATAGGTTTACGAGGTCTTGTAGCTTGAGCTGTAACAAATCAAACTTCTAAGTCAACACAATTACAATTATAAAGTAGCGGTCACAATACCTATTTGAAACTCGTAAGTAAGTACCTCTACTATTACTCTCCGTTGACTTAGAATCATCAAATTTGGAAAGAAGCAAGTACTTACTGACAACAATGTTAGTAGGTAGGTAACTTTTTTTTTTTTTTTTTTGTTTACGGGGGGAAACCTTCAAAAGGCTACCTCTAGGCTCTACGGGGGTTAGACCGGGGAGTGTGGGATTCTTACCCACTAAAACTAAAACCACCCCGGTGGCCACCATCAGCACATGGAGGGGGGCACTGGGTCCTCTTAATAGACCACCCCAGAACCCCCCTGTGCACCGCCTATTAAGGCACATCCCTGGGATTAAGGCACATCCCTGGGTAGAAGGTAGGTAGGTATAAGTTTTATCACATACTTACATAATATTTTTATAATTAGGTACCAAGTTAATTAGGTACGAAGTTAGAAAATTGAACGTGTCTTCAATGTATTGAGAGTTATTTTTATTTAAAATGCAATGTTTGGCCTTCAATTTGTTCATTATAAAGTCTAAGTAGGATGTATAAATACTTTCGAAAGGTTGTAAGTTAGTTACGTGATCTGTATTATTCTGTACCTTCTCGCAAAACAAAGATTAGTCAGTGTGTTGATGGCAGGTAGGAAGATGATGACTTCACGATTCCATGCACCCACACACATACAATCCTTGTGGGCGAGACCACTTAGTTTGAATCATTGGAATATTATGTGCGACTGAGAATTGTTCCTCACCTTCATAACAGTTGCGGAAAGCATCGTTAGAGTTAAGTAGGTAGAAGGTAATTTAACAGCATGTGACATCCACCGATCCTCATGGACTCACGTGCCCGGTAGATATGATAGTACTACTACTATGTACACCATAGTGTGTACCTACGTACACACTATGGTGTCGCTTTTCATTTCCTTGATTGTTATTATTTTTTAATATCTTCTTAATGTTAATATGCCTCATTGGTCCCAATAACACTGCTTTGAGCTGGGTGGTGTTTCTTACGGTTAACAAAGCTGCCAGTGCTCCACTAGGAAACGTTGTGTCGGTAGTGTGGTCCTGGGCTCGATTCCCAAGTTGAGCTAAGTAATATTGGGTTTTCTATGAAATTTGTTTAGGCATGTAGATAGGATGGAGACGAACGGATATTGACGAAACAAGTATACGTGGCGAGTACGGATGGAAGCGTTGGAAGGGTTCGACCTTCTGCCACCCGGCCCACCTGATGGTAAGCGGTTATCGTAACTTATAGACGCTTGCAACACCAGGAGTATCATTTGCGCGTTGCTGACCCTGTAAAACAAAAGAAGAATAGCTGGGATGGCAGTATAAGGGTTAAAGTCCTTCCACTCGTCCAACCACACGCTGACACAACGTTTTCTCGCGAAGCACTGGCAACCTTGCTCACCGTAAGGAACACAACACAGTTCAAAGCAGTGTTATTTTACTTAGATTTTCTGCAAAGCAGGATTTTCTTCCCCAGTCGGGCAGCTCCAATTTGAGTGGAATTACTCCCACTGTGCCCTTTAAGGTCTAGTTAAGAGGACCCTAAATTGAAAGTGGTGTGCCATAATGATGTCTCTGCATACCCCAATCGGAGACAGGTATGAAAATATCTATGAATTTAAGTAGGTACCTATCTACATAATGAAATCTAACACTAACTGTCTGAGAGATAGACAAAGCTTAGCTTGTAAAATACTGGGGCTAGAAGAACGAAATGATATACAGGAGTTTCTTAAACATATAAAAAAGCATGTAGATAATGTTGCATGTTTTCTTCATAAATAACGAGATTTTGTGAAATTCCCTGCTTTGGGAAAAGTGAGATCAGATTTTTTTTTTATTCTACTATGGTGGCAAACAAGCTTACGGCCCACCTGATGGTAAGCGGTTACCGTAGCCTGTAGACGCTTGCAACAAAAGGAGTATCACTTGCGCGTTACCAATCCTGTATTGAAAGAGGAATAGTTGGGTTGGCAGTATAAAGGGTCAAAATTCCCCCACCGCCAACACAAAGTTTCCTCGTGGAGCACTTTGCATCCTTGCTCACCGTAAGGAACACAACACAGCTCGAAGCAGTGTTATTTTACTTCGATTTTCTGCGGAGGTATCTCCCCAGTCAGGCTGCTCCAATTTGAGTGGAATTACTCCCACTATGCCCTACCTCTTTTAAAATCGATCAGATACCGTAGGTGCAGTAAATAATTACATATTTTTCTTCTACCTGGCCCTCTCTCAGGTTATGATGCTTCAACCGTCTATTTTTCTTTTACCTGTCCCGCTTCAACCGTGATATTGTTTCATTCATAAACAGGTGGAATCGTTTTCGGTAGATAGCGGCTTAAACCAGTTACCGGCGATCGGAACACCTCTTTTCCGCAAGAATATTGCATCTTGTTCAGAAATAGAGTGGCGGGTAGTATTAAAAACATACTTTGCTAGTACAAAAATGTATATTAGTTAGACTGTTAGACTTTTAAAGCCTTCCTGAAAAGCCCTACTTTTCTTTAATTATAATTTTTAACACAAATGATAGATGGTATTGTAGGTTTAGTAAAATTTTGCAAATCTGAATGTGTTATGTCCGTGTGGTGAAAATTCATTCTGAAATTACTTAGAAACGAGAATGGGAAACTTTCTCATACAAATTCAAAAGACAAACCCAAGCGAAAAATATTTTTTCTGGAAAATATTCAGTCGTTCACACCCCAACCTCATCCTACTGCCAATCTGAATCTGAAACCGATATGATTCATTTTCAAACCCATGGGCACACACTATGAGTCCATGTCGGCAATGTTTACAGTAATTGTGTCGCTATCAATTTACCTACGACCTTGTGACCTCTGAGTCGGCATCGGGTGGCATCGGCGTGCCCAAGCCCAACCCGGCACAGTGCGTGGCCGACTAACAAAACAGAGGGAGCTAGTTGCCCCCTGAACGCATGTCCGAGCCTGCGCAATCCGTACTCGTCGCCCGGGCCTTTCAGTGAATGAACTGCGGCCGCGGGGAGCGCACGCCTGCCGCCCGCCGACGACATCGGACCCCAAAAAGCCTGATATGAGTGACGTTGAGTGGTGTGCGTAGTGAAAGTGTGATGGTACGCGCGTGAGTGACGCTATGGCCGCGCGCTCGCTGGAGCCCGGCCACCACCGACTATGTGCGGCGTCGTAGGTAAGCGTTACCCGGGCTTCAAGGTCACCCCGTAAACAATTCCCTGGTGACACCCTCCAGTTTTCACACCATGCTGGGTTTGCTTCCATTTTGATTGTTGAGCAGAGACCCTGAGATGACATGTTACTGTCTCGGGTTGGCTGGTAACGTCTTAATGGCAGACGAGCCCCCGTGTAAGGTCCCACGTTGCATGCTCCTATTTAGTCGTTATGTATTGTAACTGACTAGTAAGTTGTAAAAGACCTATCTAATTTTCTTCTTCTCAGGATAAGTAACCATGAACACTATCATATCACTGTACGCTTAGATCCTAAATGCCTTTTTGCAGAGGTGCTTTACATAAAACAGCTCAGAAGCTCAAAAGTGGAGTTGAACTCTTCACAATTATCGCGTGTATCTATTAGACTTTAACTTATTCATTCTGAAAAGGTGCAAGTAATGAATACCATGTTGAGATCTCATTAGACGTGAGAGCAAGGAATCAATGGTCGTCAAGAGCCCTTAGCTGCGATATGTATGAGTCACTGGAGGCTGGGGAGCGATCACCTTGTTGCAAAGGTTCTTCTATTATCTTTATCGTCTCGTGATCATGTTATTTGGCAACAGAGGACAATGTACTATAGTAGTGTGAAGTAGTGTAGACTAGTAAAAGTTTCAGAATTATGTCATCGTTCTAATTTCTCGTTGTTATTAGATCGAATCTTGTCTTAGCAGGTAGTAATATGGTATTGTGAATGTGGTACTGGTGGTGGTACTGTGAATTCTCCTTATGAACTGAATAAAACGGTGGGTAGCATTATTTTATTAGTTTAAGCTTAATAAATTAATTGTTAATTCTAAAACAAACACTCAATGTGTCGAAGAATAAAGATAATAATAACTTAAAGGTAGGTAGGTAATCAGTACATTTAAAATATCAAAAAAGTAGAAACAGTCAGCTTACTTAGCATGTCATAAGTATGACACAAAAGAGAAGAAATTAATTACTGGTCGCGTCCCACCAAAACTGTCCAAAATAAGTGAGCAAGATAATCTAATGATAATAGTCAGAAGCTTAAAAATACTGACAACCAGTCTATCCTCCCTCAGGATATCGGTCTTACCCAGGAAATTGGGTTGCGGAGGTCTGATGGTAGTCGCTTCATTTAAAATACTGATTAGAAGAAATCATTTTCAACATAGTTGGGAAAACGCTAGGAGCTAAATGAAACGGAAAGTGAGTTTTTCTTCTTCTTTAATCTGTGATTCTAACATTTTATTCTACATCGACATGAGCGGAGCCCCGGGAAAAAGCTAGTCTAATGATAATATTATGTTTAGGCACATAATCAACCAACACATAAATAATCTCTAATCGTGTAACATTAATCTGTACAGTGGTTTTAGATTTTTCTATAGACTATGTAAAGTTGTGAAACTAATACCAGTGACAGCCCAGTGGTATGACCATTGGGCTGCTAAGTGAAAGGTCTCGAGTTTGAATTCATGACACGCACCTCTGACTTTTCGAATTCATGAGCGTATTAATAATAAATTATCACTCGCTGAAACGGTGAAGGAAAACATCGTAAAGAAACCATGCCTTAGAGATTTTTCTAAACGGTGTCTGGGAAGTCTGCTAACCCACACTAGGCCAGCGTGGCTTAATGCCTCTTAAACTCAGAGGAGACACGGGTCTCTTCTGAGTTTAAGAGGTATGGGTACGGGAGCCAGTAGGACAGTATATGGGTTGATGATGATGACAACATGAAGTTGTGAAATGTAAGCGATTCTAATAATATGATTTCATTCAAACCTTTTGGCCACCACGTCAATAACGAAAATCCGTGTTCTCTACGCCAAGCGACAAATTCTAGTATCTAATAATAGGTAATAGGTAATAGGTATTTATTTTGAACTAAAATAATGTGGCATTTTTGACGCGCCATGCCGTCGCTGGCGTCGTGAGCAAGTTTTCATTTGACGTCTATACACGTTCGTGGCGGTCGAAAGGTTAATACTATACATTGCTTACTGACATCTTCTCTTACATGTTGGCCAAATCTGTTTTTTTTTGTCATATCAAATATTTTCGTTTATAGTATGCCTATAAAATAAACAGCAGCCATCCACAGGCTTTTTTTTATCTAGATACTCGAATTTCACGTCACCTTATATCGAGAATGAAATATTGGTGCTCGATTTTATGGCGTCAAGTTAGAAGACTCATTTTTATTCAAGAAATCAAAATCAAAATAGTTTTATTTTCATATAAACCATATACAGGCACTTATGAAATGTCGAGTCTAGGTGCACGGTTCCAAAGTAGTCGTTTCCTATGGAGAAGAACCGGCAAGAAACTCCATGGTTACTCTTTCTCAGAAGCACTCAATCAGCTGGAACGTTGACTGCTATGCAATTAATAGTTGTATAACTAATGGATTTAAAGAACGCTGGCTGTATTCTGACAGACCAATGGCACCCACCTTCAGTAATGACAGACAAAGATTGCAAAGCCTAATTGCCTCCACCGCTACACTCCCTGTTGATTCCAGTTTGTGTTGATTAAAGTATAAAATAAAAAGCTTTCGTCTCGCTTCGCCCATCTTTCCTCGTTAGAGATTTTGTCTCGTCTAACCATACTCGTTTGATTATGGATGTAATTAAAACAAAGCGTGTAACTTTATTGACGTGTTGTTTTAATGTTTTAATGAATATGTTAAAACAGACTAATGACAGCCTGTCGTAATTGGATGGGGGGAAGGGTTACGACTTATGATGTTATAAAGTCAAAATTTTGCCAAAATACTTCTTGGTAGCCTTGTCATAAATATTGTAATCGGGGGATAGAATAAAATAATAATTATATTCTATTCTATCCTATACCCTGGGATGATTTTTACCGTGGGAGAGCCATGCTTCGGCACGAATGGGCCGGCTCGACCGGACTTGATACCACGGCCTCACAGAAAACCGGCGTGAAATAACGTTTTCGTGTTTCGTCGAGTGAGTGAGGATACCGGAGGCCCAAACCCCTTAAAAGGGCGGCAACGCACCTGAAACTCCTCTGGTGTTGCGGGTGTCCATGGGCGGCTGTAATCGCTTACCATCAGGCGATCCGTCTGCTCGTTTGCCCACCCTATCACATAAAAAAAAAAGTAGTAGGTACGTAGATAAAGTAAAGTTATAAGGATGATAAGACCTGTGGAGAAAAAGAAAGCTGCGTAAATCCAAAGTGCACTGAGATAGGAACAGGAGAATGATCACGATTATGCTTGTAAAAGCAATCTAACAAAAACAATATATATATGTAGGTAATATAACATTCAAACAATACGCAAATAGATAAACAAACAATGCACTAACAAAAATACTTTAAGTTTCAGACATTCGAAATTGACATTACTAATTGGTACATATTATTATAAACATTTTATTGACCAAGTTTAACTATTTAAGTATAAAATTATTCTATCTAATATTTAAAATGATTTTGTATTAATTTAATTTAAAAATTGTTGTTGCTGTGCCTTAACAGGGTCATGTTTGATACCTGCTAATGTTTGACCATCTCTGTAAACAACATGATTGCAAAATAAATGAATATGAAATCTTGTGGGATTATACTTTTGCGACCATTACCTTTTCCAGCCACAAACAATAATTTTGAGATTCTGCTTAAAAGGTGTCCAATAAAATTACAGGCTGAGGCAGTCGCTGGGTGACATGAACATAAATAAATAAATAAATCTAAGTAATTTTCAATATTGCTGCATAATAGAATTAGTAATTCGTATGGAAAGCATAGAAGCTCCAATTCACAAAGAAAGCTGACCTGTCAAAAAACGAATGGGAGATTACTGAATTCCGATTAAGCGACCACCATAAGTAAGAAACGCCAAAATTTTAATGAGATGTCTTTGAAACCATAACGGAATTTAATTTGGAGGCCTCACTTTATTATGTTAGACATCAAAAAGATGTTCGCTGGGGCTGAAAATTGGGACCCTTGCGCGCAGTGGGCGTGTGCCCGTGAGGACCACGGCTTTATGTTTTAATCGTGTTTTTTTAATGTTGAGTGAGACCCTTGAATTTATACAGCCTCGAGATATACATATTTTTGCTAGAAAAATAGACATATTTTACACTATTTGCAGAATTATTTGACTTTAATAAGAAAATATTTTACTTAACTTTATCTGTTACCATAATTATTTTCAGTTTTCTCCGCTGTTGAATGTAGATTTTTTTAGCTAATAATCCCATACTAGCTAGTGTCAATGACGCAAACAGTATGATAGTGGGTTTGGTCTATTAAAGTCTGTTTAATTTTAGAACCTTAGGTATTTTTAGTTCTGACAGTATTGATAGACACCTACTTGAAGAACTACTTGTACTTGTAGTATTTTTTAAATGTCGAATAAGAAAATCTTGTTCTTCCAATAATTTTTCGAACCTACCATTTCTAAAACAATATTGTAATTCTGTTTACAATACAGTTCGACTTTATTCTAGTAGCTCTCCTTTCAGAATGCGATTAATAAGGATTATTTAGCATTATTGATTCGCACTTCCGAACGAGTCCAACCTAAGTATAATATAAAACAGTATTAATTGAGATATATTGTGTCCGTTTTCCTCATGGATCGATAGTATTTTACACAAATACAGTCGATCAGATTTAAATCAATTGTCGTCCAGGATGTTTTTTTTGTTATTGTACAATGTACAGGGTGTATTCATGCATCAGTATGTACAGGGGTATTGTACAGAGGCTAGCACATCAAGCTACTCCAATCTTCATGTGCAAATGGGAAAATTTGATAGTTTTGGATAGCTTGACATATTTATACAGTACAACACTATTTTCATGATGTTTTGAGACTGCCCTGGTTTTGTAGTGCCTCAGAGATGTTTGCGAGAGCTCGCACGGACGATTTTCACGCTGTCATCCGCAAAAAAACGGCATCCATCTTAAGCAGAATGAGGGACAGTAACAACAGCATCTTGAGAACGGTTGCTGATAATTATAGCTCAACAATTTTGGGTAAGTTTGTGCAGAGGGTAATGAAGTAGTCAGGGGTGTTTTATTGCTTTCTGCACAGACCTTACCTACTATTATGAAAGTGCTCACTAATTTGTTTACTAACATTAGTTCATAAGTAATTTTGCTAACATAATATGGATCCTTTTTTGTTGTCCGAAATAAAAACCATTATCATTATTATATAGGGGGCGAACCTATTGCCATTAACCGGGAACAAATACTAACCCCGAGCTGCTACTGAGAAATTCATACAAAAATCCAACAACACTTTGTTTGACCTGGGAATCGAACCCAGGACCTCTAGCAGTTGCGTCTCACCGATCGGTATTTGACGTCACACGTCAGCCAGTTTTGTGCCGCAGATAACAATAAAAATGACAGACTGCTACTAGATGCGTCGTATAAATAAATTTAACCACTAAAATGGCTTGCAGTGTAAGGACATAACATCCCCCTTCCAAGTCCAATAATAATTTTACTGGGTCTCGTAACCTGGCATCGTTTGTATTCAGTCCGTGCGTTCTTCATAATGTCATTGACCCACCCCTTTTCCCATAATACCTGCGGACATTTTGTTCCGTATAAATTTTGGTAATAACGTTATTTTAAGCGTTATACCGTTTTTCTTGTAATGTTACGTTATCGCTTAGCGCTAAGAACATTAGATTTTATTGAAGCGGAAAATTGGAGAACTGACGGGTTGTAAGAATAGTCTTTTTTGGAAATTACTTCTATTTATAGAAATGCGGACCCTTTTGCCTAGGAATTGATGGATATAACAATATGTGTTACTTAGTTGACGACGAATGGAATCAGCTGCCTGAATCTGTATTTCTTGATGTGTACTATTTGCGGGCCAGGTCAGTCAGGAGTGAATACGTATCTTCTAGGTAAGCGTTACATCTTAGATCACGTCGTCACTTACCATCAGGTGAGATTGTGGTCAAACGCCTAAAACCTATTTCTTATAAAAAAATAACGACGACTGTGGTCTAGTGGTTCGAGTGTCGGACGGCTTAACTCGAGTTCGATTCCCACAGGATACAAATATTTATTTATTTATATACGCTTTATTGCACACCAATTACACAATTTCAAAAGTAATGAGGCAAAACTTATATAGGTAGGTACAATGGGCGGTCTTATCGCACAAGGCGATCCCTTCCTTCTCAACCTTTGGATGGACTGGAAGAAAGAAACACAGTGGCTAGTGTAGCGTACTATAACATTACGTATGGATGCATATAAATACGTACATAATAATAATTAAAATATGTAAATAAATATGTATAGTGTATGTAAGTGACGAACATAAGTGTTTCTGATTGTTATATCATTGTATATGTGCACTGTAAGTTCTTATGATACATAAAGTTCTTAACTTCATCAACCCATATACTGTCCCACTGCTGGGCACGGGTTTCCTCTTACAGAATGAGAAAGATTAGGCTATAGTCCACCACGCTGGCCTAGTGCGGGTTGGCAGACTTCACACACTGTCAAGCAAATCTCTAAGGCATACAGGTTTCCTTACGATGTTTTCCTTGTGATCATTAATATTAATACGCACATGATTTCGAAAGTCAGAGGCCTTGGATTCGAACTCGAGACCTTCGAATTGGAAGTCCAATGGTCGTATTAACTAGGCTATCACTACACTTTCTTTGAACCGGATTATTCGTAAATGTAGTATCATGTGACGAAGCGTGACTATCTAAAATGTTGATGCGTATCACATGAAGACAAATCCTGAATTTTGTATGTGTTCGTCTTGGTGCTGCCGGGCGCTCTTATGGTAATTCCTTGGGTAATTCGGGCCTTATTATAAAATATTCCCTCTGCCATAATGTACGTTGATTAAAACATGAAGAGAATCATATGTATATACAACTAGCTGTTGCCCGCGCTTTCGCTCGCGGCCGATAAGGACTGTAAGTACCTTCATCCTGTTGGCAATGCGTAGTTGTTCATTGGCTCATTCGTTACAATTTTGTTTTCGCGGAATTCTTTTTTATTTTTCTAAAAAAAAAGTAGCCTGATTTACTCCTTATAACATCAGCTATATGCCAGTGAAGTCCCGTTAAAATCGAACAAACAGACAGACAGACAACAATTAAAAAAAATGATTTTTGTGTGTAACTGCCGTTTATACTTTCATATAAGTACATTTAGTGAGATTCTGTTAATTTGTAACTACAAACAGACACTTCAATTTATTTGTATAAGTGTATAGATAATTTAACATACACAATACATAACATCGTTAATCACATAGTATCTTTATAAAAGCATAAAAAAATTATTAAATGCTCAATGGTCTCGTAGTTACAAGTGCGGCTGTTGAGCAGGTCCTACGCTGGGTTCGATTTCTAGGTCGAACAAAGTGTGATCGGATTTTGCAATGAAATTCTCAGTAGCAACTCGGAATTTAGATTTTTGATTTTCAGTTAATGACAATACCCTATTCTGCTGCCCTGCATGTATTGTGAAGCACAAATATTTGCTACTGCTAAAAAAGACCATGATTAGATATCAGTTTGTTTCAGGGTTTATTCCCCGAGGTCGGAAACGCCGACACCATCTTGTTTATTAAATAAATAAATATTCTTGGACAATTTTACATAGCACCATCTAGTCCCAAACTAAGGAGAGCTTGCACTATACATATATAAATATTTTTTAAATACATACTTATAATACATAAGAAACACCCAGACAAACACAAACACCATCACATAAATATTTGTGTTCTGTGAGAATCGAACTCACTACCTCGTGTTTAGCAGTCCGACACGCGAACCACTTACCACAGACGTCGTCGTTAAAACAATCAAAACATTGAAATAAAAATAAATGTATACCATTTATGTTTTATTCGATTTTCAATTGCCAAGTGTGTAGCAAATATCGACTGTTCGGCTATAAATTTGGATGTGTATCAGGCTTAGGTATGGCGAGCTTACAGGGATTAAACGAAGAGTAATCCTCTGAAGCCTCCCATACTTAACAAGCCATACATGATGGAGTAGAAAGTTAACATACAAAGTTACGGAGGATTTGTTGCCAGGCGGTTAAATATGTCTTATTAGTATGCAGATTGAAGGCGTTTGCCTGATTTTTAATCGTACTACGTCTATTGCGCCGTACCTATTGAAGTGGTAGCAGAGTGGTAAGCTTGGCTCATGAAGCAGATTTCGTTTGGAGTGGTGCAACCGTATTACCAAATCTTTTGTCTCTGTTAAAAGTTCGGGAGAAGTTTAATAACTTAACCGGTTGGTGGCGAGGCACCGTATACCTCCGGCCAGGACTTATGGACTTGGGACTCGGCTTAGGGTGTTGGTGGGGGACAATTAGGTCTGCCGGTAATCAATAATGCGCTAATATTATTGTGTATAGGTTTGAAGGCAATGTAGCCAGTGAAATGACTTAACAACTAAAGTCTCAAGATGACTTTGCACGAGTGATACCACTCATGTTGCTGGTATCTATAGTCTGCGGTTGTCGCTTACCATCCGGCATCCCGTATACTTGTTTATGTTGGTCATTTCACTGTATGTTTGTCGATTTATATTAATAAAAAAAACTTTTCAGATGCTGGCTGGTTAGTTTGTAATCTTACATACATTTTTATATTCTTCATCATCATATCAGCCACAGGAAGTCCACTGCTGAACAAAGGCCTCCCCCATTGACTTCCATAAGGACCACCAAGGGAAATCTTTAAAGAAATAAATATAATGACAGTGCCTTCTCAGTACATCTATGAGAATATTTTATATGTAAGAAAAAATTTGAAAAAATGAGAGTCGTGCAGCCATTGATGTTACATAATATGTTGATATGCATTATAATGACTTAAAATTACATTGTGTGTCATGCTCACTAAAATGCCCTGCTGATGGTGGCGTTGTGTGTCGGGTCGTTTTATTCCCTACAACATGGTTGAGTCGAACGACGCCGATGCGCACGTCATACTCGTGAACGAGTGCCGTCTGTCGGGGCTGGTCAGCTCTTACTGTCAATGGCAACCTCCTTTTTTTCTGTTTATTATGCTAGATTAATTTAAAGTACCTACACATCAAACTGCATTGTTCTCATGAACTATTCAGATTTAGACTGTAATAATGTTTTTTTGTTGAAAAGAGTGTCTATGGAGTTTCTTGCCGGTTTTTCTCCATAAGACCCACTTTTTGGAGCCGTGCAACTAGTTTTGACTTTTCAAAAGTGCTATTTTAATGGTCTAATTGAAATAAAATATTTGACTTTGACTTTGACCTCGTTTGAAGCCGTCTGCATCCAACGACTTCCAAGCGACCTTTACCAGGTCGTCCGTCCATCTCGTTGGAGGCCATCCCACGCTGCGCTTTCCGGTGCGTGGTCTCCACTCGAGAATCCTTGTGCCCCAGCGTCCATCAGTTCTACGAGCTATGTGCCCCGCCCATTGCCACTTAAGCTTGCTAAGTCTTTCAGCTATGTCGGTAACTTTCGTTCTTCTACGTTCTTCTATTTTATATAGTGTATTGGGGTAAGATCGGCGCTGGGGTAAGAACGTATAAATCAACATTAAATCTACGTCTTCATTCGGCTATAATTTTTAATGCTAGCCACATTGCGCGGTCGTCATGTTCTGCCCCGCGTACAATATGATATCTAGCTAGCATTAAAAGTTATAGCCAAATTATATGGAATGTTGGTTTATACGTTCTTACCCCATCGCCGATCTTACCCCAACACACCTTATTAGAAATAAAAATATATACACATACCATCACGTCTGTAATCCTCGAAGGGTTAGGCAGAGGTGTTCTAAATGTACACCCACAATTCACCGGTATGTTTAGGTCCCATGTAATAGGGGGCGAGCCTATTGCTTTAATCGTGCATACATTCAAACTCCGAACTGCTACTGAGAAATTCATAGAAAAACTCAATAACAATTTGCTCAACGTGGCAATTGAACCTAAGACCTTTAGCGTAGCAGTCAAGCGTACAACTTCAAATGACGTATGCTCGAATAATGAGGTACATAAAGCTTCAAAAAAAAACAAGCGATATAATAAATAAGCACTCTCATTTTATGGAAATTAAAGTCAAGAAGCTCCTTACATTCGCACACCTACACTCATACATATTTGCATGAGTGCAAGTGCGTGTGTGTGTGACATACATAGAAGCACATACCCACATTCAAGGAGGCACGTACCGTTTTATCTCGCTCGCGCCTCAAGACATTAAGCTAGCTGTAAAGTTTATTGTTTGTTTAAATTTTCATGAGGTCTCCACATTTCTGTTCTCTATGCAGACGCGCCACTTTTCAGCTACACCCCGGCAGCAAAAATATCGCTGAGAGTTGATAGATGTGCGTTTGTAATGTGGTTGGCCGCTAGAGTTATGTTGTTGTGGCTGAGAGATTGACTAAAAGCTAGCGAAAACCGTTACTTGTGATGATATGATTTTCCACTTACTTGCATGGTGATGGGGATTTTGATCATTTCCTAGGTAAAATTGATTCTATATATGTATAAGTTGTTGTATCATATAATTTCGTAACCTAAATTCCTTCACAGGCTGGAGTTTAAGTTTTTAGGGCTACATATGTATAGTAAATTATGAGCGCGGTATATTTTGTAGCTGATTTGTTGCATTATTATTGCACGTCTGAACAGACATCTTAGCATGTTTTATAATGTACAATGCCAACGTTTTCATTGTTAGTATTTTAGAGCTTTTATGAGTGTTGTGTGTTTATATGGGTTGGGTAATCAAATTGTTTACTTATAGGTACGTATGACGTTACCCCTTGTCTTTCCAGGAGGTGCACATATAACAGCTGTAAACTTATTTCTCCATTTTATTTCAACGATAATAAGAGAGGGTATTCTTATGAATGTGGTGAAAATACATGTATGCGTACACACGAACAATAAATTATAAAAATGTATTTTAAGATATACTTTCTTATAAAATATTTTCAGTTAGGACTGTTTGTATATTATAATCAAACAAGAATTAATGAAATCTTATCGTTTACATCGCAGCTGCCCTTAGTTAGGTTAGGTTCACTTCAGTTTATCATTTACCATTTACCCCTCATCATCATCAAGCCATATACTGTCCCAAAGCTGGGCACGGATCTTCTCTCAGATTGACAGGGATTAGACACAGTCCACCACGCTGGCCTAGTGCGGGCCCCCTACTGGCAAATCATATAAGTGGCTAGTGTACAACGCTTCGATAGTATAAAATGTCCGAACAAATGTAAAATGCTTGAATCTCACCTGAGGAACCCTAAAAATCAAAACAAATTAGTATTTTTTCAAGGCAGTGGTTCTGCCTCATTAGCCTCGTGATCCTAAGCGAGACTGCTACGCCAAAGGTCTTGGGGTCAATTGCCAGGTCAATCAAAGTGTTGTTGTTTTTTTCTATGAAATCGCAGTAGCAGCTCGGAGTTTGGATTTATGCCTGGTTGATGGCAACAAGCTTGCCTATTACATGGGACTTAAATATATAATTAGTACGCCTCTGCTTAATCCTTCGGGGAGTACACAGAGGTGTCTCTAGCCCATTTATTGCCCGTGTGCAATCATTGACGACCTCTGTGGTCTAGCGGTTCGAGTGCCGGACTGCTGATCATGGGGTCGTGGGTTCGATTGCCACAGGACACAAATATTTGTGTGGATAAAACATGAGTATTTGTGTTTGTCTGGGTGTTTCTTATGTATTATAAGTATGTATTTACGCGAATATTATACATTGAAATAAAACTACTTTTTACGGGTAGACCCGTGACCATGGACGCTGTAAAGGGTCCGAAACGTGGGGATTAATAATATTAAGATACCGCGAAAATGCGTAAAAAGTAGTTTTATTTCAACGTATAATATTCGCGTAAATGTCAGAAATCAATATGTTAGCCAGTACGGACTGCCTGTTGCAAATAAAATACGTCGGTTGGAAGATCTCATGACAAAGCGTGCAGTCTACCCGTGACCATGGACGCTGTAAAGGGTCCGAAACATCGGGATTAATAATATTAATGATGTGCTGTTGACTGTATTAGAATAACGCGGCCGGCGTCCCCTAAGAACGGTGTGCCCATGTGCAACGGACACCCTGCACCATAGGCAGAACCGCCTTTGGGAGTACAGTATTATGTTTTCAAAGAACCAAATTGATATAAGGCCAAACCCTTTCGCTGTGTGAAACTGACCTCATTACTTATACGAGATTTGCACCAATAAATAAGAAGAGGCAGCTGTTTTTTCCTTATGCGGTGCAAATATACCCAAAAGCTAGAAAACCAAGGAGCATTATAGAGGAAAATTTGTATTAGGTAATATTTTGTGTTAATACTTATTATCTTGGCAATAGAGCTGAGTTTTGCTGGGATGCTGCCTCTACGCATTTTATGATCGTAATTATGTTATTAGTGTCATATGTTTAGGAGTTTTGGATGAACCTTTTCATCGAGTATATATTTTCCATGTGAATAAAGATATTCCTAAATTAATGAAATTGATTTGAAGTTAATGAATACACATTTTTTTGTTAATCATTATGAAGATTAAAATATAATATTCTTTCGTTTTTGAAGCTCACTTTATTAGAAGTCGGTCCAAATTTCTTTGATAGAAAATTTTACAGTTTTGGATAGTTCTTGACCTGCTACCGTCTGTACTTAGTATCAATGGATTAGACACCAACATATTCTATCAAATATATATTCTGTTAAATTGAAAAAGTCTGTTAAAAATACTTCCCAATAGATTCACTTCACCTACCTGCGTCATATACCACAGTAAAATAACGTTAGACGCAACGTTATAAGTAGTTATCTGCCCCAGTTATCCACCGGCATGGGACACTTCACGCATCCAGTGGATAGGTCACGTTTATAAATAGGGAAAAAAGAGTTTCTAGTGCATCCCTTTTGAATATAAGGGGGCTATTCTTGTGTATGTCATTGATGAAATGTGTTTTTATACAGGGTGTAAAAACAGTAATACTATACAGGGTGTTACAAAACTACCCGTAAAGCCGAGAGGAGGTTAAATGGGGCCTTATAACGAGTCCATTCACAATATTTAAGAACCGTAGTAACGCTGTATAACATACCCCAAAAAGGAAAACAACAACATTTATGAATGAAAAATAGAAAAACTATTAAAGTTGACAATTATTAGGTAAAATAGGTACTTAGGCCTTTTTGTTAAATTATCTGGTTCCCTGACATGACAGCTGACAAAATTGTTGACTTTGATAATTAATTATATTTTTACGGGGTATTTTGTAACCTGTACTAATATTATCAATGCGAAAGTAACTCTCTGTCAGTCTGATACGCTTTCACGCCTAAACTGCTGAACCGATTCTCATGAAATTTGGTACAGAGATAGATTAGACTTTGGAGAAGGACATAGACTACATTTTGTCTCAAAAAGCTCTTTGGGATGCTGGTGAAACCGCGTGCAATAACTAGTGTGACATAAGAATATCAGTAGTGGTGCACTGACCCGGCGGTCAGGCTTAGAGTTGGATCATCATCATCAACCAAAATCATCAAGGCAAAATATGCTCTAGACTGCTCACTTTACTAATATTACTTCACTGTCATACCTGTTATCTGGATTGGCCAAGAGTCTTCTGTCATATATTGTTTATATAATTACTTTTTATACATATTATATTTATTCTGCTTAACTGTAATATATGTATCTATTGTTTTTTTTTAAAGTTAGTTACATAATGATTATCTATCACATATAATTCATGTTATTTTACATATTTTATATTGATTAAGTATAAATATCTATGATTTCGTGTGTCTCTCAAGCTGGTAACAATAGGAGTTTATACCGGGCGCGACAGAAAATCAGCGCCACGCTTTATAGCGTGGCAATTATGCTGAGTCGTAGCCTTTTCACTGTCGCAAAAATAATTTCAACTTCACTGTATTATTTACGGTTAACTATAGAGCAGTGAATAAATGTTTTCTTCCTTTCTTTCTTTCTTTATCAACCTATATACTGTCCCACTGCTGGGCACGGGTCTCCTCTCAGATGGAAAGGGATAAGGTTATAGTCTGCCACCCTGTCCTAGTACGGGTTGGCAGACTTCATACACCGTTGAGAAAAATCCCTCAGTCATGCAGGTTTCTTCACGATGTTTTCCTTCACCGTTTAAGCGAGTGATAATTAGTTATTAATACGCACATGAATTCGAAAAGTCAAAGGTGCGTGACTTAGATTCGAACTCGAGACAATTAAAGTTAGAAAAATTCGACCGCGGGCAGGATTCGAGACAATTAATTATTAATACCGTCGTAATCATATTTTTTTACCAGAAATAGTCTCGATAGAAATGAATATTGACATCTTTCGATCATTGTGATTCGATTGAAAGTTAGTCAATGTCTATGTAGACTGGAGTATCAAGCAGCGATGGAATGCCGTAGAAAACATAAGAAAGTAAAAAAATCCTGGAAAGGAAAAGTTTGTGGTTAGTTTTTGTTATATGAAAGTTTAACTGTTGCGCAAGCCATTTCTTTGAACCGTTTACTTACCTTTACAAAACGTATTTCAGTTATAAAAACACAAGATAAATTTATTATAACTCAAAATAATTATTGTTCCCACAATTCAGTGCTGGCATACAACGAATTTCATATTTTGTTGGTGCTACGGGTTACGAACTGCTACGGCGTAGCAATATCGTAGCGGAAATATGCATTTATGATAATTAGGCGTGGCTTTTCCTCAGTGCTACGTTCAAACAAATTTAGAATTGTAAAATATGTTAAATGTGATAGAACTGCTGTATTTTATTTTATAAGCTGCAGCGACAGCTGCTGAATATATATTTAAGGTTGAATTCTGTAATATTGATTTGAAGATGAACAACGAATGCATATTCAACCGGGGCACATACAAATAACTGTAAATATTTTGAATTTAAACTATTTTTTATCGATCTTTTTGGCATTTTCCATGCTAAGATTTTAAAGTTATTTAGAAAAGGAAACATTCGACCGCGGGCCGGATTCGAACCTGCGCCTTCTGGTTAGGTACACCAGACGCTATGACCACTAAGCCACCGCGATACCTACCCGTCATGTCGAATTTTTCCTTCACATACTGAATTTACGTCTTTATGGTGACGTCAGTAACACCTATTAAAATGCAAGTTTTTGCTTTTCAACCGACACAACTTACTTTACAGTTAGTTTAATGTCAAACGATGCCACCTTACCTTCTAACTATCTTTTTGTATATTTTTGGCATTTTCCATGCTAAGATTTTAAATTTATTTAGAAAAAACAAAAACTTGCATTTCAATAGGTGTTACTGACGTCACCATAAAGACGTAAATTCAGTATTTTTCATCGCTTTATATTGATGGTTTCGGATCCTTTACGGCGTCCATGGTTATGGGTAGACTCCGTAAAAAGTTTAGTTTTAGAAGTAGTAGTAGTTTTATTTCAATTACGCGTAAGTTTCAGAAATCAATCTGCAAATATTTGTCAACATTTTACGAAAATGTTTGCGATGGTTAAAAATATACTTTCAGTGACAGATTATGGATACATCTTCACGAACATTTTGCCTAAACAAACAATCTGTTGATGGTCATTTCTTTATATTTCGTATCATGGTTATTATGCTCGCCAGGAATATATTTATATTTTATGACAACATACTGGTCCTTAGGATGTTGACCATATTCACGATGGAAAGGAAGAAATAAACAAAACATAGTAGGTACCGAAGTAATCTTTCACCGTTACAAGTAGTGTGTAATGTTTATGTATGAATTGAAATATTAAAGGACATTTAAAATTAATATGATAATACACTTATACTATTTCGCATAGATGGTATTCTTTTTGGTGTTCGTTATTTTCTTCATACAATACTATTATTTCAAAGACAAGAGCTAATTAATAAGTGATATATATTTCTATAAATCGATCTTAAAAAGACACAAAATATGAGTCAAGGTGTTATATTTTTTTTAAATTGGATGACGCGAGAATGTTCTAATTCTGAACCGTTTATTGTCATTTCTTCCTAAAGTTTATTGTTCACCTAGATGCCTAGTGCTAAATTTTATTGTTCACCATAGCATGCACTTACATAAAGTGCGTGCTTCTTTAATTGGAGGAACATACCTTTTATAAAATCTTGTTGCTATTTTTATTTTTACCATATATTGAATTGTACAGACGCCAGCAGGTCAAGCTATCCAAAACTGTCAAATTTTCCCAGTTAAATATGAACCTTATAACTTTGAATTAAAGTTGAAAATTAATCAAACAAATTTGACAGACTGTGGTAGCTTGATGTGCTGGCCTCTGTACATGTACAGTTGTTTGAATTCAGTTACAGGGCTGTGGTCCACCCCCTGACCTCTATAATACAACTTGTATTATAGAGGTTAGTGACCTGGCCCGATTTGAAACATAGTCTTTTCATGGTAACTTTATGTTTTTCAACCAGCTTCGATGAATCATAGGGGTGTAACTGCGCATAAAATTCTGTTAGTGAACTGAATTTACATTGGAACTGGGGACGTCCTCGGGGCATGTCGTAAAAATTGGCGTAAATTTATGAAGACATATGCGGAAACTGGGACAGGTTATTTTCACGTGGATCTACAGTCGAAGGTACAGGGTTGTGTAAGGATCATTGGATTGATAATGTGGTAAAATTGGGGCATATGGGAAAGGACTTTAAATATTTATTTATTTTATTTTTATTATACATAATATCGTACTATTACTGTTAGTATTCATAAAAAAAAATACAAAAAATAATTTCACTGCTTAAAAGTGGTATCTAGAAGCCTCGTCCTGGCTCTCGCCTTCTACCTTTTTCTGCGCTTCTCGTATTTTTAACCCTCAAAAGGTTTCCCTAGATTTGCTTATTTTAAAACACATAATCTGGTAAGCATTAAAAGAGACCATGATTTTCTGAGTTTGTTTCTGCGTTTCTTCTCAGAGATTGTCAGCTAGGATGCTCCATTATTGATTAAATATGACTTGTAAAATGTCTTTAAAACATCTATTTATAGAAATAAATATCATTTACCAAGAGTTAATTTATTAATGAATTAATTTAATTAAGAAAATCTTACACTTACCTAAATTCTTCGTTATTCACAATCTCCCACATAACAGAACCTCACAATATACACGTAAACTGACATAAATAAACCAGATATGAAGACAGATAAAATAAGAACAAAGCTAGGTACATCATAAAACACGGTGTACAGAAATAGGTTGGTAAATGTGTAAAACCTAACATTGTCGGATAATATCGCGTGTGAAGATCTCATATCGCAGATACGACGTTATTCGCGTCATGTGCTCCTCGTAAATAGTTCCAGCGTTAACGCATTGTTTCTCTATGGTATTACATATATAATAACATGTTTTCCGACTGTTCATTGAGCTGTGAAAGGAGGTTGTAGTTCGGCGAGGTTTTAGTCGAAGTTATCTTGTTATTTGAAGGGAACTAATATACATATAGACTTATTTTGTTTAATATTATAAACTATATTTGGTATATATCAAGGTTAGTTAAACCCGAAATTACTTTCTCAACGCTTTGGTAATGAAAAAATAGTTTATTTGCTTTCACTGATACAATAGTGGATTAGTGTTTGGAGTCTCCTTTTAGGCAAATAATGCCTGTGTTAGGAGACATCGCTCTTCCTTAACAAAACAATAATATGTAAGTTCCAGTTCATAAAGAATTTAACTTATTATCTAAGAATAATAATAAAACTCTGTGTTAGCTTGTGTGTGAAGTATGTATAATATATGTGTGCGTGTGTGCGTGCGTGCATGCCCGCTGGCAAACCTCGAGCCAGAAGTCAACAACACCAAATATGAGAATAGGGAGAATACACAAGTGCATAATTCTCCATTTAAGATATATTGGGAGATATTCCTTGAAAGGAAATAAAACTACTTTTTATTGTTCCCAACGTTTCGGACCTTTTCCACAGCGTCCATGGTCATGGGTAGACTATTATATTAGGGATTAATAATATCAATATAACGCGATAAAATCTGTAAAATGTAGTTTTATTTCAATGTATAATATTCATTTCAATGTATAATATTCGCGTAAATGTCAGAAATCAATAAGGTCCATCCATTTAAAGGAAGAAACTTAGGGCGCTCTGGGTGCTTCGAGGAACTTCTTTGTCCTGCTTGGAAGGATAGGTACTATTATTGATTATTTCATTTGTTTAAACTGCCCGCTCCTATATTACATAGGACCTAAACATAATGGTGACTGTGATTGTATATGCCTAACTCTTTAGGAGTACAGGCGTAAGGTATATAATTTCGTTTTCCTCATAAATTCAAAACAAGAAAATAAATTAATATGATAAAAACGTACTCCACAATATCAACACTCATAACATAACGTGTTTAGAAACTCTGTATGAAACTAATAAAATTATTGCAAGAGAAGCGTTATTTAATTTGCGAGCCGTGCTATATCTTCCTCGTCTCCGCTTCGAAAGACTTCTCAGTGTCGTCGTCAATTTTATTACCGACTTAATGCAATTGTTTTTTAATTATTTCTACCGTAGCTGCGGCAATGGTTGAGAGGTAAATACGGCTCTATATGTAATTATACACAATATCAATATTTATGTTTTTAATTTTGTGTAGGTACATTCATATTTGATTTATTTTTAACTTTAATACAAAACTATAAGGTTCATATTAAATTGGCAAAATTTTACTGTTTTTAATAGCTTGACCTGCTGGCGTCTGTCCTTTTGATTTAAAGTCAGTTTTTCTTTTTCTATGGGACCTAAATGATCTTGGTTTAGGCCTTTTTTTCTCAGTCGTCCGTTATTTTAGATCCAGAAAATCAAATGAGAAACAAAAAATATTTACGAGACTCTTACAGAAGTTGTAACAAAAACAAATTCATAAGCAGCAATCGTTTCCGTATCTACCCTCTAACCAAACTGACTGAAAACCGTTGGAACATTTGAATATAGTAAAAGTTTTTTTACCCAGAATAAATTATTGATGATTCTGAATAACGTACCTGCTATTGCTCACCCCACTAATTTACTAAGTAAAGAAATTCAGTTGCGGGGGACTTCTTCGAGAAAAATAAATTTTCCTCTTCCTCGCAAGTTCAATTACTTTATACAAAATATTTGTTTCCTAATCTGATGTAATTTAAAGTTGATAACTTAAAGTACCCAGCGAAGAATTTATACAAATCTCGTTTAAATTTCAAATCAAAACTTTATGATTACAGGTATACCTTCCTATATTTTAAATTTTGAATTAAGAAAATACTGTTTGAATTTGGAATTTTATTTTTGCGGTTGACAAAAAAGTATGTCAGGATAAAATAACTATTTTTCTATTTTTCTTATAAACTGTAATAAATTAAGGACATTTTTTTTGTAATATTTTTGGCATGACTTCATAGGCCTTTGTGCCATAGGACTTTATTATTTACTATTATAACTACAGAACAATTATATTATTAATCTATGGTTATGTGCAGCTACATTTGACAAATAAAAACTATGTACCAATGTAAACTGTATTCGAATTTTATTGTTCTTGTCTTTACTGCTTCATACGATGTCAGTTTTTTTATATTTATAAATTTTAGTTCCGTAAATGTTGTATGTTATAGATGTAACAGCAAATCAAGCTACCACAATCTGTCAAATTTATTTGATAGATTTTCTACTTTAAATTAATAAAAAAAAACTTGAGAGGTGTCAAGGGACACCCGGATGGAACGAAGTTCCTTTCATTAAAATTTAATAATTAAAAATAAAAAAACCTGTATACACTCAACAATTCACAACGCGCGAAATTCAAATATTGTCATTCACTCAATAATTCGAAATTCAAATATTGATGACAAGCAAAAAGTGTCGTGACAACTTTTCGTAAGAATTTTTTCCGTCTAGCCCCCTTTCACAACGCGAAAGCAAGCAAAGCAATAAGGTTCATTTTCAATTGGGAAAATTTGACTGTTTTGGATAGCTTGACCTGCAGGCGTCTGTACATTGTCTGGTTTTGCGACTGCAAAATAAACTTAATTTCTGTTTTTTTTTTTGGAAATCCAAGCAAATAAGTATGATCGAACTTTAATCAGAGTTGGCTGTAAGTCATAAACTTCTCGATTCACCTCGCCATTTACGACCTCAGGCAATTTACGAGGTAGGCTATATTGCTTTCGCTGACACCGCATGGAGGATATCTTTACAAGCTAGTAATATGTTTTTATGCCATGAAGGTTGGATGCGTTTGGTTCAAATGTGTAGTATATGAACATTTATGATTATGATTTAGTTATGGTTTATTTTGTGCTGACTACACTGACCAGTAAATGCTTTACTACCTCGTTTCAGTATGCTGTACAGAGGCCAGCAGATTCTTTCATACATTTTTAACTTTATTACAAAATAATGAGGTTCATTTTTAATTGGGAAAATTTGACAGTTTTGTATAGCTTGCCCTGCACCATTTTATCTTTTAAATTTACTTCTTTTGTGATCAGACTTACTTAATTTACCTGCCATAGACAGTTTAAAATTTTATTTCTATTAAGCTTTAAAAAAAAACTAAAAATATAATGTTGTCGAAGATAATATTTACAAGTTCGGAGTTTTCTTTTCATTTTTAAAACGAATTCATCTATTGGCTAAAATTCTAGACTTAATAAAATGGTAGTAAAATTAAATTTTACGGTCACCGGCCAATCACCACGCAGCTATAAAAAAACAAAAGCCTCTTTGTAATTTTGGAATCGATTGGAGTATTTAATTAAAAAGCGGGATGAGCCATCGCCAATTACTCCCACGCTTCGGGCCTCCGAGGTACTTACAGAAAATGTGTATGATTAATAATGATTAAGGGAAGGTTAAGTATTTTTTATTCATATTCGTTTAATATTTGAGCGTGTCTTAGTTTTCTTGTTTTCCTTTTAAATGTGAGGTGATAAAGCGGTTCCATGTTTCATGAAAAAAAAAGAAATAATAAAGGCTTTGAAAATGTTCCTATCGTAAAAATATAAATACTAAGTATTTCTCGTAAGCTTTTCCTATTCTCCAAACTAACTAAATTCAAGCTCACATTTTTCGCGTTTTCGTAGGCTGTTTCATCCAATTTCACCATTTTTTCGTTTGAAATATTGCCTCAGGAAGTATTTTCTGTATAGGAAACTTTTTGCTTAAATTCTTGTTGATTTACAACTTTTAGGAGAGAAAAAATTACATTTGTTTGTAGATGTAACTTTTTCAACAATCTTTTTGAACCTACTTTGTTGAAGAACAGCGTGCATAACATTGAAGTCAAAAGACAATATTGTATGAATAAATGTAGGTCACTAACCTGTGACAGACAGACATATTTTGGTGAAATTGCAATAAATTGTCAATAATAACATTTGCCAAAAATATTTATTCTTTAACCAATCAATAAAAAAAAGCAACATGTTTTGAATTTCGAACTAATTTAACCAAAAAGTTTTACGGTTCGATTAATGTCAGTTACCTATTTTATATTAGTAGGCTGAACTCCCATGATTCCTTGGTCACGATTTACGAGGCGGAGGCGGCGCGGCGGCCATTTCTAATTTATTAGCGAACGCCGACCGCCACGCGGGAAAGTGGTCTTGATTTAGCAAATTTATTGAACAAAACCGTTTTATTATTGTTGTTCTGTAAGAAGGTGCCCATCAAACTGATTTGTTGTCTCAAAATGGCGGGTTGTGGTCTGATTGTGGAGACTTCGAGTCTGAAAGTTATGAATTTTGTTTGTGTAATAAAATGTGCGTCACATATAAAAATATGAACAAAAAAAGAAGAGAATAGAAATAAAAGTATGTAAGTATTTCTCTATTGATTACACAACGTGAATGCTATTCTACCAAGAAACATAACCTCCGAGAATCCAGGTTTTGTGGATGTTGCTAGCACGGAGATTGGATCTGTGCCCGGTTAATGGCAATAGACTAGAGGCCCTATTACATGGGACCTAAACATACCGTCGAAATTTGGGTGTACATTGGTACATCTCTGCCTAACAAACGTGCTTCGATCTTTAAAAGGCCAAATTACCTCACTCTGCCCCCTTCGGGGAATACATACAATTTGTTCTCATTCATGTCAACAACAAAATCAAAAAGAGCCTTAAAAATATGTCTTAACAAGTTACTGTTATTTTGTTATCACGTCAGGGGGTCTACTCCCTATCTCTGTCAACGAAGTTACGAGCCGTTCGAAAGTTCTCCGAAACTTCGGAGTCCGATAGAACAAGTGTCAAATTAAATTTTTCGAACGGGTAAAAACACATCGAGAGTAGGGATAACTGTCAAATTGTGTTGTCATTCATTCTTAGTTCGGGGCCCGAACGAATCGTCCATCCATTTTATTATTATCCGTAGGTGATACGGAGTAGGAAACGCCCGTAACGAAGGTCGAAACTACGGACTTCGTGCTTAGGGAGTAGACCCCCAGTATTGTTAATTGAATACATACATACCATCACGCCTGTATTCCCCGAAGGGTTAGGCAGAGGTGTACTAATGTACACCCACATTTCGCCGGTATGTTTAGGTCGCATGTAATAGGGGGCGAGCCTATTGCCATTAACCGGGCACAAATCCAGACTCCGAGCTGCTACTGAGAATTTCATTGAAAAACCCAATAACACTTTGCTCGACCTGGGGATCGAACCCAGGACCTCTAGCGTAGCAGTCGTGCTTAGGACCACTAGACTAATGAGGCAGTTGTTAATTGAATACTACTTAAAATGACATTTAGGTTAAAGAGCCGGTTTAGGGAACATTTTTATACAAAATTGTTGATCCCGATTTGATTTTTAAAAGAGTACTTTCAAACACTGTTTGTTTAAATGCAACTCAGCAACAACGAAGCTTTTCATAATATATGTTATCGCTCAAATATTTTATAGAAAACAAGAATTCATGGAAACAAAGTTTTGGCATGTTTACTTCTTCCTAAACAAAATGGGAAAATTTGCTAGAGCTCAGCATCTGAAATAACTCATACAAGATTATTTATCCAATGTTTGATTCCACTATTTGGTATTTTACTATATTCTAACTAAATTATTTGCACATATAATTTTGTTAGACATGACAATAAATTGAATTACATTAGGAAATGTTTGTTCTTATTTGACAACAAGTTGGAAAATAGTTTGTAGTTTGTTTGTTTACATGTGCGGACTAGGTAATAAAGAGGTTATATTCATACATAAACTTTTTAGTATTTTAGGCTTGGGTCGTGGGGCCCGAGTACGCGCCTCCTTTTTTAAGAAATTTAAAAAACTTGTCGACGCTACGCACGACCAGAGGGCTGGTTTATTTTTTGGTTAAAGAATTAGCTTTGCCATTCAACGTGGCAATGCGGCCAGTCTTCTGGGAACGTTACCAAATGGCAGCAATGTGGAGGAATACTTTGACGCTTAGGCATGAAAATATATTGTTATTATTTTATTTTCCTTTTTTGTACCTTATGTAAATACTAAATGATACATTATAATTAATTCTGTAAGTTGATCTTTTGAAGGTTTTATAAATAAAAACTTTTTTTTACTATAAGCTTTATAGTAAAAAAAAACTCCCACTTTTATGATAGAAATACCATCACATCTGTATTTCCCGAAATATTACGCAGAGGACTACTAGGTTTTCTATGAATGGGCTTTGTCGACTGCTGAATCGATAAAGTCGTAGTCAGCGGTTGTCATATTATAGAGAAGAATACGGCTATTGAGAAGAAATGTATAAATGTGCAACTTCATCATAGAGCCAATCTTCTCAGCTCGCAAGGGCACTAACTTTTGCTTTTAAAAGTACCGTTGCAGTCATAAAATCACCTGGCCTCTTTTTTACGAGCCTCGTTGGACCCGCATAAAATAAAATTAGTAGGTGACCATGTATCAGTATTACTCTTCCACTTTATTTCCTCTGGGTATGTCCAAAAACATTCTATATGACATAGATTCGGGAATGCTATGCTGAACTTTGACGTCATTGTCAAATGAGTTTTATTTATGGTAAATGCGTGAAGTACCTATACTAAATTATATTAATTTATTGCAATAACTAGCAAGTCCTGACTCTTAAAATTGATTTTAAAGTCATTTACCTGGTATACGAACGCGAAGCAAGATATCATGTAATTTATATACACGTAAAGGCACCTATCTTTTTACGCACTCATTTTTGCGCGTCAGTTTGCTTATGTAGTTTTATTAGGCGTTCGTATCGAAAAGTTTCTATGAAGAGCCGGGGGTATGTTTTTTGGTACCACTAAGGTGGCAAACAAGCATAAGGCCCACCTGATAGTAAGCGGTTACCGTAACCTATAGACGCTTGCAACACCAGGGGTATCACTTGCGCGTTGCCGACCCTGTAAAACGAAAGAGGAATACTTGGGTTTGCAGTGTAAGGGTCAAAGTCCCCCCACTGCCAACACAACGTTTGCTCGCGGAGCACTGGCAACCTTGCTCACTGTAAGGAGCAGCTCAAACCTGTGTTATTTTAATTTGATGTTCTACAAGGCGACTTGACGACGACTTGGCGACCCGACTAGAAGTTCCAAATTCCCCAGTCGGGCAGCTCCAATTTGAGTGGAATTACTCTCCCACTATGCCCTACCTCTCATATGTATCAAATATAGACATAAATATTATACAGGCGTGATACCTGTATTTTTCGAAGGGTTAGGCAGAGGTGTACACCAAATTCAAACTGCTCCTGAGAATTTCATAGAAATACCCAAAAACAGTTTGCTCGACCTGGGAATCGAACTCGGCATCTCTGGCGTAGCAGTCGTGCTAGCGACTACTAGGTTAATGAGGCAGGCAGGGGTATATTATGTATGTATGTAGATAAAATTACCTTACATAAGTCTTGTTAACCCGACGATATCTACGATTTTTATTTACTTTCACTCGAAAGTACGGCAAAAACGGCGATAAGCTCCGTATGCGGTTTAAAGAAAATTAAATTTCATAAAAGACTTCAAATGCCTCTTATATAAAATCTGAGAAAACTTATTCTAATGAACACTCAGTCAATATTTTCAGTCTCAATTGGAAGGTGAAAAATGTTAAATCTTTATATAACATAATTCTTCTGTACGTGTCTGTCAACAAACTCCTCTGAAACGGCTGGAGTGATTTGGATGTTTTTAGTGTGTGTTTAAGTGGTCCCTTTATGGGTTAATTTCTCAATATGACTTGGCGTATGGTTTAGATTATATTGTGAAAATTGGGACTTAAAAGGATGTATAATTGTGTATTTCTATTTATTTTAGTAAAATGTAGTATACATTGTTCATATATCTTTAATTATTGTAATTGGTCTGTACCGTGTGTCTTAAATAAATTATCATCTTAATCATGTGATACTAACGTACATTATTAATTTCAATAACCGATTAGGTACTCTATCTATGTGTAAAACGTTTACAAACAGTTAAACAGAGCTGACTTGCCTACACGCTCTACCCGTCACTTGTATTACCAGATAATTATATTCAACTTTGTTTGAATTGAATTCTCGATGCCTTTGTTCAAACAAGATTGTTCCTTTTTATTTGAATTTTGGCTTCGCTTAATTACTTTAATTAAGACTCAGATTCGCTCTTTCAGTTCGGTATACGTAAATTTTATTTTCCTTTTTCGTATAAAAGCATTAATGCTGTTTTTTTATTAAGTTAGGGAAGTGAGTTTGGGATTTTTTGTATCATAAAGCGCAAAAAAGGCTGTCATAAATCTATACTGGAGAAATGAAAACCCTAATTTACATTTCAAATGTTCCTCTAGTGAGGGAAACTATGGTTTCTACTAGTGTCACTAGTTTGTTTATTTACCTATCAAGGACCCAGCAGAGTAGAAATAAATCGGTACTTTGGACGCTCAGGGTTTTTAAATTAATGTAAAAAAAGAAAGTTTTAGATATATTTTGAACTCGTTCAGCATACCTACTTAATTATCAAAATAATACAATTTGTAGCAGCAATCCTATACGAGGCCAAAAGAGGCCTCTATCTCAGCTTAATAATGTGTCATTAAAATCAATTTGTATCTAAAATCATACCTAATGGCATCCGTGGCTTGCAGCTGAAAACCAGCGCCAGGACCTGTCCCTATTTAGTAATAGATAGTACTCTGATAGTAGGTTATCAGACATAATGCTGGGCTGTGGCCCTTTCCGCACAATATTAAGTATTTAATGAAATGTGAATGAAATTAAATTCATAAAGTTTATTGTGCTAATAAATATGTTTTTTTTTCTTAATATCACAGCGCTTATTCCGATAGGAATTTAGTACCAATTGTGGGCAAATGTGATTTTCAATAATTTCTATAAATTAGTTTTTACTTAGAAATAAACTTTCGGAACAATTTTATTAATAACTCTGTCTCTGTACAGTACAAACCACGAACAGAATAAAAACAAAACCCTTTACAAAAAGTTTTCACGTTACGAGAACGTATATTATGTAAGGAGTCCGTACATTGAGAGTAGGTAAGTAATTACAGCCATGGGTCGTCACCCCCGTAGTAAGAGAACCATGAGAACATCTGCTCGTCCCCACCGGTTCGCAATAATGACGCCCGGCAAATATTATACCATCAAGCTTGTGTACCAAGGGTAAGGTAGAGGTCTACTAAAGTACACCATAGTTCGCTGGTATATCTGGTCCCATCATCCCATGTAATGGGGGGTGAGCCTATTGACATTAACCGGGAAGAATTCCAAACTCTGAGATGCTACTGAGAATTTCGTAGAAAAGTAAAACCCCGTTTTGCTTGACCTGGGAATCTAACCCCTTGAACCAATTTTTGTGACGAAAATAAGTATTTGTGTTTGTCTGGGTGTCTTTATCTTTATCTTTATCTTTATTCCTTTTTTTATTTTACGAAGAAAATGCCTTAAAATACGCAGACTTCGTCTCACAGTATTCTCTTCTATGAAATATCTTTACGTAGGACCACAATTTTTAAAACCATCTCCTGATCGACTATAAATTCTTCTTACATTTGCTGATTACAATTCGACCTTCAATGTTTTCAATACAATCTACGAGTGCATCAGAAAGTGGGATAAAGTCACGTATTTCTTTAAAGCCGGGAAAATCATTGTAAGTCGGGAAAGCAATCCACTTAGACATCGCGCGCTCAGGATATTGCGTTTCTATTCTAAGGTGACAACCCTAACAGAATTTCCTTTGCCTTAATCACCTTGGCTGCTTTTGCCTTGCAATTACTTGAAATCGATGTTCGAAAATTAAATAAAATTATTTAGTTATTTTTCTCTGTTCTGGTTCCAAACTAAGTAGAGCTTGTACTATGGGTACTAGACAATTATACGTACTTTTTTTTAAATACATAGACTAATACATAAGAAATACCCAGACAATCACAAACACTTATGTTCATCACATAAATATTATTTTGTGTATATTATCTATAACAATGTATATTTACTGACAGGTATTAAGTTGAATATTTAAAAAACGACCTTAAACGAATATGACCTTGATCCTGTAAAAGTTACAACAGTAGTAATTTATTATTAGATTTTTTCTTTATTTTATGCTCTCTTTGATACATTTTTATAACGAACCGAGTATTAATTAATTTTTACCTTGCAATGAGTATCTTTAAGTTTGCCCTTATTGTTATTATTAACAGTACCTATGCTAATTATTTTATATGGTAATCTGTGGATAACGTCGTGAGTAGTGTATTTGTTAATTCTATTAGTTTAGTACTCCTATCATGTGTAATATCTATTATACTGCTGTTTGTTATCCCTAACAAATAAATAAATAAATTTATAAGCTTAAGTATAATTAATTGCCAAAAATGCTTAAATAAGAACATTCAACGAAAACATGGCACTCATATTCTCACATCACAATAAAGCGGTTTAAAGATCTTAATACCTACTCGTACCCTTTTTTTATAGTACGGAAAATCCTTGTAGATCGTCCGCCACGCCAGAGTATGTCAGACTCGCACAGACTAAAAAAAAACCGAACGTGCCTTCACTTAAAATGGGCCTTTTTGAAAAAACCTTGGTCAATAGTCACACACAAAATCTCCAAAAGTCTATAGCAGTCATTATTATGTAACAAAAAGAAATCTCATGGTGTGTCATGTATTGTTTTTATTAATCCCAGCTATCGAAATGTAGAAGTATGAGTGCCGTTAAAAAAATATATTTTAAAATGGCGTAAGCAACCGAAAAAAGTTTTTATTTCTTTCAAAATCTTCACTCATCATTCTATAACAAAAAACATTTCACCAGAAATTACAATGTTCGAACACTTCGAACGTGGATATTTTGTCGTGCACAGAAACGGTTGCGCTAACAAAGACTTTGCTCGCATAAATTCGGAACGATATTCGGCGGAGCTCCCATTTCCAATATTCGGGTAGTTGATGGCGAACGATTAAATTTTCAATTAAAATGCATGGCGCCACTAACGCTAGGGTTAGCCTTGTTTACTGTCGCACATTAATGTTCGCGACTACAATTGAGCTCCCTAAATTATAATTGAGCTACACAACGACTGATGCATGCGTGCCGTCGGTTGGGACTGGTCTACTCAAAGCCGGTATGGCTCTTTCTTCAAAAGGCCATTTCAGACTTTGCCCTACATTGTAAGACACATATTTGTTACTATTCTGTGTCTGGACTTTAAAAGAGACTATGATTCTCTGAGTTTGTTTCGGCGTTTCTTCTCAAAGGTCGTCAGCTAGGAAATGCCGGAGCCGTCTAGATTATAAATAAAAGTAAAATATTGACTTGTAAATGTGTCTTTAAAAGATCTATTTACAGAAATAAATATTATTTATCATTTAATAAGAACTCGTTGTTCCTTTTTACAGCTATATGGTATAATAGGGTTCGTAGCTAAGTTATAACTACTCTGATGAACCGATCTGCAAGATTAAGCTGCTTGCCGCGGTCATTCTCCTACCAAACTGTGCTGGGAACGACAGGGTTATAGACCCTGGTGTTGCAAGCGTCTATAGGCCGTATGCTTGTTTGCCACCTTAGTAGTATATAAAAATAAAAAAATTGTATTGCCCAGAAGTTGGGTTGCGGAGGTCTGATGGCAGTCGCTTTGTGTAAAAATACTGATATTCAGCCGCATCAGGGGGGTCTAGACAAGTTGCAATTTGAAAATCGAATCGACGTACGAATAGAAACAAAAAATATGGAAATTACGCTTTTGACAAATCGAGCGATATGAAATGTCATTCGCATACATTTTGTTTCTATTTGTTCGTCGGTTCGATTGTCAGATTGCAACTTGTATAGAATTTCTAGTTTTAAACTCAACAGCCAACCACAACATAGTTGGGAAAAGGCTCAGATGGTACACTACAATTTGATATTGTTATTGAACGATCAATCTTTTTGACGACGTCTCTGGTCTAATGGTTCGAGTACCGGACTACTGATCATGGGGTCGATTCCCACAGGACACAAATATTTGTGTGGGTAAAACATGTGTATTTGTGTTTGTCTGGGTTTTTCTTATGTATTATAATTATATATTTACAAAAAAAGTATACAAGTATTATATCCCATGTCTAGTACCCATAGTACGGTCGAAAAAAGAGTTAAGTATATAGGCAGCTAATTAACATCTGTGTTTTGTTAAAAGATTGTGTAATAATGTATCACGCAATATGTGTCAAAACGCAGGTATTGTAAGCTGCTGCACATCAAACCATTTGACGGGTTTGACGGGTGAAAAGATGCAGATTTCTTTCGCTACCTGTATACCAATTGCTTTTGTTGACTGTACAAGCTCTGCTTAGTTACTGGGACGGGAACTAGATGGCGCTGTGTAAAATGTCCCAAAATATTTATTATTATTTAAAAAAAAACTTCTTTTTCTTTTCGTGTCGATGGTAAATACATTATTTATATTACTTGAGCCGAGTTGGGGCGGCATCAGTGACGTTCTTTAAGTCCTCAAAGATGCAGGTGGGCATAATACACATAAGTATGATGAGCATTTTTCAGGTTTGATTTTCATAACATTGAATTGAGCATTGAACATTGAACAGAGCAGTCCATTGCTGGATAAAGGATCCAATTTGGGATAAATTGGAATATTTAAATATTAACCCACCTAGGTAGCATTCTTTTTTTTATACCACTAAGTGTAAAACAAACATACGGCCCCCTGATGGTAAGCGGTTACCGTAGCCTATAGATGCTTGCAACACCAGGGGTATCACTTCGGCGTTGCCGATCCTATAAAACGAAGGAGGAAAATTTGAGTTGGCAGTATGAGGGTCAAAGTCCCCCCTCTGCCAACACAACGATAAGATATCGTGTTGAGAATGCCATTATTATTTAAAATAATCGCGATCACTAATGTACGTTGATAACTAGCAAGTAAACTTATCTAGCAGGATATTATGTGTCCGATAAGTCCACAAGTACTTTATAATTTTCTGTATTGTGTTCTATTTTATTATAATTTATTAATTATAAATAAATAACTTTAGAATCTTAGCATGAAAAATTGCAAAAAATACAAAAAGATAGTAGGTAAGGTGGCATTGTTCGACATTGAACTAACTGTAAAGTAAGTTGTGTCGGTTGAGAAGCAAAAACTTGCTTTTCAATAGGTGTTACTGACATCACCATAAAGACGTAAATTCTGAATGTGAAGGCAAAATTCGTAATCGCGGTGGCTTAGTGGTGTACTTAACCAGAAGACGCAGGTTGAATACTGCCCGCGGTCAAATTTTCCCTTCCCTTTTAGCATGAAAAATGCCAAAAAATACAAAAAGATATAAATAAATAAATAGAAAATATGTCACGAGGGAAGAACTTGTGGATTTATCTGACAGGACCGTATAATCCTGTTATATAAGTCCACATGTTCTTTATGTAAATAAATAAATATTACACATACAATAACATATTTTTTATTTTATTTATTATTCATTAAACAATAAAATATACGTGTTTCATAAAAATAAATGGTAAAGTGATTAAACTAGTATAGTTTGTTGACAACAGAATCGGCACCAATTGTGAGCAATATGTGGTTATACCAATGTTGCCAAGGTCAGCACATGTTTGATAGCATTGTTTGTTAACACTGTCACGCAGAATTAAAACGCTTTGGAAAAAAATATAAACGCTCCGAAACGTTGTGTTGGCAGTGGGGGGACTTTGACCCTTGTACTGCCAACACAACTATTCCTCTTTCGTTTTACAGGGTCGGCAACGCGCATGATACTCCTGGTGTTACAAGCGTCTGTAGGCTACGGTAACCGCTTACCATCATAAAACTGCGAAGATTGAAATATATTTGGTATTTTCTTGTTGGACCAGCTCTCCTCCAACAAGCAACAAAACATCGATGCCAAATTACCATAGTGCAATGTAAATATAATCATTTTACGGTTATGAATTATTAATTACCATTAAAACCTACACGGCATGTGGAGTGAACCGTCCAGTTTTATAGACAAAAAAATAATAATTACGTAGGCTCAAAACAATTCCGCAATAGGTAGGTATTATTTAATTATCATTCCGAGTGTTTTTACAATAAAGCGAGTTGGAAACGATTTAAAAGATGGAAGGAAGGAGGAGAAGGAAGACTTTTGATCTTGTTTTATACCATTCGGTATCTCGTTCAGTGTCTCGCTCGGCATGTGAATACAATATATTTAATTTTTTGATGCATATTTGAGAAACAGTAAACAAAATGTTGTTCTCAGTACTTGATAAAAACTGACGTGCTTTTTTATTCTTTGTTTATTTTGCAGTAATACATGAAAAATTGTTTTTTTTCTTATTTAATATTTCTGTCCGAATTCCGTTAACAATTTTTCCCAGAATTGTATTTCTTCCTCATCAGGGGCTGAACCGGTTTTCAACTCGTTGCCAACGTCCAAGTAATCTTGACCTTCAAGAGTATATTGTTTCCAAACTGCGCCCAGAGAGTCGTCAGGAGTTGGGTTCCTAAAATATTTACATATACATTATTATGTCATTTTATAATAATTATTTACATTATTACCTCATTAGGTAAGCGAGACTGCTATATTTGAGAGCCTGGGTCCGATTCCCAGGTCGAGCGAAACGTTATAGGAGTTTTCTGTGAAATTCTTAGTAGCAGCTTGGAGTTTGGATATGTGCCCGCCGGTTAATGGTAATAGCCTGGATCCACCAACTGTGGGTGTATACCTCTGCTTAACCCTTCGGGTAATAGGGACGTGACGGTCATATCGTTTATAATTATATTATATATCGTATTTATTTATTTCGTTCACTCAAGGAAACTTTGTTTCATTTTATTTCTAAATGTGTATCCTACATAATTATATTTAATATATACTCATAGGTACACTGTGGATAATAAATTAATACTGCTAAGTAGATTTCCTACCGTGTTGATAATTTATTGCTTGACGAGTTAAAAAATATACCTCGCGTAACAAAATAAGTATTTCATTCGCTGTGGTACCCTTTAAAGAAATGTCAATGTCTTACCCGTATTTAGCGAAGTTAGTCCAAAGTTTAGTTACTTTGTCAATAAGTTGAAACGTACTAGATTTGGTATCAACTGTAGTTTTCGTAATCTTGGCGTTAAACAAATACATTAAATCATCAGCATGGCAGGTCACTGGCTTATTACCAATGAGTTCTGTTAATCCCATTATATGTGCAATACCATTTCTTTCAGATTTACAAGAGAATTTATACAAATATAGTTTGTTCTTCCTTGTGTGAGCACACTTCTTAACCCACTGAATTGCAGGAAATATGAACATATTCATTGAATAGAATTTTGCTAACGATTCCCAGTCATCAGGTATTCTAATCTCCTTATTTAAATAAAACTTTCTGAACTGCTTTCCGAGTTCCAGTTGTTGATTGATCGACAAATCGAATGATAATGGTCTAGAAACAAAGGTATCTGGGAAATTACGCGCCATTTCTAGAGACTTTTTGACACTCTCTACACCTTCAAAATTAATTAAACCTTCATCTGTAGTTGTTCCTGTCATTATATCTACTCCTGCGTGGATGCCATTTGATACTACATCGATCATGTCTCCGTAAAAGAATCTCTCATTGTTCTCAAATTCCTTTTCGTCAACAATACTGAAGTAAAGATCTTGTTTTACTGATTCCGATGTTGTGATTGGTGCCCTGGCTGCGACGAGGGATTCAATTGGTTGATTTTTAAAGAATTCATATAATTCGTTGTCATCTTCAGAGTAGAATCCTAATTGTCTGGCTAATGCTAGGGCTCTGTCACGAGGTCTATTAGCCCGGGCCCAGGGACACAGACTAGCGCCACTTTGAGCTATGGCTCTCTTGAATAAACCTTTCGACATTGGTGATATTAAGTGGTAGCTGACACTGGCACCTCCAGCACTCTCACCAAATATAGTAACATTGCTTGGATCACCACCAAAATTGGCAATGTTTTTGTTCACCCATCTAAGTGCTGCGACTTGATCTTTCATACCGGCGTTACCGGGAACATCTTTTGTATTTAAGCAAAGGAAACCTAGTACTTCAAGTCTGTAGTTGATTGTTACCACGATGACTCCTTGTCTGATAAGGAATTCAGGTCCATACAAATCATCTGCACCACTGCCACAAACGAACGCTCCTCCGTGTATCCAGACCATAACGGGCAGAGGTTTATCTGGCTTAACATTTGGTGTGTAAACGTTGAGATATAAGCAGTCTTCATTGCCATGTATTCCAGTTTTGAAAAACATATCAAATTGGAAACATTGAGCTCCAAACTCCTTTGCGTTTCGAAGTCCTTCCCATGGTAGCGGGGGTTGCGGTGCCTGCGAAGAACAAAGTAAATTAAATATCATAAGTTACTATGATGTTGCTACTGTATTGTAGACCTTGATGGAGAATTTTAGTGGTAGATAAGTTAATTCTCATTCTCGAAACTTTAAGCGAGTTTTTTAAATGCTTATCACCAGTTTAAGAATAATGTTTTATTTTTACTTTAATAATTTTTAAGATATGAGAATTAGACACACGTTTTCAAGTTAATTACTGGTGAATAATATTTTTATTCTAATGTGTTAATTATATAGTGTGGTGTGATAAAATAAATTAACTCTTGTGAAAATCTTCATATGTTTGTACATCCTCAATTAAAGAATTTTCCGAAATTTATATAATTTCTAGACTAGTCGGAATCAGGTTTCGCAACATGCCACTTTTCTCAGACCTACTTGGCTTTATGTAAAATTTTAATAGTCTTATCAATGAAGTTTATGCTAAGCAAAAGGTGGTAAGATTATAATTCAATGCTATAACTTTTATTTTATACAAAATATATAAAAGAAAAGTGTATTTCGTAACTATCATTTATTTATTTGCCACATAAGTGACAACAAACTGATAATAGATATGGAATTATCGATAGCAAATGTATTGATTAAAAGCTGGCTTCATCGCTATCTTGACGTGATTATTTATTTATATAAGTTTTTTTTTTACTTAATGTTGATGTTATTATGGGAATGCAAAAAAGTAAAATAATAGTAACTAGAAATGCATTATATACCTACATTGTGTAAATTTTTCAAATGTATAAATTTTCATACAAAAATTACAGCTTGAAAATTGTTAATTCATTCATTTTAGTGTTACAACAATGGGTATTGACTTGATCTTGATAATGTTTTGGTAGCTCCGGTGCTCACACGCATTGTGTAAGGCGTTTCATACAGTGTACGTAATAAAGTATTTATAAAAACAGTGTGCCTTGCCATCACGCCTGTACTCCCTGTAAAAGGGTTAGGCAGAGGTGTACAAATTGTACACCCAGGGTTCCCTGGTATGTCTAGTCTCCATGTAATAGGGGGAGAGCCTATTGCCAATAACCGGGCACAAATGCTACTGGTACTACTGCTAATGCTAATGAGCAATGCTACTGAGTTTTTATAGAAAAACCCAATAATACTTTGCTGGGAATCAAACCCAGGACCTCTAGTGTAGCAGTCGCTAATGAGGAAGTTCTATAATACACTATAATAATAAAAGGTGGCTGGAAAATTGACGTCCAAAAAATCTGGGGACCTTTTTTCGTGGGGTATCCGAATCACCCCATGTATGCTTCGCAACTTTTCATAATTTTCGAATTATCGAGTTACCCTATGTTCTGGCCACTCTATATAATATTTTAAGATTTGGTTAAAACCTTTTTTTATAATAAGACGTATAATGTCACCGAAAACAAAAAAATACACAATTTATCTTTACTATTTATAATTTATACCTTTAAACATTATTATACCTATATAATTTTTAAGATTTATATTGTATTTTTTATCAACTTCATATTTTTGGAATAAATATATTATTATTCTCGTATTTATTTATATTCTTATTTACATTATATTTTTTAAAATCTTTACAAAAAAACACAAAAAAAATTAAAAATCATGTGTATCACATGATTATAGTGAACAGGGTCCAAGCTGTTGGTGGTGGTTATTGTTCCAGAGAGATGAACCTCCTTACAATGCGTGCCGTGTCGAGAAGTACCGATTTCTATTTATTTCTGTATTAATATTATCATCACTACATAGTATAAAACAAAGTCGCTTTCTCTGTCCCTATATCCCTATGTATGCTTAAATCTTTAAAACTACGCAACGGATTTTGATGCGGATTTTTAATAGATAGAGTGATTCAAGAGGAAGGTTTTTAAGTATAATACATGTATGTTATTAGTACATTGCACCCGTGTGAAGCGGGGACGGGTCGCTAGTTTATGATATAAAAAATATATATTTTAATATAATCATGAATTTTGTGCAGTTGCTCGGCATAGAAAAACAAACATACATAATGATTGCAAAAGAAAATAGTTTTTTGAACAATTACATTTTTCACTATGATAAAGTACAGTCAGCAACAAAAATCGCTGAACACAGCAAAATTTTTTTATTGTCACAGCTCCAGAACTTGGCAACAGGTCTTTTCTACTAAGGTAACCTAAATATTTAATGGTCATCTATGCAATTATTTCGCATAACCTTCGTAGGTCAGTAACTTCATACTTGTTAAAAATCATATTGAAGATTGCAACATGTTCAGCGACTTTCGTTGCTGACTGTACAGACGCCAGCACTGCCGTCCTTACGAAAAGTGCAATAACTAGGTTAAGCATGATTTCGAGAAAAGCGCGGCTAAAGATTTTATTTTTTGTTTTGTTTTTATCTCCGTCACTATACACGGTATCGAGTTGAAACTTTCACTACATGTTATATAATAATGTAGAGTATATTATGTGGTACTTAATGTTTGTTCCCGCATTTATTCGCGCTATAAAAATCAATAAATACTATAATGTTAAGTACTATTACTGTGTAGAAAGAATGTTTACTAGTCATAACCGCATTATGTAACCTATTTATTGCATTATTGGTTAGGAAACCAACATGGTGCATTTTTGAGTAGCAATTAGTATTTTTTATGAACTGTTTCTTAACCAAAGGTGCATTAAGTTTCTTATTTATTGCGGTTTTCATTAGTAAGAGACAAGTTTAAATATCATCATAAATGCAATAACTCAAACTTATTGCACTGATAACTAGTAAATGAATATTACAAATGACGAAATATGCTAATTTTATATGTAGTAACTATACTTATTGCAGATATAGTTAGTAAAATTACTTAATAACTTAAGTATTGTTATTCCTATCTATAGTTATATCGGTCTTGATAAGTACATCTTAAAGCACCGATCTAGATATTGCAGTTAGTTTTAGTATTAAAACCGGCTTCGTCATAGATAGGTACGTAAAAACTGTCTAAGAAGAATATATAATAAATAAATATTAATAAATATTTTTGGGACATTTTACACAGCACCATCTAGTCCCAAACTAAGCAGAGCTTGTATTCTATGGGTACTAGACAATGGATATAATACTTATATACTTTTTTTTTGTAAATACATACTTTATAATACTCGTACATAAGAAACACCCAGACAAACACAAATACTCATGTTTTATCCACACAAATATTTGTGTCTTGTGGGAATCGAACCCACGACCCCATGATCAGCAGTCCGGCAAAATATAGATCTCGTTCTGCAAATTCCTAATATGTACAGAGGCCAGCACATCAAGCTACCACAATCTGTCAAATTTCTTTGATTGATTTCCAACTTTAACACAAACCTATAAGCTTCATATTCTATCGAGAAAATTTGACAGTTTTGGATAGGTTGACCTGCTGGCGTCTGTACTTAACTCAATTCGGCGCAAAACTCGAGTTATTGCACTTTTCGTAAGGACGGCAGAGCAGGTCACGCTATTCCAAACTGTCAAATTTTCCAAATTGAATATTAACCTTATTGTTTGGAGTTAAAGTTGAAATTCAATCAAAGAAATTTGACAAATTGTGGTAGCTTGATGTGCTGGCCTCTGTACTTATTTGGTAATCTTTTTATACCCACTATACACAGGGCTGCGCTGAGTCTCGGCGGCCTGCCCAGTGCTCGGCTTATCAGTCAAACAACAAGCCACTCGAAAGCGGCATAATTGTGATGACAGTACCTACGCATACTTAATTATTATTCCGTTATGATAATGATTGAATTGAATTAATTGAACATTGAACACCTTTTGGAACGAAGTTCCTTATCGCGCGTTGTGAAAGGGGGCTAGACGGAAAGTTGTCACGACACTTTTTTCGAAATTCAAATATTGTTGACAAGCATTCAAATATTATTGAGTGAATGACAATATTTGAACTTCGCGCGTTGTGAATTGTTGAGTGTATACAGGTTTTTTTATTTTTAATTATTAAATTTTAATGAAAGGAACTTCGTTCCATCTGGGTGTCCCTTGACACCTCCCAAGTTTTTATATTGTATTCCCTCGGTACAACGTGCAATTGACTAGTTTTATAGTCTGACACTAATCGTAAAGTACTTAAGGCAACGATAAGTTACCGCGATGAGCTCTGCAAATCCGCACACAATGTTTTGTCGAAAAATAAAACTATGTAGATATCATTCTGTTTACCTCATAAAAAAATAATACATATTATACCAAATGATGATATCTAACTTCTGTTTAATATTATGCTAGTTTCATAAAATTACGGCTGATAGTTTTTGTGTGATTGTATTTTTTTTTGTACAGTTATACATTACTTCACACGTTAATTAAATCGTAATTATAATATTAAGTCATTAAGTTTTAGTTTAAATTATTTATTATGTTAATTTATTTAAATTAAATTATTCCATATTATAATATTATAATATTATCATCTACTAACAAATATTTTATTAAAATCATTAATAATTTACTACCTACCTTTATTTTACTACCTACTCGTTTAGACGTGATCTCCAATTTAAAATCATTAAAATTCGTTTATCAGCGCCTTAACTGTTATATAGTTGTCAAGCCAGATTGTAAAAAAAAAATGTTTTTATCTAATATTGTTGTTGTTGTTCTCTATGATTATGTTTTTGATTTTATTAGAGGCGTATTTTCCACATCCGTAGTAAGTACATACATTATATCTTGTAATCAATAATTACAAATATTTGTCCTAATATTTGGTAATTTGGGAATAGTTTACCTTGAACCTGAGGTCTCCAACTGGTGGTTGTGCGTACGGGATACCCTTGAAGCTGGAGAATGTGCCTCCGTACTCATTCTGCACCAGCTCTCCCTCCAACAAGCCCTCGTTCACTCTCACTTGTACCATCGTCAGAGAGATCAGTTAACAACCGCAATGAAGCGACGCCTATATCATACTAACGTATCGGTCTCGTCGCTCATATGTTGAATCAGATGGATTCGTGTAGATTATAATTATGTACTTCCTTATATTAAGCACTACCTTCGCAACTTTGATTTTAAACTCTATTACCATGCCACTCGGCATAAAACGTGTTACAGTTTAAAAATAATATTATCTCTATGATTTTCTAATTCTATAGTAACACTCGTTTTGCGAGAAAAGGACGGAGCACATACATATTTGTACTATACTATATACATATTTGTACTCTAATGTTAGATTAGAGGTGCTGAATTGACCACATGATGAAAAAAAAATCGATCAATCGGCATTTTTTGGGCCCCACTCTTGAATTTGACTAATGTTTATGTATATTTTATAATTCAACAAACCATTGTGCCACTACTAGGCAGGAGCATCCTCTCGCTTTTATAATAAAACTTGATAAATAGGCAACCAAAATTGTGCGCTCAATACTGAATAAAAACTCATATCTATGTTTTTTATAATGTTTTTATATTTACAATTACAACAAATGGCAAGACTTTTTTAAAATTTTCTGTTCATATTCTGATAGAATATTTTCCCAGAAATGTATTTCTTCCTTGTCAGGTACAGTCCCGATTTTTAACTCGTTACCTATGTCCAAGTAATCTTGATTTTCAAGAGTATATGGTTTCCAAACTGCACCCAAAGAGTCGTCAGGAGTTGGGTTCCTGGAATGATTAGAAAAATCTTTTATTATCTTTTTAAATAGGAAAATGTAAGTTCATCCTTAAATTGATAGTTGCTTTATCTAAGATTTACAGTGATAAATGATATTTATTTTCCACATAAATATTTTTACAAGTCAATGTTTTTTTTTAAGCCAGTTTGCTCCGGCATTTCCTAACTGACGACCTCTGAGAAAAAACGCCGAAACAAACTCAGAGAATCGTAGTCGCTTTTAAAGTCCAGACAAATATTGGTAACAAATATTGTATATTAGAGTAAGGAAGCTTATCTACTTTCTTAATTTTATACTTATTTTGTTATAAAAAATAAGGTGATAATGACCTGGTGATAAAATCATACTCAATTCGATGTACCATGCAATATGCTTATCTAGAAGTTTGATTCAGTATTACATGTTGTTGTTAACAATAAAAATACTTACCCATTTTTAGCGAAGTTAGTCCAAAGTTTAGTTATTCTATCAATAAGTTGAAATTCAATAGAGTTTGTGTCAATTATAGTTTTCATGTCTTTGACGTTAAACAGATACATCAAATCATCAGCATGACAAGTAACTGTATTATTACCAACGAGTTCTGTTATACCCAATAGATTTGCAGTAACATTTCTCTCAGATTTACATGAAAATTTATACAAATATAGTTTGTTTTTCTTTGTGCGAGCACACTTCTTAACCCACTGCATTGTAGGTAATACAAACATGTCCATAGAATAGAATCTCACTAATGGTTCCCAGTCATCAGGTATTCTGATCTCGTTATTAAAATAAAACTTTCTGATCTTTTTTCCTAGTTCCAGTTGTTCATTGACCGGCAAATTGAATGATAATGGTTTAGAAACAAAGAAATCTGGGAAGCTTCCTGCCTCTTCTAAACATTTTCGGATGTTATCTTTGCTGTTCAAATTAATTAAACCTTCGTGTGTAGTTGTTCCTGTCATTATATCTACTCCTCTATGAATGCCGTTTGATACTACATCGACCATGTCTCCGTAAAAGAATCTCTCATTGTTCTCAAATTTCTTTTCATCGACAATACTGAAGTAAATTTCCGTGGTTTTTGTTGATTCGGATAATGTAATCGGTGCCCTGGCTGCGACGAGAGATTCAACTGGTTGATTTTTAAAGAATTCATATAATTCGTTGTCATCTTCAGAGTAGAAACCGAGATGTCTGGCTAATGATATGGCTCGGTCACGAGGTCTATTGGCCAGGGCCCAGTAACAAAGACTAGCACCACTTTGAGCTATGGCTCTCTTAAATAAACCTTTGGACATTGGTGATATCAAGTGGTAGCTGACACTGGCGCCTCCAGCACTCTCACCAAATATAGTAACATTGCTTGGATCACCACCAAAATTGGCAATGTTTTTGTTCACCCATCTAAGTGCTGCGACTTGATCTTTCATACCGGCGTTACCGGGGACATCTTTTGTGTTTAAGCAAAGGAAACCGAGTACTTCAAGTCTGTAGTTGATTGTTACCACGATGACTCCTTGTCTGATAAGGAATTCGGGACTATAAATGTCATCTGCACCACTGCCAGAGATGTACGCTCCTCCATGTATCCAAACCATAACAGGCAGAGGTTTGACTGGCTTAACATCTGGTGTGTATACGTTGAGATATAAGCAATCTTCACTGCCTTGTGTTTCCGATTTGTGAAACATTTCAAATTGGAAACATGGAGATCCACACTCTTTTGCGCTCCGAACTCCTTCCCATGCTTGTGGAGGCTGTGGTGCCTGCAAATAAATAAAACTATCAAGGCGGATTTTATGAGATTCTGCTAAACTGTTGTGTTTAGTTAAATGTATGTTATGATAGCGAGTATTATTTGAATACCAGTGGTAGTGACGACGTTGACGTGTCGTTATTTAATTATCTTGTTGTTTGCGATGAAACTTGTCATATAGCCGTAGCTAGATACATTTATTTTAAGGTTTGAAAAGCTCATGTGATAATACTTTGTATATGTATATTCTAACTAGTATAGTCATAACACGTTTAGCATAATGTTGATTATGACATGTATATGGTATAGGGCACTTTATCTAATAAGAGAACCGATAACTGCCACGCTAGTCTAGTGGTCCTGAGCACAACTGCTACGCAAGAGATCCCTGGTTTTATTTCGAGGTCGAGCAGTACCATAGGGTTTTTCTAGGAAATTCTTAGTAGCAGCTCAGAATTTGGTTTTATGCCCAGTTAATGGCAATAACCTCCTACTAGATGGGACCTAAACGTATCGGCGAACTGTGGGTGTACATTTGCGTAACCCTTATGTTAATTGGTTTATGCTTAATATTGATTAGAAATGCAAACGATGTAGCGAGATATCAACATTGTTTAAGTGGGTCCGCGTACTTAAGATTAATCCTAGCTGATATTGCAATAGGAATTTGTGTCAAGAGTTCGTTTGCTTGAGTAGTAAAAAGTAATAAATTTTCCAATATTTTTATGGGATTGAGAAATGAAAACAAAATACACTCACAAGTTTTGGGTATAGTTTACCTTGAACCTGAGGTCTCCAACTGGTGGCTGTGCGAATGGTATTCCTTTGAAACTGCAATACATGTCACCTCCATACTCGTTGTGTACCAGCTCTCCCTCCAACACACCTTCGCTTACTCTCACTTGCACCATCGTCAGAGTGGTTCTATTAGCAACTGCGATGATGGAACACTTCTAACGTACTAGCATATATCAGTCTTGTTTATCATTATTATATTCAGCTTTGATTTTAAACCTTATTTGTATATGATATGATAATAAATCATGTGCCGTTTGAAGACTTACATTATCTGTATAAATTTAATCAACAATTGAGATTCTGACTTCTGATTTCGTCATCTATTCGGTTAACATCATGATGAGTGTTCAATGGCTGAGCGAATTGTTTCTGAGCTATATTTCTTGAACGGAATATCACTTAATGACTACCTACTACTTACCGATCTCCAAGGATAAGCTGCGCTTGCCGCGGCTAGTCTGTGGTTGGTTACCTCTATAACCTCCATGCATTGAAGAGCACGTAAAGCCGTCGGTCCTGGTTGTCATACGAACATCTATGACAGTCGTTAGTGGTAGTCAGAAGCCCAAAAAGCCTGACAACCAGTCTATCCTTAGAATATTGATATTATCCAGACATTGTTTAGTTTGGGTGCTGTGTAAAATTGTCCAAGAATATTTATTATTATTATTGGGTTGTGAAGGTCTGATGGAAGTCACTTCGTGTAAAATACTGATTGATATTCAGCTGCATCTGGTTAGACTGGAAGCCGACCTCAACATAGTTGGGAAAAGGCTCGGATTATTAGGTATGTTTTTTGGACTCAACACAATGATGGGTAACATTGTGTTCATTGTCCTATTCTGGCCTCATTTTAAGACAAATAATTGATTCTTATTATCAACTTTACTGATCAACATAACATTACGAAACCGACCAAACATTTTGTATCTAAGTGATTAGTTTAATCACTTTACAAATAGCTGATAATAATTCAAATTAATTTATCAATGTATTTCTGTAGTCGCAGGACGACTTTTATAATATAATACTAATGAAAGGTATTTTGAAATAACCTCTTACCGTGTAACGATTACTTGTCAGAAATATTACTTCGCATTACGATCATGCCGAAAAAGTAATTAGGTAATTTTCTCCGAATCATCATTGTTAGTGCCTAGTTATTAAGAGAAGGTAAATAAGATTAAATCATCGAAATTCCTGTATGATGGGGTAACATAAGAGAATTTTTGGAAATGTTGTTATTGGAGTCGTCGACACCAATGCCACATATTATTCCTCCGTGTCTCCGAAATATAAATAGTAGAGCCTTATATACGTTGAGATATAAGCAGTGTTCACTGTTAATTTTTCAGGTATCAAAAACAGCCTAAAAATTCACTCACATGTCATTGGTAGTAGATAGTCAAATGTAGATCTAGATTAAGTGTGACTAAGGTATTTATGTTGAAAAAATAGTTTGAAATTAAAATAGTTTGTATTTCATATTCTTTAAATTTATAATCTCTATCCTCTTAGCAATATACTGTGTCTCAGCAGTATTAAGTTCCAGAGGTCTTTGGGTATATTATGATACAAAATGATTTTCGAAGGAAAATGGAACAGAACTCAACTCAATATTTTAAATTTCTGCTATTAAAATTCTAAATCATTGTATTCAGGAGCATATTCTCTGAAAATATCTTCCCAAAACTTAGATTCTTCTTCGTCCGGCGCCGTACCTGCCTGCAGTTTGTTGCCAATGTCCAAATAATCTTTCTTTTGCACTGTATAAGGATTCCATTTCACACCAAGATCATTGTCTGGAGTCGGATTTCTGCGAAATAAGCATTTTAACGATCATTATTAGAAGTTTAGTTGACAAAAATGTGTATTTTTAAAATTTTGCATTCACTTACCCATATTTTGCAAAGTTTGTCCAAAGCTTAGTCATGTTATCAATCATTTCAAAAACTGTGGAGTTCTGCTCAACTTTTTCTACTACTTTACTATTGAAAATATAAAACACATCGTCAATGTGACAGGATACTGGTTTTCCTTCAATCGTTGTTTCTAATCTCATTACGGTGCTTGCATGGTTGCGTTTAGATTTGCAAGTGAATTTATATAAATACAATTTATTTCTTTGTGCGCAAAGTTTTGCCCATTTTATGATTGCATATATGAACATTTCAAAAGAATGGTATTTTGCCAATCGTTCCCAATCAGTTTTTAGGCTCTCGTCACACATATGATACTGTTTGATTTTTTGGCCAGCCTCAATTTGTTTTTTCAATGTCGAATTCAATGCAATATGTTTAGGAGTAAAATAATTGTCAATATCATTTGCATGTGCTAACATTTTTGTGCGTTCACTGAATACATACATTAGAACACCTTCATCACCAGTATAGCCGACAATTACTTCAACTCCTTCATGGATACCATTCTTTAAATAATCAGAAATATTACCTTGGAAGAATATCTCGTTATTACCAAATTGTTTTTCACTAACAATACCAAGATATAATTCAAATCCTGGACGTTGATGTTCAGAGAATGACAGTGGTACTTTTACGTTAACGAGTGACTCCACTGGTTGAGATTTGAAAAAATTATATAGATCTTCACCTTTTTCAGAATTATACCCTAGTTTCCTGGCTAGCACTTGAGCTCTTTTCAGGGGTTCAAAAACTTTTCCCCACCAGCACGTCGCAACTCCACTCTGACATATAGCCCTCTTGAAAAGGCCTCTCGTCATGGGTGAAACTAGGTGATAGCTGACGCTGCATCCTCCAGCACTCTCACCAAAAATAGTTATGTTGTTTGGATCGCCGCCAAAATTGGAGATATTCTTGTTGACCCACCGTAATGCTGCAACTTGATCCTTCATACCTGCATTACCAGATACATCTTCAGTGTCTAAACATAAGAATCCTAGTACTTCAAGTCTGTAGTTGATTGTGACAAGTATTACTCCTTGCCTGACGAGGAATTCTGGTCCATACATGTCGTCATTACCGCTGCCCGAGATAAAACCACCTCCATGGATCCAGAACATTACAGGCAAAGCTTTATCAGGTTTCAAGTTTGGTGTGTAGACGTTGAGATACAGACAGTCTTCGCTCCCCTTGGCGTCACCTGGTTGGAATAGATGGTCGAGTTGATAGCACACGGGACCAAACTCTTTGGCGTTCCGGATGCCATCCCATGGCTTTGGAGGTAGTGGTGCCTAAAAAAAATAAGTATTTAGAATTATATATTATTTTTATTTTGCGACAGAATGAACTCAAGATGTTATGTTTGTCACTGACTTTATTTTGAACGGGTGCCGTCTGTCGGGGCTGGTTAGCTCTTACTGTCAATGGTAATTTTTATTGTTTCTCTATTTATTATACTGGATTAATTTAATAGTACACATCAAACACTGCATTGTTCTCATGAACTATTCAGATTTAGATTATAAACCAAGATGAACACTGTAATCATGTTTTTTTTTAAAAGAGTGTCTATGAAGTTTATTGCCGGTTCTTCTCCATAAGACCCACTTTTTGGAACCGTGCAACTAATTTTGACTTTTCAAAAGTGACGCAATGGTCTAATTGAAATAAAATGTTTGACTTTGACTAAGTTTTTTTTGGGACTCTGGAGATCCTAATAGATCGAGATGGCCTAGAGGCCATTCCTTGAGCTGTTGTTAAACGTGTCGTTTATTTTGTACTGGTTTCTTATAATTCTACAGGATCGAGTGTCAATATATTTGACAGCTTTTGACTCTTTTCTGACAGTGTGTGACCAGTCTATTATATACACGTGAGCTCAGATGACGGCGGATGCGGCGGTAGTTCGAGTGGCCGAGCGGAGGTACTCGTTAGACTAATCACCATGACTTGTTATTTCCACTTTTGATGACGTCTTGAACAGACAAATCTCTTGGTTGATAAGATTGTAAAGTAAAACTTCACGTAAACAAATAAACTAAATAGCAGACATTTTGAAACAACAATATGTCTTGAAATAAAACTACTGTTTAGGGATTTTATCGCATTATATTAATCCCGGTATTATTAATCCTGACGTTTCGGACTACCCGTGACCATGGACGCTGTAAAGGGTCTGAAACATCGGGATTAATAATATCAATTTATCGCGATAAAATCCGTAAAAAGTAGTTTTATTTCAATGTATAATATTCGCGTAATTGTCAGAAATCAACAATTTGTCTGTTCAATAATGAGGTATGTTTAAAGTGTATATGTAAAATAGTGATATTCCACCGCATCTGGTTAGAGTGCAACATAGTTGAGAAAAGGCCCAGAAGATGATGAGTGTGTATGATAAGTATGATAAAAGAAAAGTATTTAAAATTAAAAATTGCTAGCTATACCAACACATTTATTTTCATCCGATCTATTCGAAAAGGACGACTTGGTTCGCCTTTTAGTGCACCCGTGGTGTTTTCTATAAGAAACTTTGCGGGCAGTAATGAGTTTCTAATCCTCTTTATAAGTGCACCGCAATTCTCTTTTTGAATTTGGAACATCTTAGTGTGGCGCTGAATACTGAACGCTGGCGTGAAATCAATGAAGCGGACGAAGTCGTTAATTAGCTTATTTTAAATTTTCCTTTAAGTTATTAATCATTTACCTTGAACCTGAGATCTCCGACTGGTGGCTGCGCGTACGGGATTCCTTTGAAGCTGCAGAACGTGCCTCCGTACTCGTTCTGCACCAGTTCTCCCTCCAACAAGCCCTCGCTCACTTTCACTTGTACCATCTTTGCACTGGAAGTCATAATAATAATAGAACTAAGTGGGTAATCTTTGTATCTATAGATCCTTACATTTTATATTACATAATAGACGGATATAATTGTGGTCTGGGACACTCGAACATGAAGAAATATTTGATAAAACCAATTAATGCGATTTATTTGAAAAATAGACACAGATTGCCATCAAAATATGAAAAAAAAACGGAAGAGAGAGAGCATGTGCAGCGGGTGCAAGGTGCAGCAACCACAGACTCTAAATCTAATTAAATAATTGTAAAATCATTATAAATTTTCAAGTAATGACGTTAAAAAATAACTAAAATTACTATTTACATAATGTACCTAAATAAAAAGAACTCCGCGTTAAAGTATTCCTCCACATTGCTGTCATCTGGTAACGTTCCCAGAAGACTGACCGAATTGCCACGTTGAATGGCAATGCTAATTCGTTGACCTAAGAATAAACCAGCCCTCTGGTCGTGCGAAGCGTCGACAAGTTTTTTAAACAATTTCTTTAAAAAGGAGGCGCGACGTCGAGCCCCACGAACCAAGCGTTTCGACCCCAAACGGCTCAAAATTATAGCTCCCGTTGAGGTTACTATATTTAGTTACGACCGCAGCAGCAGCCCCGGCACAGCCAGCTGAGCTTGGAAGATGAGAAGTAAGGGTATCGACGCAAGTTGCATCTCACACAAAAACTAAAATGAAAGCTAACTTCGCTAATATGAAGTAGTTGCTATTAAGAAATGGATGGATGGCAGTATTGTCCATGTATTTCCAGTCAGTTATATTTAAATAACAAAACGTGAAGAGATTTTGTGTCTGTTTGTCTGAACGTGTTAATAGCTAAAACTACCAGTTGGATTTGAAAAAACCTTTTTGCAATTTTGATAACCCAATTCTGAAGGAAGGTTACAATATGTTAGGTTAGGAATTATAAAAACTAAATAATAAAAAAAACCTACTTAGGCTAGGTTAGGTTGTTTGTTTTTAAATTTTTTTTAAATACAAAAACTCGATGCCAGTTTAAATTAAAACAAAGCGAACAACTGATTATTAAGCTGCTACTTTTAATATAATTGACCACAACGCGTTGTGAGCTGTTTTTTCGCTGAGCGTTTTCGATCTTTGAGCGTAACATAGGTATACGAGGACAAACCTAGAGTACGTAATTATATTATCGTTTTTATATGTACCTACTCATGGATCGTCAAGGTATGTTGGACTCGATGAATGAACTAATAACTGTGACCTTCACTTGTCTCGCGATGACACTGACCATGACCCTAACATAAGTATATTACCTATCTAATAATATCACTTTTCTGTGTCGCTAATCAGTAAGTTGGTAATAATATTTGATAATATTTACAAGGAACCGATTACTTGTGACTTTAATGGCTAAGAAGAGATAAGACATAACGTTGAACTGTTTGAATGAACTGTACTTGGACTTGGTTAAAGCAATCATATTCAAGAGAATGATAAAATAAAAATCAGTTGGCCTACGTACCTATTTTACCTAATAATTGTCTACTTTAATAGTTTTTCTAGTTTTCATTCATAAATGTTGTTCTTTCCATTTTTTGGGGTAGGTATGTTACACAGCGTTACTACGGTTCTTAAATGTTGTGAATGGACTCGTTATAAGGCCCCATTTAACCTCCTTTCGGCTTTACCGGTAGTTTTGTAACACCCTGTATATCGCTATGAATGGTGTGCATACTTTCTGTTTTTTTTATATCGCTGGTGGTACAAGTATACGGCCCACCTGATGGTAAGCGGTTACCGTAGCCTATAGACGCTCATCAATCACTTGGGCGTTGCCGACCCTGTGAAAATCTTTTGTTACGGAAACGATGTATTTCTGCCGACCCAACTATTCCTCATTCGTTTGACAAGGTCAGCAACGCGCAAGTGATACCCCGCTAACCATCAGTTAGGCTGTGTGCTAGTTTGCCAACCTAGTGGTAATAAAAAACCAATCAACATCCAATTTAGCTGATTTTTATTCGTAGTTGTCAGAACAAGATTTGAATGAAAGATTTTTTAAAAATTAACGGGCTACGCTGGGTACAAATACAAGTTTAGAATAAAAACATTTAAATTTGATCGTGTGCCCCATAGACCCGGAACAGAACTTATTATGTACCTATCATACAAATGGTCATTTTTAAACAAGCATTAAGAACGAGTTTTTTGTATTTTGCTTTAATGTGATACGAATTACATTCGTATGTGTATGTAAATAGGTACGTATACGAACGATAACAGTCCAACCTTTTTTGTATATTTTTTGTTGCAATAAACACACTATTAATATTTTTGGTTCGCTGCAGTGACATTCCCGACAGGTTTGAAATAAACCTATTTAACTGCTATGGATTTTATCACAGTAAGTATAATAAAAATTCCGAGCCAAATCGCGGGCAACAGTTAGTATTGTTTAATTTTAATTCCATTTTGATTCTTTAGTCTAGGCGTCGTCAAATGCGTTTTTATTGTAATCAGTTACTACAAGTTAAATTTTATGATTATTTAACCCTATATTATCCATAGGTCACATAAAATTTTAAGACAAGACAAGAACATTTTTATTTCAAAGCCACAATACCTACCTTTTTCTAATATGAATATTAAATAAAAAAACCCATTAAGTTAGCACTGAACTGTTGTAATAAAACAATCATGTCATATAATTATAATCATGGCATTAATGACTGGCTCAGACAAATAAATAATAAAACAAGTAAACAAACATTAAAAAATAAGTTAAAAACTATGTTACTTACTGAGTATAGTAGGCATTATAATTAATAATTATAAGTATTTACCACTACCTCTTTTTATGAATTGTAATTGATGGTGCGACGGCAAGTGATCGCTAGTCAGGGGCGTGACAGTCCTGCGCGTGAGACGATTCTTCGATAAATTTTATGTATACTATTTAGAACAACATTTTGAGTAGTGAGCACCCGTCTATACGCTAGCGCGGTCCGGGGGGAGGAGGGATAATATTCTCGAAAGGAAAAGAAAAGAAAATTCTTGAAGTTGGCTGGTTTCGAACGTGCGTCCACTCGATAACTCTCGTGAGATTGGTAGCTGTAGCCGCTCGACCAAGCTGATGCAACTACATGCGTTGAAATAAGCGATGTATTGCCCGGTGCGGATTAGCGAGCTGCGTCGGGTCGTGTGACCTTCACTTAATTAGCGGTCACTCCTTTCACATTAATACAAGTCAGTTCAATCGTCACAACACTTCAAAATGTTTTTGCCTAAATAACACACACAATGTTTATGTACAGTCGTGATTTAACACAGATTAATTGTTGATACTATTTTGCACTTGATGTTGTGTATTTGGGGGTTAAAAACTCGTTTTGTACTTGATTTTTATATAAAAACTTCGAGAGCACACCGAAACACGTCTGCTCGCCGCAACGAACGGGAGGAGGGGAATGAATTCAATAACTTATTCAGTATAACGTATTAACTGTCGTTATTTCATCTTTATTTGTCTAATGCTATAATGAATAGAGTTTATGTAGATTAGATTGAATAATCTGCATGGATATACAGAATATATTTAGATATAAAACTATCCTTGTAACTCTGAATACCAAATGTTTACTGAGCGCTATTCCCGCCGACAAACTGTCACACAGTTTGGTGGGTTTAATTAAATTATTTAAATAAAAATGTTTTGATTATTTAATTATTAATTATTAGTATATCGATTTTTGACACTTCGAGAATATTGAAATAAAACTGGTTTTTACGAATTTTAATCGCGTTATATTGATATTATTAATCCCGACGTTTCGGACCCTGACGTCTGAGGAGACTCTATCCGTGACCATGGACACAGCGTCCATGGTCACGGATAGAGTCTCCTCGGGACCATGGACGTTGTAAAGGGTCGTAAATATCCGTAAAAAGTAGTTTTATTTCAACAATTATGTCATTTAAGTATATAAAAAATCATGTCGCGACTTACTTTAAATATCTTTGCTTCTTGATAAACACTACACGACTAAAATGTTTATGCAAATGTGACCATATATATGTAGAATCAGTCTGCTTATCCGCTATAGCATTAGTTACAGGTATTTAATAAAACTACTACTACAAAACATGGATTAACATTTAAAGCTCTTGTTGTTGTCTATGATAACATAATATATGTTTATCACTTATTGTTAGCGTGTCTACAATTATTAAATTAATCTATTTCGACCAACAGTATCCTAGGGAGGAGGGGAGGGTTTTTTTATAGAGTTTATTTGTGGCTTTGATCGCCACTCGTTGAGGTAGAGTTCACCGCTAAACCCTGCCTGCCTAACTGCCCGAGGTAGAAAGAAAGAAAGTAGTTTATTCAGCACAATTCAGACTTTATATGTACATTATAAATTGTATGCGCCACAGTTGCGCTGGTTCAGCATAATGCCAGACGGAATGCCTGGCATTATGCTGAAGAGACTAACATGCGTGCTACGAGAAAATGTCGTCGCCTGATCTCGTCTTTAGCCATCCACTCAGCACGAGATAATCATCATCAACCTATATACTTTCCCACTGCTGCACGGGTCTCCTCTCAGAATGAGAGGGATCGGCTATAGTCCATAGGGCCTAGTGCGTGTTGGCAGACTCCACACGCTGTCAAGAAAAACTCTTTGACATGTATGTTTCCTCACGATGTTGTCCTTCACCGTTTATATTCTTTTAAGTGTTGTTGTGTATCCTTGTTGGAGTTCCATAATCATCATCCTTCCATGTCCCCAAGCCAGGCTGCCAGTCTAACCAGATGCGGTTGTAAGATATCAGGATTTTACTCAAAGCGACAGCCATCAGACCTCCGCAACCCAATGTCTGGGCAATACTGATATCCTGAGGATGAACTGGGGCCATACCACAACGTATTATTGCGATCATTTTTAGGTTGTGAGAAAGGGAAGGCGCTATATCATTTATAGAGCGACATCCCTCTCTCTCAATTCTCTCTGGTTGTCAGGCTTTTTCTTCTTCTGACGCTTGCCATAGGTGTTCGAATGAGTTCCAGTATAAATAAATAGTATAAATGGCCAACCAATCCAGGCTCGCATTTACAGGTACGTAATATTGCTTCGCTAGTAACGTGTCTATGCATATACATTCAGAGGTGGGCAGCGTTTCTTAAATCTGACCGCGTGTAGTTATGCGTCCGATCTAAATAATAATAATGTATGGCATCGTTACTAGGTACGTGATGAACGCGACCCAAGCATTTTTTATTGAGTGTATTTAATCCTTCAGTCACACAACGTGGTGGTATGGTTAGTAGATATATTTATTATCTTATTTGTTGTATAATTATTCTCTTTATTTTTATCATAGGGGTAAACAGAAACTACAGAACGCTACGTGCTATGAATTCACTGATTCTCTTTATTATTTCATTTATAGATTTCTAAAATTACAAATTAACTTTAAAAACATATTTTTTTTGCATTTTTCATGCCAAGATTTTTAAAGTTATTCGACATCAAACTACCTGAAAATAAGTCATGTTGGTTGAGAAGCAAAAACTTGCTTTTCAATAGGCGTCACTGACGTCATCATAAAGACGTAAATTCTGAATGTGAGGTGAATTTTGACCTGGGGCAAGTGGGACTCGGGGTGGCTTAGTGGTCATAGCATCTGGTGTATCTGTTGCGGGCGACTCCTATAATTGGTTTTCTCTGCTAAAGAATTACTTAAGAAAAGCAATGAAAAAATATAAGATTTAAGGCACGCCTGTATAACGTCGGTGATACTCCAATACCGCGTAAGTAACACTTTGCTATAAGGCCTAACTTTGTATTAAATAACATTGAAAATTAGGCTTTACTGCAAAGTATTTTTGGACAACCCATCATTATGTCCATCATTGTCCTACTCTGGCTCATTTTAAGACAAATAATTGATTCATTATAATCAAATTAATTAATTATCAACTTTACAGATCAACGTAACATTACAAATCGACCAGACACTATGTATCGAAGTAATTACCTTAATCACTTTACAAATAACTGTTATTAATTCAATTTTATTTATTTATTTAATCGTTAGGAAGACCAAGTAATAAACAGGACATAAGATATATGAAGTAAGTATCAAGAAGCCAATACATTCTTCGCGCATAAATAACTTAATATATTTTGAACATCGAACTAAATTAACACTTTAAACTTATAAAACAAGTAACAATTACCAGTCGTACAACTAAGAACTAATACGTATTTTTGGAAGAAATCTTTAGTCAAGATTTCTTCCCCACCTGTCTGACTGTCTCCGGCTTAGTATTAAAAATATCAAAATTGTGAATTTTGCATTGTTTATTTAAGCTGCGGCTCGCTCGTCACAAGAATGCGTTTTGTCGGTAATTAGTAGATAGCAAAGGAAGATGGATGGGATTATTATTCCTTGCAGCTGTCCTTGGCACGTTGAAATATAATTTGGATAGAAGATAAGGGCAGTCAACTGATCCATTTAACAATTTCAGAATATAGGTGATATCAGTTATCTCACAACGTTTGGCCAAAGGCAGAATGTGGAACCTAGCACAAAGCTTGAAGTAATCGTCAGAGGTATAGTTGAGTTTTAAACGATAGCATAAGTATTTGATAAATTTTATCTATATATTCTCCATACGGGAGATGTATTGTATCGTAGCTAGGGTTCCAAATCTGGCTAGTGTATTCGAGTATGCTGCGTACAAATGTGCAATACAATATCTTAAAAGTTTTGGCATTATTTAAGGTTTTAGATGTACCTACGTATTACAAAACCCAGCCTCTGAGAGGCTTTCGTACCAACACTCTCAAAATGATCGTTAAATAACAATTTGGGATCATGGATAACCCCAAGGTCTCTTCTGTGTCTCTGTAGTTTATGACCTATCAATGTTATCAATGTTAGGGAACTTCCCGCTTTGTGCCGAGAAAAGAAGTATTCAATATGCCAGCACCAGTCACAAACTATTAGTGTACCAATATTTCATTCAAATCCCGTAAGTAGGTATCCTACATTCCCAAATAATTCCCAAAAAAATTTGTGGCAAAATGTATCCTATTTGTTATTCCCGGCCACATACTATGTGTTGGAAATTTCATTCAAATCCCGTAAGTCTTCTTCTTCTTCTTAATTCGTATTTCTCAATGCTGAGGGTCGTGACCTTCTCCAGGAATTATTTTATTGCGGATGATATTTCGCCATCTGTATCGGTCACCCGCTGTCTGGACAGCGTCATGAACGGTGATGGCGAGTGAGCTGCGAATTTCGTCTGTCCACCTTGTGGGACTGCGGCTTCTTAGTCTTCTTCCTTCGACTTTGCCAGTGACAATCAATTTTTCCAGATTGTCACCTGTTTTCCGTGCTATATGGCCAAAGTACTCTAAGATCCTACGTAGGCAAATGGTAGACAGTCCCACGGTGATTCCGAGCTCCTTCAGTATCGACACATTAGTCTGTCGCACAGTCCATGGTATTCGAAGCATTTTCCGCCAGCACCACATCTCAAAAGCATCAATGCGGTTCCGGTCACCGTCCGTCGCCTTCAATGTCCAGGTTTCCGAAGTATACAGAAATATGGAGAATACAGGGGTGCGGACGAGACTCATTTTGGTCTTTTTGGAGATTCCTCTGTCTTTCCAAATTTTCTGCATCTGGGACATTGCATACTTGGCCATCCCGATGCGTCTACGCACTTCCGTTTCAGAAGAGCCATTACTGTTGATGTTGGAGCCTAAATATATGAAATCAGCGACAGCGTCGACACTAAGCTGTCCAGATATTTGGAGCCCGGTCCGCTACCATGATTTTAGTTTTGGCGCGGTTTATTGAGAGGCCCATGCTTTCACTAACCGGTTCGATCCTGTCTAGCAGGGTGATCAGTTCCACCTCGTTTGCAGCAAGAAGAGTTGTATCATCTGCATAGCGCAAGCTAGTGAGTTTAACCCCACCAATACTCACGCCACCTTCCCAGTCTTCACATGTGCGGTGAATAATGTACTCCCCATACGCGTTGAACAGTATGGGCGACAGGATGCAGCCCTGGCGTACACCCTTCTCAAACGTGAAGGTTTTGGAGGTTGTTGTTTCTAATCTGACCTCTCCTTGACTGTTCTGATATAGACTCTGGAGTAAAGCGGTCAAGTGTGCGGGCACTCCCAATTCCGTTAGAACTTTCCATAGACAATTCCAGTCGACGGAGTCAAAAGCCTTTGAGTAGTCCAGAAAACACATAGTGAGAGGAGTATTGTATTCGTACGCCTTTTCTACGAGCTGTCTTACGTTTAGGATCTGTTCTCGTGTGCCTTTACCTTTTACGAAACCCGCCTGCTCTTGCGGGATTTGCCAGTCCAGGAAATATCGGATGCGGTTGTTAAGAATATGGAGCAGGATTTTGCTGGCATGTGAGATTAAGGCTAAGGTTCTATAGTTATCACATTTTCTTGTTGAACCTTTTTTGTGAATTGGAAGTATAACAGATTTAGTCCAATCTTCAGGCCATACTCCTTTATTCCAGATGTTATTTAAGATGGTGTGCAATTTGTCAAAACCAGTATCGCTTAGTGACTTGAGAATTTCCGCTGTTATTTGATCAGACCCTGCTGCTTTACGACTTTTAAGTGCATTCAAAGCGGCTATGACTTCTGCCTTCAAGATGGGTGGCTCATGATCTAACTGTTCCTTTATAATAGTGCTTGTGCATGTTATGGGGTCAGAATTTGCATATAGTTGTATGCAGTACGTACGCCATCTTTCAGCGATACACTCGATGTCGTGAATTGGATTACCATTATCATCTTCAATCACCCAAGACAGGCTTAAAAGTTTTGGCGAGTAAGCGACCCTTTTTAATTAAATCAGCAGTCTGCAATTTTAAGGCAAGTTGTTCTATATCAGAGCATATGGACTGAATAAAGCTGTTCTTGTCTTGTCGACATTTTCTTTGAATTTCTCGACAAATTGATGCGTATTCATCTGCTGTTACGGTGGTACTGCACCATATCACAACACATGACGGTATTGGCGACGACGTCGACACAAATACCACATATTCTTCCTCCGTGTCTCCAAAGGCCAAAATATAACTAGAAGAGTTGTTTTCATTAAGATATAAGCAATCCTCACTGTCCATTTTCCAGTTTGCAAAAACAGCCTAAAAACTTCAGTTCAGTCATTGGTAGTCAAATGTAGATAGCCTAAGGGATTTATGTCAAGAAATAGTTTGAAATTAAAATATTGTATTTCATATTGTTTGAATTATATAATTTATATTCTCTTAGCAATATACGGTATATCAGCAGTATTAAGTTTCACAGGTCTTTGAATAAATTTATGTTACAAAAATTTATTAGAATAAAAATGGCAACGCAACTCAATATTTCAAATAATATCTGTTATTAAAATTCTACATCATTGTATTCAGGAGCATATTCTCTGAAAATATCTTCCCAAAACTTAGATTCTTCTTCGTCCGGCGCTGTACCTGCCTGCAGTTTATTGCCAATGTCCAAATAATCTTTCTTTTGCACTGTATACGGATTCCATTTCACACCAAGATCATTGTCTGGAGTCGGATTTCTGCAAAATAAGCATTTTAACGATCATTATCAGAAGTCTAGTTGAACACAATGTGTATTTTTAAAATTTTGCATTCACTTACCCATATTTTGCAAAGTTTGTCCAAAGCTTAGTCATGTTATCAATCATTTCAAAAACTGTGGAGTTCTGCTCAACTTTTTCTACATCTTTACTATTGAAAATATAAAACACATCATCAAGGTGACAGGATATTTGTTTTCCTTCAATCATACTTTCTACTCTCATTAATGCACTTGCATGATTGCGTTTAGATTTGCAAGTAAATTTATATAAATACATTTTATTTCTTTGTGCGCAAAATTTCGCCCATTTCATAATTCCATATATGATAACTTCAAAAGAATGGTATTTTGCCAATCGTTCCCAATCAGTTTTTAGGCTCTGGTCACACATATGATACTGTTTGATCTTTTGCCCAGCCTCAATTTGTTTTTTCAATGTCGAATTCAATGCAATATGTTTAGGAGTAAAATAATTGTCAATATCATTTGCATGTGCTAACATTTTTGTGAGTTCACCGAAAACATACATTACAACACCTTCATCATCGGTATAGCCGACAATTACTTCAACTCCTTCATGGATACCATTCTTTAAATAATCAGAAATATTACCATGGAAGAATATCTCGTTATTACCAAATTGTTTTTCACTAACAATACCAAGATATAATTCAAAGCCGGGACGTTGATGTTCAGAGAATGACAGTGGTACTTTTACGTTAACGAGTGACTCCACTGGTTGAGATTTGAAAAAATTATATAGATCTTCACCTTTTTCAGAATTATACCCTAGTTTCCTGGCTAGCACTTGAGCTCTTTTCAGGGGTTCAAAAACTTTTCCCCACCAGCACGTCGCAACTCCACTCTGACATATAGCCCTCTTGAAAAGGCCTCTCGTCATGGGTGAAACTAGGTGATAGCTGACGCTGCATCCTCCAGCACTTTCACCAAAAATAGTTATGTTGTTCGGATCGCCGCCAAAATTGGAGATATTCTTGTTGACCCACCGTAATGCTGCGACTTGATCCTTCATACCTGCATTACCAGGAACATCTTCAGTGTCTAAACATAAGAATCCTAGTACTTCAAGTCTGTAGTTGATTGTGACAAGTATTACTCCTTGTCTGACGAAGAATTCTGGTCCGTACAGGTCATCATTACCGCTGCCCGAGACAAAAGCACCTCCATGGATCCAGAACATTACAGGCAAAGCTTTATCAGGTTTCAAGTTTGGTGTGTAGACGTTGAGATACAGACAGTCTTCGCTCCCCTTGGCGTCACCTGGTTGGAATAGATGGTCGAGTTGATAGCACACGGGACCAAACTCTTTGGCGTTCCGGACGCCATTCCATGGCTTTGGAGGTAGTGGTGCCTAAAAAAAGAGTATTTAGTGTTAGATATTATTTTTAGTTTGCCACAGTATGAAGTTAAGGTACCTGTTATGTTTGTGACTGACTTTATTCAAGTCTTTTTTGTGACACTGGAAATCCTAATAGATCGAGATGGCCCAGAAGCCGTTCCTTGAGCTGTTGTATTAAACGGGCCATCTAGTTTTTGTACTAGATTGTTATAATTCTACAGGATCGAGTGTCAATATATTTTACAGCTTTTGACTTTTTTCTGACAGTGTGTGACCAGTCTATTACACGTGAGCTCAGATGACGGCGGATGCTATGCGATGTAGTTCGAATGGCCGAGTTTTGATGACGTCTTGAACAGACAAATCTTTAGGATGATAAGATTGTAAATTAAACCAGTCACGTAAACAAATGAACTCTTTAGCAGACATTTTGAAACAACAATTTGTCTGTTCAATAATGAGGTATGTAGTTATGTAGTGTGTCTATGTAAAATACTGATATAGAACCATATCTGCTTAGAGTGCAACATAGTTGGGAAAAGGCTCATAGGATGATGTGTGTGTATGATAAAAGAAAAGTATTTCAACTTAAAAAAAATGTCTATACACATTTATTTTCATAGGTACCTAATTAAGTTGAAAATGGCATTCCTTTTTCGTTTTTATCGTCGGAATTTGTTTTACGATAGGTAACTATTTAACTAATTCAAAGATTTGAATGAAATATTATTCTCATGTTTCGTGATTAGTATTAGTCCAAGAGCCCGAGACGATCAGACCTTCATTAAATCAAATCAATCAATCAAAATAGTTTTATTTTCATATAAAACATATACATGCACTTATGAATTGTCGAGTCTAGGTGCACGGTTCCAAATTAGTCTTATGGAGAAGAACCGGCAAGAAACTCCATGATTACTCTTTTAAATTATCGTTTTATACAATGATGTTCGATACAGTAATAACATTGACAGTTATACCTAGTTATGTCAACATTAATATCCAGAAAAAAGTGGTTAATCCCGTGAAATCAATAAGGGTAAAGCGGACGAAGTCATTAATTAGCGTATTTTAAATTTCGGTTTCTTTGTACCTTGAACCTGAGATCTCCGACTGGTGGCTGCGCGTACGGGATTCCTTTGAAGCTGCAGAACGTGCCTCCGTACTCGTTCTGCACCAGCTCTCCCTCCAACAAGCCCTCGCTCACTCTCACTTGTACCATCTTTGAACTGAAAGTCATAATAATAAATAGGTCTAAGTCGGGTAATCTATATAAATATAAAAATAGAATTTTTGGGACATTTTTACACAGCACCATCTAGTCCCACACTAAATTTGTGTCCTGTGGGAATCGAACACGACCCCATGATCAGCAGTCCGACACTCGAACCACTAGACCACAGACGTCGTCAATAATACTTATATACTTTTTATATTGTCACATTTGTATATATTTGTATTGTCACTACAAGATTTGAATGAAAGTTTTTTTTTCAAATTTTCGGGCTACGCTAGGCACGAACAGGAATAAAAAAATTTTTGATCGTGTGCCCACAGACTCGGATCAGAACTTATTATGTACCTATCGTACAAATGGGTATTTTTAGACACAAGTATTAAGAACTAGTTTTTTGTTGTTGTAGCCGTTTTCGAGCGTAACTCAAAGCTCGAAAACAGCTCACTACGCGTTGTGGTCAATTATATTAGTCGAGCTTCAAAATGCAAGGAATTATAAAACCTAAATAATAAAAAAAAACCTAGTTAAGGCTAGGTTAGGTTGTTGGTTTTTTTTAATAAATACAAAAACTCGATGCCATAATAAATTAAAATAAAGCGAACTACTGGTTATTAAGCTGCTGCTTTCTTTTAATATAATTGACCACAACACACTGTAAGCTGTTTTTTCGCTCAGTGAGGGATAAAACGAATCTTTGAGCGTAACATGTACGAGGACAAACCGTGCGTAATTATATAAGAGAGTTAGGGCATAGTGGGAGTAATTCTACTCAAATGGAGCTGCCCGACTGGGGAAGTACCTCCACCTTGCAGAAAATATGATAGACCTGGTGTTGCAGGAGTCAGGATAAGCTACGGTAACCGCTTGCCATCCAGTGGTATAAAAAAAGTTTTATATATGTATACTCATGGATCGTCAAGGTATCGGCCGGACTCGATGAATGAACTAATAATTGTGACCTTCACTTCTCTAGTGATGACATTGAACCATGACCTTGACATAAGTATATCTTATAATAATATCACTTTTTTGTGTCGCTAATCAGTAAGTTGGTAATAATATTTGATAATATTTACAAGAAACCGATAACTTGTGACTTTAATGGCTAAAAATAGATAAGAAATAACGTTGAATTGTTTGAATGGACTGTTCTTGGACTTGGTTAAAGCAATCATATTCAAGAGAATGATAAAATAAAATAACTAAGACTATATATCGCTATGATTGATATCTTCTTCGTTTTTTTATACCGCTAAGGTGGCAAACAAGCATACGGCCCACCTGATGGTAAGTGGTTACCGTAGCCTATAGACGCTTGCAACACCAGGGGGTTTACTCCCTAAGCACGAAGTCCGTAGTTTCGACCTTCGTTACGGGCGTTTCCTACTCCGTATCACCTACGGATGGATGATTCATTCGGGGCGCGAACTAAGAATGAATGACAACACAATTTGACAGTTGTCCCTACTACCGATGTGTTTTTACCCGTTAGAAAAATTGAATTTGACACTTGATTTATCGGACTCCGAAGGTTCGGAGAACTTTCAAATGGCTCGTAACTTCGTTGACGGAGATAGGGAGTAGACCCTCTGGGGTGTCACTTGCGTTGCCGATTCTGTAAAATCTTTTGTTACGGAAACAAAGTATTTCCGTGCCAAATTTTATGTCAAATCTGTTCAGCGGTTGGACTCATACATTTCGTTCACTACGGTTAAGAAGTTTTTAGTAATAATTTTAATACTATTTGTCAGTTAGTCTATATTAAAGTTAAGACTAACAATAGCAGAAGCTCCGCTTAGTTGGTGACTAGTTGATGTTGTGTTAAAATTGTCTCAAAATATTTATTTTATATTATTAATAGCAGTTCCTATAACATCCCCTTTCTCTTTATATCAACTTAACTGACATAACATAACACACCATCACGCGTCTGTTCCCCGAAGGGTTAGGCAGATATGAGACCAATGTACATATTGTACCAATCAAGCTACGTACCACAATCTGTAAAATGTCTTTGATTGATTTTCAATTTTATTACTAAACAATAACGTTCATAAACAAGTGGTAAAATTTGATAGTTTTGGATAGCTTGACCTGCTGGCGGCTGTATATCCACTAGGTACGCCAAACGATTAAGTTAAAAAAAAAATTGCATTTGTGAGATTCGTTTACATTTCAGCCAGTGTTCCGCGAGGAAATGATGGCAATGGGGGGACTTTATACTGCCGACCCAACTATTTCTCATTCGTTTGACAGGGTCGGCAACGCGCAAGTGATACCCCGGTTACCACCAGTTGGGCTGTATGATAGTTTGCCAACTTAGTGGTAATAAAAAAGAACTTGAGCACGGCGCAACCAATTTGGCTGATTTTTATTCGTAGGTAGCGGAACAAGATTTGAATTAAAGTTTTTTTTTTAATTAACGGGCTACGGTGGGTACAAATACAAGTTTAGAATAAAAAATTTTAAAGATCGTGTGCCACAGACCCGGAACAGAACTTATTATGTACTTATCATACAAATGGACATTTTTAAACAAGCATTAAGAAACAGTTTTTTGTGTCTTGCTTTAATGTGATACTATGTACATAACTACCTATATGTATGTAAATACGTTTACGAACGATAACAGTCCAACCTTTTTTGTATATTTTTTGTTGCTATAAACATACTATTAATATTTTTGGTTCGCTGCAGCGACATTAAAACCCATTAACCTTTCGATTCTCAAAGATCCCGACAGGTTTGAAATAAACCTATTTATTATGGATTTTATCACGGTATAATAATCGCTACTAATATAATAAAATGTGTAAGTAAGTCTGTCGGTCTGTTACGCTTTGACGCCTAAACGATGAACCGATCATGATGAAATTTGGTATAGATATAGATTAGACCTTGGAGAAGTACGTAGGCTACCTTTTGTTTCAAAAATTCCGAGCCAAACCGCGGGCAACAGTTAGTATTATTTAATTTTAATTTAATTTTGATTCTTTAGTCTAGGCATCGTCAAATGCGTTTTTATTGTAATCAGTTACAAGTTAAATTTTAGTATTGGTAACCCAGGGTAACCCTATACATATAATCAATAGATACAAGAACATTTTTATTTCAAAGCTAGAATACCTTTTTCTATTATGAATACATAATAAATAAAATACATAAATATTAAGCACTGAACTGTTGCATAACACAATCATGTCATATTAATTTTTGACACTTACGAGAATATTAGACATTTAAATAATAATAATAATATGTTTATTATTATTAAATAAAGCTGCTTTTTACGGATATTATCGCGTTATATTGATATTATTAATCCCGACGTTTCGGACCCTGACGCTGTGTCCATGGTCACGGATAGCGTTTTCTCGGGACCATGGACGCTGTAGAGGGTCGTAAAAATCCGTAAAAAGTAGTTTTATTTCAACAATTATGTCATTTAAGTATATAAAAAATCATGTCGCGACTTACTTTAAATATCTTTGCTTCTTGATAAACACTACACGACTAAAATGTTTATGCAAATGTGACCATATATATGTAGAATCAGTCTGCTTATCCGCTATAGCATTAGTTATAGGTATTTAATAAAAACAACTACTACTACAAAACATGGATTAACATTTAAAGCTCTTGTTGTTGTCTAAGATAACATAATCTAATATATAAAATTCTCGTTTCACAGTTTTCGTTGCCATACTCCTCCGAAACGGCTTGACCGATTTTGATGAAATTTTTTGTGCTTATCGGGGAGGTCTGAGAATAGGCCAACATCTATTTTTCATACCCCTAAATTTTTTTTTTATGGCAAAACAACTTTTGCGGGGGCAGCTAGTATAATATGTGAATCACTTAGTGTTAGCGTGTCTATAATCATACTTCATACTAATATTATAAATGTGAAAGTTTGGATGTTTGTTTATTTGTTACTCAATCACGCTAAAACGGCTGAACCGATTTGCATGAAATTTGGTACCCTAACAGTATGTGACCGGAAATAAAGTATTGGGTACTTTTTATCCCAGAAAAATGTGGGAATATCCCGGAAATCCTGAAAAACTAATATAGGAGAACTACTTACGGGATTTGAATGAAATTTCATACAGACACAGTATGTGACCGGGAATAACAAATAGGATACATTTTACCACAAAATTTTAGGAGACCTACTTACGGGATTTAAATGAAATGTTGGTACACTAATAGTTTGTGATTGGCGCTGGCGTATTGAAAACTTCTTTTCTCGGAACAAAGCGGGAATTTCCCTAACATTGAGTATTTCTTATCCCATGAATACAATCCGACAACAATTGTGTTACTAAGTCTAGGCGTACGAAGTCGCGGGTAAAATCTAGTTATATCATATAATAGTATCAATGTGACACGGGCAGGGCACGCCACGATAATGGCGGTAAGGCCTAACATGGAGGAGTGGCTGGAGAGCCGCCACGGCGCCCTTAGTTTCCGGCTGACGCAGGTACTCTCGGGACATGGGTGTTTCGGGAAGCACCTGTGTCGCATACGCCGGGAACCAGCGCCCGGTTGTCACCACTGCGTGGACTGCCCCGAGGACACGGCGCAGCACACGCTAGAGGTATGCCCGTCTTGGGCAGAGCAGCGCCGTGACCTAGTTATGGCACTGGGTGACCTCTCGCTTCCGGCCGTAATTCGGTCTATGGTCGGGAGCGATTACGACATACCTAGCCACCTCCCCAGGTGGCAGACGATCCATGATGATACTGTACTATAAAAAATGGTATTGGACTATAGGTAGATATAATACAGTACATTACCCTACTATAGGTATAGTGCAGTGCCCCAAGCCCTTATTATAGGTATAATAAGGGCTTGGGCCCTGCCTACAGTCCGCTATTTTGTTGTGTCAAAATCGAAAGATTAAAAGAGTTGTTGATTTTTGACAGTAGTCCTTAAGTTATGTGACTTAAGTCATTTAGTGAAATTTAACGACCATTATGATTAAATTAAACAATAATAAATAAATATGAGTATTTTGTTCGACTATTAAAACTGACCAATAAGTGTGTATTATCTAGGCTCATAACGAGTATGACTCATACGCATGACCGCCTTAATAATATTGAACCATGGACCAAGTGATTTACGGTTCAAAACACCTTAGAACGCCCTTATATTGTTGTTTTGATTGCGATGTGAATGTCGCCGTGTCGCTGTGAAAAACATTGAATAAATTATCTGATGAGAATTTCACAGTATTGAGCGTCCCCAGCTCAGTATTATTTTGATTCTTGTGATCAAACAAACAGTATAAGAATGTCTCAATTGGTAATTTATTATAAAATATAAAATCAATACATATGATCAGTTATTTAAAATTCAATGTCAATTAAATTGTAGGAATACATAAATCGCACTAAATCTACGTAAAGCGAACACAGTTCCATATTCAAATACATCGGATGTTGTCGGCCCTCTCCGCGATGCGCTCTTGTGTCACGCGCGGCCGTCAATCAGACGCGATTGTTTGAATATAGAACGCGGAATATTCTTCGGATGTTTAATTGCTTGTAACTAATGATGGACGGACAAAACGTGACGTGACTTAATGATTTGTTTTAATTATAATGTTTTATACCAGAATAATGTCTAGTAGTTATTATGAAAAATTTTCCTTGAGGGGATGAATGGGGAAAAATCGTCATAGCTACGTGGGCTTTATAATTCATTCTTGTCCGAAAGTAAGTATCCTGATTTTAGAATATAACCTGACCTTTCTAACTTTAGGGTCATACGAATATAATTATGGGAACATAGGAATACCTACTCAACGATTCCCCTGATCAAAAATTGTTAGGTCAAAATTTGCCTTCACATTTTGAATTTACGTCTTTAAGGTGACGTCAGTGACATCTATTGTCACCTGTAAGTATGGTAGTGCATGTTGGGTATTGCAGAAGACACATGAAAGTAGAATAAATGATGTGGAAATGCGTTCCTTGCGAAGCATAATTATGTAACTCGGAAAGATAGATTGAGAAATGTGTGATAAGACAATGTTGCGGTTTAAAAGACGATGTAGTGATAAGAATTGAGAAGAATATGAACCGCCTTAGAAAGACTTGCACTGACCTTCTTCAACAAGATCAGGTGCGTAGTACTCGTAACTGGGCGGCGTATGTATATGGCAAGATGTATGAATTTGGCCGAAGGAAAATAAGTATACAAGAATCGTAGCAAGTGGCGATCTTTAGTTTCTGCCAATGGGAAAAAAGCGTGAGTGTAGGTATATGTACATTATATTATGTACGTAAAAACAAATGATATTTTTTAGTATATCGCTTTTTAGCTTCAAAGCGCAGTATAGGAAGTTCACCATACTATGATCGATATCTATCTCGATTCACCACCGAGGTATTTAATAACTGGAGCAGGTATTCGGCGCAGGGTGAATATTCAGGGAACGTCTGAATTGCAAACTGTTATCGTCGGACAAGACCGGTTGACGGGGAGCATGGCGCTGCCAGCCGGCGAGGCGGCCAGCCTTAATGTATGAGAAACAGCGGACGATGCAAATAATTGGTTATTCTCTGCTAAAGAATAATAATAATAAATATTCTAGGATAATTTTACACAGCACCATCTAGTCCCAAACTAAGCAGAACTTGTACTATTGGTACTAGACAATGGATATAATACTTATAAACTTTTTTTTTAAATATATACTTATAATACATAAGAAACACCCAGACAAACACAAACACTTAAATGTTCATCACCTAAATATTTCTGTTCTGTGGGAATCGAACCCAGAGCCTCGTGATCAGCAGTACGACACGCGGACCACTAGACCACAGTCGTCGTCGTCACGTCGTCACAATTACTTAAGAAAAGCAATGAAAAAATATAAGATTTATATCACGCCTGTATAACGTCGGTGATACATCAATACCGCGTAAGTAACAATTTGCTATAAGGTCTAACTTTGTATTAAATAATATTGAAACTTAGGCCTTACAGCAAAGTGTTAAGGTAAAAGCACCTATTACGGAGGTATTTCGCAACATTTGAAAGTAAGAAACAAAAATAAGCATTTGTAAGTATTTTTAAAAGTAACAAACAACTTTATTGTCAAAAGTGGAACTTACACATTGTATTGCTGTTGAGTCCATGTTTCTTTTCATGATATTTCTTATTTTAAAAAAATGTTAAAATAGTCGGGTCGATTTTCCCTAACACGGAGGTATGATTTTGGTCAGAGCCTATTACTGCGGTAGACTGCTCCTAATACGGAGGGTCAGAAATTATATCCATTGAAGTTCCGTACAAATAATATTTATTAAATAATATAAATGTGTTAGTAAAGAAAATTGTAAGTTTTTCATTCATTGACCATCGATTTGATTACATTGATTCACTTTTAATGAAATTACACAATATAGGCATTATATTTCAAATATAGATTACGCAAAGGCATTAACTGCATCAACTGGAGCAAAATGTTCGGGGTCATGAGCGAGATGGAAATACCGCAACATCTGAAAATTAAAATATTTACCTAAATTTTAAAGTTTTATCGCTTTTGGTTTTATCAAAAAAAAACATGCATATCTAATAAGAATCCACAAAAAAAAGACACAAAACTTTTTATTTATTTACGCAACCCTAAATCTTTTAATTTTATGTTCTATGAATAGGGCCGTAATAGGAGATCATATAACCTAATACAGAGTTACCTGGAAATAACTACCACCGTAATAGGAAAAATACTCGTGTTTTTAATAATCCTAATTCTGACCCATCAAAATTTCGATAAAAAAAAGAGTGTAAATGCTTAATCAAACGATAACAGTTTTTTGGCAGATGTGTAAAACTCAAGTCAACAGTTATACAAAATAAATGATTTGTGATAAATTAAAATACACCTTCCTATTTTTACCCCTTCTTAGAAACCAACATTTTGTACTCAACAGTTTTCATATATAACTAGATTTCTAATTAAGAACACATACCGCAGAATATGGTTTCTAATTTATGAGATTAATAATTATTTCAACTAAACTTGGAACTAATTCAATAAGTTAATAAATTGAAAGTTAATAATTTTTTCCTAATTCGGTGTTATACCATCGTATTAGGATTAATCTATAAAATTCGTATCGTATTACGGCGGTATTTTATTTCTTATTTTTTGTCAAAAAAATGAGTTACTAATATGAAACGAGCTATTTAAATAGTGGGTGTAACAGTAGAAAATGCTATGAATAATACATAAACAAACTTGAACGCATATTAATACGGAAAACTTAGTTTAAAAAATTAGTGTACTTACTTTTGTTGTTCCGCGTTTGTATGGAAACACCTCTTAATCTTAATCTTCTTAATCTTAGCAGTGAGGGCTGGCATGGCCAGCAACACTTCGACCAAATGTGATCTGTTGTGTTGTCTCCAGCATGGTACATTCCTTACTCTTCAAAGACGTGGTTCATGAAGGCGGCTAGCCCACTAAGAGGAAGGAACCTGTAGTCCTCTGGCTTCGGGTATCCGTTGCCGAGATGACTCATCCGTTTCGTCGCTAGGACGTCACAATCACACAAGATGTGCTGCATGGTTTCCCTGAATTCACCACAAGCTCTACAATCATTGTTCAAGGTCAGCTTCATTTTATGGAGCATGTCATTGGTTGTAAAATGCCCTGTGAGGGCTCCGATGACAGCTCGGGCTTTGTCCCTTCTATTGTTAAGTATGAATTTGGAGATGCGTGTGGTGCTGCTGCCGAAAAATCTTCGTGAGTGCTCTAGCCCTAAGCTATTGCACCACTCCTCTTTGCGCATGTTGGTGGTCCCATACATAGTTCTGGTCCAATCATGGCATTTGCCGATCCGGTTCTAGCTAACTCATCGGCCTTCTCATTTCCTTTAATGCCTGCATGCCCTGGGACCCAAACCAGTCGTAATCTGTTCCTGCGGCCTAGCTCATTAAGAGTTTTTATGGCATTTAGGACCAGTCTGGAGTTGACTTTGTAGGACGTCAGGGCTTTGAGTGACGCTTGGCTGTCGCTTAGAATGTAGATATTTTTATTTTCTACATTCCTGTTTATGTTTTCATTTGCGCATGCGATAATTGCATACATTTCTGCTTGAAAGACCGTAGTGAGTTCTCCTAAGCTGTTCCAGAGTTGGAAAGATTCTGAGTAAACTCCTGCTCCAGTACCAGATCCAGTTTTTGAACCATCTGTGTACCATATTAAGCTATCAGTGTTCGATGAGAGCCCTTGCTTCCATTCATCCCTTGTGGGGACATATGTTTTGAAGTTCCTTTTGAAGATTTTTATTGACGTCATTGCGTCATTTATCATATTAATCTTCCTTAAGAGCTCTTCGAGTAGCTCCATTCTTGTGTGTCTCGTGATCGGCATATTGCTATGCCATGTGCCTGCTACATTTAGTCTGTGTAGGGCCTTCATTGCTTCAGTTTTAATGAAGATGTGAAGAGGGTTTAAGTTGAGTAACATATCTAACGATTTAGTTGGCGTGGTCTTAAACGCTCCTGTGATTGTCATAGTGGCCATCCTTTGTAGTTTCCCCAGTTCCATGGCGCATGTTGATAGTTTTGTCCTAGGCCACCAAACGATGCTGCCATAGGACAAAATGGGGCGAACCATAGTGGTGTAGATAAAGTATAGTATTTTGGGTTTGAGTCCCCAAATTTTTCCATACGCTGATCTACACATGTTGAAAGCTCTCATTGCTTTTTCTGACGCCTTTCTGGCGTGTTGACTCCATGTGAGCTCCTTGTCCAGGGTCATGCCGAGGTATTTGACATAAGTGGACCATTCTAATTTTGTTCCGAACAATAGCAGGTTTTTCAACTTGCCCAGATTTCTCTTCCTTGTAAAAGGAAGAACCGTGGTTTTCTTTGGATTAATGGAGAGGTGGTTTTCTCTGCACCAATCCTCTACCACGACCAAAGCTTGTTGCAGTATTTCCGACACTATTTCCGGAAATTTGCCATTGACCATTATGACTATATCATCTGCGTATCCCACAGAAAAATATGCCCCTCTGTTTAGTCCGTGTAATAGGGAGTCCACTACGAGGCACCATAATGTTGGTGATAGTACTCCACCCTGTGGGCACCCCTTCGTGGTCGTTGCACGGATTTCATCTCCTAGCAGTGACGACCTTAGTCTCCTGCCTTTCAGCATAAACTCTATCCATCTACATAGAGTGCCTTCAATGCCGTGTTCTGCGGCGGCTTGTTTGATAGATTCAAAAGTCGTGCGATCGAAGGCGCCTTCTATATCTAGAAAGGCAGCTGCACATACCTCTTGATTATCAATTGCATTCTCTGCTTTTGGAACTACATGGTGCAACGCAGTTTCGGTTGATTTTCCCGATTGGTATGCACATTGTAGCTTGTGAAATGGGTTCTTCTTTAAAGGTCCGTCCCTTATGTATTGAGAAACACCTCTTACGTCGATGCCGTTACACAGACTGATTGATCTTGTTGTGTTGTCCATGTGCTATACTTGCAAACGTCAGTTAAGTCATGAAGTAATAAATTTGGAATAAATAGTTTACGATTTGGTGTACTTAAACTGAATAAAACAGGAATAAAACTCGAATATAGAAATACCACCGTAATAGGAAGCGATTTTAACTACTGCCGTATTAGGAGCCTTTACCTTACTTACGCAGTATTGGAGTATCACCGACGATAAGTATACTCACAGTTAATATGTGCAAATGAGGGTTCAGAGATCCTAACCTAACCTTGCTCATTGTGACTGCTGCGATCCATGCAAACTATGCCTACACCTATTGGTTTGTCCCTTGTGCCCAACATCTGCATGAAGTCTATACGGCCCACCTAACGCTATTGAGGCCTTATATTACTCGCAATTTTTTTAACCATTGACTCTATAAGAAAAAGAAGTTCGGTATGTTTAGGTACCATATAATAGGGAGCCCCCATGTAATTCTGTTATTAACTGTGAGGTGCTACTGAGAATTTAATAGAAAAACTCAATAATATTTTGCTAGCCCTGCGAATTGAACCAAGCATTTCAAGCGTAACAATCGCACTGCGACAAAAAATGGGGAAGCTGCCTCTCGTGTCTGTTTCATTTTATTCAGAGATTGATTCGAATGATCGATGATTCGATGAGAAGATTTTCATATGACACAAAAAAAACTATTTCCCAATCAAGATTAAAAGTCAAAATTTCAAATTAGTGAATTTTATTGAGACAGAATATTTGTTTACTCTGAAAATCTTTGTGTGTGTGGATAAAGTTAAAAATATTTTACTCACTATAAAAAAATATAGATGCGAATTTCATGAGAATCATTTTTAGGAATATCCAAACCGCATAAGGCAACAGCAATGTTTGCTTCGTGTAATCACTTGAAATCTTTTCTGTCGAGGGATATTAACTTGGACCAACGTAAAATTGTAATGCGTTCAGCGTTGGCACCAACTTCGTCTGAAATACATTAATTAATTATACACATTTGGTAATTTCTACGAAATTTGTGTACTGTGCAAAAGTTGGCTGTTTATTTTACAGATTTCCATAACAGACTGGCTGTAATTGCTTAAGTATAGGATTCGTGAAAACTCAACGGAGCGAAATGTTCTTTCATTATTCTTGTCATACCGTCGATTCACTTTTTGGAGTACAATGATATTCATAAGCCGATTTTAAGAGAGGTAATTCCACTCAAATTGGAGCTACCCGACTGGGGAAGTACCTCCACCTCGCAGAAAATCGAAATAAAATAACACTGCGTTGAGCTGTGTTGTGTTTCTTACGGTGAGTAAGGTTGCCAGTGATCCTCGAGGAAAGGTTGTGTTGGCAGTGGGGGGACTTTGACCTTTATACTGCCAACCTAACTATTCCTCTTTCAATACAGGCTTGGCAAACGCGCAAGTGATGCTCTTGGTGTTGCAAGTGTCTATAGGCTACGGTAACCGCTTACTATCAGGTGGGCCGTATGCTTGTTTGCCACCTTAGTAGTATAAAAAGAAGTCATAGTAAAATAAGGATGTTGCTTTCACCAGAAGCTTATTTTAAAACTAACAGTTCATAACATCTCTAAAAACATTTCACAAATATCCATTTTATCGTATTTATTTTAAACATGCTATTCTTGTAAAAAACAATGGCTCAAAAGTTCCTTTGATCGCTAGAGCGACTGCCACCATGTATGGGTCGCGCTCGAGTGAACGCACCGGTACCCACGAATAAGACCCCGCGAACAAAGTTCAAATATTTGCAACATTTTTGACAATGTTGTTTACATTCGTCTATTTTCGTAAACAGTCGGGTATGTTCGGCAAACAGTAATCTCTGATAAATTGTCTTGTTTCGAATATGAAACGCTTGGATAGGCACAACAATTTCGCTTTTGATAACAGACTTGTTTGTGATGTTTTCCTTCTAAATTGATGTAAGGATTTTATATATTTGGAGGTAAGAGCTCTGTTTATAAATAAAACATTAAACACGTCAATGCGTAGGTAGCATATACCTTTTTTTTGGAAAGCGGTACCTGAGGAGGTTTTTCTATACCACTAAGATAGCAAACAAGCATACGGGCCACCTGATGGTAAGCGGTTACCGTAGCCTATAGACACTTGCAACACCACTTACGCGTTATCGACCCTGTAAATTGTAGACAGAGGAAACTATAAACTGCTGGATACATCTATCTCTCTTCAGCAAAAAAAAGGATAAATATACACCAGATGCCCGAGAAGAAAAGAGATAACGATATGCTATTTTTTGTCCCTCATCGCGTGGCCATTTTTTTCAAGGTCAGCACTTCATTTGCTAAACAAACTTTGACGTTTTGATTGAGCATTCGTGACAGATTGTGATAAACATTGAATTTTTTAATGATTAGTTCATTAATTTTGTATTATTATGTGTTCGCTGTTGAGCAGAATCTTTATCTAATACTGCAAAATGGTACGGTGCAGTGTTCTTGGTTGCAAAAGTGATAGCGAGAAAAAAATTCCCGGTTTATCTTTTCATTCGTAAGTATCACATTTTTTTTGTTTATTTGCTAAAAGTTTTTCAATTTAACACTTGTTGTGATGCTTTATTATCTAGTTTAGATCAGATACTGCTATTTCAAAGTGAAATAAGCGGCTATTTTATTATTTTTACATAATTATAAAAACATAACCTAAAAGTTCAGTGTTGCCACTTTGTGCTGGGAAATTGCCCCAGTTTTTAATGGAAAATAGTAAGGAAATGAACATAAAATTTAATAATTTCGTTCAATATTTTTTTGATGAATAATTAAGTATTTTTCGTTTAAACTTAACGCCTTCTGGTTTTTCAGATATCTGAAAAACCAGAATCATGAAAATTATGGATTAAAGTAACAAGAAGAAACATCTGGCTGCCTAAGAAAAGCTCTAAAATATGCAGCAAACACTTTCATAATAGTTCTTTAGTGAAGATAGGAAATATGAAGATAGGAAAGGAAGAAAATAGGAACTGTTTTGAACCAAAAGAAAGGATAAGAAATGTAAGCCCTGTAGGTAGATAGAGAACATAACTCTCTTCTGGCGCTGTCTGGTAAAGACTAAGATTTGGGGTAAAATAATTTAAATGGTAACCTTAAATCTACAAGTACCTATATTTTTTGTGTTTAGGACCACATCACAGCTCAAACCTGTGCTAATTCACTTTGATTTTTTGCAAGCTCCAATTTTAGTGAAATTACTCCCACTATGCTTCTCTTAATAAGTGACAGGATATATGGGACTCGTACCAACTAAAAACTTATTCTATGAAATTCTTAGTAGCAGTTTGGAGTTTTGATCTGTGTCCAGTAAATGGCAATATGATCGACCGCAGTAAAGGGTTCGAAACGTTAGGATAATCTCAATATAACGCAATAAAATCCGTAAAAAATAATTTTATTTCAACCTTATTTTCCTCCTTTTGTTTAGCTTATGTGTTTTAGTAACAAGCCTGTGTTGTACACTGTAGATGAATAAATTTTTATTTCTTTTAAATCAGTCGTTTCTGCGACGAAACGGCAAGAAACTCGATGCCTCTGTCTTAGTACATAATTAATTTGACATTTACAAAAGCTTACGAGGACAACAAGGATAGCAATAGAGCCACGCAGTAGATAGCTATTAGATAATAGTGGGCGTATAATTTCGGGCATATTTATTATGAATAGCAGTCTTTAGGAATTTACCAAATACTGGAAGGACCACGATATATGAAATATTTGGCATTTTGGATAATATTGACTAGTCACAACGACTCTCCTTGCTAGCTATAAAAACTACAGATTTTAGCGAAGAAAAATTCGAACGCGGGCAGGATTCGTATCTGCGTCTTCTGATTCAATAACACAAATTAGTGAAAATAAGTATACGTTCAATAGAACGTATAGTATAGTAAAATAAAAAGTAGTATAATTATGTAATAGGAAAATATGTCAAACTTTGTAAGATTTCCTCAAGCTTTGCAGTTTGAACTCGTTATAACCAGATCCGGCACGTGCCAGTGTAAACTAGTTATAGATTACTAGCTTTTACCCGCGACTTCGTACGCCTACACTTAATAACATAATTGTTGTCGGATTGTATTCATGGGATAAGAAGTACTCAATGTTAGGGAAATTCCCGCTGTTCTTAGAAAATAAGTATTCAATATGCCAGCGCCAATCACAAACTATTAGTGTACCAACATTTCATTCAAATCCCGTAAGATATTGGTTTTCCGGGATTTCCGGGATATTCCCACATTTTTCTGGGGTAAAATATATCCTATTTGTTATTCCCGGTCACATACTATGTGTGTATGAAATTTCATGCGAATCGCGTAAGTAACTACTTACGCGATTCGCATGAAATTACCTATCTATCCCGAAAAACGGATGTAGGAGAACACTCCTATATCCGTTTTTCGGGTTTTTCGGGATATTCCGACATTTTTCCGGGATAAAAAGTAGCCTATACTTTATTCCCGGTCACATACTATTAGTATACCAAACTATTAGTAACAAATAAACAAACAAACATCCAAACATTCACATTTATAATATTAGTACGATTGCCACGTACGATGTAGGGCGTCACGGCTGCGCTTTTCTTGCAAAACGCTCCAAACCCTCACAGATCTTTTACTTTTAAGTATAGCCTTGTTTACCGTTCCAGCTTGATATAAATAACGAAATTGTGAAAATATTTTATAACTGATAAACATCTTCAAGACTTCATAAACCAGTAAGGGTTACAAGAAAATGCCGAAGGTATTTAATCTTTTAGGAATTATTCATGATAGTTTCTCCTACTACCGCCCGGTAATAAACGAGTCGGGTCGAATCGGTCAAAGTTGCTCTGATTTTTGTAGAACCGAAAGAAGAAATGTCATTTAGGTCTGTTTTTACTGACTTTTATCGGTCCAATTTATAGTCGACCGTCTGCGTAAAGGTGACCCCATTAAAAAAGTGTGACAGTGTTTTGTCTTGAAGCCGGGTCACCCTTTCTAGAAATGAAATCGCACAAAATATCCAAAATATGGTGGAAACTGTTACTCAAAAACTGTTTTTGAGTAATATACTGGACTACTGGATATGTATTCTATAGAATATACTGGATGGTTTTTTTTTCGATTCCTATATGTGAAAACTGTCTATTTTGCTCACAAACAAACATCGACAGTTGTTCGGTAACTTATTGCTATCTTTTTTTTTGCCAATACTTGTTGAACAAAAGTTAATAGTTTTCTGTATAGGAATTGCTCGTCTTCTCCTTTAAAGTATTTCTCATCGCTGTTGAGGATCGTGATATTTAGCAATTTCCTATAAACTATGATCCACCATTGTACTCTATCCTTTGAAGCATGGTTTACACAGGAATTCGGCGAATCTGTTTGGACCAACGCATTGGGCTTCTTTTCATTGTCTTAGAATTGAATCAACCCTTCAAACAGTCACAGCGATCAGTATATTTGGATCTCTTCTTCTTAGTTGGGCATTCTTGATAGAGTGGTTGTGGTAATAACAATGGTGTGCTCTCTAGGTTCTTGTCGGCATCTCTTCTGAATGTCACGGCTGTCGAAATACTTCGCCATTTTTAACGATTAATGGCATTACGAAAGCACTGTACCATCCTGTTCTGGGTAGCTTTAATAATAAAGTCAGTCCAGCGAGTTGGAGAGAGCTCGTGGCCGGCTCGTCTTCTTTCTAGTTGGGCCTGGACGACCAGCCTTTCCGTGCAGCCCTAATTTCTGGAGACATGGCCAAAGAACTAAAGTATTTGCAGTTTAATAATTGACGAAAGTCTATCCTTGATGCGAAGCAGAAGAAGTCTATCCTCGATGGATACCTTTTCATATATAGCGTGGATATTGTCGTGCATAGTTACAATAGTATTAGTAAGAGCGAGGTGAAAACCCGTGTACCGTAACATAAGTTTGGGGGTGTTATGTAATGCATTTACAACTTCTAACAAGTTTGTTGTTGGCCTAATAAACGGATTCAAATCCAATGCTAACTCCTTTGTGTTCTAGGCTTTTGTTTAGCCAGTTTATTGTACGTTTATTTACTCTGTTGCGGTCCCATACAAAATTGTCCCAAACAAATTGAAAGTTGGTCCGCTGTTTGTTTGAACTATTGAACTACTTTGACTGCTTGTTTACAGCGCCCAAACGTTTTTCAAAACCTTGTAGAGTGTATTATTTTCTGGAAGGTTAATAACTGATATGGTAGGAAGTCCTTGTGTAAAATTCTGGTGGTTTTTTTTACTGTATTTATTAAAAAAGCAAAATAAGTACCACTCGCTAACTAATCACTGAATCTCAGAAACTATGAAGCCTACCTTGAAAATTGGTACGTAAGCTCCTTATAGCGTGTAAACATCGATTCAAAAGATTGAATTTAGAGAAATTTCAACGGAACTGGTTAAAATGAGATCAGCGATACGTACATATTATCACGACTGTATTTCCTGAAGGGTTAGGCAGAAGTGTACTCTAATGTGCACCGAAGACATACCCACAGTTCGCCTGTATATACATATAAGACCCCATGTAAGAGGGGGCGAGCCGATTGCCATTAACCGGGCACAAATACCAAATTTGCTACTGAGAATTTCATAGAAAAACTCAATAACGCTTTGCTTGACCTAGGAATTGATTACTTGCAACTACTAAGCTAATGTGGCAGTTCTATTATTCACAAAGACTTCGAAAGTTCTCTTGTACTTCTGATAGACGATGATTCAATTTGCTATACTTCTTTAAAAAATGATTCTTAATATAAACAACATAATATTTCACCGGTATTCCCCGAACCACATGTTTAGGTCCCATGTTTTTTTAATAAAATGAGCGGTGTCGTAGTAGTGTGTCAGACTATGTTTCCCAAAGAATTCCGAAGCGAGAATTATTCGCAAGTCAGTATCGATAGACAATCGAATAAAAATAATACCTATATTACAATCTCATCCGATTCTAGATTTTCTCCCGACGTTACATCGAAATCTAAATCTAGAATTGATTTAATATAAAACAGGCTTATTGTAGACTGCGCGATATTTTCGACGACGCGGCGTTTGATATCTGCAACCCCGCACAACTGCACAAGGTCCTCTTATTCTCAGATTACCCAGTCATAGGACAGTAAATGGGCTGAAAAATATCATTGGTTTTTTATACTATGTCACTGATGAATTTAGTATGTGAAAAGTACGCGGCCACTCATGGTTTAAATTATAATGTGAAAAAATCTGAGTGCATGGTCTTCATGACCGGTTGATACTGGTGATGATGAAGACACGGAGAGAGAGCGCAGAGCTTTGTCAGTCCGGGCAAACAATAATAATACTTATTATTTCAATACCATAGATTTCTTTTTTGGGATCGCATAATCTATTAAATTGAAATCCAGGCCTACAACTGCAAGACCAAAGGATACGGTGAGCTTTTTAATTAACAAAAATGTAGGTAATTATGACATGCTGTTAGTAATTATGACATAAAGACACCTACCACCTAAGCTTACCCGTAATCATGGACGCCGTAAAGGGTTAGAAATGTCGGTATTAATAATATCAAATATAACATAATAAAATCTGTCAAAAATAGTTTTATATCAATTCCTTAAGGAGCGTAGATTAAATTAAAATCTACCTACCGTATAATACATTATAGATGTTCAATGATTGGGGGTAAAACTGTTTCCCAAACTAGGTCAGTAGTATCATATTGCCTGTCGAAATTGTGATGGATCACTTAGCTAAAAACGCGCTTTAGTATATATGCATAACTTGTGACAAAACGCATTTTTATAGGAAGAATAATTATGGTATTATGAATGCGATTAGAGCACTTTCGTGAATCTGTTAAAATTGATAAAATATCGTAGTCAAGTCGAAGTCAAAAGTAAAATTATTCAAGATTTAAGGTAGTAAGTACCTCTTTAACGTCATTTTACATTTTAGACAGCCCCTAAACACCCGCCTTTTACCGCTTTCTATTATTTTCTATATTTTCTCATTCAAGGCAGATACCAACCAAATTGTGAGATTATGATAATTATCATCATTAACATCAATCATATACTGTCCCACTGCACGGCCCCCCTTTCAGATTGAGACTATAATCACGATGGCCTAGTGCGTCTTTACAGACTCCACACACCGTTGAGAAAAATCTCTAAGGCATGTAGGTTTCCTCACAATGTTTCCCTTCACCATTTAAACGAGTGATAATTAATTATTAATACGGGCCTGAATTGGAAAATTCAGAGTTGCGAGCCTTAGATTCGAACACGAGACCTTTGACTTGGTCGTCCAATGGTCATATCACTTGGCTATTATATGCTTTATTATAATATATTCCTTTATATTATTATATAATATATTCCTAAGATATTTCACTCATATTATTGTGCTAATGTTTTTAACAATGGGATGCAGTCAACCTGTCCTTGAAAAAATAAGGATTTTATCTAGTAAGTAGTTATTGAAATTTGCAGTGTTCGATTTAATAAATTATCACTATTATTTCTCGTTATGATTGCGACTGTAGGACAAATATTACTGCTATGATAATACTAATTGGATTTGATAATCACATATATTAGAAGGCCCATAAAATCGCAGGTATGTTTAGTATGTAGTTCTACTGTCATTACAATATGGGATAAACGGCATACCCTTGAAAACTGCAGTCACAGATCGCACGCTTCAGCAATTTTCTTGTTTCATTATGTTTCCATGTGCGCGTGACCTTGTTCTATTGTATTGAGTGGATCTCCCGTAGGTACTTACCAGTATTTGTATATGCCATTGTTGTTTATGTTGTAGCATAACATATAATTGTGCGTGTATGTGTGTGCAGGCGAGTGCGCGCTCGGTCGGCGCTCGAGCCGGGGCGTGGGTGTCGGCGCGGGCGGCGGCTCGCCCAGTTGACAGCATGCTCATCGCGTTCAATGACTCGGCCAACCTCACTGACTTGGCGCTCGGCATCGACCTCCCCACCAGCCCCTACAGTCTCGCGCAGAAGATCATCATCGCCATCATCGGCGGCGTCTTATCGGTGCTGACCGTCGTCGGCAACTCCATGGTGATGATCAGCTTCAAGATCGATAAGCAGCTACAAACTATAAGCAACTATTTCTTGTTTTCACTGGCGGTGGCAGACTTTGCGGTGGGGCTGATATCGATGCCTCTGTACACGATGTTCATCATCTACGGGTACTGGCCGCTGGGCCCACACGTGTGCGATACGTGGCTGGCGCTGGACTACCTCGCGTCGAACGCGTCTGTGCTCAACTTGCTCATCATAAGTTTCGATAGATACTTCAGTGTGACGAGACCGTTGACGTATAGGGCTAAGAGGACTACGCGAAGAGCGACAATGATGATAGGCGGTGCGTGGGGGTTCAGTTTGGTGTTGTGGCCTCCGTGGATATACGCGTGGCCGTACATTGATGGCGAGAGGAAAGTGCCGCCGCACGAGTGCTACATTCAGTTCATAGAGACTAACCAGTTCATTACGTTCGGGACAGCCATAGCGGCGTTTTATGTGCCAGTGAATGTCATGTGTATACTGTACTACAGAATATGGAGGGAAACGAAGAAACGGCAGAAAGATCTGCCGAATCTGCAAGGAGGGAAGAAACACGACTCATCTAAGAGATCTAATTCTAGGTGAGTTATTTATCTTTTTATAGAATTTGATTTTTCATTGAGTGTAAAATTTTCAGAACAAAATGTAGACAAAATAATTATGATAGTGCCAATGTATGTTCTTGTGATATTTACTATTCATAATTGCATATTATGGAGATTATACTACATAGATATGAATACTTACATAAACCATAGATATAAACAAAATTTTATAAACGGATTAAAGGCAAGTTAGTTTCCTGAAGATGTACAGGGGCCAGTAGGTCAAGCAATCCAAAACTGTGAAATACTCCCAATTGAACATGAACCTTATTATTTTGTATTAGAGTTTTTTTATATCAAAAGCATACGGCCCACCTGATAGTAATCTTTTACCGTAGCCTATAGACGCTTGTAACACTAGAGGTATCACTTGCGCGTTGCTGACCCTGTAAAACGAAAGAGGAATAGTTGGGTTGGCAGTATAAGGGTCAAAGTCCCTCCACTGACAACACAACATTTCTCGCGGAGCACTGACAACCTTGCTCACTTAAAGGAACACAACACAGCTCAAAGCAGTGAAATTTTACTTCGATTTTCTGCAAGGCGGAGGTACTTTCCCAGTCGGGCAGCTCCAATTTGAGTGGAATTACTCCCACTATGCCCTACCTGTCTTAATTGAAAGTAAAGTTGAAAATGTATGAAAGAAGTTTGACAGATTGGGGTAGCTAGATGTGCTTGCCTCTGTACATCTATTGTTTATAGTAGCTATAGTAGTCAGAGAATAACAGTTCGTAGGATACAGGAACCGAACAATTGGGTCACGATATTCCTCTATTACAATTCACGCTGGAACTTTGCCCGATAAATGGATAAGCATGTCTATTAAATGGGGATATTATTCCATAATTGGCTAGCTGCCGTACCATAATTATGTAATACATTAGTATACAAATATAGAATGTACCATAGTAAATTCTATCCTTGAAAGGGGGATGCAGTACTCATGATAATTAACTTTTGTTGTGGGGCTCGTGGTTGTTATAACTACGTTGATCAACTGAAATGCAAGATTAAGGTGCGCTAGCCACGGTCAGTCTGTGGATAGGGGACCATACTTAACACATCGATACCCTTCCGCGCCTCAGAGTATTTAATATCGTCGACCCCGGTTTGTTTTGCGAACATCTATGGCAGTCGTTAAAATATAGTCAGAAGCCAAAAATGCCTGACAACAATTCTATCCCCAAGATATTGGTATGGCCAACAAATTGGGTTACAGAGGTCTGTTGGGCGTCGCTTCATGTAAAATATGGTATTCAGCCGCATCTGGTTGGAACTGGACTGGAAGCCGACCCCAACATAGTTGGTAAAAGGCTCGGAAAATGATGAAGAGTTCAGTAATTGTGCTTCCAGTGTTGTCCATTTTCTGATAAAATATTCACTCTAATGCACACAGTTTTCGTGCGTAAGTTTACGACACAAAAGCTCTACGTATATAATATATTATCACGCCTGTATTCCCTGAAGGGTTAGGTAGAGGTGTATTAATGTACCTCCACACTTCGTGAGGGGCGAGCGGAGTGAACCTATTGCTACTAACCGGACTAAATATATTCAAACTCCAAGCTGCTACTGAGAATTTCATATATAAACAAAAACCAATAACACTTTGATTGATCTGGGAACCGAATTCAGGACATCTAAGCGTAGCAGTCGCGCTAACGAAAACTAGACTAATGAGGCCACAATAATATAAATATATAATAATAGGAAATTACAAAAGAATATAGAAAATAAAAGTCTTGAAGACTGAAAGGAATTCTATATTCTTCTGAAATTTCGTCATTAGTCAAGTAATCGTAAGCTCGATTGCTATGCTGGAGGTCCTGGGCTCGATTCCAAGGTAGGCACGCCCCCTGTTACATGGCGAACTGTGGGTTTACAATTAGTACACCTATGCCTAACCTTTCAGGGCCTAATACAGGCGTTATGGTATATAGTCTGGAAGATATTATTTATCAAATGCATTGTGAAGCAACTCTCTTTGAATAAAACTAATATTCCTTGGCTCAAGCAATAATGTTCCACAAAGGCTAGGGATCACTCTGGCGCAAGTGATGGAGCAGAAAGCTGTTATTCATTGTGCACCACAAAAAGCTCTTCATACGGAAACTCTCAAAGAACTGGCTTATACAGACCCGAGCGATTTATGGGCAATACAGATACAAGTTTACACTACACACATTTCCATCAAAAATACAACTTTGTAATGTATCGTACTTCACATTGCCTTTCAAACCGGAACACAATAAATATAGCACATTTTTGCTTAGCTGTAGAATATTTGGCGATGCGTACCATAGCCCTCCAGATGGACCCAGCCGCATGAGTCTTTAAAGATTTAAGATTATTTCGGAAAACTTATGAAAGCGAAATATTTCACTCGGTGATTGACCACGACATCACTAAACCTAAAGACTAAACTAATAGCTAAAGACTACATTCTTGAAATTGGCATGTAAGTTAAAGTTACAGAGTGTAGTCATCCATTATGAAAGTTTTTTTTTATATGTATGTATACATTGTAAACAAGTACACTGCTCGCTTAATGGTAAGCAGTTACTATAAGCTATGTACGCTTGCAGGGGTATTACTCGCGCGTTGTCGACCCTGTAAAAATCTTTTCACTCCCTTTTTGAAGAACCCCATGCTGTATTCTCTTGGGAATACTTCGGCGTTGAGCTGCATGTACAACTTCAGTGTGCGTGAGAGGAAGTTCGTCTGAATTACTATGGGATTGGCGAAAACGAGGTTAATCCGATACTACGGGGCACAGCTGGTAACTGATATAATTTAGCGGTGTTTCATGTAAATATACATATAGGGCTTTCTTTTTTATTATCATAAATATCAACCCCTTAAAAATAGAGATTGACTTTGAAGATAATAATATAAAATGTGATAGACAAAATTAATGATGATACACCATACATAAGGTAGCAAGTGTGTGTGCCAAAATTGCAAACACTGAAGTACTAAATTCAGCGAAAGTACGTAAATCTTGGAATATTGGACAGCTTGAAAATTCTCAGTTTGCTGAATATTGGAAAAGTGGGACGCGCACGAATCGAATAACCGAACTCGGTTAAGAGAAACGCTGTAAATTTAACATTCGAGAACTTTTGTTTGAGGTTATTGAAAATTTTGTAATGTTTAATTTTGAAATACTCGGTTGGAACTTTATCTGAAAATTTCCTGCAAAATACATTATATTTTGACACTTGTGTTCATGATTTGCATAGAAAAACCCAGAAAGTACCTTTTGACTGACTTGGGATCGTTATGCAATACTTAATCGTCGGATTATCAAGATAGGTTAAGACACATTGGACCTATTTCTTACACTTCCAAGATAAAATAATAATAAATGTTTTGGGACGTTTCACACAGACCCCAACTAAGCAGAGCTTGTACTGTGGGTACTAGACAATGTAGGTATATAATACTCATATACTTTTTTTTTGTAAAAAAATAAAACAAATACAAACACGTTCATCAAGTTCATCATATAACTTTTTTGTGTCCTGTGGGAAACGATCCCACTAACAACTATCAACAATCACGAGACTACAAGAGTCAGCAAATACAATCTTCCATACATTACCAAAAATATCACAACTTATTTAGTGAAAGATTCTCGCCAAGCTTTATAGTTTTGTTTAGGTTGGGTTTGTAATAAATAAATACATATTTATTTGTGGCAAGCAAGGACCATAATCACTTGAACACTGAAGAAAACTTGTGCTTAAGAAATTTGTAGCTAATTTTTACCTACTCTTGATATAAGTTCTCCTGTTGTGGGCTTTATTTGGATTCGACAAAAAAAAAAGAAACATGAAATACATATTTATTTTTCTTCTAAAACCTTTGTATAACAGAAACCACAATTTCTTTACAAACTACACATATTTCTTTCATCACAATAAATTGCATTTGTTTCTTAGAAAAATCTCAAGTTTCTCTCTAGATCAATAGCTGTTTACGGACTGAGTTGTGGTACATAAAACAGGTAAGTACAGAAGCTCTATTACTTTCAATGCATAAAAAATAATACATACAAGAGTACTACACAAAAACACATGTATTAAGATTGAAATAAAACTACGTTTTACACTAAACTTACTTTTATTTATTTTTTTAACTTTTTTTTTATTTTACCGTTTTATATTGATACTAGCTGTTAGCTATTATTGTTGTCCTAGTTTCATCCGTATTCTAAAGAGCTTTTTGAGACAAAAGGTCCTTCTCCTAGGTCCAATCTATCTTTGTACCAAATTTAAATCATCATCATTATCAACCCATACACTGGGTTAGGCCATAGTCCACCACGCTGGCCTAGTGCGGATTGGCAGACTTCACACACCGTCGCGAAAAATCTCTAAGGCATGCAGGTTTCTTTACGATGTTTTCCATTACCGTTTAAGCGAGTGATAATTAATTATTAATACGCACATGAATGCGAAAAGTCAGAGGTGCGTGCCTCGGATTCGAACTCGAGACCTTTGACTTGACAGTACAATGGTCATATCACAAGGCTATCACTGCTCACTGCTAGCCTTGCCATTAATCGGGCACAAATTCAAATTCCGAGCTGCTACTGAGAATTTCATAGAAAATCCCAATAACACTTTGCTCGACCTTGGAATCTAACCCAGGACCTCTAGCTTAGCAGTTGTGCTTACGACCTCTAGGCTAATGAAGCAAGTCTTTTCTAAGTTCTTTCTTTACTATCATCATTTTGCACATCTTGACGAAGCTGGACATTGTAGTGATCCTTCTGTAGTTTTTTTTCCGTTGTCACAAGTGCCGGTGTACTCGGTCGGGTAGATTCCGCCGCTATGCGTCCTTTGTCCGCGTGTGCCTTTGTGAGGGAAATGTCTTCCTCGACGACGTATGACAAGGCATGTGTGAAATGACTATCTTATACGCATCAGGTTCACCTTGAAGGAATTAATAGAGAGCTAAGTAGGTTAGGTTAGATTAAGAGAGAGGATAGGTATAGTGAGAGTAATTCTACTCAAATTGGAGCTGCCAGACTGGGGAAATACGTTAAATAACACTGTTTTGAGCTGTGATGTGTACCTTACGATGAGCAAGGTTGCCAGTGCTCCGCGAGGAAACGTTGTGTTGGCAGTGGGGGGACTTTGACCCTTATACTGCCAACCTAACTATTCCTATTTCGTTTTAAAAGGTCGGCAACGCGCAAGTGATACCCATGGTGTTGCAAGCGACTATAGGCTACGGTAACCGTTTATCATCAGGTGGGTCCTATGCTTGTTTGCCACCTTGTGGTATAAAAAATAGGTTCTTGAGACCTGAAATAGACTTACGAGCGATGGATGAATATCCGTACAGCTTTGCTGCTGTTTATGATCATTTACCAATTTCCTTGACAAAAATAATTAAGCAATTTTGAATTAAGTATGTAATTTTTTACAGTGGTTTAAGCTTATTATTCTAGCATGCTAATTAGCTATATGTAATTACAACTAGCAATGGTGGAGACCATTGATAACGTACCCGTGGTCTAGTGGAGACTAGACCACGGGTACGATTCTCACAAGACACAAAAATATTTATGTGATTAACATAAAGTGTATAAAAGTGTTTCATAAGTATTATAAGATCGGTATAAGTTTTTCTAGGGCGTCCCCTCTCGGCGGTTCCACTGACATTCGCCATATAAATCCTTTTCATCGCCTTTCATCCATTCTCTCGACGTGCCCAAACCATCTCAGCATATTCTTCTCAATGATGTATGAATGTGGTCGAAGCGAAAGAAGTATGCAAGAATCGTAGCAAGTGGCGTTCTTTAGTTTCTGCCTACCGCTATGGGAAAAAGGCGTGAGTGTATGTATGTATGTATAAGTATGTATTTACAAAAAAATATATATAAGTATTATACCCATTGTATAGTACCCATAGTACAAGCTCTACTTAATTTGGGACTCTAGATACTGCTGTGTAAAATCCCAAGTATTTATTATTTTACTAGCTGTTGCTTCCGGATTCACTCGCATCCCGAAGGGATTTTTAAGACAAAATTTAGCCTCTGTCCTTCTCCAAAGTCTAATCTATCTATGCACCAAATTTCATCAAAATCGGTTCAGCGGTTTAGGCGTGAAAGCGTAACAAACAGAGTCGCTTTCGCAGTTATAATATTATTTGGGAAGCACGGATTAAATTTATTTCCGTGCATATATCAGTGTCGCAGTGAATCTTTACTAATTCCGTAGCAGTTCGCGTTATGGCTTCGTACTTGTTATGCTATCCTGGTAATCTTGCTGGATACAACCCACTTTTTAATCCTAATATGTTGGAAGTACGGGTTTACGTAAGCTGGATGAAATGTGAGCCTGGAATTATATTCTGTGCATCGTTGTTTTTATGAAGTTTTTATAGATGAAATGCTTCTGGTGTCTTGAGGAGAAGTGCACAAATTCAAGGGGTAGTAGTGTCTGTCGTATTGATTTAGTGGAAGCTCCTCTCGCTACACATATGATGTCCTAGCTTCTATTCTTAGGTGTGCTGGTGATAGGGTTCTTCGATGAATTCTCAGCTAGTAGTTAGAATTTGTGATCAGTTAATGCAGACGCGTCATGGTACCTCAAAGACCTTAAGTGCACCTCTACATACCATCATGCTTCATACATCACTATGTATGACGCATAACATCCTCTATAACATACCACTGTATGTTATGGAGGATGTCATGCTTCAGGGTTAAAAAAATGCCGATAAAAATACAATAATTATGCAATACATATTCTGCACTGCTACAATACCTTACCTACATATGACGTGATGTTGAGCTTTTCTTCCACGTTATTCCTCTCATAGTGACGTCAGCAAAACCGAACTGAATCAAATACCACTCTACAATGTAAAACTACACCTAAACTAAGAATAAGCTAAACAAATTGCGTTCAACCCGTGCACTCATATTTTATCCCTTCGAAGATCCAATAAAAATACCTTTCGTCTAAAAGCCTTTAAAAATTTCATCGACCGTACACTTCGGGATGGCACCCGTTTACCCCCTCCGACGGGGTGAAACCTCCCCCTTTTACGGCGAAGTGAAAGACATAACTCTTGGATGCGTCTGGATTTATGCCCCATATGACTATTCTGTACATATTAATTTGTATATGGAGCAATTTAAATTTAATATTGTTTTTTTGGCAATGGGCGCGCCATGTGGCTAGAAGAACGGATGGCCGCTGGGGAAATAAAGTCCTGGAGTGGCGACCACGCATAGGAAAGCGCAGCGTAGGACGACCCACAACTAGGTAGACGGACGACCTCGTGAGGGTCGCAGGGAGTTGGTGGATGCGGTCTGCGCAAGACCAATTTTTGTGGCGATCATTTGGGGAAGCGTATGTTCAGCAGTGGACGTCCGTGGCTGATAGATAGATTGTTTTTTTGAGTGGACTTTATTCAATACATCGGCTGTATTCCCCCGAAGGGTTATACGGAGGTATACTAGTACAGAGGCCAGTACATCAAGTTACCCTAATCTGTCAAATTTCTTTGATAGATTTTCAACTTTAATACAAAATCATAAGGTTCATATTCAATTGGGAAAATTTGACAGTTTTGGATAGGTTGACCTGCTGGCGTCTGTACATCCTCAGTTCAGTTTATATGTGTAGGTCCTATGTTATAGGCGGTGACCCTATCATCATTAACTGTATACAAATCCAAACTCTGAGCATTTTTTGAATTTAATAGAAAAACCCAATAAGTTAACCTACTACGTAAGAATCGAAACCGGACCTCCTGCAGTCGTGCTTATGAACAGTAAGCTAAAGAAATAGTTAGTTACACTGATATCCATGGCCATGACTATAAGAGAGTGAAGGCAAGTGCGGTTTTTAGTCGGTACGAATCCGACATACCCTGCCACCTCCCCGGGTGGCGGAGGATCCAATAGGGTTTTCCGTTTTTTTTATATAAGTAATTAATTTAAAAAAATACACTGATATTACATTTATATTACGGGATTACCCAGTATGGTAGGAACGTTACGCCCGGTGTTGTGGTGATCAAAACGGAGAATGAACTATGCAAAGCTTTTCTGAAAATATATCAATTTAAAAAATTAAGAAAGGCTGTGATTTTTTTATACATTTTACCAGTTGTCTGGTCTCTACTTGGCAAGTTTGTATATAACAGAAAGGAAATAATACATTTATGTGCGTTCATCATGCACAGAAAATTAAAAATTGCTTGACCATAAGAAAAAAAAAGTTGCGAAAATATGCGTCATATCCACACAAAACGACCATCACTCGGCATAATGCAGTGTCTACACGGAGCACGGCTACGGCACCTCTGCCAAACCCTTCGGGGAATGCAGTTTATGTTAGATTAATTCTACTAACGACCCGCCCCCGCTTCGCACGGGTCCAATATACATGTATTATACATATAAACCTTCCTCTTAAATCACTTTATCTATTTAAAAAAACCGCATCAAAATCCGTTGCGTAGTTTTAAAGATTTAAGCACACATAGGGATATAGGGACAGAGAAAGCGACTTTGTTTTATACTGTGTAGTGATATCTATTGCAATCGTATTGTTACTAAATATTACGTTCGTGTACAGAACTATATACGTCATTATAGTAATTACTCCACTCACAAATGACAGTAGAGCTAATATCATAGACAAACATTTTGACCTATCGTTGTGGATATTACAAAATGAAAATTAACAACATAAGAGGCTTGACAAATGAGGTTCCATTAAACGCAACCGCATGCGTTTATACATAAATACTAATAAGAAGTATGTGAATATTTGTTTAGGTAAAATATTGTGTTATAAATAGAATATGAGTATTATGTGACTCACACAACTTTACAATTAGTCTTATATTTCTTTACACTCTCTATTTACCAAGACGATAAACTATAAAATATTCTTAGTATAGATCTATCCACACGTTTTTTCGGTATCTATTTGTTCGTAATATACCTTCGACAAAGATGAATCACCTTCACAAAATATCTCACATTTCTTACGTTCGACCTCCATCTTCAAAGGGACAAACATCTGTCGATATTCAAAATTAACTCTATATCAATGGAGCCAACGGCGGTCCCTTTGCGCCTAAATAAAAATACACCCTTTAATCGGAGCCACGGTATTTTCTACCCTTACCTGCCTTTTGGGCCCTTCGTGTAATATTAAATAAGGTGTAAGAACCGCGTTTATGAAAGTGCCAGTGCTGATGCCGTGGAATAGTGAAAATTTGAACGTTTTCTTGTCCAATAATAAAAATAGTTTTAGTGGGACGCTATAATCCTTAAGTAAATCAAAATATTTGATATTTTTGATATAGGTATGACATGTGTCTGGAATCTGAAAGTCAGACGTTTTAAAATCTGCGCGACATATAAATTTTTTGGTAAATAAAACCTTTTTAGTAACTAAAATATAACTTTGGCTACGCCTCATGTTGGTACACGTCATATTGATTTTGTTATGGAAGTGAAACAAAGAAACTAATGCATTTTTTATTAGAAAGCCAGCCTCTTACGACTGCTAAGTAATGTCAGAGTTTCTTGTAGAAAGAGCTTCCAAAAAACAACGAGAAAAGGTAGTTACTTATTCGGGAAATTGAACTTAAAGCCGTGTAGCTGGCAAATTACACCCACAATGAAGGAAGATGGTCTCTAAGTGCAGCGCCGACAAAGACGAATGATCCGTTATCCGTGACTTGCGATCTTACCGCCCCCTACCGAATTTATTGGGGAAACTCCTACAAATTCCGATAGAAATGTATGAGGAAAGTTTTGTTGACCAAACATCTGCGCTGACATTCACAAGGACACGGCTTTCAGGACTACTTGCAAAGTTTATTTATTTATATTTATGACCCTTTTTCTCTTACGAGGCAAGTTTCTAGAAACATCGAGTATTAGCGCAGACAAGGGCTCAGTATCAATTTGTGTCTAATGAAGTGGAGCTCTTTGGAAGATAACCGTTGGGACTACGTAACGACAAACGTAGTCAGTTTTTGTGGTAATTTGGAAGAGTTGTGATTGCGGGTGCGCAATATGAAAGATTATTCGAGACACGGGTTCGCTTCTCACAGAATAAATCTTTCCGGATAGTTGTATCATAATCATAATCAACCCATATACTGTCCCACTGATAGGCACGGGTCTCCTCTCAGAACGAGAGGGATAGTTGTATGCAAAGGATAAAAAGAAAATCATCCGGCGCAAGGTACAGTCAACAAAAGAGTTAAGTATACAGATAGCAAACGAAATATGCATTTTTATACAGATTTTACATAAATAATTATGCGCCAAAGGGTTAGGTATGTAGCTGCTTAAAATACTTACGTTTTAACATATATTGCGTAATACATTATTACACTATCTTTATCAAAACACGAGATTATCAATTAGCTGCCTGTATACCTAACTCTTTTGTTGACCGTACTGGTTCTACTTGTAGGCAGAACGTTTTGAGGTCCTAGCTACACACGTAAGCGCACGCGTTGTTGCTTGGACACACATGTGCTACGATCTATAGCACCATTGCTATGATTTAGTTCTGCAATACAAAAGCTCTGCACTAAGGTTTCCTCCCCGGGTAGCGGATGGCCCATGAGGATTTTCCGTACTTTAAAAAAAAAGTGTTGCCGATGTGAATGGGTAGTTTACAACCCGTGTGGGATCGTACACGATCGTTTGTTCTTCTGTAAAAAAAAACAAACAATCGGAGAGTTTGTCCATCTAGCAGACCCCAGTCGGTTTTCTTATTGGACGATAGCCTCTTTTATAGTACTGAATATCTTCTTGGATCGCACTTATACCGACTAAAAATCACACTTGCCTTCACTTGCCCTATAGTCATGTTCATGGGATCTGTGAAATTCGCCACGACCATGACAGAACGGCTAATAGCCTCCCATTAAGCTAGATTAGCATTATTTGGTTAACAACAACAATGCTATCTTACTCACCTACTCAATATTTTAAATTTGAAATTTTGTGTGGATGGATGGATATTTGTTACTGTTTCACGCTAAAACTGCTGAACGGATTTTGATGAAACTTTACAGTATTATTATTTATATATCAGATTAACATATAGTTTATAATTTACAAGTCTACAATATTACAACGATAATGAAAAGTATATTTTCCAGAAACTAGTATTAATTAAAAATTATTTGCACCCCAACAACAGTTTTAACAGTATTGGTATACAGAAGCTTTTAACAAAACTGAACGTATAAGGATTACGCAACAAAAATAGGCTTGAAATAAGTCCGATTGACAATTCAGTTCTGTCGGCTATCCTGTGTTTTATGACCCATATTTCAACCCATCGATTTTGTGAGGTTACATCGTAAAACATAACGTTGTGGCGACGTCGGATGTAATACACTTATCCCTTCCCAATACTGGACCAACTTTGTCTCCTTTTAAAATTAGGGTTAGCTGTAATTTTGACCGTAGACCTTTTTTGGTGAGTGAAAGATGGAATGCATAGTAATTTTTTAATAGTTTGTTAAATATTCAACAAATAATTTCAATTTTGAGTTAAATACGTAGCCACCGATATGGATGGCAGAATTCAGTTTTGCTGATTACGCTTTTACAGCGTGACACAGTGACAGCTGACGCAACGCGACGTGTTACAATATCCAATATATTGACTATTAAAATGGGTTTATATTTATAGCAGTTGGGCATGGGTTAAAATATTGAGTGTCATTGGGTTTTTCTATGAGATTCTAAGTAACATCTCGGAGTTTAGATTTGTGCCCTGGTAATGGTAAAAAGCTCGCCCCCTATTACATGGGAGTAATAGGTTGAATAAATGCGTGTTGATAATATAACATTATATTATGAGAAGACCCTGATCAATGAATTTGACCCTATTGCAAATTGCTTTCTTGTTTTACTTTATAAATTTTGTTGAAGAGTTTGGATTGATTGAAGTTGTATTATTGATATAATAACTTTGACTAACACCAACAACCCTACACATGTTCCTACTAATATTATAAAGGCTTTCACGCCTAAACCACTGAATCTATGTTGAAAAAATGTATACAGAGATGGATTAGACCTTAAAAAAAGACATAGGCTACGTTTTGTTTCAATAAGTCTTTAGGGATGCTAGTGGAACCGCGGGCAACAGCTTGGTATGTTATGATTAATTAAGAGTCATTATCCCTGTCATAGCTTACATTAAACTATTCGTATAAATTTCCACCATACAGGCTGGTCTGCACAAGGACAAAGCAAACACCACAATGATCACGCGACCATTTGTGTTATTATAAGCGTCCGAGGGAAATTAACCCATTGTGGTGCGCTAGTCTGTCACGCCAAGTGAGCGCTAATCGGAGTGACAGCTGCGTGTGGCGTGTTTGTTTCACTAACACGGCTCTAGTGTCCCTCTGCTAAAGTGGTGAAACACATTAGTTGGAATTACAAGAACGTTGTTTGTAAAAACACTAATACTAAAATTCTACCAGTTTGTGCTAAGTTATCACGTCAAATGAGCTCTCTAATCTCTAATCTAATTAAACAATGCGACTTTTATTGCAGTTTATGAATGAGACAAGAACTACACTACTGTTTTGTTTAAAACATACCATTACGCCTATATTCCCTGAAAGGTAAGGTAGAGGTGTACTAATGTACACAGCTGGTAAGTTTAGGTCACATGTAACAGAGGGCGAAACCATTGTACCCCACAATGGTTTCGCCATAGATGAAGGTCGTGAGGTGTTTACTCAATGAAGGTCACATTGCTATTTTATACAATTTTATTGGTACCAGATATATACTAATTACATAATATTTATAAAGGAAAGACCTAACTGAATGGGTGCGGAGAGACGACTGCTGCGCCGTGCTAAATCGCTAATACAGAAATGCGCCTGTATACAAATCGTGAAATTGGGAACTTAGAATATAGGATTTAGAAAAAGGTATCGGACGCACGAAATTTCAACCAATCAACATAGCACGAGCAACGGGATCGGCAGGAGTTTTGAAACCTTCGGGTACCACAGCAGCTTCAGGCAATGTTTGTCCTTAACTGATGCGGTGTTCCTGTCTTTCTAAGAAGATCCTACCGTCTGCGCCAAATTGTTACTGATGCAGGTTGGTGACGTTAAAACATTGGCTCGAGTTTAATTATTTATTAAATGACTTTACGGAATTTGTGGATAAGGCTTGATTTGAAGTTCGGGAATGGACTGCCGTGTTGTGGCCCTAGTAAGGGTATTTAAGAGAGGCTCGTCTGAGGGTCTGTGGGTAGGGGAAAGGAATGCTTCTTATCTAAATTCTGTCGTAATTGCACGGTGGTTGAACCGACCTTTCTGGATGGTAACTGTTTGGTATGCAAAATTGCCAATGACGTGGCAATAGTAGGAATCTACCGATCACCCTCGTACAAAACTATTGATACTTTTTTAAATAGCTTGGATGAAGTTCTAATGTCCCTGACTTCTTACAAAACCGTGTGTATGATGGGTGACATCAACATTGATATTTCGCAAAGTAACACAAGTAACAATACTTCCAGCTATCTCGACTTTATTGCGTACCACGGTTTGCTTCCAGCTCATCAGTTTCCTACACGTTTAAACTCGTGTCTTGATCACGTGATACTTAAAACTGACGTAAAGTCTACCACCTTAATCCTAGATACCGCTGTTACTGACCATAAGCCCGTTCTCCTTTGCCTTAATAACACCAGACCTAAAAATGCTTCTCGAAAAACCCTGATTAAAACCAATTACCAGGCTATTGTAAATGAAATTAATGACACCGACTTTTCGATAACTTACACTTATCACTGTCCCCATAAAGCAGCTGCTTACTTTGTGCATACCGTCTCCGATATAGTGACAAAAAACACTACTTACAATGTCAAAATCCCCAATAAAAAAATTATACTTAAGCCCTGGATAACACCCGGCTTACTAAGGTGTATTCAAACACGTGATAAAATGCACTTAACCCATAGAAAAGATCCTAACAATGTCACAATTAAACTAACCTACACCCGGTACCGCAATTTTTGTAATAACCTCCTAAACAAGCTTAAAATAGAACACGAACGATCTGAACTTCTAAAAGCTAAAAATGATATGAAGGCTACTTGGAACACAATAAAAAAAATCGCAAATGTACCCAGTTCTACCTCATCATCCGCTACTGAACTTCTTCACATTCACCCCGATGCATCACAATCCGCTAATCTAGTAAACAACTTCTTCGCCAATGTCGGTAAAAACCTTGCAGCACAAATTCCTCCTACTCATAGCGACTCGAACCCTACTCCGTCACCTGTCATCAATCATTTCAACTCAATGGCTATGATAGATGTTGATGAAAGTGAAATTGTGTCTATCATTTCTTCCCTAAAAGACAATACCGCCACCGGGTGGGATAGTATCCCTTCCAAAGTCATCAAATCCTGTAATATTAAATTAGCCCCCATCATCACCTATATCTGCAACATATCACTAAGTGCTGGTGTCTTTCCTAAGGTCTTTAAGAAAGCAATTATTCATCCTATCCATAAGAATGGAGACAGGGACAGTATCACCAATTATCGCCCGATTTCGATACTTCCTTCCCTTTCTAAAATCTTAGAAAAAATAATAAACAAACGCTTAGTTTCCTACCTTGGTAAACACGAAATTTTGGGTAATAATCAATATGGTTTTAGAGGGGGTGTATGTACGGAGGATGCGGTGCTAGATCTCACCAATGAGGTTGTAGCTCACCTAGACAATAGGTCGAACTGTGTTGGTGTTTTTTTGGACCTCTCCAAGGCTTTCGATACTGTGTCTGTCCCCATACTTATTTCCAAGCTGGAAAATATTGGAATTCGTGGAGTCCCACTAAATGTTTTTAAGGACTACCTCACTGATCGCACTCAGTGTGTAAAAATAGATTCCGTATTGAGTGACACAATACATCTTCCAGCTTTTGGCATCCCGCAAGGCTCAATTTTGGGCCCTACACTGTTCCTTATTTATATAAATGAACTGTGTAGGCTCAAAATTCCAAATTGTCACGTTTATACATACGCGGACGACACCGCTTTGGTGATAAATGGTAATAACTGGGTGGAAACTCAGAAAAACTCTGAAAACGCACTTAAAACCGTTATGTCCTGGCTTTCCCAAAATAAATTAACCCTAAACATCTCTAAGTCACTATTCTTAACGTTCAACCTTAAGAATAATGATCAGAAAATACCGAGTCCCTTCACTATCAAAGCCCATAACTGTTTAGACCCAACAAGGAATTGTACCTGTGTGTCCCTGACCAGGAGTAACCAAGTCAAGTACCTTGGAGTTCTTATTGACAACACTCAACTGGTCTCCTCACATAACGTCCCTTACAACTCGAGTCAGAAAACTAATGTACATCTTCAAAAAATTAAGAAAATGCGCGGACGTCGATGTTTTAAAGGCAGTCTACTACTCTCTATGCCAATCCTTATTGACCTATTGCATCTGCGTCTGGGGAGGCTGCCACAAAACACATATGATCAAAGTTGAGAGAGCACAGAGGGCAGTGTTGAAGGTAATGACATCCAAGCCAAGACGCTACCCTACTGACAAGTTATATTCAGAATGTGATCTTCTAACAGTAAGAAAACTTTTTATCCTCCTAACAGTACTACGCAAACATACGTCTTTACATTTAGAACCTTTCTTAAACCGTCGTAAAGGGACCAATATACTGCGACCAACCAAACACTCCACATCACTAGCCCAAAGACACTACAAGGTTATTAGCACTTATTTGTACAACCATATTAATAAACAAAAGCAAATATATAATCAGTGCCGTTTTAAAATTAAAATTATTTTAAAGGCTTGGCTAAAAAAATTAAATTACGAACAATGTGAAAAGACACTAAAGCCTCCATAACCCGGATCATAACATAACTTTATGACACGTACACACTCTCTCACACAAACACACACACACACACACACATACGCAGATACCCACACACACTCACTAATACACGCACACACATACACACTTGTCATTTACTTCTCCCTTTTTTTGATTTCCACATGTTCACGTTGCTAATCGTTGTTACTGTTTATTGTTAATCTTTTGAGAGTTCCTTGGCTTCCATAATACAAGTTTTTACTTAGTGTGCAAGCCAAGTGCATCACTAATTGTACTTCTGTTGTAAATGTGCAATAAACGAATTTTTTTTTTTTTTTTTTTTTTTTTAAGGGTGAATCAAATGGGGTGGTCGTTGGTTGACGTCACGCAGAAGTCACCGTTAGATAAAGGAACAATGGTTTAGAAAGTGACGGATACGGAATGTGTGGATGGGAACAATGATAACTATTGATAAACTACAGACGCCAGCAGGTCAAGCTCTCCAAAACTGTCAAATTTTCCCAGTTGAATATGAACCTTATATTTTTGTATTTTATTCTTTTTTATTTTGTTAAATTATACAGACTGTCCATGGCTTCACAACGGGCACTATCAGAATATCGGCGCTGCAGCTTGATTTGCTTTTTGCTGCAGCACAGTGCTGAGATAGGGACCTGCTATTCTGACATCGCACAGGATAACGTAATTCCTTAGTTTTAAGACTTGAACATATTGTTTTATATTTTGTCCTGTGTTATGGCTGTCAGAATAAATTTTCTTTCTTTCTTGTGTTCTTTCTTTCTTTCTTGTAATATAGTTGAAAATCAATCATAGAAATTTGAAAGATTGTGGTAGCTTGATGTGCTGGCCTTTGTACAAAAAAACCTGCATCTGGTTAGACGGGAAGACAACCCTAGATAGTTAGGAAAAGTCTCAGAGGATATTATTATAAGAAAAAAAGGAACATATTTATTTCATCCTCACAACAATAAATAAAACAAAAATAATCTACGTAAAAAAAAACTAAATAAAAAATATATATATCTAAAACTATGAAAAAGCTCGTGAGAACAAAAAAGGACCCTAACTCAGCATTTGCCACTTCATCTTGTTAAATGATGATGCGGCGCTCTTATTCTGCTAGGACCTCGGAATCGGATTCGATCGGATTATAGTGTAGTAAAATAATTGTAAGGATAATGAGTGCTTGTGTCGAGTTCAGAAATGGGAGTTAAGTTGTCTATATTAATAGCTGATCACTATCGCCGTCAAATTGGCATACAAATTTAATGCCGCTGGTGTTGCAAGCGTCTTTAAAAGTTTTTATCCCAAACCGTGCCCAGCGTAGCCCGTCAATTTATATAAAAAAATCTTTCATTCAAATTTTGTTCAAAAAAATCAGCCAAATTGGATGAGGTTCTCAAGTTTTTTTTAAACCACTAAGGTGGCAAACAAGTACACGGTCTAGCACCATCAAAAAACAATACTGATGCTTCTGCCTTATATAAATTCTTTACATAATCTTGTAATTTATCTCCTTCATTCACTTTCGAAGGTTCGTGGAAATCAATATCCTTATCTCCCCCCATTAAAACGTGGTCCCTAATCGTTTTAGGATTACATCTTATTCCATTCCTTACAGTTTTCATATCGAAAAAGATCTTACTGTCACTCGACAATAGTGTTATTCAAATATTTTAGGTGAGGTTCTATAGGATCTCCATTATATTTATTTTTATTACTTTCTACGATATTCTACGATCTTCGATAACAAGCTCTTACTTGCAAGAAAACATTTGCCTAGATATAATTCGCTCGGCTTAAAGTTTTAATTAAATTCCAAGAAAGTTGTCATTATCAATTAAGAACGGACCCAAATCATAGTTAACGATATTATAATATTTTCTAAATAACTTTAAAATCTTAGCATGGAAAATGCCAAAAATATACAAAAAGATAGTTACAAGGTAAGGTGGCATCGTTCGACATTTAACTAACTGTAAAGTAAGTTGTGTCGGTTGAAAAGCAAAAACTTGCATTTCAATAGGTGTTACTGACGTCACCATAAAGACGTAAAAATTCAGTATGGGAAGGAAAAATTCGACATGACGGGTAGGATCAGTCGCGGTGGCTTAGTGGTCATAGCGTCTGGTGTACCTAACCAGAAGACGCAGGTTCGAATCCTGCCCGCGGTCCAATTTTTCCTTTTCTAAATAACTTTAAAATCTTAGCATGGAAAATGCCAAAAATATACAAAAAGATATTATAATAATTATAAAAATATTTTATAAACACAAAATGATCTTGAGTGAGGCCTGCTAAACTTTTGATTTTAATAATAACCCTAAAATGATGTAACTTCTCATTAAACTGTTCAAGAGGCCTCGGAAGTTGGCCGCAAAAATGGCTGATGCATCATCGAGCACGATTCTCAAGAGCTCAAGATCTCGAGATTACACCCGATTTTTACCACTTTCGATATATCGAGGGTGGCTCAGGAATTTTGTGCAGATTATACTCCGTTGAGAAGGGTCCCCGATATAAACTAAGCCGGATTGGACGGATCGTTGTTTTTTTAATATACTTCGCAAACATTCCTAAATTTTTTCTCTCATGTAAGTATTCAAGTATTACTACTATTGTATTGAAATTGGATTGCGGAGATCTGATGGCAGTCGCTACGTGTAAAACACTGATATTCAGCTGCATCTGGATAAACTGGAAGCCACCCCAACATAGTCCCGAAAAGGCTCTGAGAATAATATTATACATATATTGTATTGAACATCATTGTAAAGAACGATTGTTTAAAATAGGAACCATGGAGTTTCTTGTCGGTTTTTCTTTATAGGCAAGCTTATTCTATATGTAGGTAAAATGTGAATAGTTTATTGATATACCATTACATAAATAAATAAACAAATAAGTAAATCGATTCCTCAAATTATTGAAAAAAATATTGGACTGCCAAGTCAAAGGTCTCGAGTTCGAATCTAAGGCACGCACCTCTGACTTTTAGATTCATGTGCGTATAAATAATTAATTAGATATCACTCGCTTAAACGTTTAAGAAAACCATCATAAGGAAAATGACTTAGAGATTTTTCGCGACTGTGTATGAAGTCCAACCCGAACTAGGCCAGCGTGGTGGACTATAGCTTAATCCCTCTGAATATGAATGAAAGGAGACCCGTACTCAGCAGTGTGACAGTATAAGGGTTGATGATGAAGGACGTAACCTATTACTATTGAAAATGCGTATATATCGCTCTCATCGAATCTTTTCATTGAAGTTCTAGTGGCAAATATAACGAGCTGTATATTATTAGTAGCTTTGAATAGAATGAATAACTGTGGCTCTATGTTAGATCGCTAACGAGCACTCGATTGCTCGTTGGATACATGGATAGTTGAGCTCAAAGCGAGAGCTATCCTCCTTAGATTATGATTAGAACATACCATCACGCCTGTACTGTACATGAAGGGTTAGGCAGAGGTGAACTAATTTGTATAATTAGCCCACAGGTCGCTGACTGGTATGTTTAGCTCCTATAAAAATAGGGGGTAAGCATATTGTCATTAACAAACTCCTTTGTTTTTACAAAATTATGTTCACTTCATATATGTATACACAATAGTAAAAACTATATTGGCTTTTTGTGTCACTTGTAACTTGTTTAAATTTTATTATGAATGCTGTTTGTTTTCCTATAAATATACGAGCACTAATCCAAACTCAGAGCTGGTACTGAGATTTCATAGAAAAACCCAATAACAGTACTTTGATCGACCTGGGAATTTAACCCAGGACTTCTAGCGTAGCAGTGGCACTTAAGAACACTGGGCTTATTAAGGCAGTTTATAATTAGAACAAAAAAAATAAGCCTATGGAACGAAAAATTATATAAATTAATTCTCTATCACGCTACGTGAGCTCTACTAAAACTTTTGCGCTTGATAAACGTGACAACAATTTGATAACTGACGCTTACGGGAATATTAGACAATGAAATATTTCAGTGACAACAATTTGTCATGCTGGAATCCCACCCGTGCGTGACCAATGCACTTTTGTAGCGTGGTGACTTTTATTAACTCGTAAATTACTAGCTCCCCCAGCGATGTCACCCGCCTTTTTTCCTTTTTACTCGGCTCCTATTGGCCGTAGCGTGATGTTACATAACCTATAACTTTTCTCGATAAATGGACTACGCAACACAAAAATATTTTTTCAATTTTAAATCTGTAGTTCCTGAGATAAGCGCGTTCAACCAAACAAACTTTTAAAAATAGTAAACATAATGTGATTTGCATTTTTTTTTTTCAAAAAGACATACAACCATACGGGCTGCTTGATAGTAAACGGCAACTGGCAGCCAGCAACACTAGTTCCACAAAACTGTGGAGTAAATTAACTTTTTTAAGGGTCACACGATATGGTTACTGTTAATAGCGCATAACAAAAAAGCTGTTGGTCACAGATGGCTGGAGGGTTATCGGTTGCGAAGGGGTCAGCAAGGGTGTTTTGCCAAAAGGGCTTTGAAGGGTGCCTCAAGGGACATATGAACGTCGTTTCGGATTGAAGAACAGGGAAGACTCGATCGGAGTTCGATGATGTACGGTCACAAGAGATATTCAATAAAATGTTACCTATCAGCCTACCAAAATATTACCAATAATAATAGTGACAGTCAAATATCCTGGCAATCTTATCCGTAGTGTTGATATTGCAACATTACTGTAGTTACGGCCTGATACCTGATATTCAGGCTTCGTACATAGTGGGGAAAATGTTAGATAAATATTACGGACAATAAAAAGCAACAAACAAATCAGAGGTTTTCCCATTAAAAAAAAAAACAAACTAGTGCTACTCGTAGGTTGTTTCTGATATGCTTCACTGATATTTATATATTACTCACTTGTTGAACCGTCTGAGCAAGTAAATGTCATTTTATGGCTAAATTTATATATATTTTACGCTGAAAGATCGAAAACGCTCATTGAGCGAAAAAACAGCTCACAACGCGTTGTGGTCAATTAAATTAGAAGAGCTTCAAAATGCAAGGAATTATAAAAACTAAATAATTAATAAGTAAGGCTAAGTTAGATTGTTAGGTTTTTTTAAAAAAAAAAAAATACTCGATGCCAGATTTAGATTAAAATAAAACTAACAACTGATAATTATAACCTACTACTTCTTCTTTCTAATATAATTGACCACAACGCATTGTGAGTTGTTTTTTCGCTCAATGAGCGTTTTCAATCTTTGAGCGTAACATAAGTAAGTATACATAGTTCAATTAACATTCATCAAAGACGTGACGCCCGCATAATCCATGTCTACAAACCTACTACTTTAACTAATATAGCTAAAGCTTAATCGTTACACGTGTATGTAAACCGTCATCTCACGTCACCCAGTGATCTGGTTATTTGTTAACCATTGAAAGGGTTATGTGTGTCATACCTATCAGTTGATGTTTGTGCCCTCATTGTGAACTAGTTATACAGGGTGTTACAAAACTACCCGTAAAGCCGAGAGGAGGTTCAATGGGGCCTTATAACGAGTCCATTAACAATATTTAAGAACCGTAGTAACGCTGTATAACATACCCCAAAAAAAGGAAAACAACAACATTTATGATATTGATTTCTGACATTTACGCGAATATTATACATTGAAATAAAACTACTTTTTACGGATTTTATCGCGTATATTGATATTATTAATCCCGACGTTTCGGACCCTTTACAGCGTCCATGGTCACGGGTAGACTGAGGTGGTGGGCGTCTTGATGATATAATTACTGACAGCTACCCTACATTTTTTATTGTTACATGATCAATGACATTTATTACTAATTATTAATTAAAACTAGATGGAGCCGGCATTTCCTAGCTGACGACCTCTGAGAAGAAACGCCGAAACAAACTCAGAGAATCATGGTCTCTTTTAAAGTAAAAATATTCAATGATCATGTTTTAGTTGTTAATTATTGGCAATCCGATTCACGCAGAACGAGCTCACAGTATCCTTTGGTCTTACAGTTGTAGGCCTGGATTTTGGTTTAATAGAATCTATAACAGGATTCCAAGCAGGTGGTAAGACTCAGCCATCTTCTCTATTGAAATTTGGATGTTTTTTAATTTCAATAGCCATAAAAAACATCCAAATTTCAATAGAGAAGATTTGGATGATAAAGGGTCCGAAACGTCGGGATTAATAATATCAATATACGCGATAAAATCCGTAAAAAGTAGTTATTTCAACAACATTTATGAATGAAAAATAGAAAAACTTATTAGGTAAAATAGGTACGTAGGCCTTTTTGTGAAATAATCTGGTTCTCTGACATGACAACTGACAAAATTTTGGCTATGATAATTAATTATATTTTTTACAGGGTATTTTGTAACACGTTGTATAGTGCCCAGAAAAGCATATAATAAAACATAAATACAAACATACACTCCCGCCTTTTTCCTATAGGGGTAGGCAGAAACTAAAGAACGCCACTTGCTACGAATACTTCTTTTGCTTCAGCCACATTCATACATCTTTATGAGAAGGCTTTGAAAGAAGAACCACAGCGGCTTTGAGCCGAATACTAGTTAACAGCCCGCATGCCTCAGTCAATTTGTAGCTCAACCATAATCTAGACAGCTCAAAAACCGTTGCACGTTATTACCAGATCACTGGAACACTTGTTTTAGCCACAAAGTACTCAACTTAAGTAAGTAATTGACACTAGATTCTTTGCTAACTTTGGGAAAAATGCTTAGCGGGAGAAAATCTGGGGAATATCAGCCTTCTGCCGACTAAAAAGATATTATAATGGTCAACCAATAGTAAAATCTGTAACACATGTAAGTCCCAAACAAATTATAGCCGTATTACGCAACACATGTTAGCTCGCTTTTCTCTAAACAGCGGGAGATCAATTTCGATAAAGAGCGAAACAATATACATAAAGTGTGAGAAAAGGAATCTAATTTGGGGAGGGATGTATTTTTTTTTCTCGCTCAAAGTAGGGACGCGTATTGTAGCTTTATCTGAATACATTCACGAAGAAGTCTGAATGTTTTTAGGGTTTCGTACCCAAAGGGTAAAAACGGGACCCTATTACTAAGACTCCGCTATCCGTCTATCTGTCTGTTTGTCCGTCCGTCTGTCCGATACCAGGCTGTATCTCATGAACCGTGATAGCTAGACAGTTGAAATTTTAACAAATGATATCTGTTGCCCCTATATCAATCAATACTAAAAACAGAATAAAATAAATATTTAAGGTATCTCATATTTTTTGCCGTTTCTCTCTCACAAATATTGGTACCTACGGAACCCTTCGTGCCTGAGTCCGACTCGCATTTGGCCGGTTTTTTATCTTTACCTTATTGAAGTGTGCTGAATACTGATGGTTTTTGATTGGCATGGAGGAACTTTACAGGGTTAGTCACTGAAAGGGGTTTATAACTTTGGGTGGGTGCCCTGGTGAATATGTGAACGAGTCCCATGCACCGATCAAAGGGAAGAGAGAAAGAAAGAATATCGATAAGAAAATATATTCTACTACAAACTTTGGTAGTAGGATGAATCACACTCAACAAATTTGTACTCGCTCAACTAAAAATATAAACGTATTTATTAATAACTTTTCAATATTACCTGGCGCCTCCACTACATATAAGGACCGTATGTGTGGAGTGGAAATGAAACTCTTGGTTTCGAAGTACTTCAGAACTATTTTCTTCAAAAGTCAATGGAAATCTGACACACCCATCAATCACTATTTTTACTAGACATTCTACCAGCCAGTCATATGCTGACTCCTTGTAGCGATCTCTACAGTACCGATACGTACGTCAAAAGGGACGTTCTGGGTAATATACGGATATTACCCAGAACGTCACTTTTGACAGGTAACGTGGGTTTTGTTGCATGGTCACATCACTAACCAACATTACATATTTCATGACCTTTGGCCAACAAAATATTATAAATCATTTTCACATTGTAAATGTGAATAGTCGAGCGTTTCGTACCTGCGCTGATAAACCGATATGTAAGGTTAAACTGCGCTAACCGCGGTCAATTTGTGGATGGGTCACCATTCTCAACATATGGAATTACCTCCGTGCTTCAGAGAGCACGTAAAGCCGTTGGTTCTGGTTGTCATTCGAACATCTATGTGTCTAGAGTAACGAGACAGTTCAACTCCATAGACACTAATTTAAAAATGGTTCCTATATAATTCTTCAGAGTAACTTGGTATAACAGCCGTCAGCTTGTCTCACCATATTCTCCATTCGATATTTTCCTCCAATCACTGACATTCAGGTCACGAGTAACTAACAGAATTTATCAAGCATTGAAAAAACTTTTTCGTATAAAGAAAAACATGTTTACTGTCGGCGTTTTCCTCTACATTGCTAACATCAGAACTACTGATTGAACTGAAAACAAATATGAAAGACATTGGCACGAGGTGACCCGAAATGAGGTTCTACATATTGTGTGTGTGTCGGCTTCCAGTCTAACCAGATCCGGCTGAATATCAGTATTTTACACGAAGCGACCGCCATCAGACCTCCGTAAAATTTCTGGGCAATACCAGTCAAATCTCCGAGGCACGGAGGGGTCTCCATTTTTTTTATGGGATAGGGGGCAAATGATCAGACGGATCGCCTGATGGTAAGCGATTTCCGCCGCCCATGGACACACAATACCAGAGGAGCAACAAGCGCGTTGCCGGGCTTTAAAAGGGAGTCCGCTCTTTTCTTGAAGGTTTGAAGGTCATATTGGTCCGGAAATAGTGCAGGCGACAGTTCATTCTCACTAGTTGTGAGAGGCAGAAACTTTCTAGGAAAACGCACAGTAGTGGACTGCCAACCATCTAGATGATGGGGATGGAACTGCTGTCGCGTGGAACGATGGCGGAAAGTGACAGCAGGGATCAATCCGAACTCCTCGGAGCATTCCCCATAGTATATGCGATAGAAGATGCATAGCGAGGCCACATCTCTAGGTAGCGCCAAGGGATATGTTAAGAACGGTCACCCATCCCCAGAACAGCAGCTAGCGCAGCTTAACCTCGCAAATCAGTTGACTAGCTTATTTATTGCTTACCCACGAGAATAATATTATAATCAATTTAGAAATATCTTCCAGAACGATGAGTTTCTCTAGAAACTTTTTATTCCGATTGAGAAGCTTGGATCAAATGATAATTTAACGAGTTTAAGTCGATTAGTAGATTCAGTGAAAATAATCCGATTGCTAATTTTACAATTAAAATTGGGCAATTGGGATCGAGAATTTTATGTGCGTGTTAATAATTAATTATCTCAAAACTGCATATTATGTCTCAGAAATTTTTACGACGGTGTGTGAAGTCTACCAACTCACACTAGGCCAGTGTGGTGGACTAATAGTCTATCTAATTCCTTTTAATCTGAGAGGAGACTGAGGATTGATGATGATGATTCCCAAAGGGCTAATAAGAAGCAAGCCTCAAGCAATTAATGCCCATTAGTTATCCAGGCCGAAATCAATGCTACCTATTGAGAATTTCATCGAAAATCTCATAAAACATGTTTGCAGCATGTTTAAAATAATTATGTTATTGTTTATATGACCTGAGATAAAATATCTACCGTTGATGTGCGTTGATTTAAAGATTATACGCAAATCACTTTTGTCATTAATTATTCACGGTTAAATTACTTTAGAAATATTTTTACCTAACTATTCCTCGCGGTTTCACCCACATCTTAAAGATCTTTTTGAGACAAAACGTAGCCTATGTCTTTTTCTAAGGTCTAACCTAACTTTATACCAAATTTCATCACAATCGGTTCGGCGGTTTAAACGTGAAAGGTGTGAAAGCACACAGACAGGCAAACAGAGTTGTTAAGTGGGGATTTACATGCTGAATTTATTGTTTAGACGCCAGCTGGTCAAGCTGAATGCTTTCTAATTGAATATGAACCTTATTGTTTTGAATTAAAGTTGAAAATCAACCAAAGAAATTTGGCAGATTTGTAGCTTGAATTGCTGGCCTCTGTACTTACGGCCATGTTTGCCGACTGACAGTCTGTAGGCTTTTATTGCACGGAGCTGGAGACCTGAGAGTCCTGAGACAGTAACCTGGACACGCGATAGACCACAGAAGTGATGGCTGGACGACTTGGATGTCTTACTTGAGGATTGGATTGGAGAGATTTGGGGGATACCATAGCTCAGGAGTGGGGAAAATAGGTACAGGCTTATTTGTTTCTTTAAAAAAAGTCGTGTTCTGCACTATGAAACAACCCCCCAGCCGCGAAGGATTCACACACATACAATTCCTCCACGAGGAAACGTTGTGTTGGCAGTGGGGGACTTTGACCCTTATACTGCCAACCCAACTATTCCTCTTTCAATACAGGGTCGGTAACGCGCAAGTGATACTCCTGGTGTTGCAAGCATCTATAGGCTACAGTAATCACTTCCCATCAGGTGGGCCGTATGCTTGTTTGCCACCTTAGTAGATTAAAAAAAAAATTCATCATCATCATCATATCAGCCAGGAAGTCCACTGCTGAAGAAAGGAATCCGTAGAATTCCACAAGTATTATTATTACACACGTTACAATTAACGGACATAAAATACAAATAAAAAAAATCTTAGTTTACTATATTTTCAACTGTGTCACTTTCGTCACCCAATATACACTGGCAGCCCTAATGACGCTACGCCATTTTGTATCATCCTTTCAAACGATATCTCATGTTAGCTGAACACAATAATGCAGATACATTCATTGACACCAAGCCTATTCACAGACCATAGAATTCACCTGACAAGTCTCAGATCCGATACTATCAGTTCCACCGTCCCTCGCGGTGTCCATTATAGTCTCAGGAAGAACGTGTCAGCGAGCGAGACAGTATTATACCCGTGTCTAACGATTGTAAGGGAGAGGAATGTATCATTGTGTTGCGTCTCGATTGTTATAACTTTGTATGCAGAAAGGAAACTCCTTTTATGTCTGTTTGCCTAGTACACCGCGTTTGTTTTATGACATACTATTTCACTCTGTTTTTTCTATGACATTATCTATTTCTTTTACAAGAAAATACTTTCTTTTTACCTGTTCTATTTAGATATTCAAGAGAGTTCGACGGTTTTGTTTGAACTTCCGATTGTTCATTTATTATGCAGATCTTTATGTTGTTTGACTTTGCGCGAATATTTGAGGCATCTTTTGTTTGTTGTTTATGTTTAGGAAGACAAATAAAAATTCCAAGATATGTAGGTATTAGTTTCTCTTCGGTGTTTTGATAAGCTCTTTTGGCGTAGACTGTGCTTTTTAGATTAGAGTAGGTACCTAAGTTCAACGGAACTTTACTTCTTATTCCAGTATAGAGCATTCTATGGATATTATTGTGATCAAATACAATTGAAGTATGTATATATTCCCTGTTTTCATTAATCGAATCAAATCAAATTGTTTATTTTGCGAATATGGGTACAATTAGTTCCAAAACATAGTCCGTTAAGTATGATAAAAATTAAGTTATAGGTACTGTTACTCCTAAAGAAACATTGACAGCCTAGTCATATGACCATTGGACTGCCAAGTCAAAGGTCTCGAGTTCGTATCTAAATCACGCACCTCTGAATTTCGAAATCAAGTCCGTATTTGAAAGATAACTGACATCGTGAGGAAACCTGCATGCCTGAGATTTTCTCGACGGTGTGTGAGGTCTGGCAACCCAGAGTAGGCCAGCGTTGTGGACTATAGCCTAATCTCTCTCACAGACTCGTGCCCAGCAGTGGGACAGTATATGGGTTGATGATGATGACGACTCTTACTCCTTGAGTAGTCAAGGTCAATTTCTGTGGATCTAAATACTTAGGGAAAAATACGAAATTACTTTCCTTTTGTCTCTACTTACAAAACCTTAATGATTATAATCAGTGTTCCACGTACGCTATGGAGTGCGCCTCACGTTTCAACTTCGGTACGTGCACTGTTTAGGCCTTAATTCCTTTCCACACGTATTTGAGCCCTTGGGCCTCTCAAACTTCGGGCCAATTTGGCTTCCAAGCCTCAGTAACCAAAAAACTTTGCTAATTGGAAAATGAAATTATGAACTTTACGTTCGAATGTACATTGATTGAGAATATATTGGTACATAAACTAGGTAAGCAATATTGCACCTAAATGGGAGACTATTTTTATGAATTCAGTTGCCTAGCGGTCTGAGCGTATCATGCTCACAAAATGTCCTGCTGATGGTGGCGTTGAGGGTCGGGTCATTTTATTCCCTACAACATGGTTGAGTCGAACGACGCCGATACGCACGTCATACTCGTGAACGGGTGCCGTCTGTCGGGGCTGGTCAGCTCTTACTGTCAATGGCAATATCTTTTTTCTGTTTATTATACTAGATAAATTTAATAGTTCACATCAAACTGCATTGTTCTCATGAACTATTCAGATTTAGACTGTAAACCAAGATGAACACTGTAATCATGATTTTTTTTAAAAGAGTGTTTATGTAGTTTCTTGCCGGTTCTTCTCCATAAGACCCACTTTTTGGAACCGTGCAACTAGTTTTGACTTTTAAAAAGTGCCGTAATGGTCTAATTGAAATAAAATGTTTGACTTTGACTTTTGACTTTGAACTGTTATCACTATGTATTTGCAAAGAGCTGTGACGAAGTCTATGATCTGGTGGCTCGAGTATGGGTCTGATGATCACCGCTGATCTGCTGATCACGTGGGGTTCGATTCCCAAAGGACACAAATATTTATATGAGTATTTGTGTTTGTCTGGGTGTTTTTTACCAGAACCGTTTAATCCCAAACTAAGCAGATCATGTACTATGGGTACCTACTAGACAGTGGATATAATACGTATATCCATTTTCCTAGATTAAAGGGTTGTAGTCCAGCGGTTGTTAGACCACTACGACCCCTTGGCGTGTCCACCAATTCATCAACCCGTAAGCCACAGCGGGTTCAATTCCTGATTGGAACAATTAAATAAATAGCGCACAAACAGTGGTGCCATTCCAGTGGTACTTGTTAATGTTAATTGTGTTTATAAACGTACCCACAATAAAGGAGAAAGTCCTAGTGTGCGTCAACGTTTTTTTCACAAAAAGAAAAGCCATTCGCAAACAGATAAATAATGAGTTGGAAAGTACCGACGGAACCTCGTACGGATTACGTCCGGCTCTCGGCTCGATACAGAAAAAGAAATCTAAATGTTTTACGGATGTATGGAGAACTCGGTCCACCGGCTTAATGTTATTTTATTTATCTCCATTTGAAGGGTTTTGCAGCTTACTTTAAATTCCGCGACAGATTTAAATTTTGAAGAGAATGATATCTTGATGAAAAGACCCTCCAAAAACCGTATTTCGTACACCATTAATTCTGATAGCTTTGTCCCATTTTAGGGTTAGATTTCAGTCGAAAGAGATGCGGCTGAGTATCAGTATTTTACACGAAGCGATTGCCGTCAGACTTCTGTAACCCAATACCCAATACTGATATTCTAAGGACAGGCTAATATAGGTTGTTAGGCTTTTTGGGCTTCTGATTACCACTGAAGATTGTCATAGGTATTCTTACGACGATCAATATCAATGATTTACGTGATCTCCGTGGTACTTACGAGTCTCAATGTGTTAATGGTTACCCATCCACAAATTACCTGCGAGAAGCACAACTTTATCTTGTGGCCTTTGGTACCCTGGCCTCAACTAACAGTCTAGGGAGTGGAGCTCTTTAACGGAGTCTGTTTCTGGTATCTTGTGTGTAGGTGGAATACCTGTACCACCATATAACGGTGGTGCAGTATTGATTGTCTGATTGTCCGAAGATAGAATGGCTTATGGGAATTTAATCGAGCAATTCTAACGCGCACTCGCCGAAATGTATCTGATAATTATACACCGGCTTTTTGACTTATAAGCAATCAAAATCCAGTATGCGATCGTATAGAGGCCAAGACATCAAGCTACCACAATCTGTCAAATTTATTAGATTTATTTTCAACTTTAAGTCAAAACTATAAGGTTCATATTCAATTGACAGTTTAGGATAGCTTGACCTGCTAGGGTCTGTACATGCTTCTAAATTTCTGTCATCAAACTATGTCTACTCAAAGCCGCCGTGGCTCTTTCTTCAAAAGGCCATTTCAGGTATTACCCTACATTGACACACATATTTGATACATTCATGTCTGGACTTTAAAAGAGACCATGATTATCCGAGTTTGTTTCGGTGTTTCTTCTTAGAGGTCGGCACTTAGAAATGACAGCGCCATCTAGCATTAAAAATCAAAACACTTGTAAAAGTGTCTTTGAACAAATTATTTACAGAAAAAGTCATCATTTATAATTTACCTGGTTAGATTGGCAATCGGGAAAAGACTTGCAGGATGACGACGGTCCTAGGAAAGCTTCTGCCTAGTTTGAAACGCATGACCACTCTATTATGGAATTACCAATAAGGATCAAAATAACAACATTAAATGTAAGTATCTGGAGAAAAAGTCCCAATAATGAATTAGGTTAACGCACGTCAACTTTATCAATTTATCTGGGTGACGGGCACCGCGCCCATTATCCGGCCTCGGCAGCCACATGTTACCCAAACCCCCAACCCCAGCCTCCGGAAAATGTATAGCTCCCTACCGTACACTATTTATGATGGCGCTTTCTTTCTCAATAAGTTAACATTAACCACTCCGCCAACCCACTTCCGATTGTATTCGAAGACAATACACCTCAAATTCCCACGGCACCAAGTGCCACTTACTACCTTTTAGAAAATGGGCCAAACCCCACTGTGGGCTGTTAACAATCAAATATCAACTTACAGTTAACGAGAGTAGATTCATAATCGCTTGGCGCTTTACGTGTAGTGTTAACGTTTCGGATCGTGCTTTTCGAGATGAATCCGCGAAAGTACTTATTACAGAGCTCCTATTTCGTGAGATCTGTTCATTCCTGGATATACAAGCTATTTACATTCGTATTGGTAGGACGCTTGAGAATGATTTGCTATGCAAAGGTGAAGGCGGTTGTTTTATTTTGGACTGCAGCGGCAGTGTTTTTCAGTGAGACTGAAATCGTTTTTCGGATAAGACGATTCATCTAAACGTTTTTTGCATCTTTGTTTTCCATTGTTTTGCGTTGTATTGTTGGATTCTCAAGTTCGGTGACCCGTTTGACCTTTTAGTGACTTATTGTGGAACATTTGTCCGTAGTCCGCGCGGCCGTCCCTTAGTGAAATTCGTTTACACAATAGATTTATTATTTACGAGGGTTACGTAAAACAATGTGATTGTTCCGGACCAAGATTCCTTTCAACTTTAATGATGCGTTTTGATTATTTCTTTAATTCAGTTAAATAAGAATGTGGACTATTAATTTATTGAAGTAGTAATAGCCTAGTGATATATGCCCATGGGCTGCCAAGTCAAATGTCTCGAGTTTGAATCCAAGACACGCTCCTCTGACTTTTTGAAATCATGTGCGTATTAATAATTCATTATCACTCACTTAAATGTTAAAAAAACATCGTGAGAAAACCTGCATGAGTTAGAGATTTTCACGGCGGCGTGTGAAGTCTTCCAACCCGCATTAGGCCAGCGTGGTGGACTTTAGGACTGTTCCATACTGGAAGGAGAACCGTGCCCAGTCGTAGGACAGTATATGGGCTGATAATGAAGTGGATTATTCATAAAACGATTAAGTCTGTGCCACAGAGCATGCATGAGTAGGATATGTGTGTAACCGACGCAGAAAACTATGCGAGGTGACACAACTAGCGACATAATTAGTGACATAAGTAGGTCCAATATTATAGGGGACTAACCTATTGCCATTCAACCGGGCACAAACTCCGAGCTGCTACTGAAAATTTTATAAAAAAAAACCAATGAAATGATGAAATGAAATGAATTGATATTTATTTCTGTAAATACTTAGATCTTTTTTTAAAGATTTAGAACATTTCGCTCAAACCCAGGACCTCTAACGTAGGTAGCAGTCGCGTTTAGGACCACCAGATTAACTAGCCAGTTATAAAGGTCGACTATAACATTGAAGAAGAGAACTACCCACAAATACATTCACATGCTAAACCACAACGAATATGTTCGGCTAGCATGTGCACTGGCATTTACAGTAAAGAGACGTAAGCCGCACGTGCCACGCCGACCACAGCTGCGTGGCGGACAACGCTAATCAACCAATGAACACGACCGAACATCGATCTGGGTAACATCGTACAGAGAATACTGATTTCTGACATTTACGCGAATATTATACATTGAAATAAAACTACTTTTTACGGATTTTATTGCGTTATATTCTTAGAGGTCGTCAGCTAGGAAATGCCGGCTCCATCTAGTATTAATTATCATTGATCATGTAACAATAAAAATGTAGGGTAGCTGTCAGTAATTATATCATCAAGATGCCCACCTCAGTCTACACGTGACCATGTAAAGGGTTCGAAACGTCGGGATTAATAATATCAATATAATTCGATAAAATCCGTAAAAAGTAGTTTTATTTCAATCATACAGATAATTCAATATTATTTTGATGAAGCAATTGTTACAGTAATCAGCCACTAGTATCTTTTAACTTTTACCACGTGATTGTTGTTGAAAGTCTATTAAAGAAATTTAAAAGATTAGGGTATTTCAGTGTTCCACGAGGAAACGTTGTTTTGGCAGTGGGGGGACTTTGACCCTTATACTGCCAATCCAACTATTCCTCTTTTGTTTTAAAGGGTCGTCAACGCGCAAGTGATACCCCTGGTGTTACAAGTATCTATAGCTACAAGCGTTTAGGCTACGGTTACGGTACCGTACCTCCTCCATATTTTCCAAAAGGTTCAACAGAGATTTGGTATGATTGTACACTATAGTTCGCTCTCAGATATACCTATAGGTATGTTTTTAAGTCTCAGGTAAGGGCAAACCTTGCCATTACAACCATCATAATCAAACCATTGGAACTTCTAGTTGATATTTAAAACTCGTGATAAAGAAACCCAAGTAACGCTTTGCTCCAGCTGGGAATCGAAAACCCAAACCTATACGAGGTAGCCACTGGTTCATTTAAAATGATAACAAAACGAAAAGCCTCGCCTTGAAGTATAATTAATTATAAAGATATTATAAAAGTAGCTATTAACGATAAAACGAGTAACAAGCAGAACGCAGCGAAAGTCGACCACATAGAGGGTGCAATAGAAAATCCAATTGGTTCAACTCAATTAAAGCCCGATGACAGTTTTACTAGCATTCGAAACTGTAAATAAGTAGCCAACTGTCACAGACAAATGAAAGTTGCACACTAGACCAATCTGCACGATTTAGTAGCAATTCCGGTAGACTTGGAGAATACCGCTCCAAGTCTACCGGAATTGCTACTAAATCGTGCGTTCTGTTTGGCGCAAGAGATGCACTAACTACTGAGTTGAAACTTTGTGTTGACTTTAAGTTGATAGTCGGAAGTGTTAAGATTGGATCAAGTTTGAAGTCGTTGGTTAAGTCGTTGTTTTTTCGATTTTGTAGTTATACATATTTTAAAACTGGCAACTTTACCTACAGTTCTGAATATATTTCTGGTACTTGTATTAAAAAAGAAATTGATATTTTTATATAAATAAATATTTTTGGTCAATTTTACACAGCACCATCTAGTCCCAAACTAAGCAGACCTTGTACTATGGGTACTAGACAATGGATATAATACTTATTATACTTTTTTTTGTAAATACATACTTATAATACACCAGACCACAGACGTCGTCATATTATTATAATTGACCAAATATTTCATAAAAAAATAATAATTGCCGCATGTCAAGATTGTTTTTCATAATTATTTGCAAAATTATATTACCTAATACACTTTAGTCCGTTATTAAATAGGCCAGTAGGTAGATCTTGTGTTTGCAAACAATTTTAGACTTCGAACCTTCATAGCGGTTTCATCGCGGTAAAAAGTCATCATAATAGTTTCACACGTGGTTTCACACATATTATAATTTCATTTATTTATACAGCGACTAGCGGACCCGACAGACGTTGTCCTGCATGATAATATAGATAAAAAACCAAAATACCGACTGCAGCGCCATCTGCCGGGCTGATTTGTGAATCTAAACCATCCAGGGCTACACCCAAACGCATATAAAAAAAAAACAATCAATTCGGTCCAGCCGTTTTGGAGGAGTTCAGTGACCTACATAAGTACAGTAGAATTATAATCATAATATTTCACAACAATTATATGTCCTAATTCAAATAAATTATAACAGTTTCTATATCAGCCAGAAATTTCGCAATGACTTTATTTTTATTACAAAAGCTTAGCTTGTAATACAGATTTATTTCAGCAACCATTTCCTTATTACTTACGCCATACCATATGGAGGCTGGATCGCTGCACACTGGCGGGCTGCCAGGGATAAGCTCTCGTGTTCTCTCCTTACGAGGTTTTGATTAACCGCGGAGCACATTACACGTAACGCTTCCTCAGCATTACTGTTATTATTATGGTCGTACTATAATAAAGATAAAGTACTGTCGCACTATATTATCTTGAAAAATATTGTTCATGTGTATAGAACATAATTGTCTTGTATGATTTAGTTTGTTTTTAACCTTTTGCGATGTTTTCTATACTTTTAGTGATACGTGTTTACCTTATTTTTTAGAAGACTATTTGTTCGACGTTCATCATCGATCCTTATACTGTCCCACTGCTGGGCACAGGTCTCCTCTCACAAAATGAGAGGGATTAGACTATAGTCCACCGAGTTGACCAAGTGCGATTTGCAGCAGGTTTCCTTACGATGGTTTCCTTCACCGTTAAAGCGAGTGATAATTAATTATTAATACGCACATGATTTCGAAAACTTAGAGGTACGTGCCTTGGATTCGAATTTGAGACTTTCGACTTGGCAGTCCAATGGTTATGACCATTGGACTGGCCACTAGGCTATCACTGTTCGACCTTGATGATCCTCATTCGTCCTCGTAATATTGTAGTATTTATTTCTGTACTATTTAACTAGTGTGTCTTGTCCGTTTGATCAATTTTGCCATAATTTTTGGGAAGGGTATCCATAAATATATTTTAATTTATGTAACTAATAGTATTGATGATTCACATGTGGTTTTTTACTTTGCAATTCTGAATTCTACACTGTTTGCGCTGTAGCATGGTGCAGGTGACAGTTTCAGTAACATTTCGTTTCACACTTGAAAGTTGCCGCGATTTACAAATTATGTCTTAGTATTTTAGCTGTACCACATTCGTAATATATTAAATCATTAATAAATGTAGTAAATTAAACATAATACATACAAGCAACTGTCACCCGCACCATGCTACAGCGCAAAGAGTGTAATATGTTTTATCCTTTGTCACTAACTAATACACTAATAGTTGAATCTTCGTTCACAGTGATGAAACGAGAGAAGTAGATGGGCGGGCACGCTCCGAATCAGGTGATGCTGACTCAGTGTACCACGTCAGGGGAGCACTGCACGACCAACGGTGGAGGGACAATCAGGTGAGAATTGTAAGTCATTAAATATTTTGTCTATCTTAGAATAAAGTAGAGAAGACACTGTCAGAATGCACGACGATTGCAACGTTAGCTAGGTACAGAGGCCAGCACATCAAGCTACTACAATATCTGTCAAATTTCTTTGATTGATTTTCAACTTTAACATAAAATACTAAGGTTCATATTCAATTGGAAAAAATTGACAGTTTTGTATAGCTTGACGTACTGGAGTCTGTATATTAAGTTTTAATTTGTCCTTTAGATAACCGGCGGCAATTACGAGCCGCTTTAATAGGTGTAGCTCTTTTGTTTCAAAATATCTTGGACTTGTTTGTTGTAATAAAATGACAAAGATCAAGTCTGTATCCGCCTGAAAATCGGTAACCGCAGCCTATAAATGCCAGCAACACTATCACACTACCACTAGCACGTTGGTAGTCTTGATACTTTCGAAGTCCAGTCTCATATACCCAGTAATTTCACTGGTTACATTATCAATCGAATCGGAACACAATAACATGTTAGCTCATTAGGTGACAGAAATTATTCAATGTGGTTGGTGGGACCACTCTAAACGAGAGAGATAGGGTATAGTGGAAGTATTCCACTCAAAGCAAGCCGCCCGACTGGGGAAGTACAGAGGCCAGCACATCAAGCTACCACAATCTGTCAAATTTATTTGATTGATTTTCAACTTTATTTCAAAACTATAAGGTTCATATTCACTTGGGAAATTTTGACAGTTTTGGATAGGTTGACCTGCTGTTGTCTGTACCTCCGCCTTTCAGAAAATGGAAGTGAAATAAAGTAAGTAAGCAAGGTTGCCACTCCGCGAGGAAACGTTGTGCTGGCAGTGGAGGGACTTTGACCCTTATACTGCCAACCCAACTGTTCTTCTTTCGTTTACAGGGTCGGCAACGCGCAACTGATACCCCTGGTGTAACAAGCGTCTATAGGCTACGGTTACCGCTTTCCATCACGTTGCCGTATGCTTCTTTGCCTTAACATTCTGTTCTTACTTCTCAAGATACCCTATTAAAACGTCAAGTAAGAAAATTCTTAACAAGTAACAAGTTCCTAGTTTTAAAACAATATGAACAGCAGCACAAAGTTCATCTTTCATTCTCGTCAACGCTGAGATTCTTCATTCCTAAAACCTGAATCAGTAACGAAGTGCAAAATTTAATGAGCAAAACATTTCACACGAGGGAAGATTCAAAACTAAAATAATAGAACGTGTATAAAACGGTGAATCCACACTGAATAAATTGAATTGTACCAGGGTAGCAGCGAGCGGGGAGAGATAGCGGGTGTCAGAACTTGCTCCGCCAAATTACCGGCGGGAATGCATTTTAAATGAAAACTTTCTGCATGTGGGTTTCTTTAAATACATGTGAACATAAAGCAATAGCATAGTTGTGTAAATATTATTGAATACTATTTTATAAAACAAAAGAACTGTCCCACAAAACTGTTTTGGGATCGATTATGATGTTTAAATCTATATAAGGACTTTGTCTCAGCATCTACTTATCTACACTAGCAACCACCACCTACTTTATTTACATACATAAATATACTGTCACGCCTGTATACCTAAAATTTTACCGGTGCCATTTTTCCTAGCTATTAACAACAAAAACTGTTGACTTTTTTTGCTCGCCCTGGAAACTGATCCCTTACGCGCAACACATAACACTGAGCAGTTAAAATATTAAAGAACATTTATATAGTTCTACAAAACAGTTCTAAGTTTGTCCATTTCTCCTTTAAATACATGTGTACTAAGTAAATCACACAGGCATTGTCCGTCGGGGAATGTTAACGAATTACATGTTTTAGAGGAACTAGTTAAGTTCATTAAGAAAACACGAGGTTTCCCCCGCTGCTGTCGACTCTTTTGTGTTCGCTTCATGTTTTAACTACAGTAAACGTTTTAGGGGAATAAGGGTAGAATAAATGTTAAATGGGTCTAGGTATTTTTGTACATACAGGGTGTAGTGTCCAAGAAAATGAAACGCCTGCTTAATTGAATAAAGGGCAATATAAACATCGTTTTAGAGTTACAGCCATTTGGTGGCTTTGAGCCTTTTTTTGTGGTCTACGCAAATGTTTCTCTGGTCTGGTACTTCGTGCGACGGATTGTTGAGCTCCCTAAATTATGATCGAGCTAAACAATAACTGATGCATGCGTGCCGTCGACTGAGACTGGTCTACTCAAAGCCGCTATGGCTGTTTCTTCAAAAGGCCATTTCAGACATTGCCGTACAGTGTAACACTGACATGAATAAAATAAATAGATATTCTTGGACAATTTTACACAGCACCAGTTAGGCCCAAACTAAGCAGAGCTTGTACTATGGGTATGGGACAATGGATACCATACTTATATACTGTTTTTGTTTTTACAAACACTTATGTTCATCACATAAATAAGTGTTCTCTGGGAATCGAACTCAGCTGTCCGACACGCGAACCTCTAGACCACAGACGTTGTCACATGCTTGCTAATGTTCTATGTCTGGACTTTAAAAGAGACTATGATTATTTTTTTTGTATATTTTTGGCATTTTCCATGCTAAGATTTTAAAGTTATTTAGAAAAGGAAAAATTCGATCGTGGGCAGGATTCGAACCTGCGTCTTCTGGTTAGGTACACGAATTTGCCAAAAATATACAAAAAGATAGTTAGAAAGTAAGGTGGCATCGTTCGACATTGAACTAACTGTAAAGTAAGTCGTGTCGGTTGAAAAGCAAAAACTTACTTATATAATAGGTGTTACTGACGTCACCATAAAGACGTAAATTCAGTCTGTGAAGGAAAAATTCGACATGACAGGTAGGTATCGCGGTGGCTTAGTGGTCATAGCGTCTGGTGTACCTAACCAGAAGACGCAGGTTCGAATCCTGCCCGCGGTCGAATTTTTCCTTTTCTAAATAACTTTAGAGACTATGATTCTTTGTTTGTTTCGGTGTTTCTTCTCAGAGGTTGTCAGTTAGGTAATACCGAATTCATCTAGCTTGACACTTGTAAAAGTGTCTTTAGAAGATCTTTTTGAAGAAATAAATACCTAATAATTGGTTTTGAGTAAAATCACCATAAATTCTCATAAAAGCAGCTGGAACCTGTAATTTTTTTATTGAACCTATTTTATTGACGGCTAATATTGATATATATTAGCCATTGAAGCATCCATGGTCACGGGCAGACAGGCAGACTAGTCTATCCGTCACGACGCTGTAAGGGTTCAGAAATATCAGGATTAATAATATCAATATCGATTTCTGACATTTCCGCGAATATTATACATTGAAATAAAACTACTTTTTACGGATTTTATCGCGTATATTGATATTATTAATCTCGACGTTTCGGACCCTTTACAGCGTCCATGGTCACGGGTTGACTTATAAAATCCGTAAAAAGTAGTTTTATTTCAATATCAATATCATCATCAGCCCAAATTCGTCTACTGCTAGACGGTAGGGCTCTCCTAGTGAACGCTACAGACACCGATCTTCGGCTTTCCTCTCTTTTTCAATATCAATGTACAGCCAGGCCAGCACATCAAGCTATAACAATCTGACAAATTTCTTTGATTGATTTTCAACTATAATACAAAACTTTATGGTTCATATTCAATTGGAAAAAATTGACAGTTTTGGATAGCTTGTCGTATACGTGATAAAATACGTAAAGAGTTGTTTTATTTCAAGAACATGTCTTATTATTTATAAATAAACTAGTTTTCACTAATACTCATTTTTGAACAGCAGTTAATTCTAGCTGTAACAAAGGCATTTAGTGAAAACTAGTTTATACTAGCGAAAACGCGCTGTAACTAAGAACGGGTTTTAACTGTGACATAATTATGCAAGTTTTCCTTTACCGTTTAACAGAGAAATAACTAATTAAAGTAGGTAAGTAATTAACAATTTCTATTTTAAAGAAAAGCATCGTGGGGAAACCTGCATAAATTTGCTTTGTTAACGTAACTCATGTAGTAGATTTTACTTAAGTATTAGTAATTGAATTGTAGTTAATTCTGCTTGCAATCTACTTATTCTTAATTATTGACGACGTCTGTGGTCTAGGGGTTCGATTCCCACAAGACACAAATATTTGTGTGGGTAAAACATGAGTATTTGTGTTTGTCTGGGTGTTTCTTATGTATTATAAGTATGTATTTACAAAAAAAAAAGTATTTAAGTATTATATCCATTGTCTAGTACCCATAGTACAAGCTCTGCTTAGTTTGGGACTAGATGGTGTTGTGTAAAAATGTCCCAAAAATATTTAAATATATTTATTATTATTTATATTCCGTACTATAGTGACTGTATTGGTTGGTGGCAATGGGATGGTTTGCTGTTGTCAGGTCATATTATAGGGAGCGAGCAGGGGCACAAAATCTAAGCTTACTGCTGCTGCTAATAAATTCACAATGGAAAAACCCGATAACATTTTCCTCGACTTAGACATCGACCCCCAGCTAAAACTAAGCAAACTTTTTTTTTTGTACTACTCAGGTGGCAAACAAGCATACGGCCCACCTGATGATAGCGTTTACCGTAGCCTAAAACGAAAGAGGAATAGTTGGGCAGTACAAGGGTCAAAGTTGCTCCACTGCCACCACAACGTTTCCTTGCGGAGCATTTGAGAGGAATTACTCCTACTTTGTAATAGTAGCCTAGCCTATTTACCTACCATAACCATTACCCAGGTACTAATCCCAATTCCGAGGTGCTACTGAAATTTCATAGAAAAATCCAATAACATTTCTCTCGACCTGGGGATCGAACCCAGTACTCTAGCTTAACAGTTGTATTTAGGACCACTAGGCTAATGAGGCAGTTATTATTATGTCATCATCATAATCGTATAAGCCTATTGCCGTCCACTGATCAACGTAGGCCTTCCCCGAAGAGCGGCAACCATCCCGGTTTTTTTTGGCAGAATTATATAATAGGTATGTATTATTCGACATTATGTACTTATATAAAAATTAATCCCTGTTTCCCTTAGGCACGCCATAACTTAAGAATGACTTTACCGATTTCATATTTTTTTAGTTTTCTAATCCTTTGTAGAAGGATCTTACGGAAAAAAAAAAAATTGTGCAGAAAATTGGAAAATTACAGAAAACTTAACGACTAGATACTTTTTATCCAGGGAAAGTCCACGCAGATGAATTCGCGGGCAGAAGCTAGATTTTTTATAAAAAGTACCAAAATCGTTAAGTTTCGATAAAATATTCCCTAAAGCAAGGGAAATAATAAATTGCACCACGAGAACACAACTACGTAGGAACTTCCAAGTCTTTTTTCAACGTCCAAACTTCTCGACAACCATTTTACATTCTCCTTAATGTGCAAGTTCAGTGATTCCGTTGCACTAAAATGTTCGTAATGAACCGGTTAAATTTATGGCTCGTTACTTCACTGTTAAACTGTGGTGAGGAATACGAAATGAGTTTTTTTATGCAGTTCATTCTTTCGCCACTTTGTTCTCAATAAAACATTTTAATGAATATTGTTTGGTTTCGATATTTGAATCTTGTTCTTGAGGTGGGTATAGACTAGTGCATTACATTATAATGTAACGTTTTTACGAATGGTGCAGACGCCAAAGGTCAAGCTATCCAAAACTGTCAAATTTTCTCAATTGGACATGAACCTTATAATTTTGTATTAAACTTGAAAATCTATCAAAGAAATTTGACAGATTGGTGTAGCTTGATTTGCGGGCCTCTGTAAAATACAGGCAAATGCTCAGTTTTCTAAAAACCATTTCCATGTAATGTAACGTTCTTGCGAATGGTCGACGCTGTGTTTGACGTAATGCTCACGGCGAGTGAGCATATACATACCTGTAATATTTCTTAAAAAATATCAATAATATGTTGGTCACACTGTCAAAGTTACCCGAAGGAATTAAAGTTACCCAGATTGACTGTAATGCACGTGCATTATCAGTATTATTATCACCTAGTGAATATAATATTGCATATTTCATATTTATTCGACTTGGCAGTCCAATGGTCATACCACTAGGCTATCACTGTTCGAATCCAAGGCACGCACCTCTGACTTTTCGAATTCATGTGCATATTAATAATTATATATCACTCGCTTACACGGTAAAAGAAAACATCGTGAGGAAACCTGCAGGTCTTAGAGATTTTTCTCGACGGTTTGTGAAGTCTGCCAACCCGCACTAGGCCAGCGTGGTGGACTATAGTCTAATCCCTCTCAATATGAGAGGAGACCCGTGCCCAGCAGTGGGACAGTATATGGGTTGATGAAGAATATTTATTATTAGATACTTTTACTTATTTACAAATTATAGGGTCGGCAACGCAATCAGCAACTCCTCAGGTCCGGTCCTCCTCATTTTACACAGTACCATCTAGTCCCAAACTAAGCAAAGCTATGGGTACTAGACAATAGATATAATACTTATATACTTTTTTTGTAGTAAATACAAAAGAAACACCCAGATAAACACAAACACTTATGTTCATCACATAAATACTTGTGAATTCTGAGAATCGAACCCACCACCTTGTGATGAGCAGTCCGACACGCGAACGACTTGACCACAGACGTTGTAAAAAAAGATAGTTTTAATTTTTATGAAGTACCTACCTATTTTTAATGTCTAACTGAAATATTTGACAATAAGTGAGTTGCAGTAGATAGTTATAATTGGGCCAGGATTGTCTGTATTGTATATCACAGTCCAAGATACTGCAGTCAATCAAAATGTAAGTCACTATGTAATCGCATCCGGGTGGTGAGTTCATCAGGGGTAGGGCTCGTGTAATTGGGGTTCGCCCACCCTGTCAGCTTGGATTAAAATTGCTGCTACGTGTAATATGACGAGGGAGGAAATTGTCCCATGTATAGGGGCCACCACATCAAGCTACCCCAATCTATCTTTTTGTATATTTTTGGCATTTTCCATGCTAAGATTTTTAAAGTTATTTAGAAAAGGAAAAATACGACCGCGGGCAGGATACCCCAATCTGTCAAATTTCTTTGATGGATTTTCAACTTTAAGTACAAAAAATACGGTTTATGTTCGATTCGGAGAATTTTACAGTTTTGGATAGCTTGACCTGCTGGCGTCTGTACAGTAGAAATGTATGGTTTTAAGCGAGTAAAGATGTATAATTATGTAAAAAATTAGGTATGCCTGCTACCCGCATTGATTTCATATTTGCCTATCCCGTGGGCAATTAAAAATATCCTTTCTTAACAGATGTCTATACTGAATCATTTCAAATCATTCAGTGTAGACATGCTAATTTCAAAGTCGTAGATTTAATTGTTTTTTTGATTTTGTGAATAATAGGTAAGTGAGTGGTATTTCCCTTTTTGCATATAGAAGATAGATATAGGTACATAGTAGATTCCTACTACAGATGCAGTAATATAATGTATAAATGATAATAAATAAATAATTTATGTCTGAGCTATCACTATTTGACGGAACAAATGGCGCAGTGGCAAAACGATATTTGATGTTTCTGCGCTACAGGGCGCGGGTACTCTTTCTTTCTCCGAGCCTTTTCCCAACTATATTGGGGTATTGGGGTCGGCTTCCAGTCTAACCAGATGCGGCTGAATATCAGCATTTTACACGAAGCGACTGCCATCAGACCTCCGCAACCCAATTTATTAGGTAATACCGATACCCTGAGAATAGACTGGTTGTCAGGATTTTTGGGTTTCTGACCACCACTCACGATTGTCATAGGTGTTTATATGACAGCTGGGACCGACGGCTTTACGTGCTCTCCGAGGCACGGAGGGGTCTCGATATGTTAAGAAAGGTCACCCATCACAGGGACAGGGCGCGGGTACAAATATTTGTATTGTTTACGTAAGAATTTGTAATTTTAAACACACTCACAATACAGAAAAAAAACTTGAGAGGTGTCAAGGGACACCCGGATGGAACGAAGTTCCTTTCATTAAAATTTAATAATTAAAAATAAAAAAACCTGTATACACTCAACAATTCACAACGCGCGAAATTCAAATATTGTCATTCACTCAATAATATTTGAGTGCTTGTCAACAATATTTGAATTTCGAAAAAAGTGTCGTGACAACTTTTCGTAAGATTTTTTTCCGTCTAGCCCCCTTTCACAACGCGCGATAAGGAACTTCGTTCCAAAAACTTTGTGGCGGAATGTATAAAAACACGCAAAAACAAGACGTATTAAAAAAATAAAATTTATCCTGTTATTGCACTCTAGCCTCCAGCGTTTAATGGATAGCGATCCACTCAACTATTACTCTTTCAATAACAAACACGATGTTTTGATTGATTTCATATTATAATAACATGCTAATAGAGTTAAAATTACATCAATATGTTGCGGTATTTTCCAATTAACGCAATTACCGTACAAATAATACGTAGGTAGGTACCTATAACAATTATATAACCGCAACTCGGTATGCAATGGTAACATTTGAACGGCTACCTTTTCAATAAAGCCTGAGCTGCCTTGTTGGTCTAGTGGTTCTAAGCGCAACTGCTAGCGGTTTTGCGTTCGATTCCCAGGATCGAGCAGTGTTATTGTGTTTTTCTGTATGTAGCAGCTCATAGTTTGCAATTGTGCTCGGTTAATGGCAATAGGCCCGCTCCCTATTACATGGGTTCTAAGCATACCCGCGAATTTTAAGGGAGGAATAGTGGGAGTAATTCCACTCAAATTGGAGCTGTACGACTGGGGAAGTACCTCTTGCCTTGCCTTGCCTTGCAGAAAATCGAAGTGAAATAACACTGCCTTTAGCTGTGTTGTATTCCTAACGGTGAGCAAGGTTGCCAGTGCTCCGCGAGGAAACGTTGTGTTGGCAACGGGGGAACTTTGACCCATAGACTGCGGATCTGACTATTCCTCTTTTGTTTTAAAGGGGTCGGCAACCCGCTTAAACCCCATGCTATAGGGTGAAAGGCTATTACCATTAACTAAACTCAAATACGAACTCCGAGCTGCTACTGAGAATTTCATAGGAAAACCCTATAAACGTTGGTTCGACCCAGGTATCGAACTTCGCAGACCGCAGTCTCGTACTATGAAATTTAATTTCGAAATGTAATAGCTCAATTTAGTTAATTGTGTCTGGTTTCATTTGACGGACTAATCGGATGGCGGTCGTTTCACAAAATTTACGATACGGATGCGTTCGTACCGCCGGCGGACATTACGTGTTATTAGTCGTATTATTATCCAATCCTATTTAGTCAAGAGTATTATTTATAGTTCTATAATAAATATTTATAATCTAGTTGAACTGCCTCATTAGTCTAGTGGTCCTAAGCGGACTGCTACGCTAGAGGTCCTGGGTTCGATCCCCAGGTCGAGCAAAGTGTTATTGGGTTTTTCTTTGAAATTCTCAGTAGCAGATTCTCAGTTAATGGCAATAGGCTCGCCCCCTATTACATGGGACCTAAAACATACCGGCGAAACGTGGGTGTACATTACACCTATGCCTAACCCTTCGGGGAATACAGGCGTGATGGTATGTAATCTAGTTGGATATTTTTATGCAAATGCAAAATGTGTAATGGCTAACTAAACGATCGACTTCTACGGGTAGCTGGTTTAATTTTCCACACGTTTCTTTTTTATTCTTTTCGACGACCTCTGTGGTCTAGCGGTTCGAGTGCCGGACTGCTGATCATGGGGTCGTGGGTTCGATTCCCACAGGACACAAATATTTGTGTGGATAAAACATGAGTATTTGTGTTTGTCTGGGTGTTTCTTATGTATTATAAGTATGTATTTACAAAAAAAAAAGTATATAAGTATTATATCCATTGTCTAGTACCCATAGTACAAGCTCTGCTTAGTTTGGGACTGGATGGTGTTGTGTAAAATGTCCCAAAAATATTTATTTTATTTATTTATTATTCTTGTTCTTTTTATGGTATCGGCAAATTGGAAAGGATTAAGATAAAAAGAAAAGAGATTTCATTTAAAATTAAACTAGATTGGCCCAGTACTGACCCGCGACGCGCACGGCATTTTCTGTTGTAGGTATTAGTGCTAGTAGTGACCTTAATGTTTGAAGGCAGACATAGATTTTGTATTTGAAGTAATAGTGTAATTAATGGGCGGCCTTGTCGCTGTTTGCGATTTCTTCCAGGCAACTTTTGGATGGATTAAGCTACGGTTGTTCGGTTTCCAGAAATGTATTTCTCATTCTTTTTGTTTACGATGCAAACAAAAAAAAGTATTATTCTTTAAAGTGAAAATAGAAAGATAAGTTTTGCGCCCTAGAGCAAAAACATGAATTTAATATTCTAACACCAAGTTTCATTTCCTCAATCTTAGCTTCTGCGCCTCTACACTAGGAAATCCTTGTTTGCTGTAGACGGAATAAGCGGGTGTTGATACAAATATAGGTTTTCATGAATATATGGAGTTTAAAAATTCCATCACAATGAATCCCATTGTATAAACGCAACGAACGGAACGAAGGTCTAAGCAGAAGACATCAAAACAAATGCACATCCTTTCGTCCTTATCATAAACAAATAAGGTTGGTTTTGCTGTAGTCTGAATTTAAGTATGACTTGGTTATGATGTTGGATAGGTGCCAAGTGCAACGCTGGGAGGGAACATTTGGCACGCAACGTCAAAACCGATTGTAGCCGATGGAATGCGATTTTAAATTCGACTACTATCAATTTATTTGGTGCTTGATAATAATTGGTTATAATCATAATTCGGCGTGACAACCAATCTATCATTGTTTGCGGAGGTCTGATGGCAGTCGCTTCGTGTAAAACAGTGATATTCAGCTGCATCCATTCTATTTCATGCACTATCATTGGCTGTTCTATAAATAAAATAAAAAAACAATTTGCGCAGAATTGCCTGCATTTATTTCTCCGAAAAAATCACAAATATTTTAAAATTCGATTTGTAAAATGGAATAGTAAAAGCTTCCGGCTCGACAAAATAAATTTTCATGAAAAAGCTACTTAAAATGCTTTTGAAGTCAAAGAAAAAAAATATGGGTTAAAAAGGTTGTCTATTAAATTTTTTATATTTTTTATTTCCTCGTTGGTCGCAAAATGGCTGCAGAACGGTACAAATTGTACCGATGAAAAAAGCATCCTTATTTTCAGCAGAGTTCGTGTTGTAAGATGATAGAGGCATTATAAAAGCTTGTCGCAGCCCTAGAGTGCCAGTTTGCCGCAGAGTGCAATATTACAGACGCTTATGATGAAGTCCAACTTAAGTGCAAAAGATTTTCTCAGAACAGCACGATAGTAATGAAAATATAAACTGGTTTTACAAGTTTTATTTTAACAACTTCATATTGCAGGTGGTTGTTATTCGTTTCTGGTTCTTATAAAAAGTTTCAATTGATTATTATTACCGTAATTTTGTCACAATACATTGACGATGATACAACAAATAGTTAAAAATTAGTTTGGATTTTCTTATTAATTTATAAAAGCTTAAACTTACTATGTTACCTGGTTACGTTAAAATTTGCGCACCGCAAGGCAATTTTTTAACAAATAAATAAATATTGTAATAGCCACAGAACGTACCAAATCATTAACCCATATATTGTCCCACTGCTGGGCACAGGTTTCATTTGATTTCAGAATGAGAGGGATTAACAGAACTTAAACCTTTTTGGTAACTTTTTAGTAAATACCCTTTAAGGTTCAAAGTCTATTAAACTAACGGGGGCACCATACCACGCAAGCAAGCAAGTAATAGATCAGTCTTTTGCTAACTAACACATCAGTCGACTGTTGGATATAGGCTTCGCCCGACCATAAAAATACTCAATCAGCAGGTATCCGCACCCAGCTGATCCAGTAAGCATTCAGTCAGTATTCTCACTTTTGACTTTACGATCGAATACCTTATGGTAGATAATAATAATTGTTATTGAAACATAAGAGAGAGTGAGAAGACTGAGCCACACATTGCTGAGAGCTACGCTACGAGCAATGCTTGTCTACAAGAGGGCACGTATCAGAGCGCGTCGCTTGAAGAGTGGTCAATTGCGATTGTTGGATCCTTAGCTCGGTGGAGAAGAAGACGAGTGGAATGTATGATAGGTTTAATACTAGGCAGTTCTCGCTAGCAAAATATATAAGTTGTCGCGGTGTGCGTTGGCAGTGTGCTCGCGCCGTTTTGGGTCGCTGTCAAGAATGTCCGCAGTGGGCGATGGTTACCAAAAAGTTTGTTGATATGATCGCTCACTAAGCTACTACTTGCTCTTAGCATTAATAAGCCAGGCTCCTAGGTGTGTGGCATATAAGAACCTAGTGAACAAAAGTACCATAATAGGGAAAGGTGTATGTATATCCAACGAGCAAAAGTATTTGTAAATAAATGCATTAATTTTGTACTCCTAGGCGGCAAGTGCACGTCGGCCGCAACGGGGGTGGTCGGCGGTCCGTGCGTGGTGCGTGGCGTGGTGGCACTCCGGCCGCGAGGACGTCGAGGACACAGAACCTGAGGAGGAGCCCTCAGACCCGGGGTACGCCACGCCAGTGTCCGTGGAGACCCCGCTGCAGAGCTCCGTATCCAGGTGAGGGGAATGAACATGACGTGCAGTTATGGAGCTGGTTTTTATGTCGTTAGCAATGTTGTCGGCTCCATCCACTCTGTTTAGGATGATTTGATAATCAATTGACGTTTGAGCTGAGGTCTACGATAAAAAAATTACGCAGGACTGCAGGACAGGTTCCTCTTCAAATCAAATCAAATCAAATAATTTATTTGCTTACTAAGTTTACAAACAGGTCTTATTACTCAATAGTGGTGCTTAGAACTTAGCGGCCTTTTGCAGGCGTTGCAAATTTGAGAGATAACATGTTATTTCAAGTATGGTATAGCTAAATTTATAGACACAAATTAGTTAATAATGTACTGGTAAAAATAATGTTAGTTAAAATATCTGTTCTGTCGCCATATTAATTTATATTTATTATTAGATAATTTTATTTATTAATATTGTTTTGTTATTGTTTTTTTGTGTTTAAGTATTCTTCAATGGAATAGTAACATTTTTTAATAAGAACACATTTTAGTTTTTTGTTGAATATATGGAATTTAGTTTCTTTTTTAATTTCTTGTGGTAATTTGTTATAATATATTCTTATTGCCATGTATTGTGGACTTTCATTTAATATTTTTAATCTTGATGGTGGTAGATAGAGTCGATTTTTGTGACGGGTGTTGATGTTGTGAGTTTCCTGTACTTGGGTGAACGTATGAATATGTTTATGTACAAATATGCATATGTCTTGTAAATAAATAGATGGAAGTGTTAGTAGTTTGTACTCTAGAAAGTAGTGCTTACAACTTTGTCTGTTGTTTATATGAGCTAAGATTCTTATACATTTCTTTTGGATGACAAATAATTTTTGAATGTTAACACTGTTTCCCCATAACATTATTCAATATCTTAGCCAGGAGTAGGCATATGCGTAGTAAGCTGATATTGCCGTTTTTGTGTTTGTACTGTGCTTTAATTGAAATAAGGCATAAGTGAACTGTGAAAGTTTAGTTTTTAATTCTTCTATATGAGATTTCCAACTTATATGCGTGTCTATGTTTATGCCTAGCAGTTTGAATGTCTCTACTGTTTCTATTTGTGTATTTTGTAAATTAATGTTTGTTTGGATTGGGGTAGTTTTATAAGATCTGAATTGCATTATTTTCGTTTTACTATAGTTTATTTCCAGATTATGGTCTTGAAGCCAATTCGTAACAGTTTGTAATGTGTTTTGTATTTGTTGATCTGAGTTTTCTTTGTTTTCGCACTTTATTAATAATGAGATATCGTCTGCAAATAGTACGGGTAGTATATTTTCTTTATCAAAAGATTTCGGAAGGTCATTGATGTATAATAGGAATAAAACGCATCCTAACACGCTCCCCTGGGGAATTCTGGGTTCGAGTCTCATGATTGTGCATGAGAGAGTACAGGAGAAATCAAATTCGCGTATTACTAGGTAGGTAAAAGGTGATTTTAATTAATTGGTAAACATGCCTAATGGATCGATATCTAACTAATACACGCAGGCCCCCCAGAACCCGTTAGATGTGTAAAAAAGCGAATTATTTAGTCTTCAATCTAGAGATATCCAGAACCTCGCAGTTGAATGAAATCTTGGGTTCCAGTAACTTATTGGAATCTAGTCTGTTTAAACTAACACGCCTCATAAATATTTGGGACATTTTCCACAGCACTATCTAGTAGCAGAGATTGTATTACGGGTACTAGATAATTGATATAATACGTAAATATCCTTTTTTTGTAAATACATACATTTATTATAATAAATAAGAGACACTCAGACAAATACAAACATTTATGTTCATCATTGTGTCCTTTGGGTATCGAATTCACGACCTCTTGATTAAAAGTCCGAAATACTCGAACTACTAGAACCACAGACGTCGTCATCAGTAGCTGTCGGCTCAGATAACGTCACTGGGATGTCCCCAAAGGCTTCTACCGCCACCGCTAATATCTCACAACCCTTTGTATCAGCAAGTCCAAAGATACTGCCTATAGCCCGAAGATAATGTTATTGAATAAACAACTAAGTTCAAACTCGCTATATGGCTATGAAGGCTTTTGTAACTGAGTTTAATTGAATTTCGCACTACATTTGTAAAGATTTATATTTAATAAACTAAGTGGAATACGGTTATGGACTCTAAATGTAAAAATAAATAAAAGATATTGATATAAAACTGCTTTTTATCGATTTTATTACGTTATATTGATATTATTAATCCCGATGTTTCGGACCCTTTATAGCGTCCATGGTCACGGGTATTTATCTATCTATCAGCCAGGGACGTCCACTGCTGAACATAGGCCTCCCCTAATGATCGCCACAAAAATCGATCTTGCGCAGACCGCATCCACCGACTCCCTGCGACCCTCACAAGGTCGTCCGTCCACCTAGTTGGGGGCCGTCCTACGCTGCGCTTTCCTATGCGTGGTCGCCACTCAAGGGGGTCAGTCACGAGTAGACCACCCGATAAAATCCATAAAAAGTAGTTTTATTTCAATGTGTAATATTCGCGTAATTGTCACAAATAAATAAATACAAGATATCCTCAAAATCATTTAGTAGTATGTTAATGTTATCATCTTTTTTCCCAGATGTACTTCACTGAATGTCATCAGGGATCCTTACGCGGCTCGTGGTGGATCCAGTGGCTCAGGAGGTGATGGAGGCACCTCTCCTCTGCGAAGGACCTACGAACCCCCCTCAAATATGCCCGCGGCCCGCGATAGTCGCTCCCTACCTCCCAACACCAGAATCAACGCTACTACCTCACCAGCACCAAAATCTGCTTCCGCAGACTCAGTATACACAATACTTATTAGACTGCCAGATGCCGACACTGAGAGACCAACTATAAAAATGATTACAGAAGAATCTCCACCTTCTAACACAAGAACACACTTCCGACCAACTAGAGGGGACTCAGAACTCAACCTTCACCCTGCAGGACACCAAGCATTGACTAGAAGAACATCCCATATACAGGATGTTAGGATCCCCCTAAACGCGAAAATAATCCCGAAACAGCTCGCGGGGAAAGGGATCACAAAACAGCCGAAGCCGAAGAAGAAAACGCAGGAGAAAAAACAAGAGACGAAAGCCGCCAAAACGCTATCAGCTATCCTTCTCTCTTTTATAATCACTTGGACGCCTTACAACATTTTGGTGTTGCTGAAACCGCTCACAGCGTGCACTAAGTGCATCCCTGACGAACTGTGGTCCTTCTTCTACGCTCTGTGTTACATAAACTCTACTATCAACCCTGTGTGTTACGCGCTCTGTAACGCGACCTTTAGAAGAACGTATGTAAGGATTCTGACGTGCAAGTGGCACAATAGGAATAGGGAAGCAATGACTAGGGGTGTGTACAACTGAATTGTGATGAGCTTCAAACATTGAGTGACTGTCTTGTAACGGTGCCAAAATGTAAATTGCCCAATTTTGGTAACCGTTGATTAGTGCAACATTGCTGGTAATTGAGTAACAGATACGTTTAAAGATCTGAAAGAAGTTCTATACCGATTGAATGATGAAGAATGAGTTTGCAGACAAAATGATGAAAATGATGTGCCAAATTTTTCAAGATTTTATACTACGTATTACCAGCATTGGCACATTTTAACTAAACGCACCTAATTTTCTTCCTAAAACTTTAACTAATATGGACTGCTAATAGAAAATGTGGTAACATCCATATTTATTAATGTGTGAAAGTATTTATGTTTGTCCATTGAAACGATTAGTTGTGAATTTTAATTTCGATTAGTGAGTTGACCGTCCCGTCCAAACATAGTGTATTATTTGTAGTGTTAGATACACTTCAAATTTGATTTCTAGCTTCATTGATTACGATCCTTTCATTTCAGACGTTTTTGTGATGTGCGAAACGCTTAAGTATATATTAATATTCTTGTTTATCACCTGAAATTAACAGTTGTGTGGTATTATAATCTTGTCAAAGCAGAATCAACTCTTTAGGTTTTATGCAAGGAGACATATATAGGAAATTGACTGGAAGTCCGACTTTTAAAAGTGCCTGAAAATAGATTTTTTTAAACTTGTAAAGAAGTCAGAATGTTTACATCAGTAACTTAAATATGCAAATTACTGTAAATGTAGAAGAAAATGAAATCAAAACCGAGTGACATATTATTTAATTTTCATTAAATTTTCAAAGTTTCGTACGACACAAAGACGTCCAAGTCTTCTCCTGTTATAAGAAGAAGAATTATTGAATTTAAAATCAAAACTTAAGAGTAACACATTTGATGCCAAGATTATATTAAGAGTGATTAGTCTTAAAGCGACGAAGCTGCTATAGCTGTATTAAAACTGGTAGTTGTCGAAAATCTAGTCAGGAATCCGATACGAAAATACGCCAATTCACATAATAAAACAAACATTATTGAAGGTACCTAATTCTATTAAAAAACGTCTTTACGAATAAAATGCAATAACAAAATTACAATTTGAATAAATAAATTTAGAAAAACAAATTCATTTATTCAAAATTCGAGCGCGTTTTTGTAATTATTTCAAAGGACTATCAGACTAGTGTGGTGACATGTATAACGCAATATTGTATCCCGTGTTTTCGTATTGGGCTATTATTATGGAGGTGTAACTCTAGTCAGCTATTTTTCAACAGTGTTCTGGATAAGGTTTGAGCTTTTAGGATTAATATCGACGAATTTAGATCCCAAATTAATTTATTTACTATTTTTGGCCCGCTTTAAAATTCTTTTACAGCGAAAGACAAAGATATTCTTATTTGTACTTTTTATTAGTTATCAGCTTCTAAAAAGTTTTTAGCCAAAAATAAAATTTTCCGCTTGCGCTAACTTTATCGTGTAAATTAATATTGTTTTATGTTCACGTCTAGATATATCAGTTTTAATGCGTGACTTGTAGCAAGTATGTTAGTTAGATGGCATTAAATGATGCATAAATGTATGTTGAACACTATATAAAATCCTGAGCCTTTTAAAATATAACTGTGTGTTTCGTCGTCTTTATTTAAGTAATTTCTATAATTATAGAAATTCTGAGCAATACTCAAATCTATTTCTTGTGAGAATACTAAATGTTTATATAATAATTTTTACTAATACAAAGAAGCGTTTTTTTAAATTACTAAGGTTAGTTTTTCTTTATCGCGACTACCTACTGTGATTTCATTCAGGATCAACGTGAGATGTCATAATCTTAATGTACTATTGGAATTCATACAACGATCTCTTAATCATACGTGACCTACTTATTGCATTGTTTTATCTCACTCTTCTATGTACGAAAATTTTATGGATATTACGGAATCTATTATTCCTTTTAATGTCGAAATTACTATCACTATTGTGATAACGGTGTGAGAAACGAATAGTGAGCTAAAATGATAATCCAATTTTAAATTCATCGCTAATGTTAACCCGAAAACGTTTAAATATTTAAATATGTGTCTAAGTAGATAAAATGAAATATATTCATTAAATTCTAAATATATGTATTTTAAAATATATAAAATGTAATTGTAAATACATCATTCAGTATTATTAAGTCTATGATATTTGTATCGGCAGTATTATTACTCTGAATAGGAATAATATTATGTATTATACAATTAATGTGTGTGTAAGTACATAAGGTTATGTGTAACATATACATCAAATCTATGAGTGTCGTACAACGTTCCTTTGTTGTGAATGAGGTTTTATTAACCTAATTATTAATTATATATATGTATGTGTAGAGATAGAAAAACTATTATATATCAATGCAATTTACATTTAAGTCCTAGATTTGAATAAAACCAAATTTTATACAAAATTGAGGAGAATTACGCATTTTTCAAATAATATAATATTATAAGATTAATTTGCTAAGTACACCAAATGAAAAAAATAACCTGTTACCAAAAATGTGCCAAAGAAAACAAAAAATACCTTTTATATTATTATAATCATGAAATGTTACTCATAATTATCAGTTTGTAACAAAATATTACTAGCTTGTATGAATCGGACCTTGAATGTTTAAAGGAGTATTCATTTTTTAAAACAACTGCATTCGTTTCACAAAATTAGAAACGATTCTTAAAAAAAATTAACCCGTTGATCCTATTCCTACATACTAATAAGTATAATTTAAATATTTCGATTAGTGTCTACAATTTTTCAAATCACTATCCAAAGGATGTAAGTATTTAATTTAATGTACAAAATCCTCATTAGAATGCGTAATTCTGCTATTACACCTGACAAGCCTAATTGAATTACAAATACAATTGCAAGATTTTAATTTCCACCGACCACATTTTCGGGTTAACACGAATAAGCAACCAGTATTTCTTTGAATAATGTTTATGTATTTAATATAATGCTGTATTCAACAGTGTAAATTTTGATGCAGCATAATTTTTTTTACATCGATTTTATAATTAAATATATACGGGTCTCAAGAATTTTTATTTTAATAGAAGGCAGGTAACAGCATTCAACATTCCACAAAATATTCAAAAAATTTATTTTGCTAAAGTTTAAAAATGTATTTAGATTATTTTATGTCTATTGAAATTGAATTTTTAGTAATAATATTACTTATCATTTTAATTCCTAAGTTAGATTATTGATTTCCTTTCTGGAAAGGATTAAATATTTTAAGACATGTTAACAAAAAACTTTATTGTTAAAGTTTTTTTATTCCATATAATATAATATTAATTGTATTTGTAATTACTTGGTGGGTAGTAATTCTAATTCCTAAAAGTATTGTCAATGCGCACACTAAACTTAGTTATATTTATTTTTTGTGAATGTCCCTAACTTAGATTTCTAGACCAAATTGTTTTGTAGGTTATCTAGTAGTTAACACTTACTGAAAAAGGTGCAATACTAGAATTTTCCTAAATTTATTATTATTTCGTATAAAACTCAAATATAAAATTCAAGGAACAAAGTATAAATTAGCATTTTATTCATTCTATACTATATTAATTAATACACTATGTAATACAGAAAATCGTAATTATGTTATTTTTTTCTTTTTTATTCAAAAAGTTTCTGAACTAGAAATTCTGATATTGCACCTTTTTGTTTTAGTCCCCAGTGTATATAATAATAGTTGACAGTACAAACCTGGGCTTTTCCTGGCCCGTACATACCGCCACATACATTTAGACTAAGTGTCCCAATGTCCCCGCATTTACTATACATTCCCCTATGGAGCGATGTCATACATTAATTTTCTTTTTGATGTCTTAAATTAAATTGTGTCACAAAAAAATACGATTTTTTCAGATATTTTAAAGTTTTTTCTATTATTGGGACCGTTTCTAAACATATTTCATTCTGAGCATCTTCAAATACAAAAAAATCATATAAATAATTTATTTTCGGTTACTAATTTTAACTAATTCAATAAGCTCAAATAAAAATGTTGACATACGTATCGTATGATGTCGCTCTACATTATATTGTAGAGATTAATTTGCTGCATGATGTTTTTTAATATTGCATATTCGGCTATCATAGGAGAGTCTTAAAGACTTCTTATATAATACTAGATAATTAAGTACTACATCTCGATGTTAATAATTTTTATATTTCGTATCATAGTTTACTTGCTTTGCAATTAACACTTATTTTAAATTTGTCATAATAACACCCTGTATACACATAAGCATAAAATTATTGAGGTAGTCCCACTTACCTTAATAGACAGTGATTTACAATATTCTAAAATATTTGCCTATTTTGTGAACCAGGATGAAGCAATTTTGACATATAAATATATTGATGTGTGAACGTTAGTAAATTACGTAACTAGTGCCACATGTTTAGGATTCTGTACGGTTTTACTCGCTTGCATTTCGTGGGCGTCGGGTCCGGCAATCACCGGACTTAATCGCAGGCCGTAACCACGAAATGAAGGTCTTCGATAAAGTCCGATTTCGAAAAACATGCTCGTGGACGAAGCCGTACAAAGTCTATTAATAACGAAATGTACCCAAAGTGTTAGTAGGAAAGGAGTTAAGCTGAAACAGCGTTATAATACCCATAACAATGAACAACTTTTGCTCTCAAACTTTTATAAAAAGATTTTTTATTTAAAGTAAATATTAAAGTTAGTGCTTGAGGAAAAAAGCAACAAAGTACAAAGTAAAGAGCTATAAAAACAAAGGCTTGAATAGCAATTTCTTTATTGACATCGGCGAATATTGTTTAAGTTTTTTTTATTACAGTGGATAATAAAATAACCGTTCCACGCATGACTCCTTTCTAGCTAACCTTGTACTAAATGTGCCACAAAGTCATTGTTTTACAATATTTAAAGTGTCAGCTCAAATATGCTGAAATGTAGTTCAAACAGACACGTAGCGTTATTTTTCGTGTTGCGAATAATATTTTGCGCAACCAGTGCGAGTGCATAGCTAGTAAAATTAATAGTTTTAATATACAGTACGTTTACTATTTTCCCGGTATTATAAAGTCGTCACCCGCTGTGAATACATATTATGCCACGTTATTTTGTGATTAATTTATTTAATGGATGTCATATAAATCATATTTTATCTTAATATTGATCATATTTTTTGTAATGTAAGCTGGGATAGGTGTCTCAAATATTTTGACGAAGAATATTAATAGGTAGTTCAAATTGAATGCCAGTGACGATACATACATAGTTGTATATATGACACAGTGATGGAAGAAAGTAAAATAATAAAACGACAAATGCTTTTCACAAAGAAAATAGATAAGCCATCCGTGTAGTACTTACTGTAATATTAAATAACAGTAAATTTTAATTCAAAATATCGAATCAATGTTTTATTCCAACACAAAATATTTGAGGTTCCTATATTTTATCGAATCCGGTATTGATTAAACATTTTAGATGTCGATTTTTTAAAATCATTAAAATAATGACAAGGGAATAAAACGAACTGAAATATTTAATTAAAAAGTAATGTCATTGTAATATTTGTAGTGTTGTAAAAAATGAAAAATTAAACTCAGCAAATAAGTATGATAGATATTCCGTGGAATTTTGCATGATATTAAGATATTAGAACAGTATTAAAAAGTTCGTAACAGTGGAATAATTTGGATTCGTTTACCAATAAGAATATTTTAAAATGGATTGTATTTTAATCTACGATTTAATCAAATGCGTAATCATTTTAACATTGAACGAGGCGAACGTTTAAATTCCGAAAAGAAAGTGATCATAAATCATAAAAAAAAATTGATAAAACAGCCATTATTTCGTATTCTCATTTTAAAATAATAAGACCTTGATTTTAAAATGTGAATGTCCGATGAAGTGTGACAACAATATAGAAATTTCATCGCTCCATTTACCGTTACTGCAGTACAAGACGTCTATCAACTTGAAAAATTACCAATAAATTACGGTAATTTTTTAATGCATCTAGCATAAATTAGTCAAAAACAAAAACAGAATATCAACTGAAGCTGTTTTGAAATTATGCTACCTTTTTTAATGGTTGTGTAAGCATTATTTTACGTAAAAAAATGATCGTTGAATCTTGCGATCATGTTAGAAAACTTAGAGCGTAAACGCAAAGGGTTCTTATCATTATTAACTTTACCAACATAAACATAACTGTGCTTAAATCAAACCAAATGATCCTCAACAACTATCAAACATGTTAGACAGTTAAACTTACATCTCGTTTGAGTTTGTCTATAAGAATTCTACGAGTGGCAACATAATATGATAATACCCAGTATTATTAAACTTTCCACAGTTTGGTATCATCGCGAAAAAAAAATCTTCGTAATCTACATTTAATAAAAAGTTTGAATATAACAAAAGTGTTGTATTAAACATGAAGAGAATAAACTGGGTGGCATTAAAACTAGCTCTCAAAATATTTAACTGGCGCGTAACATGTCAAACGACAATTAATTACAGAGGCCAGCACATCAGGCAACCCCAATCTGTCAGATTTCTTTGATAGATTTTCAACTTTAATACAAAACTATAAGGTTCATATTCGATTGGGAAAGTTTGACAGTTTTGCATAGCTTGACCTGCTGGCGTCTGTACCTACAACCCTTTACAGTTAAAAGTATTCTGCAGTTGAAACCATAGTTTTTTGAATAAATGGATGGCTGAAAGACTCCAGTTTTAAAGTTCGTTGGCTCGTTCATGTTACTAACAGTGTAATAAGTGACAGGAGTGCAATATTATTATAAATAATTTTTGGTGTGCATTATAATCGTTGGTTAATTCTATTTAATAGATTAAGGCTCGATTTTTCAGTAGTCAGAGACCTTTTATCAGAGGAACATTGATAACGGTTGTATCTCAAATAAAATATACAGTATGTTGAAAAATCGACCCTAAATAACTAAATGGTTTGTCAGAATTACGACAGTTTAAACCTAACTGACGATTGTGAAACAGGCCTTTTATGTTACTTAGTCTTAAAGACGCGTTGTTTTAAAACCCGACCAAAATACTCATCGTCGTTGTATGAGATGACATTTTGACAGAGAAATTGTGTGAGAGAAGAACGAAATCAAATATTGCAATTTAAAATTTAGGATTTATTATTATCAATGTACAAGTTTAGTCATTCACGATGTATTTATTAATAAAGAAATAAATAAATGTGGTTTTTTGTAAGTTATTTTAAAAATTAATCAATGTTTTTGTATAACCAAAGACAATAAAAATTTAACTAAAAAAATGTTGTGTTTATTATTTTATATGCGTGTATTTTGTTTGATATGTAATATTTTTAATTTCAGTTTACTAAAATATTGAAATATAAATTCAAAAATAAATAAAAGTACCTTACGTTTGTAGAAAATTTGATTTAATTACCTTCATATTTTTTATTTTCTATTACAGTTGTAGTTTTTTTAATAATGTTAAAATTCTGTTCTTCTTCGTGTCGATGGTACGAACATTAAATGTTCACTAAGAACTTGGACACCTAGAACTCGATAACACAGAGTCTAGGTGACTAATCCTTTCAACACCATGATGGTACGATCTGTCAAAATGCTGTTATATAGTACTTGTAAAACATGGGAAATTCAGTAAAGTGGATTTAAATTGCATATCGACGGATTGGACTACGATGTAGTAAGCTGGTGAAATTCCAATTAGTCGTGAGTTAGCCAGCTTCAATCTCATTAAGCCAATTGGATTAATATGGCTTAGTGCTGACCTAGTGATCTTAAATAGACTGCAAGTAAAGTGAATACAAATTCCATTCCTTACTGTGTGGTTGGTGGAACTGTTGTTGGTTTATAGATTCAAAGACGCTACAATCAACGTTTAAAACTAGCAAAATGGGCCTCGAAATATGGTGCCTCTTAAGTTATAACGACATGTTTGACGATCAGCTTCTGCGCCACGGGTTGTAGGTTCAATCCCCAGATGGAACCAATATTTGTATGACCTATAGCTAGTTCATCCATAGAATTCAAAGTTATTGTTCTTTGAGGTCGTATATTTCGTTCGTAGTATGCATTATTTATTTATACTTATCTTACAAAATGAGTACACCGGTCTTACACTTCTACCAGACATCATCATCATCATCATAAACCCATATACTGTCCCACTGCTGGGCACGGGTCTCTTCAGAATGAAAGAGATTAGACTATAGTCCACTACGCTGGCCTAGTGCGGGTTGGCAGACTTCACACACATTCGAGAAAATGTCTAAGACATGCAGGTTTCCCTTGCTATCCTTCACCGTTTAACCGTTTATTAAAACGCAGATGATTTTAAGAAGTCAGAGGTACGTACCTCTGACTTTTTATAATCTTGTAATGATGTAAAGCATGATGATGAGACACGCGCCTTGGATTCGAACTCGACACCTTTGACTAAGCAGTCCAATGGTCGTATCACTAGGCTATCACTGCCTACTTCAACCCGACAACCTGTGTGTATATACATACTGATTGATAAAAGAGCCTTAAAAATAATTAAGTAAAATCTCTGCCCGTATGTCGGAACCCCCAAAAACAGGGAGAGAATGTACATAACGTCCACGTAGTCGGTAAAGTATGTACATAAAAAGCAAGTATGTGTTCGAATACCTTTCCTAAATTACATTTAACATGAAAATTTAATCGCGGCGTTATTGGATCAAATCGGTGCGCGGATGTATCGCCGGGGAATATTATCAAGATAGCGAGATCTTTGGGGCTTGCCCAGGTGAAACTTACATACAACTTTATATTCTGTATTTAACTACCTCATTCGGCTAGTGATTTGACTTTGCACTGACAAGTCAAAAGTCTCGAGTTCGAATCCAAGGCCGAAATCTAAAAAGCAGTAATAACCTAGTGGTATGACCATTGGACTACCAAGTTGAAGGTCTCGAGTTCGAATCCAAGGCACGCACCTCTGACTTTTCGAATTTATGTGCTTATTAATAATTAATGATCACTCGATTAAACGGTGAAGGAAAACATCGTGAGGAAACCTGCATGCCTTAGAGATTTTTCTCGACGGGTTGTGAAGTCTGCCAATCCGTACTAGGCCAGCGTGCTATAGTCTAATCTCTCTCATTCTGAGAGGAGACCCGTACCCAGCAGTGGGACAGTATATGGGTTTATGATGTCTGGTAGAAGTGTAAGACCGGTGTACTCATTTTGTACGATAAGTATAAATACCTAAATAATGCATACTACGAACGAAATATAAGACCTCAAAGAACAATAACTTTGAATTCGTGTATTATAGCCTAATCCCTCTCATTCTCAGAGGAGACCCGTGCCCAGCAGTGGGACAGTATATGGGTTGATGATGAGACTGTGAAGGAAAACATTAAGAGGAAACCTGCATGTCTAAGAGATTTTCTCAACGGCATGTGAACTCTGCCAAACCGCATTAGCTTAGCGTGGTGCACTACAGCCTAATTCCTCTTTACTACTACATTACAGACATACATAGAGGACACCCATGCCCACTTATGGGATAGTACGTATATGATTGATTCTACTAGTGGTCATAAGTGCAACTGAGTAAGAGGTCCTGGGTCCGATTCCCGGGTCGAATAGAGTCATTGTATATTTATTTGAAATTCCCAGTAGCGGCTCGGAGTTTGGATATTATGAACTGAGCGGCAAAATAAGCGGATTTTTGTGTTTAAATAAAATAATTATAGATATAAAGTATTTCAGTAAAGAGATGAAGAAAATGAAAATGAATAGACAGGCAAGGCAATCAATAAATCTATAAGTACATAGAAATATATTGATTTCTGACATTTACGCGAATATTATACATTGAAATAAAACTACTTTTTACGGATTTTATCGCGTATATTATTAATCCCGGCGTTTCGGACCCTTTACAGCGTCCATGGTCACGGGTAGACTACCCGTGACCATGGACGCTAGTAGTTTTATTTCAATACATAGAAATATTTTGCTGTTAAGTAATAATATGCCAAAATTGTTGTTTTTCGGTTTGAAGGGCAATGTAGCCAGTGATATAACTAGACATATGAGACTTGACAACTGAAGACTCAAGATGACACCGTGCGAGTGATACCACGGGTGTTATTGGCGTCTATAGGTTGCTTGCATTAGCCTGTATGCTTGTGTGTTGTACCAAAAAGGATTTCAGTTCTTACAAGAAAATGTTGATTTTCCTCATACAATTTCCGATCTCCAATACCTGAATATAAGGCTCCTTTTTAAAAACTAATTTTCTCCCGCATCTCAGAATAGCCCTCCAGAGGTGCGCGGGGCTATAAATCTCTGGAGCTCGAATATTTACGACTCAAGTTGTGCTCCCAAACGTGGCGAACTTGCTATATCTGTTGGTTAAGGAGAAGTTCCTTTAGAATAGATAGATACGCGGTTACGTGATGTTTAATTAAGGGTAAGTAAATTGGATATTAATATGCATTTTATTAGTCATCAAAAGCAATCAATAGGGTTGTATAATACTTGTAAAACACTGATAGCCTTACATGACTATATTACTAACATCATAAAATAAATAACTACTTAGGAAATTTTAATTTAAAAGTAGTAGTTATTTAGAAAAGGAAAAATTCGACCGCGGGCAGGATTCGAACCTGCGTCTTCTGGTTCGGTACACCAGACGCTATGACCACTAAGCCACCGCGATACCTACCCGTCATGTCGAATTTTTCCTTCACATACTGAATTTACGTCTTTATGGTGACGTCAGTAACACCTATTGAAATCTTAGCATGGAAAATGCCAAAAATATACAAAAAGATAGTTAAAATTAGTAGTCGTAAAATTAGTAGATAGCTGGTCGGTTACTACATACTTATAATAGTATATAAGAAATACACAGACAAACACTTATGTTCATCACGAATATTTGTGTCCTGTGGGAACCGAACCCACGAGCTCGTGATCAGCAGTCCGACACTCGAACCTCTAGAACACAGACCGTCAAATAAAATAAATAAAAGTTGTAGTATCTTTCTTCGAAGCTACCTATTACCTAGTGTTTTACAAGTAATTCTGTATAACGATATCAAAACTAAGACAGATAAGTTTAAATGTTCCTACTTGATATAATTGTCTCAAAAATTGACTTTATTTAATTTAAGGGATTATAATTAAAAACTAAATGTATATTATTTATTATCTATTTACATAATGTACAAAAAAAATAAAGGAAAATGAAAAGAACTTAGGAAATTAAAAAAAATAGGTTACTATAAAAAAAATTGAAATATACTTACTTATAGTACGAAGTTAGACAGGTAAGTAGTTAATTATATACTATTTTAGTGTAATTATCTAAAATTATTTAGTGAGGGTTTTAAAATAAGACAAATAAATATTGATAAATATACTATTGAGATGATTATGATTATTATTGTGTTTTTTTACAACACTAAAGTGGCCAACAAGCATACGGCCCACCTGATGGTAAGCGGTTACCGTAGCCTATAGACCCTTTCAATACCAGGGGTATAACTTGCGCGTTGCCGACCCTATAAAACTAAAGAGGAATAGTTGTTTTGGCAGTATAAGGGTCAAAGTCCCCCCACTGTCAACACAACGTTTCCTCGAGGAGTACTGGCAATCTCATGAGGAACATACACAGCTCGAAACAGTGTTGTTTCACTTCGATTTTCGCAAGGCGGAGGCACTTCCCCAGTCAGGCAGCTCTAATTTGACTGGATTTACTATACACTCACTATACCGTACATCTTCCATTTCTATCTTTCCGTTGAACACATCGGAACGGTTCTCTTCTATAATATATACAATAATAATATAATAATAATATTTCTGGGACATTTTACACAACACCATCTAGTCCCAAACTAAGCAGAGCTTGTACTATGGGTACTAGACAATGGATATAATACTTATATACTTTTTTTTTTGTAAATACATACTTATAATACATAAGAAACACCCAGACAAACACAAATACTCATGTTTTATCCACACAAATATTTGTGTCCTGTGGGAATCGAACCCACAACCCCATGATCAGCAGCCCGGCACTCGAACCGCTAGACCACGGAGGTCAATAATAATCGAATATTTATTTCAGATTATAAATCCATATCTTGTTAGTAGGTACATATCTGTATAATTATAAACATGTTGTTTATATTATAGAACAAAAAATCCCTGACATTTACATAATCGTAAGCTGAAAACATAACGATAACACCAAAGATTCATTGTCTTAACACTTCTAAATCTCAGATAAAGTTACTAAAAAAAGTTTTTTATTCAATCCTTTACTGGCAGTTAGAACAAAAGTAATAAACATTCCATGTTTCTGGCAAAGTTCAACTTTCCCGCTCAAATCTCACATTTACTTTTAAAGGTAATCCATTGAAGACATCAAGGGCTCTTTCCTTCGATCACCTGCTTCCGTCTCTTTGAAATTGGAGTCGAAAGTTTGAAAAGTACTTCATTCGAAGGAAAAGACAGGATATTAAGAAAACGAACGTTGCAGACGAGCTACGATTTATACGATTGCATAGAGACATCAAAATAAAATTTGGATATGAAGAAAATACACATTGTTGGTGGATGATTTTGTATAGGAGCCTGGCAACCAGTCTATCCTCAGGGCATTACCCAAAAAAATTGGGTTGCGGAGGTCTGATAGCAGTCATTTGGTGTAAAAGAAAGAAAGAAAAATATTTATTGACACAGTCTTGGACAATGCACACAGTAATATTAAAAACATGATGGAAGTACATATAAAATAAGGAAAAAAAATACGGATATTCAGTCGCATCTGGTTATACTGGAAGCCGACTCCAATAAAATAGGGAAAAGGCTCGGAGAAAAGAAAGAGTTTGTATAGGAGATCCAAATTAATAATAATAAAGTGGTGTGCAATAATAATTAATTATTACTCTCATAAACGGTGAAGGAAGAACATCTTGAGGAAACTTGCATTCCTTAGATTTTTTTCTTGACAGTGTGTGAAATCTGTCAACCTGCACTAGGCCAGCGTGGTGGATTAAGGCCTAATCCCTCTCAATCTGAGAGGACACCAGTGCCCAGCAGTGGAATAGTATATATAGGTTGATGATGATGAATAAAATGGTTGAATAATTTGTTTGTAACTATGTTTATGTAACACAATTTCTTTTCTTTTAATTGTCATCTAATTGACTCAGACAATATAAACATAAAATGTCACTATTAATTTTTAATTATGTTCAATTTTTTTCAGTTCGCAACCAACTTTTCGCTTGAAGTTGCTCGTCTGCAAAATAACAGGAAAATATTAAATTCCCGCTGGAACATCACCCTTAGAGCCTCCACGTGCCATATAAGGAGTGTTTTCATGTTTTATTTTTAAACACCTATTGATTTGATCCACTTCCCGATTTCTGATTGAGTTGAAATGTTGCATACACGTTTAGTTTAGATGGCTAGCTAGGTTGTGCCATTCTAAATCCAAAATGGCGGACTCCCATAGATGGCGGGCTTGTTGTTTTTTATGGTTTCTTTTTAAACTATAGTATTCTTCTATCCATCTTGTATACTATAGTTGCATCAGCTAAAAAGCCTTTAACCTAAGATTATAAATAAATTAAATGGCATTTAAATACTCAACTCCACGTATGAAAATGAAACGCAGTGATAAACACGAGGGTCTCGTTGTTAGACACAAAAAAAAATATTGGACGTTTGACAAAAAACAAAAACAGAATGGCGTCATATAAAAACATGTTTCTAAAACGTTAATTTCAAGTAGGAAGGTGAAAACCAAAACCACAATTTAATTCTCATCCTCCAGCATTAACGTTTGCCGTCATGGACGCTCGACTCACGCCCACTTTCCCGCCATTCGGGGCGTAACGCGTCTTAAATTTTTTTAAAGCTTCATTTTTGGCGAGTGCTTTCTTTAAGTGCGTTTTTAATGGTACTCTTGAGTACATTTGACACCTTTTTATAGAGCTTCATTATTTTTTTTCTTAGGTATATTTATGATTTTTTGTAATGGCGCCCCCTTACACACAATTTTATGGGTAGACATTTTAAAAACATATTTTAATTTGAATAGGTATCAAAACTGAATTTTTTTTTAGAGCTACAATTTTACTGTATACAGAATATTTAAAAGGAAATTTCCAGGCAGAATAAGGAAAGAAGAAAATTGGCAATGACTACATTATCATTTTAATCAATATTAAAAATACCTGCTTTATTTTGGCTTGTACTATGGGTACTAGACAATGGATATAATACTTATATAAATACTTTAATATTATCTGTGCATTCCACATCGACCGTAAAACTCGGCTCGCAAATAGTTTTTGTCTTATCTATGACAATTGACAGTCAAACGAAGCGGCGCGGCGGGTGTAGTGCGCGGGATTAACAAAAAAATTAAAAATATTATTCGATATAATTATAAAATACATTTAATAAAAATATTGACTATGAATTTAGTTATTTGATCATTGATGATATAATGAGCTCACTATATCATTAAATAATGTTAAATACGTAACTAAGCTTAGTGACAGTGAGGGTAGAAATACAATGACAACTAAAAAAATAATAATAACGGAATAAGTCCTTTCTTGTTCGAAGTGCAGAATTTTACAATAACCACATCACACTTGACGCTGGCAGAATAGTCGACAACGACTCAATTGCCATCAAGGAAAAAAAAAAAAGTCCTTTCTTGTGTTTTATAGTAAGGTGCAGTGATTAGTGTTGAAGGATGTGTAATTAATGTAAACTTTTATAAGTGAATAGACAATTTATTCGTGCTGGTGTTTCTGCAGAATCGGAAGCGTGTTATGACATGTAAGTAATTTATAAGTTTTCTTTTTTTGCACCATCATTTTATAATGGAATCTTACACTGTAGAATGTTCTCCTTATGGATTTCCATGACGGACATAATTATACCCTGTAGAATGTTCTCCCTATGTCAAAGTCAAAGTCAAAGTCAAATATTTTATTTCAATTAGACCATTAAAATAGCACTTTTGAAAAGTCAAACTAGTTGCACTGTTCCAAAAAGTGGATCTTATGGAGAAGAACCGGCAAGAAACTCCATAGACACTCTTTTCAACAAAAAAAAAACATGATTACAGTGTTCAGTATTACAGTCTAAATCTGAATAGTTCATGAGAACAATGCAGTTTGATGTGTACTATTAAATTAATCTAGCATAATAAACAGAGAAAAAAAAAAGAGGTTGCCATTGACATTGACAGTAAGAGCTGACTAGCCCCGACAGACAGCACTCGTATGTATTTCCATAACGTAAAACATATTCCCAGTATCCCGGATAAACACTCACGGGTATGTTCACATGAATATTTGTATCCTGTCGGGATTGATACGTGATAAGCAGTTCGATACTAGAGCCACTAGACCACATACACCGTCAAATGATTTTGTTTCCATGGCTCGAGCCACTGTCTAACGGCACGAGAAATGAAGAATTTGTACACCAGAAATAGAAAATAGGTACCTTTAAGAAACTTTTAGTAACATGAAAACCAACATAATTTTACTGTACTATATTCTGACAAATAAATACATATTGACATTTACGCGAATATTATACATCGAAATAAAACTACTTTTTACGGATTTTATCGCGTTAAGTATATTAATATTATTTATCCCGACGTTTCGGACCCTTTACAGCGTCCATGAGTCTACCCGTGACCATGGACGCTGTAAAAGGTCCGTAGTTTTATTTCGAAATAAATACATCTTTTTTTTTACAATGTTACCTATATTAATTATACATTGATATTCAAACACCATAATTTAATAATTTTAATGAGTTCAAACTTCCGTAATGAGATTGTCGTCACATAGAGGGCTTGTTTCGTTGCTTATGCAACCTGCTCTGGCATAGTTATGAAACTTATGAGTCTACTAAGTTTGTGACAAATTCATGTTCACTACTCTGCTCCCCGAGGTAATTTTGGTAGGGCAACCATGAACCAAGGATAATTGCAAAAAATTTCGCCTGACTACCAGTCTATCCACGGGGTATCGGTATTAACCAAAAATTAGGTCTGACGGCAGTCGCTTCGTATAAAATACTGATATTCAGCCGCATCTGGTTAGACTGGAAGCCGACCAAAACATAGTTGGGAAAAGGCTCGGAGAAGAAAAGAGAGAATTGAAAAAAAAATCATAGACACATCGTAAGCAAGCCTGCCAACCAGTCTATTCGCAGGATATCGTATTGCCCAGAAATTGGGTTACGGAGGTCTGATGGCAGTCGCTTCGTGTAAAATACTGATATTCAGCCGCATCGCCGACCAATATAGTCGGGAAAAGGCTTGGAAGATGATGACGATATATCATGAACATACAAAATTATTTAGTTTTCTATTTAAAAAGTATCCACTATACTACGAAAAAAAAAATGATTAAAAAAAATGAGTAAAGAAAAAAAAAAGTATTTAATTTTTGTCCGTTCGACGCACAACAAACCATACCATGTAATACGAATAAGTAATAAGTAATGTAGATTGGACGACATTTCTATAGTCTATTGGTTTGAGTGTCAGACAACCAATACATCGTGGGTTCCGTATTCCATCCCGATAGGGGTGTTTTTGTAGTGCAACTTTATAGCTTGATCTGATGTAATGTGTACCTACTCCCTAATTATGAAGCTTCTGGAAACTACATAAAATGTATTAATTTATATATACATTTTTTTTTAACATAATATCGACAAAATTGTAGTAATACTAGTTTAATAACAGAATAGTAATAATTACCATCGCGATTATTATCGCTTACCATCAAGCGATCCGTCTGCTCGTTTCGTAAAAATCTCGCTGTTGTCTTTTGATTAAATTTTAAACTATGAATGAAGAATGTGAACGCAAATTTCGACCTGACGGGAGGGACTCGCAGTGGCTTAGTTGGTCATAGCATCTGGTATATTTAACCAGAATATGCAGGTTCGAATCCTGCCCGCAGTCAAATATTTCCGTCTCTAAAATATCTTTGAAAGTATAAGTTATTGCATTACAATTTGATCTCCATTTGTATTTGATATCAGCAGACATTATTGAAATTATTACTGTGATTATTTTTTTTTTCTTACTATTTAATAATGTTCAACTATAACCGACTAACTGTAAATGTGAGTACTTTGTAGGCTAAATTTACATACTCAGCTTTGAACAGTCTGGTGGCTTTGAGCCTTTTTTTATGTGGCCTACGCAAATGTGCCTCTGATCTGGTATCGTCGTGCGACGGTTTGTTGAGCTCCCTAAATTATGGTTGAGCTACACAATGACTGATGCATGCGTGCCGTCAGTTGGGACTGGTCTACTCAAAGCCGCTATGGCTCTTTCTTCAAAAGGCCATTTCCGACTTTGCCCTACATTGTAAGACACATATTTGTTACTGTTCTATGTATGGACTTTAAAAGAGACTATGATTCTGAGTTTGTTTCGGCGTTTCTTCTCAGAGGTCGTCAGCTAAGAAATGCCGGAGCCATCTAGCTTAAAAAAAAAAAGTGTAAAATATTGACTTGTAAAAGTGTCTTTAAAAGATCTATTTACAGAAATAAATATCATGTCATTTCATTTCATATTGTTTTTCTAATGGTTTATTAAAAACCTTTCTTATACAGCGTGTAGAAAAATGTTCAGATGAAATTGTCACAGGTGATCCTGAAAATTTCCGATTATCCGGTTACTAAGCCCGCCTGTAATTAACTTACCTGCCGAGTGTCGATCGCAATCTGGTGCAATTTGTCACTGACGACAATTGGGGCGCACACCTTAAACTTGGAAAGTTCCTGATTGATGACGTCACGGAAGTTTCCGGTTCAATTAAATTTTTTTAAGCGATTTTTAATGGATTACGGGATTTCTAATAACCGAGAGTGTTCCGTGGTTTTTAATAAAAACAATATATAAGTAAAACGTATCTTACACACCGTCATATCTCTGTAGGGTCCGGCAGATATGTGCCAGCACCCTATTAGGTATTGAACAGAACAGAATGATTGAACATTATTCTTTAAACATTTTATATTAAACCCATATACATGACGACTGTAAGGTTTATGGAAATTAAAACATACTAGCGAATATGGGTGTCCAATAAAATTCCTCTGTCTCTCCCTCGAAGCAAAAAAGGCGTAATTTCATATTGTTTGACTGGTAACACCTATAATTTTAAGTAATATTATGTAACTATAGCAACAAAAATATTGGCGCCCAACGTGGGACGGCAAAGATTAAATAGAATTTTAGAACGAAAATAATTAAAATACTTTTATAAAGACAATCTGCAGGTAAAGTTTTGAAATCTCATTAAGTAAGTGAATATGATTGGCGAATATCTCGCGGATAGTTGCCGATGTTTGAAGGCGCCGACAGAGGGCGCGGGGTGCGGGGGTGGTTTTAATTGCTTTTTCAATTAACGCCGACGGAGGGTCTCTTGGGATCCTATTCGTGAAGGCGTAATGGACTGAACAAAGAAGAAAATAAACAGACCCGGTAGTTCTTTTTGTTGCTTTGGAAAAATATTAGTGCCTACATGTTATTTTAGTACTCGTAACCGGTGTGTATGTAGGACACGATGTAGATGAAGCAAAAGAAGTATGCAAGGATCGTAGCATGTGGAGTTTTTTAATTTCTGCCTACCACTAAGGGAAAATGTGAGTATATGTGTTTATGTTGTCATTTTATATTTTATCTCTTTCTTTGACTTGAGTTGTATATCGAGAAATTGTGACTGTATTTAAATTTATAATAGAGTACAGACGCCAGCAGGTCAAGCTATCCAAAACTGCAAATATTTCCCAAATTGAAAATGAACCTTAAACATTTTCATTAAAGTTGAAAATATATCAAAGAAATTTGACAGATTGGGGTTGCTTGATGTACTGGCCTCTGTACATTAGATGCTAACAAAGACTTGTCTGTGAATTAAAAATGTTCATGGATTGAAATGATCTCTCTTCCTCCAAGTCTGTTCCCCACTATGTTGAGGTCGGCTACCCAGTCAAACCAGATTCAGCTGAACGTTATAGACTGGTTGAGAGGCTTTTTGAGCTTCTGACTCATTTTGTCATAGGTGTTCGTATGTCAACCGGGACCGACGGCTTTACCGACCGAGGTACGGAGGGGTCTATCAGAATCACAATACTTCATTTGTAAACATAGGCAGGGTTACAGTGTGTGAGATGTTACTGTTTTATTTCGTAATACATACTAAGTTTTGCAATGCGGCGCACAAATATTTTTGGATCCACAGATTGATCGCGGTTAGCGCAGCTTAACCTTGCAAAATTGGTAGGAAAGGGATGTAGCAATGTACACCCACAGTTCACTGGCATGTTTAGGTCCCATATAATAGGGAACGAGCCTATTACCACATATCAGGCACGAATCCAAACTCCAAAACCGACCTAGGAATCAAAGTTTTTGTTTAAATTCTGTGCTGTGGCAACACCAAACCGGTCCAATCGGAAGACCAACGTCGTTTTGCCTTAACTGGCAACTCGGCAATTTTGCTGAGATTGGACCGATTTGTAAGATTCATTTGAATGCTTTTAGTTGTAGCTTTACTGTTTACAACTGCTACTGCAAGCTGTATTTACTGTTTTATGTAATTCAGGTGTGTCCTACAAATAAATTTTCTTTTCTTTTCATTCTTTCAAAACCCAGGACCACAGGCTAACGAGGCACAGTCATGGTCGTGGTGAATTTCACAATTTGACTTTGACTTTGACATTTCACATGGCCATGACAATAGAGCAAGTGAAGGCAAGTACGGTTTTTAGTTGGCACGAGTCCGACACACTCTGCCATCTCCCCGGGTGGCGGATAGGCCATGAGGATTCTCCGTACTATAAAAAAAAGGTAACGAAGCAGTTAATATATACCTATTTTAAATTAACATCATATTTATTACCTACTGACCTCTCTGTGGGTATCTACTCTACACAAAGTCCTGCACCGGCGACACTCAGACGTCTATAATTCCATTTGCGAGTGAATCCAGCGGCGGACGTACTTGTTCCTTACTTACTGATAACATTGTCGTATTCCGACAACGACATTATATTCTGTTTATCAAGAAAATTTTATGTTTCCGCCAAACTGTGGATGAACATAAGAAGCAGACGAGTGTTAGAGTGGAGACCACGTTTGGGCAAACGTAGTGTGGGACGCTCTGCGAGAATATGGACAGACGATTTGAAGAAGGTGGCTGGCAGAGGATGGATGCGAGCTTCTCAAGACCGGGATGGTTGGCTAAATGGGGGAGGCTTACGATCAGCAGTGGACGACAATAGGCTGATATGATGTCGATGAACATAGTACTCTGCCTAAGCTGTTTTTTTTTGGGTGGGGAATGCATCCGCCCCGCTGGATGCTGGATGGTTATGTCCGGCTCTCACCACTTCATAATCATAAAATACAACAAGGGTTAGCCAGAGGTGTACCAATGTACATCCACAGTTTACAAAAACACTTTGGTTCATCTGGGAATCGAATCTAGGACCTTTACCGTCCCAGTCGCGCTTACGACCACAGGGCTAATAAGGAAGATATCCTATCAGTTATTTTTTATACTACTAAAATGGCTAACAAGCATACGGCTTACTTGATGGAAAGCGGTTACTGTCGCCTATAGACGCTTGCAACACCATAGGTATCACTTGCGCGTTGCGTTTTACAGGGTCGGCCCTGTAAAACGAAAGAGGAATAGCTGGGTTGGTAATATAAGGTCCAAAGTCCCCCTACTGCCAACAAAACGTTTCCTCGTGGAGCACTGACAACCTTGCTCCCCGTAAGGAACACAACGCAGCTCAAAGCAGTGTTAATTCAATTTTCATTACGGTACTTACATTACTGCAATGATTGTTTTTTTTTTAAATGAAAGACGAGAGACTGCTCTAGTCTTGTTTAACGAGTCATGTAACTAGGATGCAAACATTCTGAAGCCATAATTTCCTCGACACTTCATCCCCTACTAATGCGGGCTAGAAGTTAGTTTGCGACAAATTTACGGGAAGCGACTAAGTTTCACCTAATTCTATAGCAACTTTAATAGCTCTCGACTTACAAATAGCAGCTCTGAATTTTGAGGTTGAATTAACAATTATTTTAAGGTTGAATTAGCAATTAGCAACTCATTTGTAGTTGAAGTTAAACATCTTTGTTATGTAAGCTATTTCGTCTTACTATTGCTTTATCAAATTCATAATTTTAAAAGACACTGTGTAGGCACTCTTTTGTTTAGAAAATTATTTCTTAGAGATTCAATCAAAATCTTCTAACTAGATATAAAAAGTTATAGTAGCTTTCGTAATATTACATACAATCACGCCTCTATTCTCAGAAGGTTTAGACAGAGGTATCCATTAATCCATAATTCACCAACATAATTAAAGTGTCATGTAATAGAGGACGCGCCTATTGTCATTAACCGAGTACAAATCAAGGAACACAAGAGCAGTTTTCTTCGTATTGTTACTGAGAATTTTTAATCAAATGATAAATGATATTTATTTCTGTAAATAGATATTTTAAAGACACTTTTACAAGTCAATATTTAACATTTTTTTTAAGCTAGATGGCTCCGGCATTTCCTAACTGACGACCTCTGAGAAGAAACGCCGAAACAAACTCAGAGAATCATAGATAGATAGATAGATAGAATATTCTTTATTGTACACCAAGAAGCATAATAAAATTAAACAATAAAATAAACCTAAAGTAGTACAATTGGCGGTCTTATCGCTAAGAGCAATTTCTTACAGACAACCATTGGATGGACACAGATCATATAAGAAAAACTTAAAATGGGCAGTTGGCGGTGTACATGGTACATGCAAAATTATATTTTTTGGTAATAAATTAATAACATATATGTAATACAATATACTATAAACAATACATAAATATTCCACAAATAATATATACTATACATATATATATATATACATACATACATACATACTAATTGCAACGGAAAAGAGATTTTTGAAATACCTACTTATAGTGAAATTGAACTATGTGAAAAATTAATTTAAGTAATGTTCCTTGACCATCCTTTTAAAAGTAGTCAATGTTTCTGCACGTCTTATAGATACCGGCAATGCATTCCACAAACGAGTCGCCTGAACTGTGAATGATTTATCATAAAATTTTGTGGAATGCATGGGCATCTTTAACTTTAAATTTTCCGATGACCGTAAGGACAACGAATGTGTGTCACAGACGAACTCAAAACGTTCCTTAAGATAAGAAGGGGTTGAAGGATGAAATAGAATACAGTATAGTAATGAAAGTAAATGAGCATTCCGACGAAGGCGAATTGGAAGCCACTTGAGTTTAGCGCGAAATTCTGACACGTGATCATATTTGCGTAAACCAAATATGAATCTGATACAAAAGTTTTGAAGGCGCTCAAGCTTATCAAATTGGTCCTTAGTGAGATCTAAGTAGCTGGCATCGGCATAATCAAGGACAGGCAGGAGAAGAGATTGTGCAAGCGCAATCTTAGTAGCAGTTGGAAGAAAGTTACGCAGTCGTCGCAGGGATCCTGCTGACGCGAATAACCGACGGCTGGTTTCTTGCAGTTGCGGACTCCACGATAAAGTTTTGTCTATATAAATTCCCAAATTCTTAACCTTGTCACTAAATGGTATTTGAATACCGTCAAAGAGAACCTGTGGCAAGTGAAACCAATCTATCTTTGAAATCATCCGTGAACTACCAATTACAATAAGCTGTGTCTTTAATGGGTTAACTTTAAGTCCATGACATTTGCTCCACTCAGATATTCGAGCAAGATCTTTATTGATGGTATTTATAGCTACTGACAAGTGTTCCTGTGGTGCTTGTGAGTAAATCTGAAGATCATCTGCATAAAGGTGGTAGGATGAAAGTAGTTGATCAGAAATTGCGTTAATAAATATTGCGAAGAGTAATGGAGATAGCACACCACCCTGAGGTACACCAGCTGCCGTATCGCACCAAGAAGATACATTATCCTCTATTCGAATACGTTGCCGTCGACCAGTCAAGTAACTTCGAAACCAATCAATTACCGTTGGAGATATGTTAAGAGAGCTGAGGATAGCAAGCAAAATGTCAAAGTCAACAGTATTGAAAGCGTTACTAAAATCTAGCAGCGCAAGGACTGTTAACTTTCCATTTTCCATGCCTAGCCGAATGTCGTCCGTAATGTTCACCAATGCTGTGACAGTACTATGACCAGGACGAAAACCGGATTGGTAAGGATTTAGAAGTCTATTCTTAGAAAGGAATGAGCTTAATTGGTTGTGAATAAGACGTTCTAAGACTTTGGATAGGAAAGGTAATATAGAAATGGGGCGATACTCAGAAAAGGATGCTGGATTGGGTTTTTTAGGCAAGGGAGTAATCTGGGCGTCTTTCCAAACATTTGGGAAGACACCACTGGACATAGAATAATTTAGGATGTGACATATGACAGGAAGGATTTCGTCAAGGATAGGAAGGATCATGTTACGGCTAACCGAGTCACTTCCAACAGCGTTGGAAGTTATAGACAAAATGCTCTTCTTAACATCACAAGCAGTTAATTGATGAAAGACGAATGAGGAATAATCGGGAGTCGGAAGATTAGAAAGATGATATAGAGTGTTTGCTTTTGTTGTCCTATCAAAATTGGACGAAGCACAGAAGTGTTGGTTTAACAAATTAATATCTAATGAACTATTAGAAATATTATCTTGGCGCGCTTAACCGATTCCCATTGATCTTAAGAATTTCCAGACTTTGGCTGGATCTCCATTTTCAACTGAACTATGAATATGATGGCGTTGTGCATCCCTACACACCTTATTACAGTGATTTCGTATATTTACATACTTGTCCCAGTTTGACGGAGTTGACTTCGATTTATATTTAGATTTGGCAGTTACTTTTTTAGAAATTGTATTTTTAATTTCATTTGTTAACCATGGCGACGGCGCATGTTTCACCTTAACAGACCTAATAGGAGCATGGATGTCATATAGGTCTATGAGACTATTTGTGAAGAAAGAAACTTTTTCGTCCACTGATGTAGATGAGATCAATGGTGTCCAATCGATACTACTGGCAGCCGCCTTAAGGTTTTCAAGATTCATACCACTAAAATTGCGTTGCATAAGAATTTTCGGCTTAGCCTTAGGAGGACGGATTTTATATGATAGGAAAATTAAATCATGATAAGAAAATGCATCTGCATCGCACTGGCCATGCTTGGTGACGTGGTCACAAGAAGAAACGAAAATTAAATCAAGGAGTGATGGTACCGAATGCGGAAAATGATGAGTTGCATTTAAAGGTAGGATAGATAAATTAGTGGATTCTACAATAGAAAGAAGAGAGGAAGAGCGAGAATCCTTCTTAAGAAGGCAGGTATTAAAATCACCCATTATAATAGTGTGACTGTAAGAGGCCACTAAATTCTCTAAAATACTTTCTAAAGAGGAGAAAAAATCTATGCGTAGAGAAGGGGAGTAATAGACACCAAGAAGAATTTTTGTGTTGTGGAGTTCAACTTCTATAAAAAGATGCTCACCAGCGTTGGACGGTGGAGGTTGTGCTGATAAACTAACAATCGAAAATGACATTTGTGTGCGGAGATAAATTGCAACACCCCCACCCCCACCATTGATGCGATCGTTTCTTATAAGGTGGAATCATAGTCTCTTTTAAAGTCCAGACATAGTAGGTATAATAAAAAATATGTGACTTACAATGTAGGGCAAAGTCTGAAATGGCCTTTTGAAGAAAGAGCCATAGCGGCTTTGAGTAGACCAGTCCCAACCGACGGCACGCATGCATCAGTCATTGTTTAGCTCAACCATAATTTAGGGAGCTCAACAACCCGTCGCACGACGATACCAGATCAGAAGAACGTAGGCCACTAAAAAGGCTCAAGGCCGCCAGACTGTTCAGAGCTGAGTATGTATATTTAGCCTACAGAGTACTCACATTTACATTTTAATGAGATAAAAGTTATTAAATAATACATACATACCATCACGCCTGTATTCCCCGAAGGGTTAGGCAGAGGTGTACTAATGTACACCCACATTTCGCCGCATGTAATAGGGGGCGAGCCTATTGTCAACCGGGCACAAATCCAGACTCCGGGCTGCTACTGAGAATTTCATTGAAAAACCCAATAACACTTTGCTCGACCTGGGGATCGAACCCAGGACATCTAGCGTAGCAGTCGCGCTTAGGACCACTAGACTAATGAGGCAGTCTATTCTATTATTAAATAATAAGAAAAATATTATCACAATAATGTCTGTTAATATCAAATTAATATAAATCATAACCAGCAACACTTTGCTCGATTGCGAATTGGCCCCAAGACCTCAGGAGTCACGCTTACGACCTTTAGGAAAGGGCCACACTACTGTCAGCTTTACCAAGCGTATTGGTAACTACTGTATTTCGCCACGCTGCCAGCGACGCGTTCCGCCGTCTTGTACACAAGCAAAACTTGGCACGTATAGTATTGGCTTGGCCTCTTTGTAGTAGACGCAGGGTTTAGCGGTGAACTCTAATTCAACCAGCAGCGATCACAATAGACCGACTACGGTCACAGTGGTACTATAGCCGCAAATAAATAAGAGTAATAGTGTAGTCCCAGCCTAAATACCAATGATGTAATAACAGTATTCCATTAAACCCGATACTGTATGAAAATGAGCATGTTCACTGGCACTGAATGATTTAATAGATAACCTATTATTCAGTGAAGAGATAATGAACTAATATTAGCGAATTCTCATTACTGTTGGAGCAAATACACATTTCATATTGATGCAACACGTAGATAGTACTCCAAATTCGAAGGTACTAGAAATAAACAATTAATATCGCACTTAATGTGGCTTCAATAGATTAAGATGGATTGGGCTGAGTCCCTTATTAGGTAACCTGGAAAGTAATAATAATTATTAATCATAATATTAGTAAAGGTAGGGGATAGTGGGAGTAATTCCACTAAAATTAGACCTGCCCGACTGGGGAAGTACCTCCGCCTTGCAGAAAATCGAAGTGATACCCCTGTGGTATAAAAAAAATGAAATTGCTAGGAATTTATAAAATATATTGATTTCTGACACGCGAATATTATATACATTGAAATAAAACTACTTTTTGTGGATTCTATCGCGTTATATTGAGATTATTAATCCCGACGTTTCGGACCCGGCCGGACGGGTAGACTTTAAATAAGATATAAAAATATATAGAATATAAATATATTTTATACTATTTAGTGATGATTAGTGAAAAAAGCCAAGTCTATTACCAGCGTCTATATTCAAGTTTTTTCAATATTTAAGTGTGCCTTGTGAAAATAGCGAACTTAAACGTCAAAATAATCAATTAAACAACAAAACTATAGTAGTGAATGCTTTATTACTGTGCGAAGCCAATCAAAGAAGAGTTAATTTTGGGAAAAGAACTTCCAACTTCGTCTTATTCTGGCTTAGCCGTAGTGTTTGCCAAGACCGGCGCCATAGCCGTAGCCTCCGACTCCGTAGCCTCCGAGTCCGTAGCTACCGAGTCCGTGGCTGCCGAGTCCGTAGCTGCCGAGTCCGTAGCTACCGAGTCCGTAGCCTCCGAGTCCGTAGCCTCCAAGTCCGTAGCCTCCGATTCCGTAGCCAGCGCTGCCGTAGCCTACGCTAATGGGGGCCGCTACGCTGATCGTGCGAAGGACGGGGGCGGTGACAATGGGAGCGATGGCGGTCTTGATGACAGGGATCGGAGCGGCTTTCACGAAGTTTGCGGTGGATATCGCTGCAGGAGCCAGGATCGGTGCACTGTATCCGTATCCCAGACCTGGAGAAGAATAGTGCTATAGATAATATTATATGTTTTTGTTTTGGTTTTTTACTGTTGTGTCAAGTTGAATAAAAGCGTTCTGGAATTAACGATATATTTTTAATAAATAGGTTTGTCATCTTCTTAGGTTCGTTTAGTTTATTTTTGTCACTAGCATTATAGTGTTTTGTGCCATGTATACATATCCACGATACATGTTTATTTTCTTTCTACAGGAATCTGCTTAAGGCTATTCGAATTAACAAAACAGTCAGAAGAGTTTCTTACTAGAAACAAGTAATGTTAAAATCCTGTCTCATAGTAAGAAAACAAAAACAAACATGTTATCAAACGTTTTAAATGTTGTATGGATGCGTGGAATAGGAGAAGGAAGACCTTTGCCCTGCAGTAGGACTATAAAGACTAGATATAGATTGATAGATAAAGCAATGATGACCTATATTCTTACCATATCCGCCGTATGAGCCATATCCACCAATGGCGCTGCCATGAGCGACGGCTAAAAGGCAAGCCAGCTGTAAAAAGATGTACATATCATTAAATAGATAAATAAAATATATATTGAAACTAGCTGCCCCCGCAAACTTTGTTTTGCCATAAAAAAAAATTTAGGGGTATGAAAAATAGATGTTGGCCTATTCTCAGACCTCCCCGATAAGCACAAAAAATTTCATCAAAATCGGTCAAGCCGTTTCGGAGGAGTATGGCAACGAAAACTGTGACACGAGAATTTTATATATTAGATAAAGCTACGTTTTACGGGTTTTATCGCGTTATATTGATATTATTAATCCTGACGTTTCGGACCCTATACAGCGTCCATGGTCACGGGTAGACTAATATTCGCGTAAGTCAGAAATCTATAAAAAAAAAAATTATATACCTATAATATATATTCTTGGACAAATTTACACAGCACCATTTAGTCCCAAACTAAGCAGAGCTTGTAACTGCCACATCCAGGAATTCTTTGATTGCAATAACGTCAATAACTAGTACTGTATTGGTTTACTTACTACCTACTTAAAAATAAAACACCGATTGACATTATTAATTTTTAAGCACTTTCAGCATCAACCCATATACTATCCCACTGCTGGGGATGGGTCTCCTTTTAGAATAATTAATTATTAATACACATATGAATTCGAAAGATCAGAGGCATAGCAAATTGCATGCCTTGCATTCAAACTCGAGACCTTTTGAATTGGCAGTCCAATGGTCATACCACTAGGCTATCACTGCTTTTAAACACTGTTTAGCCTATCGGTATCTCAATTAAACAATACCCAATCTATTTATTACTTCTAGAAGATAAAGAATAATCAACAATGCGTAAAAAACCCTTGCTCTGATTAACACAATAAAAAAAAAACAAAACTTACAGCTATGTAGGTGTTCATCGTGGTTGGTTAACTCAGACGAAGTGTTGCCGCATTCGGTTCAGGGCACCGTTTTATACTACTTAGTAGGTATCCGCTAGCTACTGAAATACAGCCGGATGCCAGCTGTCTACGCACGCGCTGGTTGCGTTTCATCAGATATTTGCATTAAGCATCCTTGCTCGATTGGGAACAATGAATTCATTATCCTGAACAGGGCTGGATCTACCATATGGCTTTTTGGGCTACAGCCCAGGGCCCCGTGGATTCATGGGGCCCCCAGCTAAGTCAAGTCAATATATGTAAATCAAATATTTTATTATCTAATTTTTTTTTATACTTTGAGTAATTAGGTGGGCCCCTAAGTAGTATTAGCCCAGGGCTCCCTAACCTCATGGTCCGACCCTGATCCTGAAAGAGTTTTACAATGTAAGTCGATGATGAGGATGTAAGCCACTTCCTAGGTGAGCCTAAACAGCTGGACTTCAAAATTGTATTAAATTGAAAGCGTATGCAGTTTACTTGTACTGGCTAATCATGCTGGAAGGAACCCGTGCTCAGCAGTGAGGTAGTAAATGGCTTGAGAATTGGTAGAAATTTCACCAAGTAAAACTATGTATTGCAAGCCAGTAAAACAATTTAATTAGGAACTTATTACTCAAAAATATTATTTATTAAAGTAGTTGTTAAAATGTAAAATAATTGAATTAACAGAAGAAAACTAAAACGCTTAGTCTACGCTAGAGGTCTTAGGTGCGATTCCCAGGTCGAGCAATTTTATTGGATTTTTCTGAAATTATTTTATGAAATTCTCAGTAGCTGTTTATATTATTTATTCAATAACAATATTACATGATAATTTATTGTGACAAAATTAATAATTGCATTAAATAACAAAATTCAGGTTAATTTATTATTTAAAACATTTGTCATTATTATGAATTGAATTAATTAAGTTCAGTGTCAAAGCTTTTTCTGTAAAGTTTAAACTAGGTACCAGGACAGCATGTATTGAAGGTGTTAGCGAACCAACGTATGGACAGAACAAATATCTCCGGGCAATACAAACATTTGTGTCGATGCGGAAACCTATAATTACCGAGGACCACATCCAACTGCTAACGTCCACAGTTGCGATTTTCCTACATCAATGGCTGAATACAGCAATGAAAGTCTGTAAGGCATAAGTTGATTTAAGACAAGTCAGTTTGTAAAAGTGTGTTTAAAAGTTCTCGCTTCTCGTGCAAGCGTGCGGACGTGTCGCTTGCACCGTGTGTTTACGTAAACCGGTTAATAAGAAATATAATATATTGATTGTGATTATATTGTGCTACAGTCACGGGATTGTGTAAATATCATTAAGAAAGAACAATGCCGAAGATACAACGAACTCCCACGAAACCAGTGGAAGTTGAAGAATCTCGTTCTTCGGAAAGGTCTGCTACGAATTCTAGAGAAATGCAAACAAAGCTGTCAGGCTGGGTCAATGCACGACAGGGCAAGAAGAAGCGCAACGAGGAATCAGATAGTGATTCTTCCATATCTCAAGAACCGAGACGGCACAAAACCGCATGCTGTTCTCCCGATGGTCTGCATGCGACACTCAAAGCTGTTCAAAAAGAGATGAAAGCAATGAACTCTCTTCTAAATTCGATGAAGGAAGAACAAAACTCACGCTACTTACTTCTACAAAACGATTTGTCTGCGATTAAAACGCAAGTAGGTGAGTTAAAAAAGGCTAACATCGAATTTGATAAAGCTTTAACGTATTTGGGAACCCAGTACGATGACTTGGAGATATTTAAAAAAGACACTATCGACTGTAACAATAAGATGGAAAATAGATATAAGGACTTAATACAAAGAAACATCAATTTAGATAAATGTAACAAAGCGCTGGAAGAGCGAATTGGATACATAGAACAGAAAGAACTTGAGAAAAATATTGAAATAACGAATCTAAAGATGCAAAGCGGAGAAAAAACAATGGATGTGATTAAACAGTGTGCAACGATTTTAAACCTGGATAATACCGATATTGAAAACGCGTGGAGGGTAGGATCTGAAAAAAAAGATGTACGGCCCATAATTGTGAAGTTGCGAACAAAAGCAGCACGAGCGGGATGGCTTAAAAGTAGAAAATCCCAACTGACAAATCACATGCTATACAATAATAATGACACAACACGAATCTACATCAATGAACACATAACCCGACAAAATAGGCAACTTTTTTGGGCCGCAAAGACCAAGCTTAAAGAAACATATAAATATATATGGATTCAGAATGCCAAAATACTGATAAAAAAGGATGATCACGATAAGAAGATATACAATATTCGTAATGAAAGTGATATCGATATGTATGTACAAAAAGATAAAATTTAAAAATTTAATAACTATACTGTCGAACAAAAAAAAAAAAAAAGAATTATTTAAGTACTCCTTTATCTTTTAATCTCACGTTATGGCTGCCACCTTTCCCCAAGAATCCCAATTACAGGATATTGAATATAGAAAATTCATGGACATTAAAGAATGGTCTAATTACATAGCTATAAGAGAAACTAAGTTTCAAATTATACACATTAACATTTGTTCTATAAGAAAACATTTTAATCAGTTAACCGTGCTATTGCAAAGTGTGTTAAATAACCTGGATGTACTGTGTCTCACAGAAGTCAATATAAAGCATGACGAAGTATCCTTGTACACTATTGATGGTTACCATATGTTCTCACAGACCAGAGAAAATAAGCGAGGAGGAGGAATACTTGTTTATGTTAAAAATAGTATTCAATATTCTCAACAACAACGACATACAGCATCGACATTTGAGTTTATCTTCGGTCACCTTGCAAAGAATGATTATAACGCTTTTCTGTTGGTCATCTACAGGCCGCCGCACACAAACAAGCGCACTTTTGTAAATGAAGTTGAAGCTATCATACGAACACTACCCATGAACACTGACATTATATTAGTAGGAGATTGTAACATTAATCTATTAGCACACGAACAAAGTTCACTGGTAAATAGGTACTTGAATAAACTAGCAGACTTGGGACTCCAGTGTGGCATACAAGACATAACTCGTGAATCGGTTATCGGACAGCGGCGTGTGGCGTCATGCATCGATCATGTCTTCATGCGAAATGCAAGTGGCGGGGCGCGCGACGTCTGCGCGTACACGCTTACAAGCCGTGTAGCCGACCACTATCTAACGGGAATCTCAGCTGTTATTGATAAAGAAACAGAACAAACTCGTGTTAAGGAAAAAATATGTTATGATAATAAGGCTATAAAAGCTAAGCTTAACAACATGGAGTGGTTATCCTTACTACATATTCAAGACCCAAATGAATTATATAGTGCTATGTCCGCGATTTTTGGTGATATTTATAACAGTTCTAAAATAAAAAAGCCGATATGTCAGAAACGCGAAACACAGAGTTGGGTGACTAATGAGTTATGTAATTTGATGGAACATAAAGATACATTATTTAAACAATGGAAAAATGATCCAAATAATAATAATAAACGATTACATTATACTAGATCTAGAAATAAAGTTCAGAAACTCATAAATATAGCCAAAAATAATAACAGACGAGAATCGATTATTAACTGTAAAAAAGACATGAGAAAAATATGGGATAATATAAATAAGTGGCTTGGCAGGACTAAAACAGGAGTCGATTCGGTAATAGAAAAACATATGGTAAAACAGGAATCATTACAAAATATTTGTAATAATTTTTGCGAAACGTTTACACAAGAAATTGATTTTATTAAACATAAATGTAAACATAAATTCTTGGACAGAATGAGCTATGTGAATGATTGCAATGTAAGTTTTAGATTTAAGAACGTACTCCCTAAAGATGTGCATAATGTTATAGATAAACTAGACTGCAACAAGTCGCCGGGGTCAGATGGTATTAGAATTAAAGATCTAAAGCAAATAAAAGATACAATCAGTCCAGTAATAGCTCATTTCGTTAACAGCTCCATCAAAAAATCCCTATATCCAGAGGAGCTTAAGAAGTCGATTATAAGGCCTATATATAAACAAGGATCCCATCAGGATTATAGTAATTACAGACCTATAGCAATACTTAATACGATAAACAAAATAGTCGAAAAAATAATAGTTAAACAGCTTACTAGTTTCTTAGAGAATAATAATATCTTAAACGATGTTCAACACGGCTTTAGGCCGAACAAAAGTACTGCTACTGCGCTAGGAAAGTTTACAGATGACGTGAATAATTCTCTTAATGAACAGAAGATAGTTATGGTGATATATATAGACTTTAAAAAAGCCTTTGATACACTAGACCACGACGGCTTGTTGCAGGCTATGTATGAATGTGGTATTAGGGGGCCTATGAATGCTTGGTTTAGGAAATATCTAGAAAACAGATCACTCAAAGTATGTGTCAGTGGAATTCAAAGTGTAGAGGGTAAGATTAAATTTGGAGTTCCGACCGGCTCAGTATTTGGTCCATTAGGATATATAATGCACGTCAATAGCATGACTAATGTATTAAAAAAATGTAAAGCATATATGTACGCTGACGATACATGCTTAGTTTATAGTCACAAAAATATTGATCTCATGCAACAAGCTATGCAAGATGATTTTGACAATGTGGTGAAATGGGCACATGACAATGGCATCATAATAAATATAAATAAAACAAAGTGCATGCTCATTCACTCGCCATATTATCAGTATAAAGATGTGTTAGATAAAGCTAAAGTGAAAGGCCACACGTACGAATGTCTGCATAGCAACAAGCACTGCTGTCAGTGTCTCTGTCTAGATACAGTTCATTCTTATAGGTACTTAGGATTAGTGATAGATGACACTTTCACATGGAATCGGCACGTTGATAACGTTTGTAATAGGTTACGCTCGGTGTTGGGTAAATTTAATAATCTGAAATATGTTGTAAATAGAAAAGTAATGTATACTTTATATTATGCATTAGCTGACTCAATTGTTGAATACGGTTTGGGTGGATATGGTCTTACGTTTCCCATCCATCTGGACAAAATTAAATTGCTGCAAATAAGGTTTTTGAAAATATTGGTGGATAGGAAAACCAAACAAAAATTAAATAAAAATTATGAAAAACTATTTAAAATTACTAAAATACTACCAGTTTGTGAAAAAACCAAGATGAATATTATAATTGAACAACTAAATAATGAAGACTACAAAATCAAGCGTGAACATATCTACCCAACCCGCCTATCTAAAAAGAAGAAACTATGTGTCCCAAGAGTAAAAAACTATTTTGGTAAACGCACAAGAAGATATCTAGTACCAACACTTATGAATGAATTACCGCCGCAGTTGATAGGACATATAACATCAAAAAACCAACTTAAAAAAATTCTAAAAAAACATTATCTTTCATTGTGCCCATAGCTTTTTAATAACTTTTTTTTTTCGCTTTATTGTTTTACAAGTTTGATGTTATTGTTATTCTTTTTTATTCTATTGAGGCTGCGGGCTGCCAGAACAGTTTTTATACACTGCATATGTATGGCATAAAGTTATTTTGTAGATAAGTAAGAAAAATATTTGTATAGATTAAAAGTATTTCTAACTGTAAAGCGAGAACTGCTGCCGACAAACTGCTTTGCAGTTTGGCAGATTTCATAATTGTAATTATTTGTACAGATGTTTATTAAATAAATAAATAAAAAAAAAAAAAAAAAAAAAAAAAAGAGCTATTTACTGAAATAAATATCATTTATCATTTAAGTGATCACACTGGAAGATGACTCCAACATAGTTGAGCCAAGTCAAGGCTCATAGCCTTTTCCCAGCTATGTTTTAGTCGGTTTCCAGTCTATCCAGATGCCGCTGAATATCAGTATTTTACACGAAGTCTCTATCGGACCTCCGCAACCCAATTTCTGGGTAAAACCGATATCCTGAGGATAGACTGGTTGTCAGGCTTTTTGGGCTTCTGACTACTACTAACGATTGTCATGGACACCTATGACAATCGTCAACTGACGGCTTTACGTCCTTTCCGAGGCATGGCGGAGCCTCGATGTATTAAAAATAGTCAAGCTCCTCTACATTTACATTATATTCATACACAGGTCTCGCAAAACTCCAGACATACTGACAAAACTATCTTCCATTCATCCGAGAGTTGACGCTGACATTTACGCGAATATTTTCATGATAAGTAGGTAGTATATACGAGTAGGTACATTAATCATTCTACACGCAATAATAATTACAATAAATGTTTAAATAAGAATAATAAATAGATTAAATAAAATAAAACTGACTGTTTTTACGGACCGCGATTCCCGACGTTTCCATCGATCATAGTCGAAACAGGGTCCGAAATGACGGAATTAATAATATCAATATAACGCGGATAAATCTGTAAGAACTAGTTTTAATGAAATTAATCAATTTATTATTCTTGTTTAAACATTTATTGTAATTATTATTATGTGTAGAATAATTTATGACGTATATACTTATCATGAAAACGTTGCACATTTAACACTTAACTTTAATGTTTCCTTCGGAAAATAGATACAAACGTTTAAAACGAATTAATTAATAGCACATAACTCATTTTTTTTTTCAATAACTAACATTATCTTGCTCGTTAGTGTAGGATGCGTGTTAATGAATCGTGCAATTTTGGCATAGTTTTTATTATCTAGAAGTACCTTATTACTGTCATAAGCTGAAATAATTAGTGCAACAAAATACAGGATGTCTCAGATCGATTGGCCCACGACATTGGGACATGTGGAGTAAAAGAAAGAAAGAAATAAATAAATTTTATTCAGACAGACACAACACAGGACAACAAAACAATATATTCAAGATTTAAACTAAGGAAGTACGAGTAGTAAGACCTATATCCTAAAGATATAAGTTTTAGCGTAAGAAATATTCAACTTCAGGCAAGATTTGTACCTGCGTCCTTTCGGTTAAGTACAACGGACGCATGGCCTACTAAGCTATCGAGAACACAGTCTGTGATGTCAAATTTCCCTTCCTCATTCTTCGTCTTATAGGTGACGTCAGACGACATCTATCGAAGACATATTGGGTACTATGTTCTTTAACCAACAAGACTTGTCGTACTTTACAAGTAGTTCAATGCCGAACGATGTTGCCTTACCTTTTCACTAATTATTTTTTATTATATTTGGCTATTACCTGGTATATGACGTGTGACCCTCCGGCAAGATGGTGTGATGATTTGCGAAAGGCTGCTGGCAGAAGCTGGAGGCGAAATGCTGAGGACAGGGTGAAATGGCGCACATTAGGGGAGGCCTACGTCCAACAGTGGACTAATATAGGCTGATGATGATGATGATGATGATATGATCAGACCATTCGGTCTGGGACAGCCAGTATATATTTTACCATATCAAGGGAATTTTAAAATACCGTTTTGAGAGAGAGGTAGGGCATAGTGGGAGTAATACCACTCAAATTGGAGCTGCCCGACTGAGGAAGTACCTCCGCTTTGCAGAAAATTGAAGTGAAATAACACTGCTTTGAGCTGTGTTTTTGTTATTTCTTACGGCTTTGCCCAACTGAACTTTAAACATACGGACGAGCTGTGTATGTACATTGGTACACCTTTGCCTAATCCTTCGGTCAATACAGGCGTGATGGTACACTTCACGTTGGTCACATTTCAGTACTGGATTATAGGTGCGTTTACAAACACAAGTTTCTCATATACAAACATTCAGACACATAACAAATAAAGATTGAAGTCATACAAACATTATTCTAAGCAGGAATAAAAACCACGACGCAGCTGGAAAACCAATCGCTCGACCACTACGAGCCATACAATGAGAAAGGACTTTAACGGGAACAACAGTCAATTTAATCGATACTTAAATAGGATTAATAACAGCGAGGTCATTAAACAAAGAATCTATATGTAAATGAATTAATTCAATTGCCGATACAAAAGATAATCGTTCTATAATTATCTAATTATTGTTACTTCAGCGGCATACAAAATATTTCACGAACTTAGAATAACTTTCATGCTTCGTCGCTCAACACAGCGTTTTCTAACTGCGTTCTTTTTTTGCACTGTGTCGTTAATTTTGGTATTCATTTCCAGTGTAATCAACACCGTTTCTTTGTGTGTGGCAAATACGTATCAGGACAGATTGCTGTGAACTACTCGGGCATATTAAAGACTGAGCAAGTAAGCAGTTATGTCACTTTTTAGTACTATTAGGTACGTTCTTTGTGAAAGAGTTCATACTGAGACCTCGAAATCGAACCTAAGTCCACAAGCGTAGTCGCCCTTGTGCCCACTAGGCTAATGAAAACATAGCACTAACTTAGTAATATGTCTTCTATAGATATCGCTGACGTCACCTACGTAGAATGAGGAGAAAAAATCAACATCACCGGCAGTGGTCTCGGTAGTTTAGTTGGCTAAAGTCCGGTGTACTTGATCGAAGGAAGGCAGGATCAAACCCTGCCTGAAATCAATTTTTTCTTTTTTAAAATTTATATCTTTAACCTAAACCATACTAACAAACGGTGGGTGTAGTATAAACTGGCCTCTTAGTGTATGAAAAGCGTAAAAGCGGAAAATTTTTACATTGGAAAATTTCGGCACATTGTGTAGTCAATTATTTTCTGTTTCAAATATTTTACTGTTACATAGATTCACTGTTACATAGATTCACTGTTACATAGATTCACTATCACATAGATTCACTGTTACATAGATTCACTGTTATAAATATATATCGGATAGAACTAGCTTCTGCCCGCGACTTCGTCCGCCTGGAAAAGTTACTTTTAATTATCGTTGTAATTTGGCTAATTAACTCAAAAACATTATAAATTATGGCCTATATGTTATTCTGATGTATAAATAATAATACTGTTAAGTTTCATCAAAATCCGTTCAGTAGTTTTAGTGTGAAAGAGTAACAAACATCCATCGATCCATCCTCACAAACTTTCACATTTATATTATTAGTAGGATAGGATTTATATTATTAGTAGGATATAGTAGGATAGGAAGTAGGATAGGAAGTAGAATAGGAAGTAGGATAGGAAGTGGGATAGGAAGTAGGATAGGAAGTGGGATAGGGTAGGATAGGGATAGGGTAAGATTATAAAATCAGCCGGATCTGATAAGACTGGAAGTCAACTCCACTTGGAAAACGCTATAAATAAATATGATGACTGTAACATAAAATTATTTTGTTTTTCTAGCACATAATGATAAACTACATCACAAGAGTATGTCTAATGTTTTGATGAGATTATTAGCGCCCCTGTCAGTAGATTAACGTCATTATTTCATCTCCTGTGACTCATTACTGGACACATGATATACAATTAGGAGCCTCTTACGACATGCTTGGATGAGAAAATTAGTTGATGTTGGTTTTTATATTACTTTACGATGTGTTGAGTTTTTTTTATACCACTAAGGTGGCAAACAAGCATACGGCCCACCTGATGGTAAGCGGATACCGTGGCCTACATAACAGACGCTTGTACATCAGGGGTGTACACCTTGCGCGTTGCCAACTCTGTGTTTAGTGAGGTAAACCGAAACGTAGTAAAAAAAACAGATTTCATTGTTTTGCTACAAATAGGGTACATTAAAATTCATAGTTACCTTGCTATGCGTACATGCGAATTTTAATAATATATTCAGTAGCATTAAGCTACAATATTGCATGCTACCATCCCAAATACATCTCATTTCCGAGCGCGCCGCTCACGTTAACTATTTATTTAGTACGGAACCACGGTACCTTTATCACCTTAATTTTGCATGAAAGGAAATACGAATAAAAATATTTTACAGACGTTTTGATAAAATTAATTTTATTAAGTGAGGGTTTTCTTACAACATTCTTATCTGTGGTTCTGAATCTCTTGATAAGAGTTGATTTCCATTTTATGCTCCACTTCTTCTGTAAACCTTCATCTAGGAACACACTTTCCTCACTTTCCTGGCCTTCTAAAATCGTCCCAAAGAAGTTGACCGTAAGTGCTCAATCATCTTCCCTTGTTCTCTATTCTAGCTATTCATCATCAACCCATATACTGTCCCATTGCTGGGCACGGGTCTCCTCTCATATTGAGAGCGTGTTGGCAGACTTCACAAACTGTCGAGAAAAATCTCTAAGGTATGCAGGTTTCCTCACGATGTTTTCCTTCACCGTTTAAGCGAGTGATAATTAATTATTAATACGCATATGAATTCGAAAAGTCAGACGTGCGTGCCTTGGGTTCGAACTCGATAGACCTTCGACTTGGCAGTCCAATGGTCATACCACTAGGCTATCACTGCTTTCTATTATTTCATGCAATTCTACGACGACTGCGTTCCAGGGGTTCAATTTTCACAGGACACAAACATTTATGTGATGAACATAAGTAGTTGTGTTTCTCTGGGTGTTTCTTATGTATTATAAGTATGTATTTATAAAAGAAAGTTTATAAGTATTATATCCATTGTCTAGTACCCATAGTACAAGCTTTGCTTAGTTTGAAACTAGATGATGCTGTGAAAATTTGTCCAAGAACATTATTTTAGCGAAGGAACCTTGGACCTTCGCGTCTTATACTGTCAACCCTTCCGTACACAACCAGTCCTTCGATGGATCTCTCATCTCTTCTCAACACGTGGCCAAGTTAAATTAACCGGGCATAAATCCAAACTCCGGGCTGCTACTGAAAATTTAATAAAAAATCCCAATATTGGGATTATGATTAAATGTTATTTAACATTTTGGGTCGCGCAGTGTTATTGGGTTTTCTATGATATTCCGGGAATCAAACCCAGGACCTCCAGCGTTACGGTCGCGCTTAAGATAACTAGACTAACGAGGTAGTTTAAATTAAGTATCAAGTTTAAACTAAGTTTATTAGGGGTACTACTTAGTTACAATTTTATTAAAACGTTGTGCCCCATGTTTTCACCTGCCCTGAAGTTTTTCTTTTTACTGAACTCCTAAGGATAGTAGCCTTATGACCTTCCTCAAGCATTGGACTATCTGATGCAAAAATATTTTTTCTAATCCGACTTGTAGTTTCATAGATTAGCGCGTTCAAACAAACAAACAAAAATCTCTTTTTCTCACATTAAAAGTATAGATTGAAAAAGTCCCTTCTCTCGTCCCCTGATTACTAAGGAAAACGTCTACATACTAGTAAAGTCTTCAAATCTGTTCCCCAGTTTCTGCCGCGTAATCCCCCAGGGGATCGTGAGTGTTATTAAGTTATTTAGACACAAGTGGGTGCAGCACTCGCGATCAGCTAATTACTACGCCTACCCACCCTCCCGTCAAGTGCGGTCGAAGAAAGATTTATCTTAGTAGGTACAGTCTGTACTGACAGGAAATATGGAAATAACATTACCTTTACCATTATTTAAAAGAGGTAGGGCATAGTGGGAGTAATTCCACTCCAATTGGAGCTGTTCGACTGTAGAAGTACACAGGCCATCACATCAAGCTACCACAATCTGTCAAATTTCTTTGATTGATTTTCAACTTTAATGCAAAACAATGAGGTTCATATTCAATTAGGAAAATTTGACAGTCTTTGATAGCTTGACATGCTGTACCTCCACCTTGCAGAAAAACGAAGTGAAACAACACTGCGTTGAGCTGTATTGTCTTCTTAACGGTGAGCAAGGTTGCCAGTGCACCACGAGGAAACGTTGTGTTGGCAGTGTGGGAACTTTGAACCTTATACTACCAACCCAGCTATTCCTCTTTCGTTTTACAGGCTCGGCAAAGCGCAAGTGATACCCCTGGTGCTGCAAGCGTCTATAGGCTGCGGTAACCGCTTACCATCATGGGGGTCGTAAGCTTGTTTGCCACCTTAGTGGTATAATAAAAACCTACTCTGCTAATATTACATAACATTCCATCCCATATTGATTTCCGACACTTACGCGAATGTGTGAATTCAATAAATGTTACTTTCTTTCTTTAAACATTGAAATAAATCGTTTTTTTATGGTTTTTATCGAGTTACATTGAGATAGATTAGTAGGTATATATATTTTAGTAAAAAAAAAGTGAAACAAAAATGCGGGATAAACTACAAGTTCTTTCATACGTAATTTTAATTTGCAACGTTTTGTCTCCGCCTGTAAACAATAATACATTTTCAAACATTCAAGTTAATAGATTTTCGCTGCTTGTATTTTTTATCATAGTTGAGTTTTTTCTTTTGTTGTGTCCGTAAATCATATTGTCATTCTTCAAAAGTGCCGAATTTAGCCCATAAGCTTAGCAATGGGGTGTTTTAAGGCGCTCGACTAATAGGGTGGTTTAATAAATTAAGGTTGGATTAAGCGAAAGTAGTCGACCGTTCCAACCCTGTTCCAACCACACTCGTTCGAAAACCGTGTGAGTAATAAAGTTTATATGTACCTAAGTACTTTTGTTCGGAGATACGCAAGCACGGGGCAATTGTTTTCATATGAGGTTTGAATTTATAATTCACAGTGCTAGGTTTCGCCAGGGATGAAATGTTGCTGAAAACGGAAAGGAGGTCAAGTCAGAATGGATTATTAAAAGTTATCTTGGGGTCCCCTTTTTATCTTGGGGTACTTGACTTAAAAGCTTTTCAATTTGGTTTATTTACATTAAGTATCTGTTTTGTTAATCATATGATTGTAACATAACATAACCTAGCATACCACGCCTGTATTCCTCGAAGGGTTAGGTAGATGTGTACCAATATACACCCACAGTTCCCGGTATGTCCAGGTAAAATTTTGTATGAAAATGTTCTGCTTGCTCAGCGTTGGAAGCGTGTTCATACAAAAGTTTTGATCTCAATTTGATTTTTCTCGCTTGGTCAAGCTGATATATATATATTTTCAAATTGTTTGCAGTCTGCAAACAATTTAAAAAAACAGCGATTTGTTTACATCTAGAAAAAGTATTGTTACTTTTTTTTGGAACATCACCGAATGAAAACTACGAGCAATTGAAAAAAGGTTTTAATTGAAAAATCACAAAGTATCACGTCAAAGTGGACATAATTGTGTACATAATATACTTATAAATATTACCATCACGCCTGTTTTCCCCGAAGGATTAGGTAGAGGTGTAGGTACTGTTGTACACCCACGGAATATTTTAGATCCCATAATAAATACGGGGTTATTTCAAAGATTTAAATCGTTAGATCTGCCCTCACCGTACTTATACCTCTCGAAAATGTGTCCATATAGAGATGAGTGCATGCACACATTCTATGTAGAGACAGAGAACAACAGTGTGCAATATTCAGTACGAGTGAACGAGACAATAACAGATCCAATACTTCCGATGTCAACCAGTTTACTTACGGAAACGTGACCATTATTTGACGCGGTAGGGCGCATCTAGCGATTTAAATCTTTGGGTTATTTAACATTAATCGGACACAAATTTAAACTAAGAACCGATATTTAGAGTTCCATAGGAAAACCAGTAATACGGATCTTATTGGGACTTAACACCATGGTAAATATACATGATACACCCCCTTGTACATCGACTGCACTTAAGTAGCTCCAGCCGGCTAAAACTAGATGTAACCGCACTTCGGCTTTTAGCCGGAGAATATTTATTGTGTATATACAGGACCTTTCAGGAATTTGGCTAAAGCGTCTGGTGTACGGAATTAAGCAGATGCGAATCCTGTCTGAGGCCTAATTTTTCCTTCGCTAACATCTATCCTTGAATATATTTGGCGTTAAAGCCAAATACAACAGTGTGCAGCATCCTTTAGTAGCAGAGCGACTTCAGTGAAATTACGCCCGCAGTGTATTTTTATGCACTTTTGAAAGGCTATTGGAATGAAATTGCTCGTATAAAACATTATGTCGTTATTACCCCACTTTTAAAATATGAATGAATATTTTTTATTACTTTTGAATATTTTAGTTATTGGATTTGAAATATTTTTAATAAACATTTTTTGGACAATTTTATACAGCACCATCTAGTCCCAAACTAAGCAGAGCTTGTACTACGGGTACTAGACAATGAATATAATACATATTATACTTCTTTTTTGGAAATACATACTATAACGGGTCGGAAGATCTCTCTATCGACCTTAGAAAATGTCGATAAATGAACCTACACTTATAAATCATCATCAACCCATATACTGTCCCACTGCTGGGCACGGGTCTCCTCTCATATTGAGAGGGATTAGGCTATAGTCCATTTATAAATACCAAACTTTAATTTATTATATTTATGAAAAGCTTAGAAATTTGTTTTAACATTATTAATATACTATTGCCTTGGTATATGGCATGTATTGTTTAAAAATAAAGTCACCTTAAACTGCTAATTTAGCGCGTGCGGTGCTTACTTGTAAGAGATTGTTACATTATAATTGTTTTATCATATGCTTAATTTACTGTAAATACTATTCAGTGTAAACAATTGTTAGTAAGCCAAATAAATAAAATAAAAAATAAAATAAATTTAATCTAGGTATCCCAATAACAACTTAAAGATTTTTATCACATCACTATTATAATAACATTGAATGGCTAATATCGTACCCTCAGGGGAAAAAAGGCATAAGACGAAAATGCAGATTTTTCAGTGTGGCAAAAAAACTGAATTTATGGGGATATTTACTTTATTTCCAAACGTAGAAGAATCATTCTTATATAAAAAAAAAGGAGAAAAAATGTTGCACTTCATGTTGTATTTAAGTTAGTGCTAATGTTTATAGTTTATTAGGAATTGTAAAAATAAATAATTATGCTATTTTTCAGAATATAATAAAATAAAGGATTCTGAGTATCAACATTTATGCCAGACTTTGCCAGAAAAGTAAAATGTATTTCAAAAAGTATGTTGTGTTAAAGCAGTAATGAACTTGAAAATACGAACATTTATGCTAGTATAAGTAAGATTACTGCATTATTTCCTTTATTAAAATAATGTTTGAAACGTAAAAGCAATACTTACCCCTTTTTTCAATTTAGGGGTTTGTTAAGATAACTTAAGTAAACAATATTAATTACTTATTCCATTATATGTTATAGAAAAGTTAGCTGCATATTAACAAATATTACTAAGAGTTATTATTTATGACTATAGGGAAAAAAAGGAAATGCATTTTTTGTATTCACTATTTTTTATTAAAGGCAAAATACTAATTATAGTTTTAGTTGCAATTAAAGTTCGTACTATCAACAATAAAATTGCACAATAATAATTCAGAAATGTGGAGTTTCGGTGAAGATGTACTACCACTATTGAATTATTTTATAAATTCTTAAATAACCAGTACATTAACAGTAACTTTAGGCTCTATAATCTCGGTGTTTTTCGAAATGAACTGCCATTGAGTTTTATGGTTACCAGAAGCCCAAATTTGCTTAAATATTTCCAACCTCCTGTCACTGGGTATTTTTTCAAAGCATTTAAGCTTACACTTGCTAGGCTCTCCCATCTGTTTTTGAGGTTGACTTGTATTTTTTTTTTTGTGTTTTAGACCACTTTTCAGGATTACGCTGTCTTTTTCTAGGATTTGTATTGGCTTCAGTTACTAACACTGGACGAGATGTCGTTGCTTCAGGTTCTGTGGTGGAATTATGTCCAGCTGTTAGAGTTTTAGCGTGACGGGCTATAATTGAGGGGTCTGAGTGAGAAACTATTGCTATGGCAATTGAAGGGACCGGTGGAGTTCTATCAGGGCTTGTAGATGTAGGTTCTGTTTCAGGTTCTGCGGCAGCTATGCTCTTTTCAGGAAGTGTTTCATTATACCACGACGTAGATTCGGGTTCAAGATCGGCATCATTCGGCAAAGGATTAATACCCTCTATATAATTTCCTGATAATACCGCTAAATTTACATAACTACCTTTGTTACCCATAGAAATTGTTTTTTGAGGATTAAATTTAAAAACGACAGTAGGTGACGCTATAAAAATTAAATCATTACGAGTGGTGGAAGTTGGAGTAGAGAAAAGTGTATCATTACCTAAGCAATCTCTCAAACTAAAATCGTAGTCATTCAATATTGAAGATGGTAAATTATTTCCTAAGTCTGTTGTCGGACTAGGACTGGAACTCGGTAAATATTCAGATACCGGTGGTGAAAATGGCTCTTCATCAATCAGAATTAGTGAGTCTTCGAATGCGAAGACTCACTAATTCTGTAATTTAATGTACTTCGACTAGTTAATGGCCCGGAGTACATAATATCACCACGACTGACTTCATAATTCCCAGATGTTTTCTCTGTTTCTGAGTCGTCATCTGAAAATAAATTATTTTATTATAAAATGTAATATAAATAATATCAACGTTACCAGTCGGCGACGATGCGGACGAATAATTGTATGACGCATATGGGTTTTAGGGTGTCCAATCATTTGACAAAAAACAAATGAAAATTTTTTATTTATTAAACAACGTTTGACAAAATTATACTTGATAAATTTATCATTTTACAAACTATTGTTCAACAAGCTAGTCATATGACAAATTATTTAACAGACAAAATTTTGTTATGTCAAAACTTCATTTCATATATTGGATTATTTTTTAAACATATAATAGACAAAACAACGTATAGCATAAAATAACATTTGATAAAATGCATTGCTTGGTAAGTATGTTATTTATTGAAATTAACTTTATTACAAAGTTCTTTTTACACAGAAAGTACTTTAGGTTCAAGCATGAAATAGTAAAAAAAAATGTTTAATAATCATTTATTTTCATAACAGGTACAATAAATTGGTTTTTATAATTTTAGATTAGCTAAAGATTTTATTAGAATAATAAAATTGTCGTTTAGTTTTATTATAGGTACGTTCGATGAAATTATCTTTAGCGCTTTGTACTCTCCTGCTATAATAAAAATAAAATATTTAAGATCACAATGTAGGATATTGTATTTTCAGTACGAAATCATATAATATAATGTAGGATCCTGGATCGAAATGTTTAGGTTAGGTTAAGTTAGAACTGCGACCACAACGCACGAGCCGAGCGAGCGAAGCAAGAGTGTGCCGCGGCAGCGGCCGGCGAGTGCCAGAACCGAATACTGCTTATTTTGCTTAGTTAAAACGCTAATTTAATAAACGTATTATTTAGTCTAATGAATATTTGACTAAATAATATTTTAACTACTGGCATATAATAATATTAGACAATGATGCCTAGTTAACGACTTTGAAAGTATCATGTAATATAAATATTTTTATAGGTAAGTTAATAATGTTCTACAAATTTTAATACACATTATTGTTATTACAACATAATTATGTTATTATTTAGGCTAGGCATGCCGAGTGGTGGCAGTATTCTTCTACTACGAGTACATTGTGTCATAATCTCTTTTTAGCTTTTAGAACAATTAAATCTAAATTTACTCACCTAATAACTTCAAAATTCTTCTCGTTCTACTGTGCTGCATCCGGTTATACATTTTCAGGTCACTTAACTTTAAAATAAGAAGAAAAACCACTCAATTGTTGTTGTTTTGTTTTTACAAATGCGTAAACGCAGCTATTACCTTGACCTAGAAACGGGCACTGACGGTCAAGCGCGTGGATACGTACCCGCCCCATTCCCCACATCGACGTACTATTCACACTCTTATGTTCCCGCTGTTTACTCCCGCGCCGCTGTATCAAATCTTACCGTCTCGGTGCAATGAAAATATTCTAGTGGAAGAACGCGGTAATTGTTCTTATTCTAATTTATTTTAAGGTCATTAGAAGTAAACAGTCATATTGCTGTTATTATTTTTTTAAGTTTATCTTTTTGGTTAAGTAAGTGCATTTAAAATCATTTCCTTACCTAGATAATATAACGAATAAAAAGATAATCGTGTATAAAAGATTAGCGATGTAAAAAAAAACAAACGCATTAGGTCATAATATTTGTTACTATTTATTTTCTACATAAAATTTTAGGGATAAACGTAATATTAAGTAGTACGTCATATTTCTCAATTTATTCTTTGCGTTATATTACATAATCTACTAATCCGTAAGAAAAAATGTGATGGAATCAAATTCTCAAAACTAAATTTCTTGTATTAAAATTCGTCAAATTTAGCAAGAAAAATATGAAAAAAATTCAGCATATGTATCTTGAAACGTACTTCTTAAATATGATAAAATCGATGATTCAAAGTAAAATCACTTATGCCTATATTCCACTAAGGGTACGATATTATCCTGTAAATAATATCGATTAGGCTAATATACTTACTATTTTTATACACCTGCCTCATTAGTCTAGTGGTCCTAAGCGCGACTGCTACGCTAGAGGTCCTGGGTTCGATCCCCAGGTCGAGCAAAGTGTTATTGGGTTTTTCTATGAAATTCTCAGTAACAGCTCGGAGTCTGGATTAATTGTGCCCGGTTAATGGCAATAGACTCGCCCCCTATTACATGGGACCTAAACATACCGGCGAAATGTGGGTGTACATTAGTACACCTCTGCCTAACCCTTCGGGGAATACAGGCGTGATGGTATGTGTGTTTTTATACACCAAATTCAATAATTAATTTGACAGAGAAATTAACCATTAGGTATACCCATTTTTAATACATAACATACTACACCACAGCAAAAGTTCCCAAAAAAAAAAATTTGCTGTGAGCCGTCGCATATTCCTGAGATAATTGAACATAATTAAGAAACAGTTGATTTTTTCTCTATTTCAGGAAGTGGTCTATATTACATAATTTTTTTTTTATTATTAAAGATTTTTTTGAGATCTACTCCAAGGTCTAATCTATCTCTGTTCCAAATTTCATCATAATTGGTTCTGTGGTTTAGGCGTGAAAGCGTAACAGACAGACAGACATACTTTCGCATTTGTAATATTACGTACCTATAAGTAGTAGAGTTTTTTTAAGTTGTAGAATGTGTTCGTTACATTGTACATCTAACATGTTATTTACAAATCCCAAAAATAAGCTGACAATTTATCTCGGATCTTTACGCGAAGGAAATTATCGTTAGTGTTGTGGAATGTAAATCCCACGAGTATTAATAGTAATCTATCAAATATTCTTGTCCTCGCACACTCCCGGCTCCGGAGGGATTGTCAGGCTGTTCGTCACGTGTTTTGTGGTCTCAGTGTGCTCCTGCAATACAAAGGATACTCAGTATTCAAAATTGTAGTGATATAAAACTTATTAGTAAGTGGAGATTTGATGGCTCGTCTACAACCAAAGAAGTGTTATCCCTGATCTTGATGATTGTTCATTTGTTCATGACTAGTCTTGTGCCGTTGAAGTTAGAATCAAAGGATACTAAGTTATGGGAAAATCTTAATTGATATGCTGGCCTCTGTACATAAAATCCGTAAAAAGCAGTTTTATTTCAAGTTCAATATAAAATTATTAATTTGATTATTCTATGTAATTAGGAAACTTCACCTTTACCTACTTAAGGAACTGCAATAATATTAAAATAATACTAACATGTTCCGAATCAAGCCTGTCCATTTCCTGCACGGATTTCATAATCTTCTGCGTTCTCTTCTGTGCAGACGCTGCCCTCGCTTGCAGTATCTGTAATGATGAATATAACCCTTATTACTTCAACAAAATGACATCTAGGTACCTAGACTGAGTCTCCATTGAATACTAATGTTTTTATGTTTTACGAGGATTTTTTTTATTCTACTAAGTTGGCAAAGAAGCATACGGCCTACTTGATGGTAAGCGGTTACCGTAGCCTATAGACGCTTGCAACACCAGGAGTTTCACTTGCACGTTGCCGACCCTGTATTGAAAGAGTAATAGTTGGGTTGGCAGTAAATCCTCGTGGAGCACTGGCAACCTTGCTCACCGTAAGAAACACAACACAGCTCAAAGCAGTGTTATTTTACTTCGATTTTCTGTAAGACGGAGGTACGTGCTTCCCCAGTTGGGCAGCTCCAATTTGAGTGGAATTACTCCCACTATGCCCTACCTCTCTTGAAATCGTCTTTGGTCTAGTGGTTACTAGATAATGGATTTAATCATATAATCATATCTTTATTGCAATCATGATACTTATATACTTCTTTTTTGTAAATACATACTTATAATACATAAGAAACACCCAAAACACACACACTTATTATCTTTTTGTATATTTTTGGCATTTTTCATGCTAAGATTTTAAAGTTATTTAGAAAAGGAAAAATTCTTTATGGTGACGTCAGTAACACCTATTGAAAAGACGTAGATTCAGTATGTGGAGGAAAAATTCGACATGACGGGTAGGAAACGCGGTGGCTTAGTGGTCATAGCGTCTGGTGTACCTAACCAGAAGACGCAGGTTCGAATCCTGCCCGCGGTCGAATTTTTCCTTTTCTAAATAACACACACTTATGTTCAGTTCATCGCATAAATATTTGTGTCCTGTGGGAATCGGAACCACGACCTCGTGAGCAGCAGTCCGACAGTCGAACCGCTAGACGACAGACGTCGTCTGTGACAGTCTGTGACACAGACGTGGCTTATAAATTCACTTGAAGTAAATCGAAGTGAAATAACACTGCTTTGAGCTGTGTTGTGTTCCTATAGGTGAGCAAGGTTGTCAGAACTCCGAGAGGAAACGTTGTGTTGGCAGTTGGGGGACTTTGAACCTTATACTACCAACCCAGCTATTTCTCTTCCGTTTTACAGGATCAGCAACGCGCAAGTGATACCTCTGGTGTAGCAAGCATCTATAGGGTACGGTAACAACTTAAGTACCATCAGATGGATCGTATGCTTGTTTGCCACCTTGGTGGTATAAAAAATACCTACTCTGATAATATTACATAACATTCCATCCCATATTGATTACCGACACTTAATGAATGTGTGTATTCAATAAATGTTACTTTCCTTCTTCTTTAAATATTGAAATAAAACGTTTTTTATGGTTTTTATCGAGTTATATTGAGATAGATTAGTAGGTATATATATTTTAGTAAAAAAATAATAATAAGTGAAACAAAAATGCGGGATAAACTAAAAGTTCTTTCATACGTAATTTTAATTGGCAACGTTTTGTCTCCGGAAGTGGGGGGACTTTTATACTGACAACCCAACTATTTCTCTTTCGTAGTATACGGTCGGCAACGCGCAAGTGATACCCCTAGTGTTGCAAGCGTCTACGGTAACCGCTTAGTATCAGGTGGGCCGTATGTTTGTTTGCCACCTTAGTGGTATAAAATAAACATTGGGCTTACAGATTGTCTCCTTTGCTCCGCTTCAGCAAGTTTCTCTTCTATATCCGGGAGGCTGATGTCGGGCTGGGGTGGTTGCAGTAGCCTGTGTAGGTGTGGTGGCGGGGTGGACGGCCGCTTCGTGCCGTCAAACTCTTCCAACGGGATCTCGAAGGCTACTGCTAAATATTTAAAAAATTAATACGGACGAGATAGACTAGACCCTGGAGAAGGGAAAAAGCTAACTTTTTGTCTTAAAAAGTGAATTGTGGGGAACATCTAGTAATTTCTAGAAGGATAACATACATTTTGTTTGCTCTGGCAATCATGTCAGCGCAAACAAATTTACATGTGTTTTGAATTTTTTCGATTTATCATGCAATTTTTAACATTCACTGATGCACAGAATGTTAAAAATTGCTAGTCAAATTGAAAAAAAATATCTTTGGGAAAATATGCGTCGCATCCACGCAAAACGGTCGTTCCTGCACGATGCAGTTTCATGCATGGAGCAAAGCCACAGAGCGGTCACAAGACTGCATGCTGATTTTTATCAACCGATTGACTTTCATCGGCCGTCGAGTGCGAAACAGACGTTATATTATGTAGATATTGTGGAGCAATAGTATAATATATTTTTACAACTAGCGACCCGCCCCCGTTTAGCATGGGTGCAATATACTAATAAAATACATGTATTATACATATAAACCTTCCTCTTGAATCACTCTATCTATTAAAAAAACCGCATCAAAATCCGTTGCGTAGTTTTAAAGATTTAAGCATACATAGGGATATAGGGACAGAGAAAGCGACTTTGTTTTATACTATGTAGTGATGTACATATAATATATTAAAGTATCATATAAATAAAATAATAATACATAATAATCATTACTCGCAGTTTTTCTATTTTTCACTATACATCATCAACCCATATACTGTCCCACTGCTGGGCACGGGTCTCTTTCAGATTGAGAGGGGGGTTAGGCCATAGTCCAACACGCTTGCCTAATGCGGGTTGGCAGACTTAACACTTCGCATTAATTATTAATACGCACATAGACTCGAAATGCCAGATCATTTCACTAAACAGTATTGGGTTAAACTAAGATCTTTTTTGTCTTATAAATTGTAAGTTTACAGTTTTACACAGGTTCTATATCTCTGACACCCAAGCTAAGATTAAACTTATGGGTTTCAAGACTTTCTAAATGAACACCAGTAACCCATACCTGAGTGTCCGGAGTATTATAGTATACAACTTCTAAATAGGATCAAGATAATACCAACACTGATTTTATAAAATAATTGATAATGGCAACATTCTTTTTTATCGCTCGCGCGGTTCATGAATCAATAGTGCACATTTGATCACCAATCTGTGGTGCAGAAGCACTTTTTTATTGTACAGTCGCCAGCACATCAAGCTACCACAATCTGTCAAATTTCTTTGATAGTTTTTCAACTTTAATATACACAACAAGGTTCATTTTCAATTGGAGAAATTTTACAGTTTTGGATAGCTTGACCTGCTGGCGTATGTACAATATTATGGCCTAAAATGTATCAACTATCAACCTACGTGGCTTAGGCATGACGGGTGTCTCTGGTAGTACGACAGTCGGCAAGTCGTCGGGGTCTTCATGGTGATGGGTTTTCATTCCAGCGCCATTGGAAGTCTTCGCTGCACCGTTGGCTGTCTCCTCAACCACTGGGATTGCCGTGCTCGACGAACCGCATCCCATTTTGTACTAAAATATCTGGAATTGAAGAACATAAATTTTGTAACTTAAAGAAATCAGAATGCTAGTTGTTCTGGGAATTAAGACAACTATCACCATCAGCCTATATTCGTCCACTGCTGGACATAGGACCCTTTTAGTGAACGTTACAGATGCCTATACTTAGCTTGCTTTTTCAACTGACTGTCTTTCATATATCACAAAACCATATACCGACTTTTATCCATAACAATGCATAGACTTTATAGCAAATCGATAATAATACTAAATATCGATAATATATCGATTATAGGTACCTACCCGATTATATCTGACTCTTACAAATACTAGGCTAATTAGGCAGTTCAGATTTCTCCAAACAAACTGATAAACACTAATAAAATCAGCACAAAAAAACCTTCAAATTTCATGAAAAAAATAACAACGTCCGAATCACCTACTTTTAATTTCAATTACTAGAGCATGCAAGAACGCTCGCATATTGATTTTATTGTTAGAGTTGCGCTTAAATCAATGCATCCGTTACGAAGCTACGTCACCACATACCAACAAACAAAGAGTTCAAACGATCCAAACTGGTCCAACAGCCAGGTACGAAGTTGTTACAGAATTTCACCTAATAACCTCATTGCGATTTAAATCGATTCCATTAACCTAGCACTGTAATCAAACTAGTCCCCCTAACCTCCTTGCCCTTTCAAGGGGTTTTTGATCAACGCCGCACTGTCTACCATGATAAAAGGTGGAACATTTATCATTTAAAAGGGCCAGCTACTTAAAGGATACGTCTGGGACACAAAATAAGGAGATGAAAAAGGTTTACGACCTTTTTATTCGAGCATTTTTTATTAAAAAGGAAGAAAAGAAAATGGAGATATTGATTGTTGGCTTGATTGTGTTTAATCCCAGTTTTGACTGGTGGAAAGCAAAACATGGTCTAAGATTGAGGCTACAATATAAGTAAATAGCCTTTGGGGCTCTATTTTTCTTATTTGTTATGATGGAATACAGTTTAACACATTCGCGCCTTCTTTTATACAACTAAGGTGGCAAACAAGCATACGGCCCACGGTGGTAAGCGGTTATCTTAGGCTATAGACGCGCTAGTAGCAACCGCGCTTATGGTCAATGTGACCGCCTGACCGGTTTAAAAAGAACCCTCAATACTCACTGGATGTTATTCGTTACTAATGCATGTATAGTTGGTACATGGGGTTCGTAAGAGACGTAGGGCGTAGTCGGAGTAATTGCACTCAAATTGGACCTGCCCGACTGGCGAAGTACCTCCGCCTTGCAGAAAATTGAAGTGAAATAACACAGTTTTGAGCTGTGTTGTGTTCCTAAGCAAGGTGAGCAAGGTTGCCAGTGGTCCGCGAGGAAACGTTGTGTTGGCAGGACAACGGTAGGTCGGGGGACTTTGACTCTTATACTGTCACCACAACTACTAATTCTTCTTTCATTTTACAGGGTCGGCAACGCACCAGTGATACTGTTAGTGTTGCAACCGTCTATAGGCTACGGTAACAGCTTACCATCAAGTGGGTCGTCTGCTTGTTTGCCACCTTAGTGTTATAAATAAAAACGCTGTCTAGAGTGAATCTTTTTATTGTTACTTCGTTGTGGAGGAGGTCGAAACATTAATCCGATTTGGAGCTTCGAATTAAATGCGCTCTCATTAGTTTCTCGTAAACCGTTTGTTTTTGGATTGAGGTCATTGTCTGTTCTAAGTAAATGTAATTTTGTGGATGGATTTCATCAATTGCTTAGGATGAATAGGAAATGAATGCGGCTAGCCACAAAGTGTTTTAAAAGGGATTAATCACGTTCTATGTATTAGGAGTTAGGTCATTCGAATTCGGACTCTCAAATATTTTATAAATAGCACATTTTTGAATGCATGTTCCGTGTCTACTATCATCATCAACCCATATACTGTCCCACTGCTGGGCACGGGTCTTCTCTCATATTGAGAGGGATTAGGCTATAGTCCTCCACGCTGGCCTAGTGCGGGTTGGCAGACTTCACAAACCGTCGAGAAAAAACTCTAAGGTATGCAAGTTTCCTCACGATGTTTTCCTTCGCCGTTTAAGCGAGTCATAATTAATTATTAATACGCACATGATTTCGAAAAGTCAGAGGTTGGCCTTGGATTCTAACTTGAGAGCTTCAACTTGGCAGTCCAATGGTAATATCACTAGGCTTCACTGCTTTTTCACGTCGGTCACTTATTTGTCGTCTTATCACAATAAATTAAAAAAAAAACCGTTTAAAATAGGTAAATAAAACCACTCAACTTCTTGTACATGTCCATGAACAGACCGCTACTGAAAACTAACTACTTAAGTCCAATCGTACCTACAAACATCTACATATCAAGCTATAATCACCCAGTATAACCTGACCATGTGTTGTAAGCGCTTCCCGTAAAATGAGAGCTCAACTTATACTGATTTTTTATAGCTTGATAGAGCCGTGCGTACGCTGGGAACACCTGATGTTTCCCTACTATAACGAAGCATATGACATTAAAAATGACAATAAATTATATTTGCAATCGATTCTTGGAAAATTATGGGTTTTAAATTCATATCATAATTTCCACTAGCAATAAACTTTATAGGTCAAGGTAGGTATAATATCTCCTTGGCTTATTTTTACAACGTGAATTCTGTTTTTTTACCGATAAGGTATCTAGTTCACATCATCATCATGAACTTATATAGGTACTGTCCCACTGCTGGGCACGGATCTCTTCTCAGATTGAGAGGGATTAGGCTATAGTCTACCACGCTGGCCTAGTGCGGGTTGGCAGTCGTCACACGCCGTAGAAAAAAATATCTAAGGCATGCCGTTTTCCTCAAGACGATTTCCTGGTTAATGAAAACTCTGAATTTAAATTGCGAGCGGCTAAGATATAGCGTAACATACACACAAAAAAAAAAACAAAAATAACCTTTCCTAAAATCCCTACTTTTTTAATATTAATGCGAAAGTAAATCTGTCTGTCTGTTACGCTTTCACACTTAAACCGCTGCCCCTTTTTAGATGAAATTTGATATAGAGATTATATACCTTATCGTTAAACCTAGGAGAAGGACGTACGTTACCTTTCGCTTCAAAAATTCCTTTGACAGCTACATCTAGTTTATAATATACCTATTTATCTTTTATAGTATATAGTTTTATCTAATATAGTATGTATGTCTTCAATAAATTAAAAAAAAAATGTATTATCCACTAAAATCGCACCCTTCGCGTCTCCTGCCATTTATGCATTTCTTTGGCGGGAACTATATTATATTTACTTACTGCGAACTCTGAAATGTCTCGCGATGCTATTAGTTTCCTTCTATGCTAAAGCAGTCAATTACCCTGAATTAACACATGCAGTATAGAATGAAAAAAATAAAACAATCATTAATCCCAATCCATTTGTTAAGTGAAAAAAAAATAACAATATAAATCAATATGCCCACGCTCAATGGATGCTTAGCAATTTTTCAATCTGGTAACACCGTGGCTCCGGTGTTGCTATTTACCCCGATCGCAACTCGGATAGGGGGAAATGCGATGAATTGCCGCCAATATTTCCTGATTATATCCCGCCGGCTTGTTGGCTCCAAGCATAAATGGCTGTATAGCTTCGTTACGTTTGCATTAAAAAAATGAGGACGATTTTATTTATCTGTTGGCATTTATGGTACTTTTGTTCAATTTGATTTATAAACTGTTTTTGGATAGAATTTCGGGGTGTGGTCCAAATCACATTCGCAATTTGAATCGGGAAGTCATGGTTGAAGCTGCTTTCAAAGTAAGTAATGGCAGTGATCGAAAAAAGATGTAGCAACCATTACGGTTTTCTCTGAGGGTTTAACAATTGACGAACTAATTACTAGGTAACTATCTAGGTACTTATAATGTAAAAGTGACGTAACCTAAACCTATAAAATACCAGGTCAATGAAAATAGAGATTTAAATAATGATTTATAAATTACTAGTTTTCCGCCCGCGGCTTCGCCCGCGTCGAGTTCGGTTATATCGCGTTTCCAAGAGAACTCTTCAAAAGTCCGAGATAAAAACTATCCTATGTTCTTTCTCAAGGTCAACTCTATCTCTGTACCAAATTTCGTTAAAATCAGTTCAGTGATTTAGACGTGAAAGCGTAACAGACAGACAGACAGAGTTACTTTCGCATTTATAATATTAGTAGGGATTAGTAGGGATGATCATCCTTTCAGCCTTTCCACAATTACGTATGTTAGGGTCAGTCCAGTTGTTCTTCCAGTCTCACTATATGCGACTGTATATATTAAAACCGAGTGATAAGGAGTGATAGCCTAGTGGTATGACCATTGTACTGGCAAGTCAAAAGTCTCGAGTTCGAATCCAAGGCACGCACATTCTCTTTTCGAAATCATGTGCGTATTAATAATTAATTATCACTCGCTTAAACGGTGAAGGAAAACGTCGTGAGGAAACCTGCATGCATGAGAGATTTTCTCGAAGGTGTGTGAAGTCTGTCAACCCGCATTAGGCCAGCGTGGTGGAATATAGCCTAATTCCTCTCATCCTGAGAGGACACCCGTGCCCAGCAGTGGGACAGTGGGTAGGTATATACATATAAGATTAGGTTTCGAGTTCGAAAGTTTACTTTGGTCATACTACTAGGCTATCACTGCTTATATATTATAAGTGGGTGGGTGTTTCTTATGTATTATAAGTATGTATTTACAAAAAAAAAGTATATAAGTATTATATCCATTGTCTAGTACCCATAGTACAAGCTCTGCTTAGTTTGGGACTAGATGGTGTTGTGTAAAAAAATGTCTCAAAAATATTATATTATATTATTATTATACATGATTGCATATCAGCAGAATTTTTGGCAAATACAGTGGTATCGACCCAGACAAAATCAGCAGCACTAATAATTGAGCCTAAGTAACCCCACCTTAAATATAGACTGGCCACAGAAACCGCATCATAACAGTGTAGGTCGATTGATAGGTGTAGTTATTATTGAGATACAAACTAATTAGCTCCTGTTTTTTTTTATATAATCTTTTTGTATTTTTTGCATTTTCCATGCTAAGATTTTAAAGTTATTTTCTCAAAGGAAAAATTCGACAGCGGGCGGGATTACAACCTCCGTTTTCTATTTAGGTACACGGGCCGCTATGACCTCTAAGCCACCGCGAGTCCCACCCGCCAGAACAAAGATTAAGTATAGATGTAAATTCAGAATGTGAATACATATTTCGATCTGGCGGGTTTGCGTCCTGCCCGCAGTCAAATTTTTCCATCGCTAAAATAACTTTATAATACAACTTTTTTTATGGAAGAGGGAGGCAAGCGGGTCACCTGATGGTAAGTCATCATCGCCGCCCATCGAGAGCCACAACACCAGAGGGTAAACACCAGAGGCAAGTGCGTTGCCGGCCTTTGAAAAAAGAATAGGCTCTCTTCTTGAAGGTTCCAATGTCGTACCGGATCGGAAATAGGTACCTCCGCTGGTAATTGATTCCACAGAGTAGTCGTTCGCGATAAAACCTCCAACTCCATCTCTTGCACTAGGGATTAAACCCTGTCGTGGGGGACTTTACAAACATATATCACACAAAGAAAGAGCCCACGACGCGCCGCCGACGGTAGTGGCTGCTAAGCGCCTAGCGTGCAGTCAAAATTAACTATTAGGATTGTTAAAAAAAATACGTGTGGACCACTAGACTAATGAGGCAGATTAGTCTAGTGGTCCTAAGCGCGACTGCTATGCTAGAGGTCCTGGGTTCGATCCCCAGGTCGAGCAAAGTGTTATTGGGTTTTTCTATGAAATTCTCAGTACCAGCTCGGAGTCTGGATTTATGCCCGGTTAATGGCAATAGGCTCGCCCCCTATTACATGGGACCTAAAAAACATACCGGTGAAATGTGGGTGTACATTGGTACACCTCTACCGAACCCTTCGGGGAATGCAGACGTGATGGTATGTATGTAAAAAAATACTAACCTATTAGAGTTTTCAGTGAAATATTCTGATACTTTCAATACGCCTGAAGTTGCACTAACTCTAAAAGCTTATATTATAGTTACCAATAATCTTACACACAATGCGGAATTACATTACTACAATATCGATCACTTTTCACGGCCCTTATCAAAACAAATATAATACGAACATTCTTATAGATAATCTAAAATGGTGTCAAACGTCAACAACGGGACTCGAACGGGCGACCCGTGCGGCCGCGACCGCATCGTCGACACAACTATCAGTCGCGATTAATACAAATTTTATTTTCACTTTTTTCCAACCATACGTAGTTAGATACTACGATTGAGCAGTTTTGATACTTTGCGTTAGAAAATTAGAAATAAGTAATTTTTATTACTCCAAAAAAGTACCATACGTAAATACTTCATAAATTTCCCAAAATCTACAATTTGTTTTGGATGATAATTCCATGCTATCAATAATATAAATAAATAAATCCATCAAGTAACACCTGACTTGTATACGCAGTGATAGCCTAATGGTATCATTGGACCGGCAAGTCGAAGGTCTCGATTTCGAATCCATAGCACGCCACGCACACCTCCCACTTTCGAATTCAGGTCCGTCTTAATAATAATTATCAATCGCTTAAATGGTGAAGGAAAACATCACGAGGAAACCCGCATTCCTGAGAGATTTTCTCGACGGTGATGAACACCTGACTTACTCAGAGGCTAAGTATTAGATACTTGGTTTCTTTCTCGAGTAATTCTGACTACCCCCTGCCATATGTATGTACATACCACAGGAAGATTCCTATAGTATGTATATTATATGGTTCCAGTAAAACAGGGACTTTTTCTGTTTATCTTTGGAGGAAAAAAGTCTAAGACCACTAAACTAATGAGGCAGTTCTTTCTTTCCTTGTTACTTTATAGTACCTGTAAATCGTAATAGCAATGCGACCTGCTTACCTTTGCTAATGGGAGATCCCGGGCGAAGTATTTCCAACAGCGCTCTTTTATAAAAATATAATATTATGTAACATCATACCATCAAGCGCCTAAATATCTGTTGTCTTTATATGTTAATCTCTGAACACAATGAACCTGGGACCTTTACAATCAGCAGTCGCACTTGCAAACACATAAGGCAAGGCAGACTATACAAAAATATACGAAGTTAAGAAATTATAATCAACCAATTAACAAACAAACCCCGGCATCAAGTTAATGTTATGTATGTCAAGTATCAAGCATGGTTATTCCACTCACTTTCAGGACTGTAACAATGCTTACATGGAAATTACCATCGCCACTGCGGCTCGCGTCGAACCCGTTTTACTTTTGAGCTGTAGAAAACTATGGAGTCGCAAAGGTGAACTTATACGAGTACTATAACAGTAAAGATCATAATTTTTACTCTAATAGAAGTTTTAAAGCTTTATTCCCCGAAGGGTTTGGCAGAGCGTAAAGCTACAGTTCGCCGGTATGCTTGGGTCCCAATAGATGGCGAGCCTATTGTCAAACCGGGTACAAAACTCCCGAATTTCATAGAAAAACCCAATAACACTTTGCTCGACCTGGAATTTAGAATAAGAAATAGGAACCCAGGACCGCCGAACGTAGTAGTAAAATATTGAGATAGATTTTATATAAAATAATATGCGCGGCTAATTAAAATCCTTGGTCAAATAAATTGATATTGAGTTTTCCTCAGAAAATTCTTAGTAGCAACTTGGACTTGTAACACCCATGTAACAAATGAAATCAATAAACACTTAAATTTGAAGTTTTCTCTTCCTCACATGGGACCTAAACATACCGGCTGTACCTATCTTAGATTTAGGTCGGTATTCCCCTGATTATTCCTTCGAGGATACATTCGCTAAGCAGACGATATTTATTACATATACATTATAATAAATATTACATAAACTAAAATTATTTCCTTTATAAAATTGATGAAACCACTCTTGTTGGTTATGGCCAAATACGTGATACATATCAATTGATTTAATCAATTAATTTATTAAAACTGGTCACCACAGTAGAGATGAATTCATATCGTTCATCATTTATGAAAACGAATATATAGCAATTAAATTTAGCGCCTGATGAAAAAATATTGTGCTTGATGTGTTATGGCACATTGCAATATCCTTTTGTAGGAAAATATTTAAGAGGAATAAATTAAATTACAAAAAAAGTTATGAAACTACATCTTATTTTGATTGGTAGATAAGCTTCGCCTATCCTTCTATGGCATATAGTTTACCAACTGATCTGCATGGTCGGTGTCTTACCTCTCTCATTATGAGAGGAGAAAGCCTCAATAGCTTAACTTAACACCTTTTAATCTAACTCCTCTTATTATAAAAGAGTATCGATGCAGTTTCTTGCCAGATTCTTCTTCTTAATTAAGATACCTAATATTTTTGGCATCGCGCAAAAAGAGTCCTAACGTTTCATAAATGTTTGTAGCTTAAGTATTTTAAATTAAAACATTTTGAGTTCGAATTCAAATTATTAATTGTAAAACATGTCGGCAGATATTGTAAAAAAAACTTCGAAGAAAGTATGGGACGCCTACGGCTACCCAATAGCAATATGTCATAAACGCTCCTATTGCGGCGGCAATTGATAATCCCTGTCCTAAAATAATATATTTTCAGTTCTTTTATTAATTCAAGCACATTATAATAGTGTAAGTGCTTCAAATAATCACTTGTAAGCTCAAAATACGGTAAGTACATAATTTTAGTAGTAACATCGACTCCACGCCACCTCACAAGGCTCGTCACTCATCGGGGTGAACAATCACCAACACCTACCATTGATTGCCCCTACATAATGCATAGACAACCCACACCATCCTACCCCCCTATGGCCTCAAATTATCCTATCGACCAATCGACCGTGATCCCCAAAGTACTAATCCGTCCGTAACTGTATTATCGTGTAGCGAAGGATCAAGTAGTGTTGGTCAGGGTATGCATGTCGATAATTTCCAATCGATTTTAATAATTATATGGTTGTCAGGACTCGTGGGTGTGTCGCGATTCAGCTTGACGGTTTTTTCAACCGATTTCAATGCAGGGAAAGGGCTCGTGATTGTTTTTCTCATTAAATATATACTTACCAAGAAAATTTAGGGTGTGAGAAAGTTTAAACAGAAAAGATTCACACGTACACTTCACTCACGTCTTTTTCCCAGGAAGAACATTATTATATCGTAGTATACACAAGTTGAGGGCCTAATACCTAATTGCTGATCAATCAATCTGCAAGGTTAAGCTGCGCTTGCTGCGGTTAGTTTGTGGATGGCTAACTATTCTTAGCACATCAAGATCCCTCCGTGACTTGCAGTGGCACCGGCTGCTATACGAATACTTATTAGTAGTCTGAGCCCGATATTTCTAGCCTAGGGCGGCGACGATAATGATTAGGTATAGGTATTATCGAGGAACTTGGCGGTTGACCAGTTTTCACCCATAATACTCACAGAATAAAGTCGAAAAGTAGTGGGCAAAACATTTTTATTCATAAAACTAATTTTCAGAAAAATATTATCCACCATCAATCTACCTTTTATATTTCCCATAGGTTGAAAAATTCATATCCCTTTATCAACTCGATAGGGAATCGTATGACTTCTATCTAATATGCGTATAGCTCATAGCTCACTTTTATCCGGTTCTATCCGGATTTTTCTAGATTTGACCCAGTTTAAACTCCAATGGACGTCAAAGGCCTGACATGAATATCGTTTAGTACTAACATGGTTTTTGTTTATAAAAACTATAAATAACAAAAGTTTATTGATAACAAAATAATAATAAGTAAATAAATACTTCATATTAAATATTTATTGACATAAAATAGATTTGCAATATTTAAAGAATTCTCTGACGATTCCAAAGTCTCTAAATGCTAAAAAATTATAAAAAATATTATGGTCGGTAAAATAGATGCCTATTGCTATTTACTAGCCTCCTTTTCCATGAGATCGTCATCGTGTAGGTACGTCAATATACCTCTGCCTGACACCTAGGCGAATATTGGCACGATGGTATGCTGTAGATAGTTTGTAACGAACCCCAGATGGTTTTTGTACATTACTTTGATTATACTGCCATCTATTACAAGCAGTCGGAACTACTCATTGTTCTTCAAATGTATCTGTTCTTCAATGAGTTTGTCGTTCATCGATCGCATTCGCTTCATGACGACAATTTCAACAGATGGCGCTACAAGTATCAATGGTCAAAATAATAACATAGAGTTCTAATAATTAGTCAAATATAACTGCAATTTGAAACACCAACCTACCAAATTTTCAGACCGATCATTCGAAGTGACCTGTTTCATGACATCGCGATCTTTTGAAAGGTGTTTGATATGATATAATATTGGCCGCAAGAGATCTAAACACCTCTCTTTAACCATTCTAGAAACGCTTACAGGCGTATTGTTGATATGTCTATGAAATGAAATAATTGTTAATTAGAACCACTAAAACCCTTAAGTGGTAATGGGCGGGGTACATAGCTCGTAAAACTGATGGCCACTGGGGCAAAAAGGTTCTCGAGTGGAGACCACGCACCGGAAAGCGCAGCGTGGGACGACCTCCAATGAGATGGACGGACGACCTGGTAAAGGCAGCTGGAAGTCGTTGGATGCAGACGGCTTGTAACCGGTCCTACTATATACGATAATATATATACGATAATATATATTAATTCACAATGCGATGATTTTTACCATTCAATAGGTAGGTACACATCCTACATATTATATAAGATTACATTATCTAGGCTGCGGGCTGGCAGACGTCCGATTTACATTCTTATCAAGGTGGTTTTTGTTGGGGTTTCTTAGTGAAGGGCTTTGGAAGTGAATCAGCCTTTTTGATAATAGATCTATATGTAGGTATACCAGCACTATTTTATTTTAACTAGTAGTCCCATGATGGTCGAAATTCGACCTTTTGTTCGAACCCAAGGCGCGCACCTCTGACTTCTCGAATTCATGTGCGTATTAATAATTAATTATCACTCGCTTAAACGGTGAAGGAAAACATCGTGAGGAAACCTGCATACCTTAGAGATTTTTCTCGACGGTTTGTGAAGTCTGCCAACCCGCACTAGGCTAGCGTGGTGGACTATAGCCTAATCCCTCTCAATATGAGAGGAGCCCGTGCCCAGCAGTGGGTCAGTATATGGGTTGATGATGAATAGGTAATACTTAATGTTATAGAGGCTCTTTGGTCAAAGCTTAGGTATCTAAAAAACAATAATTGACGTGTTCACACAGACGTGTTTGACATTGACAGCAAGAACGTATCCAATTAATGTCATAATTAATTTAAGTTACGAATTAAGTATACATTTTAGCTTTCTGCACTCTTTCTCCATATTAACTTTATCTACCTATGCCAAATCTCACACTCCTCCGTAATAAATATATGGACCGTGAAGCTTAAAAAATAATAATGAATTAGTTAGTTAGATATTTATTACCTACTGCTTATTGGAAATCGAAATGCTAACAACATCTACTGTTATACTTGGCAGACAATTACATTCTTGAAGCTTTTCAGACCTTCAGCCGCTTCTAGCGCGATGAACAACGAACTAAGTTGAACTGTAGATATCTAAGCCTTAAAATGCGACGGGCCCAGATTTAGCTATGTTAATAAAATTGAGTTAAATGGTATAATTTAAAAGATAGAAGTACAGAATCGTAGAAAGTGGCGATGTATAGTTTCTGTCTATCCTTATGGGAAAAAGGCGTGTGTGTAGGTATGTAAAAGATAGAGTAATTAATAATAAATATTCTTGGACCATTTTACACAGCACCATCTAGTCCCAAACTATGCATAGCTTGTACTATGGGTACTAGGCAATGGATATAATACTTAGGTACATACTTTTTATTTTTTAATAATAATCAATAATTAAAAATAACTAAGTATTAGTCCAGTTGTAGGCGCGACAGCTACGATAGAGGTCCTGGGCTAGATTATTGGCTGTTTGAATTATTGGGTTTTTCTAATGAAATTCTCTAATTAGTTCTCTACCTAGGATTTTTCGATACGTAAAAAAAGATATATTTTCTTGTGTAAATATTTTGATTGAAGTGTGTGTCTGTTTTTGATGGCCATCAGGATATATTCTGGTGGGTACAGGGTTCTGATAATGGTGATCAAGACTATACCTTTACCTATACCCTCATTGGACCCTACAGGCCGCAGTCTGAAAAAATTCTCATGTAAATTAAGGCTCATAAAGCTTAGAAGTCTATCAAAAGAAAACTGACACCATTTATTTACAAAAAGAATATTCGAATCGAAATCTAGGGTAACGCAAATATTCGATAGAAGATAGTGTATTCGATTCGATCTAATCGATTCCAATCCAAACTTGGTTATTCGATTCGCTAAATCGGATTCGCAAACAGCGTACCACGCTTTTTCGAAAAAGGAAGAGATTGGGGTAACGCGCCCGGTTGTGGGCATAAACGAGAGGTCGACGGCCTATTAATACTAATGTAAAACGGTGAATCGGCGACAATAGGGTGAAGTCACGAATAATCTGTTTTAATCATTGTTTGTGAAATTATGTGTGATTTTGTCTTTGATACCAAATTTAGTGGTGAAGTAATGCATAAGTTGCCCTCTCAATATGGGCATCTATTTTTTTAAATAATTTTTACAGTCTTATTGATATTTGATAGATTGAATTTCAGTTCACAATCATCCAGTTGGTACTACAAGTTCTAAACCTAACCTCGTACCTAGTTTTTGGTTTCCACAGTCAACATGAAGATTGAAGAAGTTATTATTTTCTCATTGGAATATTAATTCATTCATTCATACCCCGCCTGTATTCCCCGAAGGGATAAGCAGAGGAGTACTTATGTACATCCACAGTTCGCCGGTATGTTTAAGTCCCATGTAATAGGGAGCGAGTCTATTGCCAAATCATACACACACACAAATTTGAGATTTTTATAGAAAAACCCAAGAACCCTGCTCGACTTGGAAATCAAACAAAAATCTAGCGACTGGAACCTAGTATCAAAAATTTGCGCGAATACACAAGGTCTTCAGTATAGAAAAATAAAAGTTGTATTAAAGGTGTAACGCTACAATAAATTAACAGTTATAAATGTATTGCTGGGGAATTTGTTGCACCGCTTCTTTTTCCCAGCTAAAACATTAGGGGGCGGTGAAGGACGGGCGTTTTGGCTGTCTTACAAAAATTACGTTCAAAAAATACTACCTAGTAATCTATGCTGAATAAATTATTTTGTCTTTGACTATAGGAAAAACTGTACCTCTCACCCCATAGAGTCTTCTTATAGCACCGTTAAAATAACCAAATGAGAGAGCTGTGGTCATTTACTGATTGAACTACCAACAATGGACGCGGGATCCCTTATTCGGTAATTTACGATTGTTTTCTACGGCGCGCACGAGAAAACCGCTTTTTTAGGAAATTAGTTCGGTAAATAACAGTTTCTGACTCGCTTTCGGTTTTTGACACAGGCCGAGTGAGATCAGAGTAACGGAATTTTCTTTTTTAAGACCTCAATAAGATATGCAAAGTTGAATTTTTCGTGAAAAAGAATAGGTATCCATAAAAATAATATATAATAAATATCAAAATAATTATCAGAATAATTTCAGTAATACAATCTCATTAAGTAATAAACTTTCAAAATTGATTTAAGTATTGATAAACAACAAATTTCTGTGACAATTGGCTCATCAGCAATTCCCATCAGCTATTTTATCATATTTAGAATTTGATCAAATTAATCACAGATAACTACTATGTAGATTTAATGTTCAGGTCTCAAAAATCTTTGAAGTAAAGATAGTGTAGCTTAAATGTTTGATCAAGTTATCAAATTTCATCCAATTTCTTTGATCAAAGTGATTTTGCCGAATAGCGTAGTTACCACCCTTATGTACAGAGGCCAGCACATCAAGCTACCCCAATCTGTCAAATTTCTTTGATAGACTTGCAACTTTAAAACAAAGTAATAAGGTTAATTTTCTATTGGGAAAATTTGACAGTTTTGGCCAGCCGGCGTCTGTACACTGACAGACCGCAAGTATGTTTTAAGCTCCATGTAAGTAATAGAGTAGTAATAGAGCCTAATGCTACTTGTAAAATCGCTGCTACAAAGAAAAAAAACAGGAACTCGAACCCTCGACTTCAGGCTCAACAACCACGCTGTTAAAATTCAGTTGGAATTTGAAATTTTTGAAGAACACAAATTATTATCTAAAAGCTTTGAAACAAACCAATAAGTATCTTACAACTTTGAAAGCTGATTTTGAAAAAGTAGGAAAAGCATTACCTACCTAGCCTATCATAACATTAAGCAGTCAGCTAAATAATCTCATTCAATAATTCAATCCACTTTATCATCATATGTACATCTACAGAAAATGACAACACACAATTCATTGACAACACAAATATTACGTATTATTTACACATAACATTAAATGTTACCGCGTCAAACGTGACAAACAAACAAACACCGAATCTGGACATAATTATTTTAAGTGAAATTAGTGTTATGGCTCAAAAAGGTACCGACCCATTTATGGTACCTCAGGGTACCACAAATTGTGAACTCAAACACACTGTGACGTATTTGGTGATGCGAATTGGTGACCAAATGTTAAGTTTTAGTTGACTTTTTAACGTGTTATGTCATACCAAGGATTTTGGTTGTATTTGTGACGATGTTGGGGAAACTAGTTAGAAGTAGTACATATGACCATTTAACTTAACTAACTGTAAATCGCAGTGATAGCATATTGGTATAACCATTGTACTACCAAGTCGAAGATTTTGAGTTCGAATCCAAGGCAAGCACACAGATTTTTCGAAATCATGTGCATATTAATAATTAATTATCACTCGCTTAAACGGTGAAGGAAAACATCGTGAGGAAAGTTATTTAGAAAAGGAAAAATACGACCGCGGGCAGGATTCGAACCTGCGTCTTCTGGTTGCATTTCAATAGGTGTTACTGACGTCACCATAAAGACGTAAAGTCAATATGTGAAGGAAAAATTCGACATGACGGGTAGGTATCGCGGTGGCTTAGTGGTCATAGCGTCTGGTGTACCTAACCAGAAGACGCAGGTTCGAATCCTGCCCGCGGTCGTATTTTTCCTTTTCTAAATAACTTTAAAATCTTAGCATGGAAAATACCAAAAATATACAAAAAGATCGTGAGGAAACCTGTATGCCTTAGATATTTTCTTGACGGTTTCTGAAGTCTGCCTACACGCTCTAGGTCGGCGTGGTGGACTATAGCCTAATCCCTCTCAATCTGAGAGGAGACCCGTGCCCAGCAGTGGGACAGTGTATGGGTTGATGATGATGATGAATGGTAATAGGCTCTTTGCTTATTACATTCTGGAAAACTATACAGTACCTCTCTGCTGAAGCCTTGGGCAAGACAGGCGTGATGGTATGTTACCTATACTAATTTAATAAAGCTGAAAAGTTTTTTGTTTGTTTGAACGCACTAATCTTTAAAGCTACCGCTCAGATTTGAAAAAAATCTTTTCGCATTTGATAGCCCAATTTTTGAGGAAGGTTATAGGGAATTTAACTTCACGCTACGGCCCTTAGGAGCCGAGCAGAAAGGAAAAGTCAGGGCAGGTGAAATTAATTATAATTTGGAAGAACTGTGTGAACGGATCAACTAGTTTTATATATCGTAGCTTATTCATTTATACTATAGTGTATTAAAGTGACCTTTGTTATACACCTACGCAAGATTGGACATTAAATTAATATGAAAGTAACACTATTGTCACGGTTCCATGAAAATACCATAACTATGTAAACATAAAGCTTTCGTCACTGTATCGATTTGCCTACTAATAGCTTTTTGAAATGCAATACGTTAGTATACTTACACGTATAAACAATATTACCGGGAAAAGTAATGTCATATTAAACCGAAAAGTAATTATTGGTTCATGATAATCAATTAAGGTTAGGTACATACATATTTCTTTATTATAATTCTCATTAAAATTACAATCGCTTACATGAGAACACACACTGATAACATGTTTTTTTTAAAGGAGGGTTTATGGAGTTTCTTGCCGGTTCTTCTCCATAAGACCCACTTCTTGGAACCGTGCAACTTGTTTTGACTACCTATTCAAAAGTGCTATTTTATTGGTCTAGTTGAAATAAAATATTTGACTTTGATTTTGAGAAAACAATTTAGTTACAACAAAAATAATGTTAACGAGCATACAATAATATAACAAGGGTACCTAGGTAATACCAAAGGCCAGCACATCAAGCTACCCCAATCTGTCAAATTTCTTTGACAGATTTTCAACTTTAATACAAACGTTCATGTTAAATTCGGAAAATTTTACAGTTTTGGATAGCTTGACCTGCTGGCGTCTGAACATCATATCCTAACAATATTATAAATGTGAAAGTTTGTGAGGATGGATCGATGGATGTTTGTTACTCTTTCACGCTAAAACTACTGGACGGATTTTGATGAAACTTTACAGTATTATTATTTATACATCAGAATAACATCATCATCAGCCCGATGCTGTCCACTGCTGGACTAGGGTCTTTTCACACATCTGCCACTGGTTACTTCTCTGGGCTACTCTTGCCCATTTCTTCACCACCACCTTTACGTCGTTGCACCACAACTTCGCAGAATATAGAAAAAGAAGAAATATAGGCATATAATTTATAACGATTATGGGTTAATTTGCCAAATTACAACGATAATAATTAAAAGTAACTTTTCCACACGGACAAAGTCGCGGGCAGAAGCTAGTAAAACATATATTTTTAACAGTTCATGAATTACAACTAACCACATAGATTAAATTTTGTGTTGTTGTGATCGGTTACACCGTATAATGTTTTAATCAGTGGTTAACGTTTTGTTAATTATGTAGGTACTTTTGTATTAAAATTTTGTTGGGCTTGGGACACAAACATACTATCACACTATATATTAGGGTAGGTATTCCCCGAGGGGTAAGGCAGAAGTGTCAACTTATGTATAGTATACACCCACATTTCTAGCTGCTACTGAGAATTTCATTAAAAAAACTGGAGTCGAAACGAAGTCTTATTGCTATTAGCGATAAGACCGCCAATTGTACTTATGCGTTTGTTTTTATCTTTTTCTCTGTGTGTACAATAAAGAATATTCTATCTATTTAATTATCTTGGACCTCAAGCGTAGCAGTCACGTTAGTGTTACATAGGCATAATCCAGTTCCAGGCAACCTTGCTCACCGTAAGGAACACAACACAACTCAAAGCAGTGTTACTGACTTGACTTTGACAATATACTTACACTCTTCTTGTTTTATGAATCGAACCCCGTGTCTTATTAGCGCTATTTGATAAAATGACCTATCAGGCACTTAGCACTTATACAAAGGTTGAATTACTTCACAAATAAATGTCCAAAGCTTTGGACAAAGTTAGGTTAAAAAAATTATACATGCAGCTGTAGGTACTCCACGTTAAAAATAAGGGTAATGATGAAACAATCAGGATCAGTGTTTCAGTGTCAAGCTTCAGTTGTGATGCTGTGGGTCTCGACTATTGATTGAAACGCTTGACTTCAATATAAACTGCGGACCCCGACTTAGCTGGCCAACGAGTCACTTATGGTTAGGCTCGGGCATGGGTAGACTCATGACCATGGACGCTGTAAAGGGTCCGAAACGTCGGGATTAATAATACCAATATAACGCGATAAAATCCGCGGTAAAAAGTAGTTTTATTTCAACTAAATTATTTTTAAATTTCGTCAAATTATCTTTATAATTCCTGAAGCAGCATAAGCCTTTCTTTCTTTCTCTTTCATTACTCAGTTCCAGTTCGAACATAGCCCCCCGTTGGCCATATGTTAATAAAGGGTTCAACTATAACAGTGAACTTACAGGTGATAAATACCAAGCCTAACATAGACTCGCTACGATCGAAAGTCAAGTACGAGATCCCATATAAGACGGCACAACTTAAGGAAATCCACTCCAAAAAGAAACATGTCAACATCTCCAAACACTCGGTACTGTTAAGGGAAGCACTTTTAATTTCAACGACAAATGACTCACTTGCTAGTCAGACAATGTGAGAAGAGACCGGCTGTCCTGTGAGACACCACGTGCATCACCATACTAGTAACGAACCATAATTTTGGATCCAATCCATAGCCAAGGGAGTGCTGGTCGCTGACTTACTCCAGTTACTGCATAACGACTAGTGATGGGCGATATTCGCTGTCAATATTCGGCGTATCAGTTCGTTCTTCATAAATTGTAAGTCGACAAGAAAAAATCTTTAGTGGTGCGAATATTATTAGACATCAATACAGCAGCGGTATTAGGACTGATGCTTTGTAAATGGGTGTAGTAGATATTAGTGGATTTCGTATATGTTTTAATGTTTGGTTTTCTGCTATTTGACAATGTACTCACACATATTTTAACATTTTACACCTACTATTTCGGGTGTTTCTTATGTTTTATAAGTATATACTTATTTAAAAAAGGAAAAATATGTATGTGTTATATCCACTATCTGCTTAGTTTGAGACTGCTGCGTAAAAAATGTCCCAAAATATTTATTATTAGTATTCTAACGGTGAAGATAAATCATTGATAATTCGTATTCACATTCGATTTTGAATAAACTAATTTGATGATTCTACAACAATATTAAAACAACAATAATCATGAAATTTGACAGCAGTTTTGATAATATATTCAGAATCGAACACACTTGAGTATGTTCTATAAGCTTCAAGAAATGAATAGTGTCAGGCCCGACCACTCCAAAAATGCAGGGCGTAAAATATAGCAACTTCTCGAACAATATAAAACGTAAATGAAGCCACGAAGCCACACAATTCTTTATTTCAAAAATTCTCAGTAAACATTTTGCAACAAAAGAATTCGTAATCGAAAACCGAACACGGGCCCAACACTAGCGCTACATATTCTGTCATCCATCTCGGTAAGGCAGGGACCTAAAGTGATCGGTAAAGATGTTCCTTTTAGCGCATTGGCTACACTTTTGGTCTGCGGTCACAAATGGATGGTCTGGTGTTACGTAACATTATGAATGAACTGTTTACGGTTGAAACACGTTTTTTGTCTTTGAATATTTATGGTGAACGCTAATTGTGGCCTGTATGGTTATCCAAGTGGTCCCACGAGAAAGTTTGTTTGTATGGATGCCTGGTAACGCAGTGGGCAGTTCCAACTAGTTTATTTAATAATTAGATCCTGAATGAAACTTGTACACGTCATAAAAATACCCAAATGTAAAATGATGTAAACAATTCCTAGAAAATAAACTTTAAAATTTGTTAAACCAATTTAATTTATTGATTTCTGACAATCGCAATATGGTCGCATATTCGTGAATGCGAATTATTGAATAAAATTACTTTTTACGGATTTTATCGCGTTATATTTATATTATTAATCTCATGGAACGTCTGCCACCTGTTTCGGACCCTTTACAGCGTCTACCCGTGACCATGGAAAAGGTCCGAAAAAATTTCCATCGCGATAAATTCCGTAAAAAGTTGTTTTATTCCAATTGAATTGTATGGTAAGTAAGTCCTTAAGTTTTCTTGTAATTAGATATAATTATATTCAATAGATTTTTTGTTATTCTTGATAGGCCTGTACTTGACCGCCTGTTCGCTACGATGAAGCACACTTGTCTAGAAGACACCGATTCGAGTTCACCCTCGTTTCGCTTTCTTAGTGTTTAAGCTGGATATTGCAGCTGCGATGGTTAAAAAATCAAATTACATTGTAGGTATTATACATTTGTTTGAGAATTAAAGTTTGTTTATAATGCACTTCACATTTCAGACGTATATATTCTATTTCAATATCATATTAATTTGCACTTTTATATCCAGTGTGTCAACATTATCCAAAGTAAAACGAAAAGATACCATCGTTTAAACAGTGACCTGTGGGTGTACATTGATACACCTCTGACTAACCTAAGGGGAATACAGGCGAGATGGTATGTTATGAATACTCTAGGGATCATGGTGTGGAGTAAATAGAAACTCTTATAACTGTTTGGAATTATATTCATACGATAATGCCGACTTCTTGTAGCGATCTGCTCCAATACCATAGACTACAGGTTCCTTCCTCTTAGTGGGCTAGCCGCCTTCATGAACCACGGCTTTGAAGAGTAAAGAATCTACCATGCTGGCGATAACACAATATATCACATTTGGTTTAAGTTAGCCCCAATAGTAAGATAAGAGAAGATAAGAATACCATAGACTGTAGAACCCAGTTTTTGACATATTTGTAGTAGATAATTTATTTAATTAATCCCCAAGAATTCTTGGGGAATGTGGTGAAAAATTTTTAAGTAACATCTTTGTAAAACCCATATTCTGCAAATAGAGAATTGAATTGGTTGACAAAGTGGTTTTTAATTTGGGTTCGTCATACATATATTATGTCGCCAGGAATTCAATTCGGGGGAAGTAAAGAAGGGAAGTACGGTTATTATTCGATATGAGCCAACATTCCATGGGGCACCCTTAAAAAAGGATTTCAATTATATTAGTAGGCCTAATGACATCAACAGCCGTCGGTGTGTGATACATGTGCCATGTTTTACATAGTTGTTTTAGGAATCTATTATTTATTGAAATATAACTACTTTTTACGGATTTTATCGCGTCCATGGTCACGGGTAGACTGTCAGGACTGACAGGGTCAGTCTACCAGTGACCATGGACGCTGTAAAGGGTCCGAAACGTCGGGATTAATAATATCAATATAACGCGATAAAATCGGTAAAAAGTAGTTATTTATTTAATTATTTATTCGAATTTTAGTTATTTCAATGTATAATATTCGCGTAAATGTCTATTAAATCAATAATCTATTATTTAATAATTTATTTCAGACAATTCATAGTCGATATTTTTACACATACATTTAAATTAAATAATGAAAATCATGTCTGAATAATATTATAATAGCTACCTGCCCCAAACCCGATATATGGGTGCATGTAAGGAATATTATCATCATCATCAACCTATATACTGTCCCACTGCTGGGCACGGGTCTCCTGTCATATTGAGAGGGATTAGGCTATAATCCACCACCCTGGCCTAGTGCGGGTTGGCAGACTTCACAAACCGTCGAGAAAAATCTCTAAGGATACAGGTTTCCTCACGATGTTTTCCTTCACCGTTTAAGCGAGTGATAATTAATTATAGGAATATTATATTAGAGAATATTATACGTTTTCTCTATTGATTGCAACCGCTTCTGTTGAATGTGAGGTGCCTAGTTTGAGTCCCAGGTCGAGCAAAGAACTATTGGAATTTTCCACGAAATTATCAGTTTCGAGTTTGGTTTTGTGCTTGGTGGCAATAGGCTCTTATGTAAGTGTATCAGGAACCCTGTGCCTAACCTTGGAATTTCATATTTTTCTATAAATTTCCGTAAATCTTATAATTAAAGATATAGCATCTGACAATAGCTTAGAATCATCATCAACCCATATACTGTCCCACTAGGTTTTTTTGAGAAATAAAGATTCTTCAGCCATAAACCATCCAACCACCAAACCCATCGAAAACGGTATTGATTGCCTACACTTTACACAAAGGAAGGGCCTACATTATAAACTCATTACCGTCTAATAGTACTTTCATACCAAATAATATAATTTTCAATGTCAATCATATATTCATAGGCACGTGTTAGTACGTGTTTGGCACTATAATGGCACTAAAATTTATTTATTTCAATATCCGGTGCCACAGGAAGGTAGTTGACAGTTACTTTCGCGCCAATTGCATAACAATATCGCCATCTTGATGTGAGCACGCGTCTTCTAGGGTGCGTCCTGATTGCACCTTATTTATGTATTTGGGAAACTTGAAACTAAATTTTACGAAAAATAAATATTCCACTTCTGAATTGTAATAAAAACAAAGACCAATCAAAACCAACAAATGATATTATTAATTAAGTACCTCCCTACTCAGTTTTTTAAATTCTTTTTTAAATTCTTAAATATATTTGTTATGTTATTTTCTTAAAATATCCTTCAGAATGTTTCCTAAAAGTATGTATATAAGTTTAAGTCCGACTCAAGTGAAATTGAACGATGTTTTTCTGGGCTCTTACCAATCTTGCGCAACTGTAGCAAATACTCCTACAAAAAGATCCAAAGTTCTACATTCAGTAGATAGTTTAACTAATAGAGCACGAGGGGAGCATGCGAGGTGAGGCCGAAGTTGATGCTGTCATGCCTGTCATGGTAGTGGCGAAATTCATGAATCCCATGGCTGTGGTATATAGGGAACTAGTACAAAGCGTCAGGTATCAATATGATAAAAATTCAGCAATTTCATGAGACCAAATTCATTATAGAACGGTGACGAATTGGTTTTCAATTGTGTCTGTAAACTTTGACAGGTTAAATGACAAGCAAACATTTTCTATTACTTCAATATCGAATCGGGCACAATCCATGCGCGTACGTCGAACGGTCCGCATCCGGCGGACGTTGGCGACGAAAGTAAACTAAGCTGATCGCCCCTTTCGCCATACGGGGAGTGTGCGGCCTGCGTGCGGCGCGCCTGCTAATCGCCCCGGCAGCTGGTCGGATGTCAGGAAACGGTGGAAAGCATCACACAATATGACGGTACCTGACACAGATATGGATGAAATATCAATTCATATACAGGGTGTTACAAAACTACCCGTAAAGCCGAAAGGAGGTTAAATGGGGCCTTATAACGAGTCCATTCACAATATTTAAGAACCGTAGTAACGCTGTATAACATACAATGGAAATACAAATACAAATGGAATTACTCCCACTATTTCCTAAAAAAATAAATAGTAAGAGGAATTATTAAGAACGTATTACGAGATATTTACTTAATTTAAACGTTACTATCCTGTGACAAATTACTTGAAAAAAGCAGCTGTTTTTATTTTATTCCATTATTCTTTACAATATTCCAATTTTTATTTCGTTTGCCCCAGACAAATGACGATCCAATATCTACACATTAAACACAATTGTGTTAACATTTAAAATAATACTTAATTTAACCGTTGAGCTATTCTATAATACAGACTCGTTGAAAATAATTTCAACTTTTACGTTGTGGAGTCGACGCCACAACTTTGACTTACTAAGACTCTCCCACTCATAACACTGCTTTTGAGCTCTGACTGACTAATAATAAATCGAAAAAGTTAACATCAGTACTAAGTAGATAAATGACGCAAGAACTTGAAGATACCTACTAGTAATTAATAATACGTGATTCTAATGCATGGGAATTCACTTTGCTGCTGCTGGGAAAAGCGAACGATTATTTCGGATTTATACCGACTAAAATAACCTTACTTATACCGACAAAATTATCATCAAAAATACGTCCTCGTGGTGGAAAAATACAAGGCCAACTGACCAATTATTTGAATGAAAAATAAGTTTTTTTTTGTTTACACTGTATTGTAAGGCAAATTACCAATAACAAAATTTGTTCATTACATTAATATTACCTCAATGTAAAGCATGCTATTCATTAGGGTTCGAGATAACATCGATACGACATTCGAGTCGGTCTAGTTTTTGTGCCTATATTAAAGCTAGGATAATTATTCTTGGTACATAAGATAAATATTTACTGTGTGGACAAATCGTTGGGGTGGGACGCAATAAGGCAGGTGGCACCAAGTCCCCACCCATTTAGAGTAACTGGTTCTACGATGCCTCATGTATTTCAAGTAGTAAAAGATATGCTAATGTTTTTTTTTTTGTTGGTACCTACGACAATTTTATAATGATAATTTAATAGACTATTTCATCTAACGATGTTTCTAACTGATAATAAATATGCAAAGAATTTTTAATGCGGCCTTTCATGATGAGAATTGTAAACAGGTGAAGTTATTCATAGAAACATATGCCGTTATTTTTGCATCAGTCTAAAGTATACACTCCAACAGCATAAACATTCGTAACACGACATATAAAAAAACAAAATCTAAAAAAATGAGCATCCCCAAATAACTCTATTTTTATATATATTGGGTACCTATCGGATTCAAATTTATATTACAATATCACACAACCATATCCCCATTTACTTAAGTCTTAAACCTGAAACAGTACAAACAACAGCGCGCGCGCATCGCTAGAAGCAAACACGAATCAAAATTCGACGCACACGCAGTACAACACATGGTTTTTTCGCCTCTCCACGTGGAATCTCCCGTAAATTCCAGTGAGCGCATTAAAATTGTATAGGATCTGAGTTTTTGCGCAGTATAGTATGTGACGCTGGACTCGAGAGTACATAATTGTAATTAACATAAGATTTCCCGTAATAACCGCGTTGTGCGCGCGCGTCGCTAAAATGGCCGCGTCCGCTTTTTGTGCCGTGCGCGTACGCTGAATATCATAAGCTACGTGCGTGGAGCGCCGCACACGGGGGCATTTTTCATGAAGTATTTTTGTTTACCGATCATAAACAATAAAGATTATTATGTGAGCACAATAAACACTTCAAATAAACTTCTGTAACATAATATTTCTTAGTAAAAATCAAACAATTCAACATGGAATTCAGCAGTCCAATATGATCTGGGAACTATTGCAGTCCTCAGTGCGCATTAGATATTCGGAAACCTAGATAAAAATAATTAGGAAACATACCATCACACCTGTATTTCCCGAAAGGTTCGCCGGTATGTTTAGGTCCCCTGTAATAGGAGGCGAGCCTTTAACCGGGTACAAATTCAAACTTCAAGAACACTTCAACAAAACTTCAAGTTGCTACTGAAAATTTCATAATAAAAGCCAGAAAGAATAACACTTTGCTCCTGGAAAAGAGCCAAGACCTCCAAATAAGTGTACCTACCAGAAGGAAAAGTAAGAAGAAGAAGAAAGAAAAATAATTTATTTCACGCACATTAGACGACACATCACATACACATTTACAATGCAAAAAGACACATATCCAAGGCTATGGAAAAGTCAGTAGCCCCAACCCAATAACAACCCAAAGCACAAAAATTAAAAAAAAACCAGTCGCACTTTCGACCACAAATAATTTAATATAATTATTTTTTAAATATCGCCTCGTGTGTAACGTTCTGTGTCGACGGGAGACAGAGCTACGCCCTCTATAGCTGCACCTCACTTACTTATCGACAATTGATAAACTCACTTTGTACTCACGACACGACTTCTGTCATAATTAAAAACAAACAACAATTAGATAGAGTGAACATTTTCATCCAAATTATGGTCTAAATAAAAAAAATCGATTATATCCTGTAGACAGTTACATCTTTTTTTAAGATTTTTTTCGTCTAATATTGAAAGGAAAATAGCTTAATGACGTCCTGTAATCGTTATTATTAATTTAATTTAGGGTGTAAAACTAATTATTTTTTTTACTTAGATCGTGTTTAGTCCGATTCCTGAAGACAGTAGGTATTTATCATATCTGTCCCCTAAGTCTCGACGACACGACCCCGTCACGACATGATCCCGTCTCCAGTAAAACCGCGAGCCGCTACAACTCAGTCCTTACGTCGCGTACGATGCGTGTGCGCCGGCCGCAGTTTTTGTTCCCACTCGTAACACGATCGTCCTATCTCATAATTTTAGACTTTTTTGCCATCAGTCCTTTGCTGGCCTTATTAAGGAAGATGCTTTATTACGTCTGAAAGTCATTATTGATTGACAGTTGCTATGGCCATTTGAGATTTTTGTGAATGCCGATTGTATTAATATTCACCGAATAATCAAATTTCATAGATCCGACTTAAATAGAAATTGCATTTGTTCTTACCAAATTAAACAGATCGTAAAGGGCAAATCTTTGCTAGCAACTATTTGACTAAAACCTACTGATTATAAATAAATAGCGAAGGCATATGCCACGAAAAAAAAAACAATATTCAATTTTCCATATTCTCTTCTCATTTCCTTATTTCTATGACTGACAAGAGAAGCCCAACGTTACGAAGAGATAGATATCGTTTATCAGAGCTCAAGAGGTTTAAATCAATAAGAATGACGATACGTAATAGGTACTTAGGTAGATAGCATTTAAACGCAGTATTAGTTAGCGGTACCAGCGCGTCATAACTGCAGAGAAGTACACGCCGTCTCGTCAACATGCTGCGAATAGCACTAGTCAACTGTTTATGTGTTGTTTGATCACCAACAAGCTGACATTGTCCATAGTTTATGTCTAAATGAGCATTGAAGCATTGGAGGGTCTCATGGCTGAGTAGTAATTTCCATCGGATCTGCAAGGTTAAGCGCAAGTTGCGCTGGCCGCAGTCAGTCTGTGGATGGAAGATCATTCAGACCCCTTCGTGCTTCGGAGACCACGAAAAGCCGTCGGTCCCAGTTGGTTATACTAACACCTATGACAATCATTAGTAGGTAGTCAGAAGTCTAAAAAGCTTGGCAACCAGTCTATCGGTATTATGTTATGGTTATGGCTTGAAACACAGGTTTGTATAAACCTAGATCAGGATTATTTTTGTACCCCTAATTTATATATTTTGGTTATATACAATTATGTTTAGGCCTTATTAACACCTTTTGAATTTCTACTACTAACCAACTAATGCAAATTTGCAGAAGGAATTGATTTGCAGAAGTCTGATGGCAGTCACTTCGTATCAATTACTGATATTCAGCCGCATCTGGTTAAACTGGAGACCTACTCCAAGACCGTTGGAAAAAGGTTCGTAGGATAATGAAAGATTGAAGCATTTCGTAAACTGAAACATTATAATTATTATATGATCATGATCATCAACCCAAACAACATATATTATACTGTCCCACTGCTGGGAACGGGTCTCCTCTCATATTGAGAGGGATTAGGCTATAGTCCAGTAATTATTACCTACTTAGTATCAATTTTCATCATCATTGTTTCCATCGTCCACTGCATGATGTAGACATCTTTTAGTGAACGTCCAAGCAGAACCCGATCCTCAGCTTTTCTCATTCAGTCACCGCTAGCGACGGCTATCATTTTAGATAGAAGATTCTCAATTCGTTATTTTGTCTTGGTAAATCTATTTCACAATACACGAAGAATGTAAAAGAGCTGGCAGCTATGAAAAGGTTTCTTAGTAGATACGCCATTTACATCATCATCATCATCATCAACCTATATATTGTCCCACTGCCGGGCACGTGTCTCCTCTCACAGAATGAGAGGGCTTAGGCTATAGTTCACCACGCTGGCCTAATGCGGGTTGGCAGACTTCACACGCCGTTGAGAAAATCTCTAAGGCATGCAGGTTTCCTCACGATGTTTTCCTTCACCGCTTAAGCGAGTGATACGCACATGATTTCGAAAAGTCAGTCAGTTCGTGATTTGGGTTCGAACTCGAGACCTTTGACTTTTCGCCATTTACATTATCACACCTTATTTTTTTCTGACGATATACCTACCTACTGATTCTTTTTGTTGTCGTACTGAAATACACGAAATAACAAGTACTTGAAGTCGGTTGCTTTTCTAAAACATTATTGTCTCCTTTATTTATATTTACACATATTTGTTTCTCTTTAAATATTTTATTGTTAAGTATAAAAAACATATAAAACTATAAAAAAATAGTAATTCGCATTGAGAGCAGAGTCCAAGCTACCGGAGATCAGGGCCCCAGAGAAAGAAACCTCCTAACAATACGGGTCGTGTCCAAGAGTAGGTGCTTTCAAAGCCATTGATCCAGCCACCCAACGAGACCATCCTTAGATGTTGCTCGAAGCTCTTGGCTATTAGAACATTGGCTGACACAACGATTGGTACAATGATTGGTAAAAACATTATTATTGCCAGAATTGCTGAATTAACAGCCCTTTAGTTAATTATGGACATGGCTCGTAACATATTTGCTTAAAGAACGATTTTTCTAGAAAATTCAAATTTAAAAACCATGCGAGCAGAAGGCTTGAAAAAAAATAGAACACGTCTCATAATTAAAGTTTACTTTGTACTCAAAAGCCGGGTGTGCGGCAAAGGCATTCATTTTTCAGCCTTTGCAAAAAAGTCACATAGTTGCAGAAAATAAATTTAATTATTTTTTTATGTCCACATAATACGTCCGGCACTCAGGTGTTGCTTCCTCGTAATTATATTTCTTGATAGTAATTTAATTAAAGGTGATTACAGGATGTTTTTCTGTACTTGAACACTGTGTGGTCGCAAACTACGAATAAACTCTCAATAGTCAGATGACCTTTGACAGAGGAATTCATTTTACGATTTGACAGAAATTCTATGCAAATACTGTCAAACTTTAAAAAGTAAAAATAAAATAAAATCTTTTTATTTCAGACATTGGTCCATAATAGGGTGTTAGTAAAAAAACTACTTTAAAAAAACTGTACAAAGAAATATTAAAAATCATCAATAATAAAGTTTAGCTCGTTGTCATCTTGAGACTTCAGTTGTTAAGTCTCATAACCGAACAGGCACAAAGTCCGCCAAGCCTTTTCCCAACTATGTCGGGGTCAGCTTCCAGTCTGACCAGATGCGGCTGAATATCAGTATTTTACACGAAGCGACTGCCATCAGACCTCCGCAACCCATTTCTGGACATAACCGATAGCTTGAGGATAAACTGGTTGTCAGGTTTTTTAGAGTTCTGACTACCACCATCGATTGTCATAGGTGTTCGTATGAAAACCGGGACCAACGGCTTTACGTGCTCACTGAGACACGTAGCGGTTTCGTCATGCATCCATCCACGGCCTGACCGCGGCTAGCACAGCTTAACCTTGCAGGTCGGTTGATCAGTTTAGTTATTACTTGGCCACGAGCCCCTCTAGATATAATTGTTGCTGGTTATACTAGAAGTCTCTTTGTGTTAAGGGATAATTATAGCGAATAAATTTAGGATGTTTACGTTTTTGTTTATTATTCAGTCAGTTTTTGTATGTTTGTAAAGTCTCTTACGATATTATGGTTTGATACATGGTGTTGGAGACTAATTAAAAAAAAAACAAAGCTTTAACAAATAACCTTTTCATCAGACATCTGTTTTCCCCGAATGATTAAGCTCACACTCATTGTTCGCCGGTATGTTTAGGTCTTATTTAACAGGGATTTAAAGATGCTTTGTACTTTTCCTTTCAATTATACTGATCATCACGCCTGTATTCCTTACAGGGTTCAGCAGAGGTGTCGTTAAGTACACGCATAGTATGTTATAAGTCCCGTATGGTAGTAGGGTATTGCTATAAAACCTATTGGTATATAAACCAGGCACAAATCAAAATTCTTCTATCTGAGTATTTCTTATGAAAAACCAAATAACGAATCGAACCCAGAACCTCAGTCGTACTGCTACTAATGAGGTAGTTATTATTATTAGGGATCTTAAAATACATTCTTCCATACAAATTTCCTCAATACAATATCAATACGTTCGTACTCTTTGTTCTTTACACACATACACATACAAACTTCCACAAACACATTCATACATAAAAACAATGATATTTCCACGTGAAAACCGTCCTTCAGGCGATCTTGCGCGTGCGCTGCACGTCGATGGCGCGCCATATTGAGACCGGACGGACGGTTTAGGCGGGCGCGTGCCCGGTCATAGCGATGGGTGACAAAGTGACCATTATTTGTGGGTATTTTGGTATTCTGTGTATTTACACGAAAGTCTTCTGTGCCCAATAAAGTAACTCAAACACGCGCGCGCACACACACACATACACACACACACACCATATTATTTTATAATTTATATTATAACTCATATAACCGGAACTGCCCGGCGCTAAGGGACAACACTGATTGATAATTCTTTGAGGTTTATGGGTCACCAAGATACAGGCTGTGCCTAGTTTGGGGCCCATTGCTACTTCCAAATTGTCTTCCATTTGCTTACCTTTTGAATGTATATTTCTCTCTGTACAATGTCTATGTGTTTATTAAATAAAGTATTATTGTGTTATTGTTATTAAAGTATTATTTTCAACCGACTTTATAAGAGGAGGTTCTCAATTCGATGTTTTTTTGACTGTGTGTATGTTACGCTGTATTATATGGCCTAGCGGTTAAGGTGGTCGATTCCCAGGTAAATCTTTGTGTGACCTAGAGTTGTTTGTTTCGAGTCTGGGTATTTTGTGTCCGTTAATTTCATGTCCTCCCTCTTCCAAAAAATCGAAGTGAAATAACACTGCTTTGAGCTCTATCGGCTCACCGTAAGGTACACACCTTATGGTGAGCAAGGTTGCTAGTGCTCCGCGAGGAAACGTTGTGTTGGCAGTGGGGGGACATTTTCATTTTCAGGGTCGGCAACGCGCAGGAGATACCGCTGGTGTTTGGTGTTACAAGGGTCTACAGGCTACGGCTACCGCTTACGCATCAGGTAGGCCGTATGCTAGTTTGCCACCTTAGTGCTATAAAAAAATATGTTTTATGGTCCCCCGCGACACAGAAATTGTTTCCTAGTGCGAGAGCTGACTTTTTTCTTAAACATACACACGCCTTTTTCCTATGGAGGTAGGCAAAAACTAAAGAACGCCACTTACTACAACTCTTGCATACTTACTTCTTTCAATTCGTCCAGATTCATACATCTTGTACTTATATAGGTATCAACTGACTAATATATATTTTTTAATATTCATATCTTCACTGATCGTGAACTGATTTCCATGTTTCTTTTTTATCTGTTAGAATATACTTACTTCCAAATTGATTCCATGTAAATTTGGTTGGAGTCGGAATGCGTGTCCTCGGTTTTCTTCTTGCCTACAAAGTTAATTATGAAAAAAAAAAAAAAAGATTTCGCAACGGCTGAAACGCAGATGAAATATTTATTTATACGTTGTTTAAAAATAAAGAAAGACCCTGATGGCCTATTGTGCTTTTAACTATATATTTTTCATCTTTAGATAAAGACATTTGTTTCCCTATTGTGTGTTTAAATGTATTTCTATAAAAATGAAAGTAGTAGGGACATAGAAAATTGTTGTAAAGGAACAAAAATTTTATAATATACTTATGAGGTTAAAAAATTAATGATAGCCTAGTGATGTGATAATTAGACTGCCAAGTTAAGGTTTCTAGTTCGAATCCAAAGCGTACCTCTGATTTCGAAATAATGTGTGGGAAATATAAGACTTTTTCTCAACGGCGCGTGAAGTCTCCCAACCCGCACTAGACCCGTCGATTACAGCCGGACCTTCATACTGAGAAGACTTAACCAGCAGTGGGAGAGTAATTCAGTTGATGGTGATAATGTTTACAAAAATAACTATTTATTGAAAATACGTATGTTATTGAGCTATATTTGTGTATATAGCTCAAAATAACCAACCCACCACGCAGTTTCATTCACGATACTACTCGGATTTGTGTTTTTATGATCCCTAAGACAATGTGAGAATGAATCTGGTCGTATATTTTTTATATGGTTACCCTAGCCAAAAATGACGCGCGAGCCCCAATTACGGACAACATTTATTAGAATAATGAGCATTAGCAAAATATTCATGCGGTTGCTACATTGAATCTTAAATATAAGTAGGATTTTTGTGTTTGTTGTTAAGAGGAAAATTTTCATACAATTATGAGCACGTATTTCATGGTAGGTGTAGGTGATTTCCGGTCGAGAATTAGATGTTTTTCTTCTTTGAAACGTGTAGAAATACTCATAGTCTTTGCGGGAAGCGACGGGACGTGTATTATTCAACTTGGAGATGTTTTTTACCGAGTAAATCTTCAAGATGTTTCGTGTCGCTACTTTCTGTTTGCGTTTCGGTTCGGGCTTGCCATACTACCAGGGCTTTTTGGACTGAAAGTCTACATTACACCTGAAATCACTATAAAAATCTACTGTGGCATATATTTAATGCGGTGACAAAGTAATCACAGACAAGTTATTTTATTATTTTTAATCAGTTAGTTATATTTTTATAATAACCCATTAAAATCTAACATTTAAATCCACTATAAGAAACAAGTAAAAATTAAAGTTAAAAAAACACCTTATATAAAACACAGGCCTATCGTAGTTATAATAATTTGCCGTAAACAAAGACGGTAAGAACTATGCAAGATGGACGAGAGGAAAAACATTTTAATTTCAATTAACCTTGCTTGAAGCTTGATATCCTTGCGAAATACATATACAGGTACTCAACTTTGCAGTTTCTTTGTTTATAAATAGATATTATTATACACATAATCATCATCAACAACCCTTATACTGTCCCACTGCGGGGCACTAGGTCTCCTCTCATATTGAGTGAGAGTCTCACCACGCTGGTCTAGTGCGGGTTGGCAGACTTCACAAACCGTCGAGAAAAATCTCTAAGGTATGCAGGTTTCCTCACGATGTTTTCCTTTACCGTTTAAGCGAGTGATAATTAATTAATAATACGCACATGAATTCGAAAAGTCAGAGGTGCGTGCCTTGGATTCGAACTCGAGACCTTCGACTTGGCAGTTCAATGGTCATATCACTAGGCTATAACTGCTGCTATTATATATTATACACATAATATACTAATATTATGAACCTGAAGAGATTGAATTTAAAACAATCTTTTTGCATTCGATATTCCAATTCTTGGGGAAGTTTAGATATTTAGTCCTTATGAGCCGAGAAGTAATTAAACGAAATATAAGAGGATATTTAAATAAATAAATAAAATAAATAAATAAGTATATAATAAGTATAAGATTAGAATTTATATCATAAAATAACATCCGAATCCATGATTCCACACATTTTGTTTTGATATTACCTAGGTACTATATTCATAGAAATGAAAAATAGTTTATTTGCCACAAGTAAGACTCATTAAAGGGAGAGAATAGGGATTGCAACATTGTACCCGACTGCCCAACGCTATGTTTTAGAGCGTATGTAAATAAATAATATTTATTTCCGTAACTAGACCTTTTAAAACACATTTACAAGAATTTTTAATACAAGATGGCGCTGGCATTTCATAAGACCTCTGAGAAGAAACCCCGAAACAAACTCAGAGAATCATGTTCTCTTTTAAAGTCCAGACAATATCTGGTATCAAATATAAGCTTTGAAATGGCCTTCTGAAGAAAGAGCTACAGCGGCTTTGAGTAGACCAGTCCCAGCCAACGGCACGCATGCGTCAGTCATTGCCATAGGAAGGCTCAATGCAACAATGCAGAGCTGTATGTATGTATAATTCTTTGATATATTCTACAGCTTAAACAGTTCAATGGATTTCAACAAATGCTGTTGCAGGCAGGGATCAAGCTATTGAAATGTTCCCCTTCTGTACATACTTTTTGTGTGTCCTGTACAGTAGCGAATAAACAATTTTTCTTTCTTTCTTTACATGACTATAGGACAAGTGAAGGTATGTCCGGTGTTTAAGTAGTCGGTACATGTCCGAAATACCCTGCCTTATCCCCAGATATGGACGATCCATAAGAATTTTCCGTACTATAAAAAAGGGGTCAAACTATTATTAAGTACTAGTCTGTAAGTGGAAACGTTAAAACTACAAACTGATTTGTTGTGTTTTTTTGCTTAGACTTACTTCCAACATTCAAGTTTTGGAGTTTTTATAGAGCTTGTTTTTAACGCAATCATTTTTTAAATATTTTTTTGAATGAGAGTATTTTACTACTACTGTCTCTTAAACACGGTGTTTTTTAATTTACTGTTAACTTTTTAGGGGGTAAAAATACTCATGATTATAAAAAACTTTCACTGTAAGAACAACCTATTGATGGTTTCACTTCGATAGATTGTTATGCATAATCTACCGAAAAATAATGCCTTAAATTGTATATAATACATACTTATACATAACCTATTACTTTAATTTTTATGAAAGATAAGTTAAAAGCCAGCAGGTCAAGCTATCCAAAACTGTCAAATTTTCCCAATCGAACATGAACCTTATTACTTTATAATAAACTTGAATATCTATAAAACAAATTTGACAGATTGTGGTAGCTTGATGTGCTGGCCTTTGTACTTACCATCTCTTGTATCAATTTCCTCTTACATTACAAAATTACAATTTCCAGTGGTCGTCGTAACACTTATTTGTATGTATTACATACAGAAATTTGGTTTGCAAACTAGAGTGGTTGGTTGATAGGAGATAGCCGTGTGAGGTAGGCACAGTTGTACGTAATGCATTAGTGATACGATACGTACTTACAGCTTCACATTAATACTTGTATGGCTTACAAACTAGATTACTTATATTTGATTACAATGCGAATAAAATCAGAATTCCCGAATTTATTAGATAAAAGGGAGTGTATTTTGTTTAAAGTTCAAATTTAGAATATCCTAAGATGGTTTGGACATGTTAAAATATAGAATAAAGCGAATATCTACAGAAGCGTCTGCTAGGAGGGGAAGCAATGCCCTAGTAAGACACAACATACAGTGATTTTATTGGTGAGGTTCCACAAAAAGGTCAGGTGTGTAATATTTGCAGTTACAAGTATATTTTCAGTATGAAAATTGTAAACAAAACGATCCAATATCAATCAAGAAAGGAAGTGGAAACGTTAGACCAGAAATTAGCGCTATTTTTTCTCAATACTTCATTTAAGTACCTATTAGGGGTGAAGTGAATAACCCTTTTTACTTGTCCGTCTTCCGGCAGTTGGTATATAATGTTTCTCTTCTCAAAGCAACGTGGCAGTAATGTTTCGCTCTGCGTATTTTTCTCCCTACCCGTCTGTATGTCCATTTAAAAATACCGATACTTAGCTAAACGTCGAAGTAACTAATGACAATGGCGGCCGTTGCGAACTAGCAAGTATTCAATTAGTGTTCGGTTCAAGACGACATTTATTTGCTATTCTTTGTGTATTTAAGTAATTTATTCCGTCAATTGCTAGGATAATTTGCTTAAGGAATAACGGGTGTAGGTTTCTAAGTTGTGACGTGAACTCTATTGGAAATAAAGAACACAGCACTAATTAAAGTTCCTTTTTCCATAATTACTCATGTTCAGGCCAATTCTGGTAATTAAAGAGTATTCAGAATATAGTTGCGGTGTATTTACAGTGTTGGTGTACGGGACCTAAAGTCCCGTAAACGTGTACAAAACTATATTGTTGTAGGATTGTAGGTAATGAGATCGATAATTCACAAATGGTGACATTTGTGACATATGTCATAAATGTGTATGTTTTGACACGATTTTGACAGTATAATTTGATCACGTTTGACAGAACTAAAAAAATATAGTTTTACGTTTTTAATTATACCTGTTTGGCTGTTTATAGGATTTTGTTAGAGTCCCGGTTAGTGGCTAAAGGCACGCCTTTAATTACCTGGAACCTACAGTATACTATGGGTACATTAGTAAGCCTCTACAAGAAGCCTTCGGGGAAATAGTCTGTGCTGTTACAATGTTATAAGTCCTGTTTTTAAACAAACTAAGTAAAGAGTTCAGTTCATTGGTCGTACAGTGATTAACAAGAGCACACATGTCCACAGTGGCCCGTCATGGCCTACACTTGAATATGTAATGTTCGCCATATTGGGAAGTTGTCAAATGCGCACACAAGTGGCATGGAGACGTGTTGTGATCGATTTGAGATGTGAAATAAGATTATACGATATTATCGTTGAATTCGGTTCCCAAATCGAGCAGTGTATCTGGCTTTTTCTATGAAATTCTCAGTAAGTAAGTAGCATTTCGGGGTTTAAATTTGTCCCGGAAATTAGCTTGCCTCTTATTACATGGGATCTAAACATACCGGCGAACTGTGGGTGTACAGAAGTACACCTCTGCCTAACCCTTACAGGAAATACAAGCATGATAGTATGAGAATAGTGTGGTATAGTAATACAGTTCACCTACAATTAAATACCTACATAATAAAATAGGCGTAGTATTTTTTTGCGTCTCCACAATTTCATAGTTTTAAACGGTATTCTCATTACGAATCGAACGATACAATTGGCTGGCTACTAGCCAATCAGCACTCAATCGAATGTTATTAAATACCGAATAATAATTGATAAAGCTAGATGTATAACTAACCAAATATCATCACCAATATTCATAGACCCCTCGAATGGAAATACTCGATTGTCTTCAATATCCAGTTCTGAAGTTTCGTACGTATTTAAAGGTCTTTGAAAACTGGTTCTGGGTACTTTTTTTAATAGACTGGAGTTTTTGCGAGATGTTTCGCTATTATATTTTATGTTCGGAATTTTTTATCTGTAATGGCGGATTGGTTTACGATTATCCGTTTTTTGTAGTCACGAGTTAATTGTGTATCAATTTTATTGTACTGTTTAAATAGCTTACATTTTGAATCTATGGCAATGTTGATTGATAATTGGATTAAGAGTATCGAAGACAGTTACAACAACAGAAGTATTTCGGACATCAGTATTTCGGATATCAGTGAAAATTCTCACAAGTTCTCCATCTCTCTTATAGGGATATGTTGGGCTCCTACCAAATAAAAACACACGGCCATCTCTGGGACGGTGAGGAAGGGACTCCGAGATATCCAATGAACGTGCAAGTGCAATACTGTTATTAACGTATTCTGAACTTCTTCTTTCTTCTTCAAATGTCGTGCTGAACTGGTATCGTCGAAAAAAACGGGATATAAAATTCCCTATATTATAATGGTTGAGCTACATGATAACTGATGTATGCGTGCCGTCAGTTAGGACTATTCAACTCAAACAAATCTGCTATGGCTGTGTACAAAAGGCCAGTGCATATTTTGTTTCCTCTCAGAGAACGTTAGCTAGGAAATGCCGGCGTCATCTAGTGTATTGACTTGTAAGTGTCATTAAAAGACTTATTTACAGAAATAACTGACATGGGCGACATGAAAGTTTTTAATAGGGACAAGATAATGTCATGCAATTCCAGAAATGTAGAATTTACCACACAAATCATATCAAATATTACAATAAAAAAAACATAACAGGTTCTAGGTTGTCATGGATATAAAACAAAAACACCTTTTTTTAAATTACTTTTATTATAAAAATCGAAACGAAAGGAACATTAATTATAATAGTAAGAAAAAAAAAACAGATACAGGGTTGTTATTGACTTTTTCGATGTTCGTAAGACCGCAGGCACAAATCCGGTAAACGACGAAATTTGAATTAAAAAAATGGAGGACATTCATACGTCAAATTTGACTTTAGAAACGATGGACTGGAATATGCGACCTTATTTATATTGCACACAGTTCAATTTATCATGTATATTTTTATTTTTTATGGAATTTTTATTTTTTCGCGACTTTGCGCGTAGAGTAGAAGAAGAAATTTAGAAGAATGAATATTTATTGACTTTCTATAATAGAAAAAGTTTATTACCACCAAACTTTTCGGATGAGATTTGACTAGCTTGTGTATAATACTGACTTTTTTAATAGGTAATAAATACTGTTAGCTCGTGTACGTTTCCTCATAATTTAGTAATTTGATATTTTATTGCAATTAATAAAGTCAAATTGGCAATGTCCAAAGAATACACAAAAATATAGTCAATCTTTTTATTCACATCATTTCTTTATTTTACCTAATCCTTATTAAGTATATCTTTATCTTATTTACCTAATCTCGTTTATTTTTTTTTTAAATTAAAATACTTTTCGGCCTGCGGTCTCCTCGTAAAAAACCTAAAATATTGTCAAATAAACAAAATAGTAATAAATGCTTCAATGATAGTGCGACAATAAAATTATAGTACAGGGTTGCGGTCCCACAGTTAGCGGGAGCTTACAATGAAGCGGAAGCGGGTAAAATGTGATTTAGAATTACATTGTAATCTTTCACAGGGCAGAAACAGTACAATGTTCTTTCGGTCATCCGATACTTATAGTTGAAAATCTGCAAAGCTTTTCCCCAAAGCTTTTCACTTAGGGGATTAATAACATTAAAGTTGATGTTTAAAATAAGTAGATTTCTCCTAATTAATGCAACCTACAGCTAATCATTAGGCAGATTAAATATAAATATATCAAGTCAGATACATAATTTTCTTGTAAATTAATAACAAGTTTCACTATTTGGAAGACATTCCGATGGTTTTATAATGAATTAAATCAACCCACTTCCGTATAAATTTAATTAAACTAAAAAAGAAAGAGAATTACAATCAAACTAACATTATGGTAGAACTCACAATATATTCAAAATGCGTTTATACAAGTGCCAATATTACACTTAAGAAAAAACAGTTTTATCAGAAGTATTAATGTTTAAATTACAAAAATACGCGTTTAGTTATTTTTCATACAAACAATATTAAATATCTCTACTTACTTAAATACAATAAATTAAATTTTGATTGAATACAGTGTTCAATTTACCATTTTGAAGTAACATTTTATATCTGACTGGCAAGGATACGCGTTACAATTGAAAAGAACAAATACAAGTAAATTTTAAATTTTCCATCGCCATTTTGTCTGTAAACATACTGTGTTGAAACGGCAAACGAGTAGCGAGACACAGAGAAAACAGTACTATTTCATATGACAGGAGCCTCATCAAGTAAAGTAAACTTGTTTTGAACACAACTCGCGAGCTAAATAAGATAGCGAGAACGAAAAATAACGCTGTGAGTTTAAGAAGGGCACTTAAAATATTGTTAACTGATAAGTTGCTTCATATTCTGAAATTAGTCGAGTTTTTCAAATTGAAATAATGTTATTATTACTCATTGGATAATCAACATTATTATTTGAAAACCTATCTCATCTATACAACACATTGGATAATCGAAAATATTATTTGAAAATGTGTATTATCTATACCTTTATAATTGAATGACTGATTCATAAACTCAGGGCCTAAACCGTTGGGGCTACAAACCTGAAATTTTGGCAAAAAACCTTCTATGTTTTAAGGATTTGTGGAAATGTCACTCTTACGGGGATTAAATTAATATACCGCGATACGTGCGCTAGTTTGTTAATATTATTTATTGCGTCTGTTCTACATAAGATTTCTATTTATTTTTTATTTAAGCGGTTTATAATAAGGTTGAGTACGCTTATGAGTAACTCGCTACTCGCTTATAATGTGAACTAAGCCTTACGATGGAACATTATACTGACTTGTACACTCATGATACAATGTGATATTTTTGTTTAAGTCTACCTACCTATAAACAAATCTAGATAGCTCGTTATTGCTAGAAGTCCAAATATAAACTTTGGTACATACTTTTTTCTTTAATTTATTTTCTTCATAAGATTATATTGATACATAATAATCTCCAGCTTTTGTCCGGGTCTGAAAAAAAAAACAACGTATTTAATTCATAATTACAGAATAAATCGTAAATTGTCAATTCTTAATTAACAGTCTTCTTCTACCTCCGAGCTTTTTCCCAACTATGTTGGGGTCCATACGCCAGGTTGAAGGGAGGTCATCAAAAGTCCATACAACTTAGCCCAAATTTGTACCTGAGGTACATAACAACTGTCAAGTTGACAGTTTTTACTATGAAATCATTATGAAACTGTTCTTAATGTGCCAAAATGGCGTGCGTTTGACATTCCAAAACTAACACTGACAGCAGATAACTATCAAGTCGACAGTTTTTACTATAAAAACATTATGAAACGGATACTAGTGTGTTATACTGGCGTACGTTTTTTTTCAAATTTAAAGTTATTTTTCTCATCCCCTAGTGAGCATAAAAAAAAAGTATGACTAGAGTTTTGATCAGCGTAATACAGGGTATTTTTTCCAATAAGTGTACCCTCGGTACATCATTTGGGCAGATTTTGGTGACATCCTTTGCCTTCATTCTGAATTTACGTCTTTAATGTGACGTCAGTGACATCTATTGAAAAGCAAGTATATTTATCTTATATATAAAATTCTCGTGTCACAGTTTTCGTTGCCATACTCCTCCGAAACGGCTTGACCGATTTTGATGAAATTTTTTGTGCTTATCGGGGAGGTCTGAGAATAGGCCAACATCTATTTTTCATACCCCAAATTTTTTTTTTTATGGCAAAACAACGGTTGCGGCGTCAGCTAGTCTAATATATAAAATTTCCATGTCACAATGTTAGTTACGGTACTCCTCCGAAACGGCTGAACCGATTTGTATGAAATTTTGTGTGCATATCGGGGAGATCTGAGAATCGGCCAACATCTATTTATCATACCCCTAAATGATAAGGGTGACCCACCCCAATATTTTTTTTATGGCAAAACAACGTTTGCGGGATATAAATCTAACTATCCGTTACCGTCGTGATAGGAGACTAGGACTTCAGGCCACTGAAACAATTACACTAACGAATGAGATAGTAACTCTAAAACATTTCTCGACGAAAAATGTGTTTACCGTGTGATCGCGTCACTTCCTGCCGGTGCTCAAGTCTTGTAGTTCGCTGCTATCGTCACTAGAGGCGCTGGCGCCGCAACCGTTGGTGACGGTGGCGGAGGGGGCGCCTGCCGCCGCGGCCATCGCCATCGACAGCGGGATCGTTATGAACTGCGGCTGGCTCGATGATGACGCTACAAATTAAAATGATTTAGGCAACAATTTCTACAACAAGGCGTACTAATGTAGGTACAGAGGCCAGCAATCTGTGACAACATTAATGCAAAAGCATAAGGTTCATATTCAATTGGGAAAATTTGACAGTTTTGGATAGCTTGATCTGCTGGTGTCTGTACATCCACAGTTCGCCGATACGCCAAGGTCCTATGTAACAGGGGGCAAGCCTATTACCTACCATTCATTATCAACCCATATACTGTCCCACTGCTAGGCACGTAACCAAAGCCAACCACTATCCAACGTTGCGCTGCTATATGTTTTAGGTCCTATTGAATAGGGTATGAGCATATTTCCAGTAACCGGCACAAATCCAAATCTCAAAGCAAATTGACGTCTGTGGTCTAGTGGTTCGAGACTGCTGATTATGGGGTCGTGGGTTCGATTCCCACAGGAAACAAATATTTGTGTGAGTAAAACATGCGTATTTGTGTTTGTCTGGGTGTTTTTTATGTATTATAAGTATGTATTTACAAAAAAAATGTGTATAAGTATTCTCATTGTCTATTACCCATAGTACAAGCTCTGCTTAGTTTGGGACTAGATGGTGCTGTGTAAAATGTCCCAAAAATTACAGTGAGTACCTATTTCTGAAAAAGATGGTTTTAGAATCAGTTTAAGCTCAGCAAAACCTTATACACATCACACTCACCTCCTTCCTGCCCCTGATTAGCAAGTCCCAGGATAAAACTATGCGGATATCCCATAGCCAGATTTCCCAGTCCAAGATTACTGCCGATGCCCTCCAAGCCCACTCCGGCGAGGACTCCTGAGTGGTATAGCATCGCTCCCCCAGGCAGGTCCAATTTCGGCAAGAGTTTGGGCAAGGACTGACTCGGCTTGCTGCTGTCTGCTTCTTGTGTTGTCGAGGACGTTGAGGCTAGAGGTTCGTTGTGGGATTCTCTGAAAGAAAAAGTAATTTTGTGTCATAGCTCGTCACAGACCGATTTTTTAACGAAGGACATTCTGACATAATATCTCCTTGGTCAGGTCTTACTTGTAGAAATGACCATGCCTACTGAGTAGCTCTCTTAGTCGGAATGGTAATTTCTACCAGTACTGTTTAGTGCTGTCATGGTCGTGGAAAATTTTGCGGATCCCATGGCCATGAGTATAGGGCAAGTGAAGAAAAGTGCGGTTTATAGTCGATACAAGTCCGTGATACCTAGGCACCCCCCAGGTGGCGAAAGATCCATGAAGATTCTCCGTACTATAAAAAAAAGATCCCGGTACAGATATTATTTGTTATAAGTCCAGAACCTAGTACAGTCTAGTAACCATAGTACAAGCTCTGCTTAGTTTGGGACTAGAGGGTGTTGTGTAACATATCCAAAAATATTTATTATTAAAGTTATTTAGAAAAGGAAAAATACGACCGCGGGTAGGATTCGAACCTGCGTCTTCTGGTTCGGTACACCAGACACTTCTGGTGTACCGAACCAGAAACTTTAAAATCTTAGCATGGAAAATGCCAAAAATATACAAAAAGATATTTATTATTATTATTTATAACGCTAATATATGCGCCACAAAATAAGCTTGTCGACGCCGTCTCGCGTCCTTTGTCATAGACAAATTAAGTGGAGACGTGAATGAGTTGTTGCGCGTGTGGCACAGATTACGCATATTTACTAAAATGTTATGTATTCTGTCTGATAACAGTATTTACTTAGTTTATGCGTCTATATTTCTGCTGCTGCAAAGCCCTGATGGTTTTATTACGGTATATATTTAAAAATTATTGAATTATTTTATTTTATTTATTATTTTTGTTAAATTATACATACTGTCCGTGGCTTCATAAACAGGCCCTATCAGAATATCATCGCTGCAGCTTGATTTGCTTTTTGCTGCAGCACAGTGCTGAGATAGGGACCTATTCTGACATCGCATAGGATAACGTACTTCCTTAGTTTTAAGACTTATTAAATTGTTATGTTAAATTGTATTTTGTCCTGTTTTGTGCCTGTCAGAATAAATTTTCTTTCTTTCTTTCTTATCTCGTGCCGAAACTGTAGCTGGAGACGAGATAACGTGCCCACAAAATTATGATATAATTAAGTAATACCTATGTTTGGTTTCTCGCTCGTTACTGTCGCACGCCCACTCCTGCTTATGCACCTGCATCAGCTTCTCACTGGGCGACTCCGGTTCACTGCCGCTCTCGTCACCACTGTCACCCGAAGATGCTGGTTCGTCCTGTGACAGAGAATAACATCGTCAGTTATGGCAGAGTAGTATCATACTTAGTTGACAAGTACATCAAAACTAAAATCGTCCTTAGTCATCCGTTTTTTGTTTTTGTTTTGAGAGGTTACATTTTATCGTTGTTGTATACAAAATAAAAAACTTGAGAGGTGTCAAGGGACACCCGGATGGAACGAAGTTCCTTTCATTAAAATTTAATAATAAAAAATAAAAAAACAATTCACAACGCGCGAAATTCAAATATTGTCATTCACTCAATAATATTTGAATGCTTGTCAACAATATTTGAATTTCGAAAAAAGTGTCGTGACAACTTTTCGTAAGAATTTTTTCCGTCTAGCCCCCTTTCACAACGCGCGATAAGGAACTTCGTTCCAAAACGATGTAATTAGTCGTTAGAAAATCTCAGGTTATTTCTGTAACAATTGTTGTATGTTTTGGACATAAAGAAGTAACTAAAGAATTCTTTTCCTCATAACTATGATGAAATACTGACAGACGTTCAACGTTCAACTATTAAAGTAGACAATTATTAGGTAAAATAGGAACGTAGGCCTTTTTGTTAAATAATCTGGTTCCCTGACATGACAACTGACAACATTTTTGGCTTTGATAATTAATTATATTTTTTACGGAGTATTTTGTAACACGTTGTATAGAAAATATATTTTTAAAATAGTCCTACACACGCGGCGAATGCGAAACATTGATAGATAGATAGATAATTTTTATTTACATAAATGTTGTTACACAGGTCTTACAGATATAGGATTCTTGTCATATATTTTTAATGACATTCAAATTTTAATTGTGAATACAATTTTAAATAAGCACATGAAGACAGCAGTGATAGCCTAGTGGTATGACCATTGGACTGCCAAGTCGAAGGTCTCGAGTTCGAACCCAAGGCACGCACCTCTAACTTTTCGAATTCATGTGCGTATTAATAATTAATATCACTCGCTTAAACAGTGAAGGAAAACATCGTGAGGAAACCTGCATAGGTTTCCTCGCGATATTTTCCTTCACCTTAGAGATTTTTCTCGACGGTGTATGAAGTCTGCCAACCCGCACTAGGCCAGCGTGGTAGACTATAGTCTAATCCCTCTCAATATGAGAGGCGACCCGTGCCCAGCAGTGGGACAGTATATAGGTTGATAATGATGACATGAAGACAGGGCAATAGGCACCAAACAATTTACAACACATCCACACATTTAATAATGATGGTAAGACCATATCTTTATTAAATCACGGATAACTGCCGAAGTAATAATATTGTTTAAGGGTTTAATCTGCATATTGATTACAGAATTAGCTGTCTGAAGTATCCGGTTCTCGGTGAAAAGAAAGTCCTTAATACGATGGGTCGTAAGATAGAATCAGCTTGACAAATTGCGTGCCAATTAGCCAAATTTCTTTGGCAATATTCACTTAGACTTTCATACAAATAATATTGCTTTTCAATAGGTGTTACTGACGTCACCATAAAGACGTAAATTCCTTCATATTCTAATGAAGGCAAATTTCGACATGGCGGGTGGGAGTTGCGGTGGCTAGTGGTCATAGCGTTTGGTATACCTAACCAGAAGACCCAGGGTCGAATCCTGCCCGCGGTCGAATTTTTCCTTCGCTAAAATAACTTTAAAATCTTAGCATGGTAAATGCCAAACAATACAAATAACATGTTTAAATTATACAGAGCTTTTAAGCGAGTGATACTTAATTATTAATACGCACATGATTTCGAAAAAGTCAGCGGTGCCTTGGATTCCAACTCTAGACCTTCGACTTGACAGTCCAATGATCATACCATTATCTGCTTGTGTATGTTGAAGTTATTTTATAGCAATAGAAGAGAGTAAAGAAATTACTCCCTCCCTTAGAAATATGCAAAATATTTCTCTGTACTTTATTTAACTTTTTCATTTCAAGTACACTCAAAATCCGACACAGGTGTTACTGAAATCGTGCACTTACTGTGTTTTACCGTGAACGAGTAAAAACGTTGGCGTTGCTTACCGCGTTATACCCCTTGTCAGCCGACGGGTCTTATGTGGCATGGAATTTTAGCTTCAAGTAAAAATAAGATTGTTTTAGGATATTTTGATATGAGTTACTGGGGAGTACCTATGGGCAATGAATTTTTAATTATTAATTGTGATAAATAGATATCATGGAACGTGTTAGAATTCTTGAATAGACAAATATGTTATTTTCTAGCATTGATTGCTGTTTACGACAATTTGATCCTCTAGTGCATAGGGACTTTAACAATCAAAAATCTGGAAAGATCACAGCGGATCAAAGAGACTGTGTGGATATTATAAGTCTATTTACCTGCATTTTTTAAAGTTCATTAGGTCCCCAGATATGTTTGAAAACAAGACATACTTTTGATGCTTAAAATCGTGAAAATAAGTACGACCAATATATTTTTTTCATAAACTTTTTATTATTTTCAGCTAATTATAAATCCGCAATCTTAAATATTTATTTTCAAGTAGTCATAGAAAAACTGATCTGTTAATTTTTTTTTATACCGCTAAAGTGGCAAACAAGCATATGGCCCACCTGATTGTAAGCGGTTACCATCGGTAATAATCAATAGTACAGTCAACAAAAGAGATTGGTGTATACCAAAGATGGAGATTTAAATAATTACTCGTCAAAGGGTTTGATGTGTAGCAGCTTACAATACCTGCGTTTTGACACATATTGCGTGATACATTATTACACAATCTTTAACAAAACACAGATGTTAATTAGCTGCCTGTAGACTTAACTCTTGTCGACCGTACTAGTAGCACACTAATACACTTCACCTACCATTAGTCAGCCAAAATACCAACAATAGCCAACCTATTGTTACTCTGCGCACAAGCACACATTGACGTATCTACATACGATTAAGGCTTTGTGACGTCACACAGATAAATCACGCAGGTAATTAGTTGTATCGTGCGCATCAAAGCAGCACAATTGTTAATAAATACCTACAAAGGATGATTCCAGGGACGGCTGCGCGGGCGCCGATACCATCGTACGGTTACTGTTGCGGTTAGGTTAGCATAGATAAGACCAAGTATAAAAACAATAAGGATAATTTTACTGAGCCTGCACGAAGTAGTTGCAAAGTTATCGAACTTACAGACTGAAACTATGTAGAATCTAAGCATCTGACTAGATAGATAGACAGTTTCGAAAGTACTCATTGTGCATGTTTAACCAAAGGTAAGTAGGTATCCCATGGCCACGGCAATCATTTAAAAGAGTAACCATGGAGTTACTTGCCGGTTCTTCTCCATAGGAATCGACTAATTTGAAACCGTGCACCTAGACTTGACAATTCATAAGTGCCTGTATATGGTTTTGAAAATAAAACTATTTTGATTGATTGATTGACATGACTATATGGCAGGTGAAGGCAAGTGCGGTTTTTAGTCGGTATGAGTCCGACATACCCTGCCTAACCCTAAACCTAACCTCCCCGGGTGGCGGAGGACCCATGAGAAATTTCCATACTATAAAAAAAGGGAATGCCTATAGGATAGCTTGTAATATTTAACATGTTTTGTTTGACCATAAGTAATGCTAGATTCAAAGTCAAAGTAATTTTTTTTATTCCAATTAAACCATTCAAATAGGTAGGTACTTTTAAAAAGTCAGTTGATGATAGATATAGGTTTAGAATGAGATTAATATTGAATATATTCCTATAATTATACTATGTTAAGTTAACACTTTAACAAAACACTTAAGCTTATTCGTTTCTAATAGAAAGACTATCACAACTTTAACAATGAGGGCGTATCTACTTTATTCTGTCACGGACAGCGAGCGTGGGCGTTGCCTTTATGCGCCGACGCACTAAATAATAATAATTGTGGTTAACTAACTACCGTTTAACGCATTCGGCTTTCTTCTGTGCATCTGATAAGTTAGGTAGTACGGTCAGCAGGAAACAAGAAAACAAACAAAGAATTGACGACATCTGTGTTCTAGTGTTTCAAGTGCCGGGACTGCAAATCACGATGTCGTAAGTTTGATTCCCACAGGACATAAAATTTATATTGATAAATATAAGTATGTGTGTTTATCTGGTTATTTCTTATGTATTATCAGCCTGTATTTACAAAAAAAGCAATAATAAGAATTATATCCATTGTCTAGTACCCATAGTATAAGTTGTGCTTAGTTTGGGACTAGGTGGTGCTGTATAAAATATCTTATATTTCTTATTATTATTTATCTCATACCAAAAAAAAAAGTAAGTCAATAATGTTGTAGCGTAATGCAAGCGATATCCCAAAAAGAAACATCAGCATAAGTGCTCCATTTTTATCCGACTGCGCGAAGCAAGGGGGGGTAATGTGTTTATTAAATTTCAACGATACTCATATGGTGAAACTTCGTGCCATTTGTGGAACCTATAAAAAACTCTTAGAACACATCATATTAGCTCCGTAAAAACATCGTAATACTGCTTGGTATTTAATTATTATTTTTTCATTAACACGTACTGTCCCACTCCTGAGCAAAAGCCTTCACTATTTGTCAACCTTTCTTAATGACTTTATAGAGAAATTTATATAAATGTGGTTTTTCAAATCAAAAGAACTTGTTTTTATACGACACTTTTTTTGCACACCGTACTACACGGTGGCATTAACTGTCCAGCTCTACAATCGGTCGGTACACCGTTTTTGGACGTTACAGTTTGTTTACTAGCGCAGTGACGTCACAATGCAACAGTTACCTCATTATTGTCGAAGCCGTAAATTAACTTTAAGTACTGTGTTGTTTACTTCAGATGGTTAGTTAAGTAATACTGCAAAACGGAGAAATTGTTGATTTGGTAATGGTACCTAATGGTTTTTTTCTATTATAACCTGTTTTTAAGCAACATCAAAATTAAGTAGGTTGTCTATAAGAATCGAATCCTAGATGCTTTTTATTTGGAGAAGTGTGTCAGGTTGTTTCCATATGAATTTGGTTCTTAGCTTCGGTGAAACAGTTACAATGTTTATGACTATTTGTCAGGTTATCTATGCACAGACAGCAGCCAGCAGGTCAACCAATCCAAAACTGACAAATTGTCACAATTGAATGTTTTGTATTAAAGTTGAAAATCAATTAAATTAATTTGACAGATTGTGGTAGCTTGACGTGTTGGCCTCTGTACATTATGTCGACAATGGCATTACCCATAATATTTAGTTTTCTCTGGTCTCTGGTTGGTTAACAGGTTTAGATCTTTATTCCATGTGTGCGTAATCGTTCCGGAAATTCTACAAAGGGTCTCATTTTTTTAAACAGTTATGGTGTTAGAATCACCTAAAATTAGATCCGGTATTACATTAACTATAGCACCGCAGGTTCCTCTCAGAATGAGAGAGGTTAAACTATATTTCACCACGCTGGCCTGGTGCGGGTTGGCAGACATCACACTCCGCGCCGAAAAAATCTCTCAGGCATGCAGGTTTCCTCACGATATTTTCCTTCACCGTTTAGGCGAGTGATAATTAATACACACAGCAGCATGGGACGGCCTCCAAAGAGATGGACGGCCGACCTGGTAAAGGTCGCTGGAAGTCGTTGGATGCAGACGGCTTGTAACAGGTCCTTGTGGAAGTCTATGGCGAGGCCTTTGTTCAGCAGTGGACCTCCTGTGGCTGATATGATGATGATGATGATAATGATGATGATGATGCCACACATGATACTGAAAAGTCAGAGGTGCGTTTGTGCATGCCTTGGGTTCGAACTCGAGACCTATGTTTTGGCAGTCTAGCGCTCATATCTTTAAGCCGAATTAATATAAATGCATTCTTGAAGGTTTGAATGCTTTCTTTTCTTTGATTCATCATAATGGGAAAAGTTTCTGAGTAATTATGTTTTGAGTATGAGAGATCTCTATCACATAATTATATTTCAAGTTAATTATAATTAAGATTGAATACGATGTATTAAACTGATGAATTATGTTTGGGCTCAGTTCAGAGTAATACTCATTAATTCGGTCAGGGTTAATTGGCAGAAGAAAATATTAAATAATTATTTTTGGTAATGCTGGCTGGTTCCGTCATTACGACATAGAATGAAAGCACAACCTATACTACTTTAAAGAAGCACTTTTAAATAGAAAATAATACCATAATCACCATTACATAGGTCCTAAACATGGGCGAACTATGGCTGTAAATAAGTACACCTCTGCCTAACCCTTAGGGGTATAAAGTTGTGATGGTGTTATGTACCTACTCATAATTATAATAATAACATTTCCATACAAGTTTGTCAATTAATCAATTTAATTTGTATGAAAAGCTGTATTTTTCACGATATAAGTAGTATTTTTATACATAGGATCCAATAAAAAAGAAGAATCAATATTACGTGGAATTCAGGGCCTGACGTGGATTGGTTTGAATCTGACGACAGTTTAGCAAACAATATAGAGCTTTGGATCAAATTTCCGAATTCGGAGATAGAAAACCAATTGAAAACGTTCGATATTAGGTTTATGAACGAAACATGTCGAGAAAATACATTCACCATTCGTAATATGAAAATAGGAAAATTTGAAATTCGAAGTCTTCATTTTTTATTATATAGCTCCGCACTAGGATTTCTTATTCCTGCCATCCGAAAATCGGCACCAAATGGCTGGGGATTAGGACTTAAAACCGAAAAACAATAATGTTAGCACATTGCAATGGTGCAACGCCAAAAAGAAGAATAATAAAAAAAAGAAAATTTGAAGAATAAGAATAATGGTAGACTGCGATTCTTATATTATATCTAGGATCTTACGCTTAACAGCCGCGCTTTTGATCAATGAAGCAGTGGCTTCAGTCTTGTTAAAATACAAAATATATAAAAACTACTTTAAATGGAAAGTACCTCCCCATTTTTTCCAAGAAGTAGCGTAGCCGTGAGCAGGAAACAGACTATAAATCACCTCAAGAATTCTGTAGGCGAACGAAAATCCCATTACCGCCATTTTGAATGCACAGGTGCGCAAACGCAAGTGATACGTAGTACCTTCCTGTCTCGGGATTTCTTTATTTGGATAACGTAAATATTTTGAACGCGAACTTACGTCAGTGTGACGTATAATGTAATTTAGAGATAAGTATTTGGATTTGGAATTCTTACCTACGATTTCTACTTAATTTGTTTAAATTTGGAATAGAAAAAGAAACGAGTGTCGGATGTTCTTCCCACGCGGTTTATCAATGAGATGTGCGTAATCAGTTACACGGCAGCACACCGTAGATGTATATAATTATATTCATGCGTATTATCAGCCTGAGTAGTTGCGCCTTACTACATAAATAAATACCTACCACTGAAATTCATTACTACTATTTTCACAGTCGCTTACTATCTTTCACATCTGTCCTATTTTTGAATGGACGCATAAAAAAACTAAAATATTAAAGTATTTGCATTTGTTGTAAGTACCAACACAACATAACAGCCACCAAACTTATCAGCTCATTTCAACAAGTCGCATTATGTGCTGATAATACGTCACAAAAGAAATTAAGTTTAATAGTACATTGTAAACGTTATATCCAATCTATTGGTAAAACCAATCTCATACATATTCATAGTACTCTAGAGCAGTCTACACTGTAAATATTTCCAATCCAAACACACGTGTGTTGGCTGTTTTATTAAATTCGGAAACGTCAATTCGTATTTTACTAAAATAAGGAATTCCAACAGAACAGTGTGACGTCAACTGTCTGTGTAAAATCAGCTATGGATGTAAGAAAAACAGGCCATCAATTGCGCCTACGCACACCGTAAGAGTTCATTGAGAAGTGATGATTTCATTTTGATAGCCATTTCCATCTGTATACGAATCGCCAATCCATTGATAAACATTAGGTAAAACAAAAAACGTTAACGTTATAAAACAGAACAATTCGGTACATGTAAGATGCCCCGAAAAACTTCAACGTGACGTCATGACGGTAGGACTTAAGATTGCACATACTAGCAGGTCGTAGCGTACGTGGACGCGCCAAAAGCATATCAGATTTATACGTTAAATATAGTTGAAACATTATCATATCTTGGCATATTTAACTAACATGAATGTGAATGAGTAAATCGGTTTCTTCTAGGCAAGTGCGCTCTACGATCACAGTGTCGCTTAACATCAGGCGAACTAATCGTCAAGCGTAGGCCTATCGTGAATAAAAATAAATTATATATTATATGTATATAGTCCAGAACGGCACGAAACGTTAAAGTAATTATTAGCTAAACATAATTACTTTAACGTTTCTTCCTGTAAGTTATTTGTTCTTATGTGCTTTCAACCTAAAACTCAGTTAAATATAAAAAAAATACAATAGTGTTAGCTCATTATCATATTAATTACATATCAAGAGCTCAAAGCTTTATTTAGGTCTGAAGTGTCAAATTTGATGTCTTAAGGATAGGCTACCTCAAATACTTGAGTTTTTAAATTATGAGGATTCGAAAAAATAAATTCAGAAACAGAACTCGAGAACAGTTTTTTTACATTTTCGGATCATCAGATCTTAAGCAGCATCTCTGCATCAGCATCTGGTAAGACTGAAAGCCGCCTCCAACATAGTTGGGAAAAGGGATAGGAGCATGTGACTGAGGCAGCTTCTGTTTGTTTGATTTTCGAATAAAGAATGGGCCAAATGGAAAACCGTCGAAACGAGAACGCACCGTGCAGAGACAATCGGTCGATCGTATCGCCATCGATCGTGTTCGATATATCGATTGGCCGATACGATACAGATGCTCGTAATAAGATGAATTTGTACTACACTATGATTTTTGTGTCAATTTAAACTTACGTTATTTATGGCCTTCGAGATAATTATTGGAAAAGTTAAAATATTTATGTCAAAGATGAAAGGAGCAATGAACGGTTTAATATGGCTAATGCAAAATTTAAGGAGATATTGATAAGATAGAATTTTTCAAGCCACTATCGGATGGTGGAATAACACGTTATTTTTTTCCAAATCCAAAGACTTCGATTCCTGGCTGTTTATTTTCTAAAATCCAATGATGCAGTTTTAGTGTCCATCAAAATGGACTCGAAACCTTTGTTTTTTTTCGGATTTCGGATTCGGCCATAAATACACTACAGTTTCCGAATGTAACAAGATATGGTAATCACGGAGAAGTAAACAAAGGCTTTGCTTATAGAGAGATGAAGTATTTTTTTTATGTAACCACTAAGGTTGCAAACAAGCATACGGCCCACTTGATGGTAAGCGGAATAGCAGAGTAGCGTAGCCAATAGACGCAACACCAGGGTTATCACTTTCACGTATCCGACCCTTAAAGAGGAATAATTGAGTTGCCAGTATAAAGGTCAAGTCCCTCCACTGCCTGTAACACAACGTTTCATCGCGGAGCATTGGCAACCTTGCTTGCTCACCGTTAGGAAAAAAACAACTCAAAACAGTGTTATTTCACTTCGATTTTCTGCAAGGCGAAGGTACTTTCCCAAGTCGGGCAGCAGCAATTTGAGTGGAATTACCCCCAGTATTCCCCTACCACTTTTATACCTCTCTGAAATATGTTATAGTATAACAGAATTGTCATGCAATATATAAAACTACTGTAAAAGGTTACAGTAGTTTTATATTATATTGCAGGCCAATTCTGTTATTGACAGATTTGGCCTGGTGCTCCAGGGTAAGGACCCTGGAACAGTCGGTCAAGCAGTTTTTGAGTTTTAGCGATACTAATGGACAGCAATTGATTTTTATATATAGCATAGAGAAGATGATAGCAAAATTATCTCTAATCTCTGGCATTTCAAATGTAGAGCAACACTTCGAAGTTTTTTTATTGTAAAAATTACACGTTTGTTGTTGTGCCTGAGCGATCGGCTCCCGTGCCTTCTGTTGTGGGTTCTACTCGCAAATATTTTTATAAAATATTAAAATATGTTTATGATCTATCTACAGATAGGGTAGTTTTTCCGGCTCTGATAATATTACTATATCACGATACAAGATTATCCAACTAAGTAAACGTAGTTTTAAAAGATATTCATTTTACAGACAGAAAAATTGGATCTCGGGCAGGGTTTGAATTTGCTTACCTCCGGTTTAATTCACCTGACGCTTTAGCCAACTTAGCTACCACCACTAGTGTAGGTACTAGTGGACTCGGTAGCTTGGCTTATTAAGTAGTTTGGCTAATAAAATAACATTGATATCTTTAAAAATGTTTAGCATTCGTTAATGCCAAATATAAGAAAAAAATACTAGGTTTAAAAACCTAGTTCAACATCCGATATACATGTACATCACTACAGCCCGAAAAAAAAATTGCCAACCTGATTTTCATACAGCCACAAACAGGACTCAACCGATAAAAATCTTACGATAACAACGAAAACCTGAGCGTTTCCACCGAATACATTGTAAATCATTATTCAAGGACCCCATACAAATGTCCGAACACACATACAGGGCAACAAACATGTGTATAGTGAAGAATTCCTATTATACCGGCCGGAATGCGTCTGGTTGATTTTGAATGGTCGCTTATTATGCACCCATTTACACCCGAGAAGCGGTCACAATGATGTCCTAGCGCTGGAATAGACAATTTTGATCGATGTCTCATTTTGTGATTTAAAATTCGTCTTTGATTCGTCTTTGCGTGACCTTGTTGCGATGAACAACGACCACGTACGTCCTTTATGTTTTTTTTCTATTTGTTGTATTTATGGCAATACAATTTTTCTTTCCTTCTTTCTTTCCTTCCTTCTTTCATTTTTTCTTTCTTTATTTACTATTTCAGGATTACCTTTAACTGCATATTGCTAATATGAAGAGGTATCTTTACAGATTTTAAAAAATTAATATCAATTTTACTCTCTCGTAAATTAAATAAATATAAAATACTCACAAATTAAATAAAGAAACCGGGTCTCTCCAGGGGAACGTAGCAATTGCTTTTCTATTTTTCTTGTGTTTTCTAATAATTGATTATTGACAAGTTAAGAGAAATAAGCGAGGCCGCTGATAGTGTTGACGTAGTCAACTTGGGAATGATGGGAATTATCTACTTCTTTGAGAATAATGACATGATCATATGTTTATGTTTATAAATTTTTGTAGTCTATCTCTACTAATAAAATTATAATTACAAAAAAAAATCTGTCCGTTACGCTTTCAAGCCTAAACCACTGAACAGATTTTAGTGAAATTTGGTACAGTGATAGATTAGACTTTGGTGAAGGACCTAGGCTAATTTTTGTTTCAAATACGTCTTTAGGAAGCGGTTAAAACCGCGAGCAACGGCTATAAATATAAATATATCATATAAACAACTTATTTCAACCACTGCCACATCCAGCAGAACTTTACATCTCAAACGAAGATACGAAAACAGTAGCCCAAAGGCGTTTGATACGCATCTCGATAGCGCAGTAACAAGGGCCGTGTTCGTGTCAATCGCGCTAATGTAGCCGCCGAGGCACAATTGGTTAAGCGCATGTATGTGTTATTTTAATACACACTGTAGCAGGCTTACGCGACGTGGGCGGAGAAGGGTTGTATTGACGATTTAGTTGAAGATATATTAAGGTAAGTATATATGTTAAATCCTCCAGCAGTGGAAGCATATAGGGTTGATGGTGATGATGACAGATAGTTAAATGTACCTATAACAATGATACTGAATTCCCCGAAGGCAGAAGTTCCCATGTAATGCGAGACATACACATAGTAATCATAGTCTTAGCTTTAAGGAAACAATGGGTCCAGGTGAAAAACAGCGTCAAGTACCTTTTTTATGTTTACGAGAGAAACCTTCAAAAGGCTACCGGAGAAATTAAAAAGGTTAAATTTTGGTGGAGATAGATAATTTTAAGATCTATAATTTTTGTCTAGGCTACTTTTTTGATAAAACTTACAGTTTTCGAAAAAAAAAAACGTGTATTTCTGTCACTTATAGATTTTATCGCGTGACCATGGACGCTGTAAAGGGTCGGGATTAATAATAACAATATTATGCGATAAAATCCGTAAAATTAGTTTTATTTCAATATCAGCAGTAGTTATTAAAAACACGACAGACCATCATGCCTGTGTTCCCCCCTGGGTTTGTCAGAGTTACACCCACAGCTTGTTAGGCTATGCTAGACTAGCTATGTTTAGGTCATGGCTATTGTAATAGGCATCCAAATTGCCACTCAGAATTGAATAAAAACCAGCGCTGGGTATTAAATACGCCCAGCATAATGCTGAGCTGGCAACCCATTCGAGACGAGCATGCCGACAGCACATAGTACAGTGATCCTTGTCCTATAATGCTCTTTTCTTCGAAGTATGTAATTAAATATTATTTTCTCATTTTAGTAGGCATAAGTTTGGTTATTAGTATTGGGTATAGGTAAGTCGTGAAGTCGGTCTTGTATTTTTTTTTAAATAACTATTCTTTCTTTCTTCTTCTTCAATAACACCGCTCGACATAGGGATCAAAGTTGGGACCTAGCGAGGCAGTTTTAACAAAATAGTTAGATTTTTTAATTTAATTGATGATAATTGATTATCTAATTCCATGAATAGACATTTGAATAGATAGTTTATTTTTATCCACAAATACACTTCTCCGAGACAAGTATTTTCTTCAAGAGTACATAAAGTGTAAAAGACAAATAGGAGCAAACCTGCGCGACTGTCGCAGAGGTGTTGACGCATGTCCATTGTGAAGGTGCAGGGTTCGATCCCGGCCGACGCAGATAACGGCTGACGGGACACCTGAATTTTAAACGAGCTGGGGTGCCAATTACTTGGTATTTTGATTTTTTTAATGGAGATGCGGTTATTTTTAGTCTGGGATATGTGGACGGCAAGTTTATCGACTTATCGTAGATATAATCTAGATTTCAATCAAATCAGCACGGAGACAAGTTCTGTATAGAGGAAAAATTTGTATCAAAAATGTTATTTCGATTAAAGACATAACTACTATATTCATAGTACAGACACTAGCAGGTCAAGCTATCCAAAACTGTCAAATTTTCCCAATTAAATATGAACATTATTGTTTTGTACTAAAGTTTAAAATCTATCAAAGAAATTTCACAGATTGGGGTAGCTTGATGTGCCTGGCCTCTGTACATTAGCGATATTCAACCACATCTGTTAGAAAAAGGTGCCAGTGCTCCGCGAGGAAACGTTGTGTTGGCAGTGGCGGGAGTTTGACCCTTATACTGCCAACCCAACTATTGCTCTTTCGTTTTACAGGGTCGCCAACGCGCAAGTGATACCCCTGGTGTTACAAGCATCTATAGGCTACGGTAACCACTTACCATCAGGTGGGACGTATGCTTGTTTATCACCATTAGAAAACATAGTTGGGAAACAGCTAAGAGAATTAATTGAGGAACATTCTCTGTTCACTCCTTACTTCCCTAATATTATAAATGCGAAAGTGACTCTGTCTGTTTAAACCGCTGAACAGATTTTGATGAAATTTGGTACAGAGATAGAGTAGACATTGGAGAAGGACATAGAAAACAAAAAAATATTTGAAACAAAAAAAAATGTTTAAAAAATGTTTATTTCTTTGGGATCCGGTTGAAAAGTCCGGGCAACAAGTACAAACTAGTACGTAGTATTTAAAGCTTAAAGAGATGATTATATCCATCTTTTTGTTAACAGGGGTAAAAAACATTTTGTGTTATTTCCTGTGACACGGGGCTTCCTGCACATAACCTGTCACTGTCATCCGCTGTCCCGTTTATGTTATGTTCTGTGTACACTTGCCATATTAAGGTTCAAGAGGAAAATATGGGAAAATAACTTCCATTTTATTTTTATTGTGACGTAAGGATTAAGGGGTGGCTATGACGAGTGTTTTAAGGAAGAAATGGAAGGATTAAATTAATTTAAGGATTAAGAATAAAAGGTTGGTAGTCCCTGATAAATGTTACATCATTAAAGATATTCGAGTTTTTTTCCACGTCTCTAGTCTGGCCGTGTTATCGTCAACATTTTCTGCATTTTCAGAAGCCTACTTGCAGGCATTTTTTATACATATTTATAGGTATATTTTGTTTTAGCAGAATCACGCCAGGGGTAGCGACCATAAAGTCTTTTGTCGAACTTTTTTTAACAGTATCTGTCAATTTCTGGCCATACTAAAAATTGATGCAGGCATTACTCGTCTTCTAGATTTGGTCTCTTTTAGTAATAGTATGATAGACGGCTTAAAGCTGTGGGGAGACATTGTAAGCAGGTGGAATAGAACTGGTCCTTGTGGTAGGCTGTATGGGAGATCTTTGTTCATCATATGATAATGATAAAACATAACATACCATCACGCTTGTATTCCACGAAAGGTTAGGCAGGAGTGTACCAATGTACCGGGTCACAGGTGGAGGGACGAGGTGTGTCGTCCCTCCAAACAGGTGGGTGTTTTGCCTGGCAGGCCACGACCCGACGGACGGTTGATGTCGGAGGTTTTTTATATATACTCCGGTGGCTTAGTGGTCATAGCGTCTGGTGTATCTAACCAGAAGACGCGGGTTTCCGCAGTCGAATTTTTCCTTGGCTAAAATAACTTTAAAATCTTAGCATGGAAAATACAAAAAGATTATTATTATTAAAAATGGACCCTTAAACCAGTCATTGTGCCCCGTATTGACTTCACCAGTCCCTTCTAAATTAGCATAGAAATAATTTGAAGCAAGTGAAGTAACGTGCCGTGTTAGCTGATACAAAGGCGGGCCCTACCGATTACAGTACAATGAGATGTCGTAATTTCTAATGTTAATAACATAATAACAAGCAAGAACCTATTTAGGATTGAAATTGTAACAGAACGGGAGCGCGCGGCGAGAGGCATGGGAATAAGTATGATTTTTGAGATTTTCGGTGTTTTAGTTTTTTTATTAGTAACCAGCGAACTGCCCCGGTTTCGCACGGGTGCAATGCACTAATAACATGCATGTATTATATAAACCTTCCGGAAAGAATTGTCTAAATGATAGTGTATAAAATACGTCTATTTGTGTTGACGTAAAGTTTACATATATTGCTCCTGCTATAGTGTGCTGTAGTCCTGGGTGTGGCTAACTTTTTCCCTGATAGGCTAATAAATTACATAATATTCATTCAGGCGAACATGATTCCCCGAAAACAAACACAATAATTAATTCAATTTCCACCTTTAAAATTTTTTTATCGAATAACTTTTTATAAATTATCGCTTCATGCACTTCCTAATGAGTTCCAATAAGCAGGCTAGAACATCAAAAAAAATAATTAAACTAATTAATTAAGAATGGTAACTTTTCTTAAAACTACTGCAATTCCTACAAGACATTATACTTTTACTTGAAAGAGATGGAGCTATATAAGTTGTACTGCCATCTCTCTCACATCGATAACCCTAACACTGCATAATGCTCCAGTGATTAAAAATATCGTTGCCTTTGAACGATGCAATCCATTGACGCGTTTGTTTGGCCTGATACAATGAGAACTCTTTTGTGGAACGAACAACAAGCAATGTATTGTATTTTATGTTGTGTTTGTTTAAACACCTCGTTGGTCAGATCGATAGGGTTGAGCACACCCGTTAATTGATGAGTACGGAGGAATTAGAAAAGGGTTTTAAAATTTCTGTAGCAAGGTTTTATTTTGGTTTGGATGTAATAAAAGGTATTTTTGGGTATAAAAAATTATAATAACTTACATTTTTCTGGACGTAACTTTCTGTTAACCGTGGAAACCCTAAGTTACCAATTGATCAGTAGACGAATTTGATACCTATAGCTGTCAGACACATGTATCTACTAAATACTTTACTTGGTTAAGGTGATTTTTAGTGGATTCCTTGCTTGATTGCTTTTTTAATAAGTTAAATCTGTTTTATTTCTTCTTCTTTCTTTCTATCTAATCTTGTGATCCACATTGCTATCCATAATATAATTGTATTATCCATAATCCTGTGCCCAGGATAGATTCGGTATACAGGTCTAGAAGAAATGCGATATAGCGCACGAATCGACGAACGAAACAAAATGTATGTATGTCGATTCGAATTTTAGATCACATCTTTTTAGGTACTGTAGGACCAGTGTATCTCACCCAATTATATCATCATCATCAGCCCATCTTCGTCTCATGCTGGAAGTAGGTCTCTTTTAATGAACGCCACAGAGGTCTTTTCATCCAGTCGCTGCCAGCTGCTTTCCGCAAGACATCACTCCACCTGGCCAGGGGGCATCTTACACTACGTTCACCTAGACGCGGTCTCCACTCAAGAACTCGTTTGCTCCAACGGTTGTGGGTCGCCAAGAGACGTGACCGACACCGATTAAAGCACGCTAAAGTGGCTATCTTCAGCGTGCTTTAATCCTAGCTATGTCGGTTACTTCGTTACCCAAATATACGTATGTTTTATTGCGATGATACGGATTTTATTATGTCGTAAGCACCATTAGCAAAATGATCCTTAAATATTCCAACAACCATGTTTATTTGCCCTCATAGCCTCAGTAATTGACAAAATTGCCTTAATCCTCAGTACATGGGCCGACGTTTTTACTGCTTTTCACTTTATGCCCTTCCGCCCCGTCGGTTCGCAGTTTTATGTCCGAATTCCAGAGATTGGTATAAAAGTAAGTGTGGTTTACTTCTTCAACATTATATTGGGTATCCCAATCGTTATTCCGTTTATATGGCTGTTTTATTTCGGGCCTGAATTTTGTTTTATTTTATGGCACGTGTAAGGGTTGGAAGTTGCCGAGGTGTTTGTTTATAAAGCGGTTATTTGATCAGGCATGATTCGTAACTGTGGTAAATAATAAATACGTACTGCGCACTTTTATGGAAATACCTAGAATAAGATTTATCTTAATACTTCTTTGTATATTCAAAACAAACTCTTTTCCTAAATTTGACGTTAGTGTATCAAAGGTATACCAGTAAAACCATATTTCTTTAACAAACGTTGCCAAATTATTGTAATAATTATGGACCTGAAACAAAACATGCAAAAAGCCGTGATAAAAATATTTAATCAATTTTGCAATAATAACTGTATAAAACCCCTTAGTGACAGTAGATATCTATGTCGTTTAAATGTAATAGTAATTGTTATTTTATAATCTACAAACTGTTGCCCGCGTTGTTTACCTGCATTTCATCTTTTTGAGACAAAACGAAGGCCTATGTTCTTTTCCAAGGTCTAATCTGTTTCTGTACCAAATTTCACCAAAGTTGATTCAGCGGTTTAGGCGTGAAACTGTATCAGACAGACATAGAACCTCCGCATTTATAATTTACTAGCTTCTGCCCGCGACTTCGTCCGCGTGGAAAAGTTACTTTTAATTATCGTTGTAATTTGGCTAACTAACTCAAAATCGTTATAAATTGTAGCCTATTATGTTATCCTGATGGATAAATAATAATACTGTAAAACATCAAAATCCGTTCAGTAGTTTTAGCGTGAAAGAGCAACAAATATCCATCCAGCCACACAAACTTTTATATTTTTAATAATATAATAGGAAGGATAGTAAGATATTAAAAAGGAAGTAGGGAATCTTAATCACGGATTTTCCAAATCCTGACTTACCCCATTCTCCCGGCTGGCCGTTTCGTACAAGACACACGGAAGTGGCGACGGTCACAGTGCGCAATAGGCGGCCAGATGAAAGCGCACTTAATATGCGTTACGTAATAGCCGCTAATGGCGGCCGGTGGTCATTGTTGTCTCCTTATCGCACGCCATCGAGATCCACCGATCTTTTGCCACTGCGGATGTAGTATTGTTCCGTGTGCTCGAACATGCAAATAGACCACCCTATTGCTTCCTATAGGAACGCGCAACGGTTCAATTCTGAATCGACTTTGCTCCAATTACCGGTAAGTATATCGTAATGAGTAACCGAAGATGCAAATAGAGTTTAACCTATTGCGACCCCAAGTAGGTATCCAAAGACGTAGTTAATTGTATTGTCACGTACATACGTGAATTGATCCAATAACTCTTTGGTCAAGTGGTTGTAAGCGCAACTGCTGAGCAGGTCCTCAGTTCGATATCCAGACTGAGCAGTATTACAGAGATACGATTCTAAAAATATATCAAGTTCTATAGATATAAATACTTACAAATCGAAGTTAAATAACACTGCTTTGAGCTGTGTTGTGGTCCTTACGGTGAGGAAGGTTCCCAATGCTCCGCGAGGAAAGTTCGGTTGTGTTGGCAGTGGGGGACTTTGACCCTTATACTATCAACCCAACTAATGCTCTTTCTTTTTACAGGGTCGGCAACGCGCGAGTTTTGCAAGCGTCTATAAGCTACGGTAACCGCTTACCATACGGTGGGCCGTATGCTTGTTTGCCACCTTGGTATAAAATATTATGTAACACCAGCTACTGAAACTATGTATGCAATAAATCTTTTGAATATAAAAAAGAAAAAGTCAATCTCAAGCAGAAAACCGGAGGACGCTGGTTCGAAACAAAGTACCCATAGTACAAGCTCTGCTTATTTTGGGACTAGATGGCGCTGTGTAAAATGTGCCAAATATATATTTAAAATATTTAATGTTTTATTTCAAATGTAACAATATCAATCAAACAACTTTATGGCTACAGTAATAGCGGATATTGCTACACATTGGACTATTGGAGCCATATTTTGCGCATCCACTACAGTACTTTCCAACGGTTGAGCTTAACGCCCATTGCTAATATACAGGCTGTATTCATAAAACAAAGGAAATAATGAAAATGAATGCAGTTTTTTTTCAATTCAATTAAAAAAATATCAAAGCATAGTCACGCTTATTTAGGCAGAGGCGAGTTAGGCAGAGGTATACCTACTAATGTAAGTCTGTATGATTTAGGTACCACCTAATAAGGGGAGGAGGGGGGAGTCTATAGTCGTTTAACCGAGCACAAATCCAAACTCTGAGTTGTTACTGAATATTTCACAGAAAACCACTGCTGGACCTGGGAATCGAATCCATTGTCGCTAATGCAGTTATGCTCACGATCCTAGTGATCGTCGATTTTCACTATTTTATTTATGTTCTATTAAAACCTATAGATAATATATTTTTCTAGGGTCATATGGCTCGCCCCCTATTACATGGGACCTAAACATATCGGGGAACTTGGGGTGTTACATCTCTGCCTAATCCTTCGGGGAATACCCGTGATGATATATTACATTTGTACAGTAATGTGGACTATTATAGTAACTAAGCCACTACAGTAATACAGATCTTGACTAATGACTTTGACAAGAAATTGCTTTTATCGAAAACACCTGCAATAAAACCTGTGATGCAACGAGACTCGACATTTCATAAGTCCCTGTATATGGTTTTTATGAAAAAAAAAGACCGCCAATTGTACTCATGTGACGTTTGTTTTTTTTTTTCACTGTATCCTTTGGTGTACAATAAAGAATACTCTATCTATGTATGTATCTACTTAGTATAGAATTCGTATAGTAATTTAAACGTTTCTCGCAAAGAGGGCTAAAGTCTCGGACGATTTGGAGGATCCATTTGGCTGAGTGGGCCTTGTTCAGTAAATAAATACGCTGGAAATGACATGCTACTTAGTTTTGAAAGAGAAAATGCTTTCTTGGATTCTCCTGCTTTAATAGATTTGAATAAATCTTAATTGGTTCATCGCTGATCTTATGAGCGGTATATCTCGCTCCCTATTACATGGGACCTAATTGTAGGTGCACATTGATTCAAATTTAGGCGTTTGGGCCTTACGAGGACCATTAAGGTGGTAAATAGGCATGCGGCCCACTTGATGGTAAGTGGTGGCTTATACTTAGACGCTTGCAACACCAGGGGTATCACTTGAGTTTGTTATTTGACTTCGATTTTCGATGGTAAATGGTTACCGTGGCCTATAGACGCTTGCAACACAAGGAGTATCACTTGCGCGTTGCCAATCCTGGAAAACGAAAGAGGAATAGTTGGGTTGGCAGTATAAGGGTCAAAGTCCCCCCCACTGCCAACACAACGTTTCCTCGTGGAGCACTGGTAACCTTGCTCACCGTAAGAAACACAACACAACTCAAAGCAGTGTTATTTTACTTCGATTTTCTGCAAGGCGGAGGTTCCCCAGTCTGGCAGCTCCAATTTAAGTGGAATTACTCTTACTATGCCCTACCTTTCTTGAAATTAAATTCTCAAAAGGTGAAATAAACACATCACTTGCCAAGTGTATTATCATGGTTACCTACAAGAATAACAAAATTAACTTAATCTAGTAATTCTGAGATAACACACAGATATCGCCTATTAAATTATAAAAGCGTGTCCCTTTATGTCTCTCAAGAAACCATTTACATAATAATTACTGGGAGCAACTACTTTGTATGCGCAAACCTGTCTCTGATATACTCTGGCTATCTAGGAGATAAGATAACGAATCTTGAATGCTTGAAGATTTTTGTATGAATTTACATTCCGTATTCGCAAATCTCATCAATCAACTGACGATTTGTTTTATACCAATAAGGTGGCAAAAAAGAATATACGGCCCACCTGATGGTAAACGATTACCTAAATTACTTTTATTCGTTTAAGAACTTAGTTATTATGGTTAAATAAAAAAAGGATTTTTTTTTTTGCTTTTCTGTTTTTTCGGGGTTTAATTTTTTTGTTAAAGAGTTTTTATTCTATCACACAGTTTCAACAACTAAAAATGAAAATGAAAATACCGAAGTTAACATTTGTTTTGATGTGAAAACCACACGCTGTATAAACATAAAAGCCGCAGCACACAGTTCACACAGGTTTCACGCCGAAACGTTTCGGACTCCGCCTCGAAAATTTGCACCACGTCGATATTGCGTTCGAACGTGACGAATTCAAATCGATGCTGCAAATATCGTCTAACGCAAATCACGGGCGGAGGCGATCTGATCGGCGTGTCGTGTTGGCCGCGGGCGACGGCCGAGCTGACGGTGAACGCACCGTCTGCATGCGCTTTTGTGTTAGAATTGGTTTGATGAAATTGAAGATACCTACATCACCTTCTTCTAATATTATTCTAAAATTTAATCTGCAATCTTCTCTCTTCGCTAAAGTCAATGATGTTTTCTGCTAATGTATGTAATAAAACCTTTTCTTCCTCTTATTCCGTTTCCTATTATTTAGGGTTGGAGCTACATTTCAATTTCATTTTATACTCATGTCATCAATCAATCACAACCCATCAATTGTCTTCATTATTCCTTTTCCCATCGTCATGCTTTCAGTCACACAATTCTCTTTTTCTGTATTTCAAGAATATCACAAATAGTTACGTTGAGAGGATAGACGAATATCCGCCTGAAGTGTGTGAAGTATATGAATTATGAAACGTATAATTGTATCTTTTAGTTTAGTATTAGTATTGAATAAACGTCGATGCTAAGCGCACGTATTTCATTCCGCTGTTACCATAATCCAGCTAGTATGATCATATACCTATTTAAAATTTGTTTTTCTTAAATATAACTGCCTCATAAGCGCGCCTGCTACACTGGAACTCCTGAGTTAAATTCCCAGGTCGAGCAAAGTAATACCTATTGGGTTTTTCTATGCAATTCTCAGTAGCGGCTCTGAGTTTGAGCCTGGTTAATGGGTAACACCCCCATTGCATGGGACCTAAACATACCGGCGAACTGTGAATGTACATTAGTACTCCTCTGCCTAACCCCTCGGTGAATACAGGCGTGATGGTATGTTTTAAATTGCTGTTTTTAACCCCCGACGCAAAAACGACGGGTGTTATAAGTTTCACGTGTTTGTCTGTGGCATCGTAGCTCCCGAACGGATAAACCGATTTTTTTGGATTTGTTTTTTTTTTTGTTTGAAAGGTGAATTAGTCGGGAGTGTTTTTAGCTGTGTTTGATGGAAATCGGTCCAAGATGGCCGCCTCCACAAAATGGCAGATTACATATTTTAAGGGCTTGGCTAGTAGAATACTACACTATGATAAATTTCAAAGTATGTAGGCGGTTTTTTTATTTTTTATTTAATAGTTATTATAATCGGTACTGGAAATATTCCTTCCAATTATGATAAAGCAATTTACAATAAATAATCTTTGTGTCGTATTATCAACAGGATCAATACTTCTGATAATATTTTTTTTTATTCGGTTTAAAAGGTTAATGATAGAGTACAAGATTCCCTGTTAGACACGAACGCGAGCAATAAAACGTTTGAGCTATAGAACACGCTTCAGATAAACTGTTCTCACTTGGATGCAATGAGGTATGTAGCTGAGAAACATAAGATTCGTGGAAATGGTAAGAGCCTACCTACCTATATTGACTGTTAATGTTGATTATGAAAGTCAACCTGCAACCTGATGTACACTTAAACTATTCCAAAAATAATTATTGTAAACCAAGAATGTAGGTAATCAAGTTTTTTTAAAAGAGTGTCTATGGAGTTTCTTTCCGGTTATTCTCCATAAGATCCATTTAGACTTTTCAAAAGTGCTATTTTAATTATTTAAATGCAATAAAATATTTGACTTTGAACGTTAATAGGCCTACGAACTGCCAAATTTCTTATGAAGACGGCACCCGACGATATGTAGAACTAATTTATTCAAAACTAGCTTCTGCATATGATTTCGTCCGCGCGGAAGTTGCTTTTAATTATCGTTGTAATTTGGCTAATTAACTCAAAATCGTTATAAATTATAGGCTATGTTATTCTGATGTATAAATAATAATACTGTAAAGTTTCATCAAAATCCGTTCGTGAAAGAGTAATTAAACATCCATCCATTCTCACAAACTTTTACATTTATAATATTAGTAGGATAGGATTCATCGGTTAGTTGATGAGAGTGGGACCTCTTCCTCAACAGTAAACAGAAAAGTATTCCACTGTGAGCCTGTGATTTCATAGATAATGAACTATCGTTGATTTTTTTTATGTTTATTTAGTGAACACAAAAACCTAAATAGGTTTGAAATAAAACTACTTTTTACGGATTTTATCGCGTATATTGCCCTTTACAGCGTCCATGGTCACGGGTAGACTACCCGTGACCATGGACGCTGTAAAGGGTCCGAAACGTCGGGATTAATAATATCAATATACGCGATAAAATCCGTAAAAAGTAGTTTTATTTCAATGTATAATATTCGCGTAAATGTCAGAAATCTAAATAGGTTTGTCCGAATGTTGAGACACTACTGAGAAATCCATTAAAATAATACGTATTTAGTATAATTATGCGCACGGACATTATAATACAAAGACATTTATGTATTACACGCATCTAGATTAATACAATGCTTTAACTCGTACGATAATAACCGATATTCGATGAGCTTTTTTTAATTTAAAACGTATTGCCGATGGTAATCATTTGCTGTTAGCGAAAATCATCATTTACAACATGACGCCCTGAATAAAACAAAATTTCACTAACAGTAACATACAATGCTGCATCGGCACGTGGAAGCTGCGCCCGCGCATCCCGCAGGCGACTCGCGATTTCCATACATAACTACAGCGCAGACATCGGTTTGATGATGTTTTGATCTATTAAACATCAACTAGACTAGTATCTGTCCTTGTATCTTTTGAAAGATATTATTATAATCAAGTAGAGTAGCTTAGACTGCCTCATTAGTCTAGTGGTCCTAAGCGCAACTGCTACGCTAGAGGTCCTGGGTTCGATCCCCAGGTCGAGCAAAGTGTTATTCTATGCAATTAGCATGGAAAATGCAAAAACATACAAAAAGATATCTAAATAAAAAATATTCTCGGACAATTTTACACAGCACTATCTAGTCCCAAACTAAGCAGAGCTTATGGATATAATACTTACCTATATACTTTTTTGTTGTAAATACATACTTATTACTTATATAATATATAGGAAACATCCAGACAAACACTTATTGTTCAACAAATAAAAATTTGTGTCATGTGGAAATCGAACCCACGACCTTGTGATCAGCAGTTATATGCGCGAAACACTAGACCACAGACGTCGTCAGAAAAAAGTAAGTCAAAAAGTTTATTTCCAGTATAATTTCACAATCAAAATCAATATAACACAATGTAATTAATTAGGTATTTCACAGTAGCACGGAGTGCATCCACACTCCACACTGGTTGCTTTCCGTGTGCTCGTCGCATTAAATGCTCAACAATCACTGATCAATACCGAGAAGTGTAAGATCAACGATTCGACCACACACGGAGACGGGTCACAGGTTTAAGAAAACGATCACGTGTGTCACCGCCCGCTAGCACAAAACGTAACGGGACCACTAAGAACTGAGAACTAATTAATCTTGTTCTTTTAACAGCTGTTTTGGTACTTTTTAACGTGTTTTTTGTTTTGTAATGGGCAGTATTTAAAGCGGTCAATAGCATTGAAAGTAGCACGTAGGTAGATAAAGAAATCTTCTTCGATATAACATCATACCATCTCGCCATCATTCCATGAAAGGGTAGGCAGAGGTGTACGGATCACAACAGTTCGCCGGTATGTTTAGGTGCCATGTAATGAGCACCACTCCAAACTCCGAGCTGCTACTGAGAATTTCATAGAAAAATCTAATACATTTTTTGATTCCAAGATCGCGAGTCTAGTTAACTTAAAACTTCTTTAACACGGATAAAATAGTATCTGATGAAGAATAAGTACCAGTGGATCCTACAGATAGTGGTAGGCATTGTCCAGATAAAATGGAAATTTCTTAAAGTTGCCTACTATAACTTGGTATAAGAAAAATATTACTGGTGGATTTGGGTATAGATTTAGACCAAAAAATGAACCCAAAAAGGGCGGTTCAAAGATTGTGAATAGACAATAAACTAGAATCACGTACCTACAAACCTAGTTTCTGCATTATCATCATCATCATCATCAGCTTATATTAATCCACTGCTGGACGTAGGCCTCCCCTAATGTGCGCTATTTCACCCTGTCCTCGGCGTCGAAACTTCGCTATTTACGATTCTACCGTCCTTCCGTTGGTAATACGAAAAGTTAAAATTTCACAGTGCTGTATGAAGCGTGCTCAATTTCCTATAGAAAACAGTTATAAAGAGTTTCTGCATAAAAATACAAATTAACCAAAAAATATCTCAGAGCTTTAAAATCTTAGTTATACCTACAAGTTTACTCGCTAATACTTTGGGAGATTAATGGAAAGAAACATTCCCATAATAGGTCCATATACAAAGCTTAGATATGACAGAATATAACAACAATATTTAATTTGACTTTAACAAACTGTACTCAGTTCTGATAAACAGCTTCGACTCAATTTTATTTCCTAGATCTCATTCCCAATGCTCTTAAATCATTGTCTCAAGATAGTGGAAACATCGAGTGGAGACCACGCACCGGAAAGCGTAGCGTGGGACGGCCTCCAACGAGATGGACGGACGACCTGGTAAAGGTCGCAGGAAGTCGTTGGATGCAGGCGGCTTGTAACCGGTCCTTGTGGAAGTCTATGGGGGAGGCCTTTGTTCAGCAGTGGACTTCCTGTGGCTGATATGATGATGATGATGATGATGATGAGTGTAAACAAATTGCCTTTGGTGTTCTGGAAGAGAGTTGGAAAAACGAAAATCGTGTAGAAACTTCGCTATTTACGATTCAACCTTCCGTAGGTAATATGAAAAGTTAAAATTTGGCAGTGCTGTATGAAGCGTGCTAAATTTCCTATAGAAAGCAGTTATAAAGAGTTGAAATTACGGTAAAGGTTTAATCTTCAAAACCATACCTATAAAATGCGCCAAGTTGGTAAACATGTAGGATATAGGTAGGTAAACGCTTTATCAGACAGTTTTTTTTTTATACCACTAAGGTGGCAGACAAGGATACGGCCCACCTGATGGTAAGTGGTTACCGTAGCCTATAGACGCTTGCAACACCAGGAGTACCTAAGTATCACTTGAATGTTGCCGACCCTGTAAAATGAAAGAGGAATTGTTTGTTGGCAGTAGGGGTCAAAGTCTCCCCACTGCCAACACGACGTTTCCTCGTGGAACACTGGCAACCCTGGGCCTGATGAACTTAGCATACTTTTCAGCAGTCTGTAATTATAATTCTTCATCCATTGGAACATTTAGCTGCTCAATGTGGATTAACTTTCAGACTACAGATTTTCAGGTCTCTTACTTTCAGGTTTCATACTTTAAAATTTTCTTCGTAGTCAGTAATATGGCTATGTTGGGGTCAGATTCCAGTCTAACCAGATGCGGTTATCAGTATTTTAAACGAAACGACTGCCATTAGACCTCCGCAACCCAATGTCTGGCTTTTTAGAATTTGCAATTCTGACTACGACCATCATAGCTGTTCGTTTGACAGTCGGGACAGATAGCTTTTTCGTGCTTTCCGAGGCATCCACAGACTGGCTGCGGCTAGCACAGCTTAACCTTGCAGATCAGTTGATCACCATAATTATTACTTAACCACGCTTGTTTACAGTATTTTTATTGACTGTAAACAAATAAAGCCTTTTTACCTTCACCTCACGGAACAATACTTATTTGTAAGGTTTCGCACTTGACCAGTATATTTAAATATGAGTGCGGATCGAGGCTCGTGTCTGCCGGGTGTCAGATAGTCGCGGTCGTGATAGGCCGGGGGCCCGGGACCCAGTTCTGATGCTAAATCATTGACGCGCAGAATTTTATGCAATTTGTTGACTTCGAAGTTAGTGGTTTTGGCTTTAAACTTAGTATTTATGTAGGAATGGAACATGATGAATGAAAGAGTAAGTAATACTAACGTGTAAGGTGTGAGAGAGAGAACGAGTGAATGTTAAGGATGACAGTTGACATTGACAAGAGTGACAGACGGCCTGAAAACGAGAGAGCATAAAAGACGTTAAGACGATTCTTAAATGACGAAAATTAAATTCAAGAATACCAGTGGAATCATTTTGTTTTATACCTGTCCGGAGTAGTAATTATCCTCATATTTATATGTATATTTGAGATTGAAGTATCAGAAAAACTTTAATAATTTTCTAATATTATTAGGGGCTCGTAGCTAAGTAATAACTAAGCTGAGCAACCGATCTGCAAGGTTAAGCTGCGTTGGCCGCGGTCAATCTGTGAATGGGTGATCATTTTAAAACTTCGTGAATTAGGTACACTAAAGAACTTTCTTCAACGATTGTCTGTTCTTTGAGAGATGTGATCGCTCCATTACCATTTATATATATAGATATATAATATATAGCAATGACAGCCTAGTGGTATGACCGTTGGACTGCCAAGTCTCAGGTCTCTAGTTCAGGCACGCATCTCTGACTTTTCGAAATCATGTGCGAATAATTAATTATCACTCGCTTAAACGGTGCAGCAAAACATCGTGAGGAAACCTGCATTCCTTAGAGATTTTCTCGACGGTGTGTGAAGTCTGCCAACCCGCACTAGGCCAGCGTGATGGACTATAGCCTAATCCTTATCATTCTGTGAGAGGAGACCCGTCCCCAGCAGTAGGACTGATGAGTATATGGCAAGTAAATTTAATAACAGTATCTACAAAATCAAAATTGTATCGTTACAATTAACTTCTGCATAGTTGTGATGTAAATCAACCTCGCTCCGGCCGCCGCGTGTTGCTTTAATGGATCGCATTATCCGATGTACTTCATCTGGGTGTACATCTCTTGGACTATACACTGGTAAATAGGAATATCTATCTGTGGTTTTATGTAAGTATTAAGCTTTTTTTTTTCAGTCTTTATCGTCTCACTACAAAACAAAGACACACACCTCATTCCACTCATCTCGGTTTAAAACCTGAGGCCAATCCTTCCAGTCGAGGTCTAGCTCATCCTACCATCTCCTTTTGGGCCTTCTTCAAAGTCGTCTAACATAGTCGTAAAAATGTTATATGTTACCTTTTGTAAAAATAAAAATCAGCACAATAATACAATTAAAGTTTTAACCACAAAATTGAGAGGCGTTGATTGGTCTTTACCAAAACAATTAAGCTGTGTTAATCTATTTAATAACATAAACAGAACAACCCATTTAATGTTAACATAACGCGTATGAAACCGCACGCAATCACTAGTAAACATTACGTTTTAATGCCACTAACTTAGTACGCGGGCCGTCCGCTCTGATCATTTAATTTTCATAAGGGCGTGGCGCTAGTAGCGGCCGAAGGTTCCACAGATAAAATAGAAATTTTAGCACTGCTACTGTAATATGTACAGAATATGTAAGCGGTGCTTACTACGGTGCCTATGAAATATTCTATAGGCTTTTAAGGTAATGTGTATTAGGAATATTTTGATACTAGCTAGGTCCTGGGGCTCGTGGCCGTCAATCGATTTACAAGGCTAACTATGTTTGTCAGTCAGTGTATGGAAGGTTGATTAACACATCGAGAACTTACGTGCTTTGTAGAGCACCTATTGGTCCCGGTTGTCATAGAACACTTAAAGAAATCTCACAAAGATTGTCACCTGCTGACAATTACTGTACATTGCGGAATGCTGATTACGGGGTCGTGGCTTCGATTCCCACAAGACACAAATCTGTACCTTCAGTGAAAAGTGATATAAACCGAAAATCATGGTTTTGAGAAAAAACGCTTTAAAGTTTTAAAAAATTCTGACTCTTTTTCTACTTTACTAAAATAAGAACTGATTACTGTTATTGATAAACAATATCTTAAAAAAACAAATAGTGAAAAAAGAAATGGATGATTTTGTGTAGTTTTTTTTTAATTTAATAAAATATCCAGATGTATCACTTAACACAAGACATAATTCTGTACCTTCAGTGAAAAGTGATATAAATCGAAAATCATGCTTTTGAGAAAAAACGCTTTAAAGTTTTAAAAAATTCTGACTCTTTTTCTACTTTACTAAAATAAGAACTGATTACTGTTATTGATAAACAATATCTTAAAAAAACAAATAGTGCACAAAGAAATGGATGAGTTTGTGTAGTTTTTTTTTTATTTAATAAAACATCCAGATATATCATTTAACACAAGACATCTTTATCAGTAATTTGCGTGTCATTTAATTTAAAATTACTTGAATTCTTTTACACATCGTTTTTGGTTTGGTGTTGAATGATTCTATACTTTGTATTTTGGTAGGTTTGTACTTGAAGGAGATATTAAAACAAAAAGTTGTAAAATTAATATTGTTAATTAGAGTATTAAAAATTGTAATCGATATTGCAATTAAGAAAATGTAAGACAAATTGAATTGAAATCATTATACACCCGTATAATACTTATGATGTAATGTGCATAATGATACAAACTGTTGTTCATTTTGATACGTTTTGAAAATATTAAAGTATTTATTGATATAAGTGCAATACAGATATCATAATCATATCAGCCTATTGCCGTCCACTGGTGCACATATACATAGTTAGACCAAAAGTAAAATATTGAGTACGTACAATCCTGGAAAAAACAGGAATTTATTGAACATACCAGGGATTTGATAATTCGTTAATAATAATTGGACTGTAATCTAAGCTTAGTTACTCCACAGATGATATAGTCGACTGAATTAGGTTTTTCTCGAAAAAATGCGAGATTTTCTTAGTAATCTCGGATTACCTACTATTGTCATGAAACGGTTAATCAGTTTGTATTCAATACAGCCTATTGCTGTCCATTGCTGAACTTAGGCCTCCCTCAAAGAATGCTAACCATTCCGGTCTTGGGTAGCCCGCATCTATTCACTGACAGCTACCTTTTTCAAATCGTCTGTCCATCGTGTCGCAGGACGTCTCACACTATGCTTGCCCAAACATGGTCTCCACTCAAACACTCGTCTGCTCCAACGATCGTCTGTGCGTCTGCAGACATGGCCCACTTCCACTTCAGCGTGCTTATTCTTCGCGCAATGTCGGTGACTTTAGTTCTTTGGCGAAATACTTTGTTGCGAATTCTATTCACCAAAGAAACTCCAAGCATTGCTCTCTCCATTGCACGCTGAGCAACCTTAAAGTTTTGGACCATTCCCGTGATGAGTGTCCACGTTTGGGCTCCATAAGTCATCACGGGTAGGACGCACTGATTATAGACCCTGGTCTTTAAGGATTGTGGGATCGACTAACCAAAGATATCACGCAGCTTCCCGAATGCCGCCCAGCCCAGGCGTATTCTTCTGGCTGCCACCTTCTCGAAGTTATGCCGCCCCAGTTGAATAGTTTGGCCAAGATATATGTATTCTTGCACTACCTCGAGGACAGCGCCATTTACGTATACAGGACTCAGGATGACATAATCATTGCACATGACTTTGGTTTTATCCAGGTTCATCCCGAGACCCACCCGCCTTGAAGAATCGCCAAGGCTGTTCAGCATCACTTCCAGCTTCTGCAGAGATTCTGCCATAATGACAATGTCATCCGCAAATCCTCCGATTTGCGGATGACATTGTCATTATGGCAGAATCTCTGCGAGATGTACTGACCGTTAATATTTATGCATCGTCCTTTCCAGTTAAGCGTCTTGAAAACGTCCTCCAACGCGTTCGTAAACAGTTTCGGAGAGATGACGTCTCTTTGTCTTACCCCTCGACGCAGTTGGATTGGTTTTGTACTCAGGTCTTGTACGTAGACAGTCATCGTTACGGCCTTATACAGACATTTCAGCACCTCAACGTATCCTCTGCATAGACTCCAGTACAGCCCAGGTCTCGACGGTATCGAAGGCTCGCAGTCCACATACGCTAGGCAGAGAGGCTGATTATATTCCTCGGTCTTTTGGATGATTTGACTCAGGGTGTGTATGTGGTCCACGGTGCTGTAGCCTTTCCGAAAACCGGCTTGCTCCGGTGGCTGGAAGTCATCGAACTTTTGGGCAAGACGATTTGAGACAACCCTCGACAACAACTTGTAAACATGGCACAGGAGTGATATGGGCGCAGCCAGCTTCGACCTGGGGCAGCGTTAGTCTAAGAGCCGAACTCGTTAAGCGCGCTCGTTCTATTTTGACCTTTATATCCAGAGTGCTTCTTAGCAGTCGGTGATTACTTCCGGTATTGACCCTGTTGATCACAGAGACATCTCTGAATACCTGGCGCTTGTTAGACATAACGAAGTCGATCTCGTTCATTGTCACGTTATCGGGGCTTCGCCAGGTCTACTTCCTTGGAGGCTTCTTCTGGAAGCAAGAGTTCATCAGAAAAAGCCCCTGTGCCTCGAAAAAGTTTACCAGCATTTGCCCCCTGTGATTTCTGTGTCCATAGCCGAATGGACCCACTCTCGACTCGCCGCTCTCTTGTACGAAACATAGCTATCACTATGCCTTCGTACATGGCCTCGACTTCGTCGTCAGGGTGTGCGGACGTTGGTGCATACACTTGTATAATCTTATGAATCTTTTTACGAAATGTAGCCACTCTCAAGGTCAAAGTTGACACAAGAATGGTATCGTCGCAATTTATAGTCTACGCAATTCATATCGGCGAACTGTGGATGTACATTGGTACACCTCTGCCTAATCCTTCGGGGACACTCGCCATGATGATATGTATGTATGTATTATAGTTTAGGATTCGGATAGAAATCTATTCAGATAGGTACTCAATTACCTCATGCACATAATAATAACTTCCTCAACAATCACTTGTTCTAATTTCCAATATATGAATCTCACTCGACGCGGGTAAGTGGGATGCGAGAGGCGAGCGCGATTCACAGGCTGCGACCCCCGCCCGCTGCACTGAGAACTTGTATCACAATACACTTATTCTATGGTATAAACAAGTTCTATTAAAATTAATAATTTTTGTTTTAAATACATTTATATTGTTGTACACGTATTCCAAAATTATGTAAATATTGATACAATTAAATCGGAGTCAGATATCACAATGAATTTGATTAGAAAATAAAATGTAAAATGATATATTAAGAGTTGTATCATTATACACATTTTTGATCCTACAAATATCTACGTTTATTATGATTTAAATATAATTATACTGGTTTTCACAAAAATGAATAGAGCCAACAATACAATGTTTAATAATAGAAGTTTAATTATATCAGTTTGTACTAATTCACATCTAAATAATTCGGTCGCGTAATAGGAGTTATTTATATTCGTATTAATATACATGAAGAAAATTGAAATATTTGTTCAGTTCACTTTGATATTAATACAGTTGTATTTAATTACACATTAATAAATGTAAAAAAAACCTAGTTACAGCACTTTACACCAAAATTAACTTGCTCAATTTGAACCTTAGAGGGGTGTGAATAAGATCAAAAAATAGCATTTTTTTTTCTGTGGTACTTAGTGCAAAAATATTAAAAGTGTTATAAGTCAAGATGTATCACTTTTCACTGAAGGTACAGAATTATCAATAATTTGCGTGTCATTTAATTTAAAATTACTTGAACTCTTTTACACATCGTTTTTGGTTTGGTGTTGAATGATTCTATACTTCGTATTTTGGTAGGTTTGTACTTGAAGGAGATATTAAAACAAAAAGTTGTAAAATTAATATTGTTAATTAGAGTATTAAACATTGTAATCGATATTGTAATTAAGAAAAACAAAGCTCTCTCCATTGCACGCTAAGCAACCTTGAATTTTTGGACCAGTCCCATGATGAGTGTCCACGTTTGGGCTCCATAAGTCATCACGGGTAGGACGCACTGGTTATAGACCCTGGTCTTTAGGGATTGTGGGATCGACTAATCAAAGATATCACGCAGCTTCCCGAATGCCGCCCAGCCCAGGTGTATTCTTCTGGCCGCCACCTTCTCGAAGTTATGCCGCCCCAGTTGAATAGTTTGGCCAAGATATATGTATTCTTGCACTACTTCGAGGGCAGAGCCATTTACGTATACAGGTATCAGGATGACATAATCATTGCCAAAAGCCAAACCAAAGTCATGTACTTTGGTTTTATCCAGGTTCATCCTGAGACCCACCTGCCTTGAAGAATCGCCAAGGCCGTTCAGCATCACTTCCAGCTTCTGCAGAGATTCTGCCATGATGACAATGTCATCCGCAAATCAGAGGTGCGAGATGTACTGACCGTTAATATTTATGCCTCGTCCTTTCCAGTTAACCGTCTTGAAAACGTCCTCAAACGTGTTCGTAAACAGTTTCGGAGAGATGACGTCTCAATGTCTTACCCTTCGACGCAGTTGGATTGGTTTTGTACTCTGGTCTTGTACTTAGACGGTCATCGTTGCGGCAGTATACAGATATTTCAGCACCTCAACGTCATACGCTAGGCAGAGAGGCTGATTATATTCCTCGGTCTTTTGGATGATTTACCTCAAGGTGTGTATGTGGTCCACGGTGCTGTAGCCTTTCCGAAAACCGGCTTGCTCCGGTGGCCGGAAGTCATCGAACTTTTGGGCAAGACGATTTGAGACAACCCTCGACAACAACTAGTAAACATGTCCCAGGAGTGATATGGGCGCAGCCAGCTTCGACCTGTGGCAGTGTTAGTCTAAGAGCCGACCTTGTTAAGCGCGCTCGTTCTATTTTGACCTTTATATCCAGAGTGCTTCTTACCAGTCGGTGATTACTTCCGGTATTGACCCTATTGATCACAGAGATATCTCTGAATACCTGGCGCTTGTTAGACATAACGAAGTCGATCTCGTTCTTTGTCATGTTATCGGGGCTTCGCCAGGTCCACTTCCTTTGAGGCTTCTTCTGGAAGAAAGAGTTCATCAGAAAAAGCCCCTGTACCTCGAGAAAGTTTACCAGCATTTGCCCCTTGTGATTTCTGTGTCCATAGCCGAATGGACCCACTTTCGACTCGCCGCTCTCTCGTACTCCCACTTTAGCGTTTAAGTCACCCATAACAACAGTATAGAATATCGCGGTGGCTTAGTGGTCATAGCGTCTGGCGTACCTAACCAGAAGACGCAGGTTCGAATCCTGCCCGTGGTTGAATTTTTCCTTTTCTAAATAACTTTGGCTTGTGTATAAGACGAACGCCACTAAGTATGTATATATATAATTATTAGCGTTGTATGCATAAGCTGTGGGAAAACCTTATTAAATAAATAAATAAACTTTAGCAGTATAGAATGTTTTGGTACGAGACATAGCTTTCACTATGTCTTCGTACATGGCCTCGACTTCGTCGTCAGGGTGTGCGGACGTTGGTGCATCTTTTTACGAAATGTAGCCACTCTTAAGGTCAAAGTTGACACAAAATTGGTATCGTCGCAATTTATAGTCTACGCAATTCATATCAGCGAACTGTGGGTGTACATTGGTACACCTCTGCCTAACCCTTTGGGGACAGTCACCATGATGATATGTATGTATGTATTATAGTTTAGGATTCGGATAGAAATCTATTTCAGATATGTACTAAAATTACCTCATGCACATAATAATGTTTAATTTATTATGATAAGTTACATAACTCCTAAAACATATAATAAATTAGGTGTAAATAAATAATAATACGAGGTATTTTAGTGACACAATAATATCACCACGAATTAAACGTTATTTGTGTAAAATGATATAAGTGAGTTACCTTACACATTATTTTGCTACCGAAAATACGACGTACTAGCTAAAATGCAATCGCAAGACTAACTTCCTCAACAATCACTTGTTCTAATTTCCAATATATGAATCTCACTCGACGCGGGTAAGTGGGATGCGAGAGGCGAACCCCGCCCGCTGCACTAAGAACTTGTATCACAATACACTTATTCTATCGTATAAACAAGTTCTATTAAAATTAATATTTTTTGTTTTAAATACATTTATATTATTATACACGTATTCCAAAATTATGTAAATATTGATACAATTAAATCGGAGTCAGATATCACAATGAATTTGATTAGAAAATAAAATGTAAATTGATATATTAAGAGTTGTATCATTATACACATTTTTGATCCTACAAATATCTACATTTATTGTGATTTAAATATAATTATACCGGTTTTCACAAAAATGAATAGAGCCAACAATACAATGTTTAATAATAAAAGTGTAATTATATCAGTTTGTACTAATTCACATTTAAATAATTCGGTCGCGTAATAGGAGTTATTTATATTCGTATTAATATACATTAAGAAAATTGAAATATTTGTTCAGTTCACTTTGATATTAATACAGTTGTATTTAATTACACATTAATAAATGTAAAAAAAACCTAGTTATAGCACTGTACACCAAAATTAACTTGCTCAATTTGAACCTTAGAGGGGTGTGAATAAGATAAAAAAATAGCATTTTTTTTTCTGTGGTACTTAGTGCAAAAATATTAAAAGTGCTATAAGTCAAGATGTATCACTTTTCACTGAAGGTACAGAAATATTTATGTGAACATAAAATTAAGTCTTTGTGTAAATGTTCCAAAAATAAATCATTATATTATAAAAAAGAAAAAAAACTTCAGTTTAGTCAGAAAAATGATATTTATTTCAGCAAATAGATCTTTTAAAGACACTTTTACAAATTAATATATTACATATTTTTTTAAGCTAGATGGCTCCGGCATTTCCTAGCTGACGACCACTGAGAAGAAACGCCGAAACAAACTCAGAGAATCATAGTCTCTTTTAAAGTCCAGACATAGAGTAGTAACAAATATGTGTCTTACAATGTAGGGCAAAGTCTGAAATGGCCTTTTGTAAGAGCCATAGCGGCTTTGAGTAGACCAGTCCCAACCAACATGCATCAGTTATTGTGTAGCTCAACCATAATTTAGGGAGCTCAAAATCCCGTCGCACGACGAGAACACACCACACATAAAAAGAAGATGTCCAAGAAGCCTGAATCTAGTCTATCCTTATGATATCGGTCGCCTAGAAACTGGGTGGCAGAGCCATGTTGGCAGTCGCGTCGTGTAAAATAATATTCAGTCGAAACTAAGGTAGTTGGAAAAGGTTAGGAGAACGGCTAGAGAAGGGTGATGCTGGAAACCGCAGTTCAGTTATTTTCTGTGGAATTCGTACAAAGGAGGCTGTAAGTGACTATAATGGGGCCTATTAATACTGACACGAAATTCACAGAAGCCAATTATGTTAATGAACTATTAAATGACAGCTGACAGTATATTGCACTAAAAAATAATGCGATTAAGTTACACGTTACTTTTAATTCTTTATGCATCAATTATAGTGTTACCTGGATATCATACAGGTATATAATAAAATTACAGCAGTGATAGCCTAGAGATATCACCATTGGACTGCCAACTCGAAGGTCTCTAGTTCGAATGCAATCCACGTCTTACTATTCGATATCATGTGCGTATTAATAATTATCACTCGCTTAAACGGTGAAGGTAAAAATCGCGAGGAAACTTGCATGCCTTAGAGATTTTCTCAACGACGTATGAAGTCTGCCAACCCGCACTAGGCCAGCGTGGCGGACTATAGCCTAATCCCTCTCAATCTGTGAGGGGAGATCCGTGCCCAGCAGTGGGACAGTATTTGGGTTGATTATGTATATTATGTACAGTTGGGTATGGGCTAGAAGGATGAAATATTTTAAAAAGAGTGGAATTCCCATATGCATTCCGCACTTCAAGTCGCTTTAAAAAAATTGACTGGCTCAACTCTCTTTCCTCACAGGTCAAGGATCGATATCTTAAAAACCATATCGATAATATCTATCAGAATATAGGTTGTAAATAGTTGGTGAGGCGTCATCGAGGCTGCAGCGGTTATTGCAGCATTAGCATATAGATGAGAGGGGTGGGTCGCCCCGCCTCTGAGTAAACATTAACGGTCGGGCCACGAGGGCAGCGGACCACGAATGCTGACACTGTGGGGTCATTCATGCATACTATATAGAAAAAGAATTGATATTTACAGCGTTTTAAAAAAATGAAATTTGAAATTGGAATGTTTAAGTTTCATAAAGAGTAATGTGATGATAAATATTTCCTTATAACAAGAAGTAACTGATTTGTTTAACAAATTACCAATCTGGCAATGAAAAAATAGCAGAAATTATAGTAATGCAATTGTAACCTTGATGTTCCATAGGTTTCTCCCCGGTCTTTCCAGGTATTCTTAAATTTATACATAAAAATAAAAATATTCATCTTCATATATAATTGAAAATAGTTTCTAAATGAGAAAAGTTTTTAATATTAAACTGGGTGCTTAGGAATACATAGGTTCTGTTACCACATCTTATTTCCCTCCATTACCAAACCAAAATAAATTGTTGTTATTCTTTTTTTTTCTTATATTCACCAAGATTGATTCAGTTTTTTTTTATATTATTAATATTTTTTTACTTTGTTAGTTTAGTTGTTAATTCCATAGGGAAGGGTGATGGTCTGGTTAATGAAGGCCACAAGTAATTCTATATACATATATAAAATTCTCGTATCACAGTGTTAGATGCCATACTCCTGGGAAACGGCTTGACCGGTTTTTATGAAATGTTATATGTATATTCGGTAGGCCTGAGAATCGGTCGTAATCTATTTTTCATACCCCTAAGTGATAAGGGTGGTCCACCACAAAATTTTATTTTTTTATTTTCTGACAAAAAAAAAATTACTGCTTTTTATGATGTGGTATTCAAAAATAAATTCGCAGGACAACATCTGCCGAGACAGCAGTATACTTATAACTATATTATGTGAAGTCATGTGTAGATATATAAGTCGTTGGAAATCCAAAATAATGAATAACTACTTTTCACCATGATTGCAGCCAGCGCCGCTGTGATAGTGGCCCCATCCTAAATGGCACGCGAAAGGTTTTGACACGGAGCATGATTCCAAGACCTCGGGCTTATTAATTGTTTTCAGTTCACAAGTAACTTTTTGTGCTAGTACAACGTATCTCACAAGTTTCTCATCACAAGTATTATGCAAATCAGGAGAGCAACTGAAACTTGTTGGTAAGTTGTACGAAAGTAATGCCGAATTTGGAAGTCAAAATACTAAGATTAAATAATTAGCTTCTCTCAGATGGGCTTAATGTTAAGCACCATTGCTGTTCGGAGTCTTATTGCTGAAACCTTTTGGGTGAACAATTACCGTAGGCCATAGGCATAGTCACGTGTTCTAGACAATTTATGATTAAGATTTATATATCCGTGATGATAATGGCGTGAGAAGAATGCACCAGCATTAATACTATATTTCAGTATTTTTTGGTATTTTTCATGCTAAGATTTTAAAGTTATTAAAAGGATTCAAACCAGCGTCTTATGGTTAGGTAGACCAGACCAGACGCTATGACCACTAACGCGATTCACTCCCGCCAGGTCGAAATTTGCATTCACAAAAAAAAATGTTTTTCATATAGATACTCGGAAGAACTATAAATAATCGTATACATAGGTCCACAAAGACGAAGTTGATAGTTCATTTATAAGAAGTATATACATTAACATTCACGACACCCTTCAATCATTCCAGTGCACTCGCTCACGCAATCTGAGTAATCGAAATACATTCACCAAACAAACCATTTCCAAAATAGTATCAAATTATAATGCATTCATATTCATAAATGGATCACACCAACAATTGGCTAGATGTGGGAACGAACTGATAAACGACGGAATTTAAACCTTGCATTATCTGTCATAGAGTTGTAAATTAGTTCTATAGAATGGAAATCAATCACCCTTGACATTGGAGTGTCAACCGTCAAATCAAACCAAGTTTGTGTGAAAAAAAAAATGTCGCCGTCACCTCTGGTCCTGGGAACTCTATGGTCAGTTTATTCGATGGATGGAAAACTGGACATGCATGACCTGTGACGTCATAATGTTTGTTTACATTTTGAGACAAAGGAATTAGCTCCATTACATCATTCTAATGTAATGCACAATAAAAAGTATGAATTAACTCGACTTTGATTAATGGTTTATTTTATTTTTAAAAAGATGTATTATGTCTGATATAAGAGCAATGCTTCCCGTGTACAATTAATATAACATTATCATCAACCCATATACTGTCCCACGGCTGAGCACGGGTCTCCTCTCACAGAATTGGACGGCCACCACGCTGGCCTAGTGCGGGTTGGCAGACTTAACACGCCGTCGAGAAAATCTCTAAGGCATACAGGTTTCCTGACAATGTTTTCCTTCACTTCACTCGACTTGGCAATCCAAGGTCATACCACTAGGTACATAACATAACCTTGGTTTATTATCATCATCATCAACCCATATACTGTCCCACTGCTGGGCACGGGTCTCCTCTCATATTGAGAGGGATTAGGCTATAGTCCACAACGCTGGTCTAGTGCGGGTTGGCAGACTTAACAAACCGTCGAAAAAAATCTCTAAGGTATGCAGGTTTCCTCACGATGTTTTCCTTCACCGTTTAAGCGAGTGATAATTAATTATATTAATACGCACATGATTTCGAAAACTCAGAGGTGCGTGCCCTGGATTGGAACTCAAGACCTTCGACTTGGCAATCCAATGGTCATACCACTAGGCTATCACTGCTTCTCTATTGCCTTTAACCGGGTACAAATCCAAATTCCGAGCTGCTACTGAGAATTTCATGGATGAAACCAATAATACTTTCCTCCTGCGAATCGAATCCAGGTCGCGTTTGGGACCACTAGACTAACGAGATAGTTGGCACAGAGCTAAAACAGCTTAAAAAATGTTCTTTCTTAGTTTCTTTCTTTTCATCATTCACTCATTAATTCTTTCTTTCTTTCTAAATAACGCTATGTTAAATTAATAACAGTAATGATATCATGTATCGAGCAACCGCGACCGGCAGTATTACCACAATAAAAAAAAAAACGTCAACAACTAATAATTCTGCGTGTCCACCGTATGATTTTAAAGGAGTTTCAAGTAAAAAATATAGGCGTTGATTTATAGACACGATTTTCCCACGTGCTACGGGGAATAAAACCCGGAACAGTGGCTGGGAACTATACGCTACGATCGACTTGCCAGTTTTTCTTGGATGCGTAGGGATGCGACCGTTGCACGATAATCGTACGATGTCAAAAATAAAATAATTATTTTTACACAGCACCATCTAGTCCCAAACTAAGTAGAGCTTGTTTTATGGGTATTAGACAATGGATACAATAAATATATAAAGGATTATAATACACTAACTGTTGCCTGTTGTAAAAGGATTGAGACAAAAGGTAGCCTATGTTCTTTTCAAAGATCTAATCTATCTCTGTACCAAATTTCATCAAAATTGGTTTAACCGTTTAGGCGTGAAAGCGTAACAGATAGACAGAGTTACTTTCGCATTTATAATATAAATAGGGATAAGAAACACCCAACTAAACACATACACTTATTTTCATCCAATGAATGTTTGTGTCCTGTGGGAATCGGACTTCGAGAACATAAGATTGTGTTGTCGTATCTGTGCCAAAATATTAATTAATTAAATCAACCAGTAATCAGATACCGTTAATTAAATTGAATTCTACGGTAATTCCGTAAAATTCAATATGTATGTTTGTACCTATAATTCAAGTTACCAACCGTAAGAACTAGTTCTGTTTATCGATATTTCATGCACTTTTATCGATGTCACAATTATGTCACGGGTCGTTTTCAAATTGAGGGCCAAACTCATATAATCTGATTTTATTCTTGTGTCGTAATTGCTATCAGAATTTACATTAATTTTATTCAATCAGTTCTTTGAGGCGCTAATGTGCCCAGTACAACAAATCTCATATCTCTATTAATTACGGAGAAATACCTATAAAACTTACTCAAATCTCAGAAGTGTGACCTAAGCAAACGCTTATTTTTTTGTTCAATGTTTCATAAATTTACAATGTGTGCAGAAAACTGCAGATTTTATTTTTCGATTGTGTAATATAGTTCTTTAGGAAGGATATGAATCGAAGAAACAACATTAAGCGTAAACAAAAATAAGATTTCACAGCATAATTAAACTGATTCTTTTAAAAGTATCAGTTGTGTAGTCGTTATCAAACTCAAAAGAAAACCCATTTAAACTACTCTACTACCCCGCCTCCCACCCTACACGGTCCCCTGTGATCAATCGTCGACGAACGCGTGTGGTGGTTAGTTGTGTGCACGCCGTTTTTTGGGAGAAAATCTGAATATCAGGTAAAATTTTAGACTTGTTGCCAAAATCTTCTCATTAATGTTTTCATTGCTTATTGTACTTACCTATGGCCTATTTTGTATATGATTTATTTCGTTAATTAGGCATAATAGGCATATTTCTTTTCCGATGCAAAGTTATGTTCTAGAACGTTACATTTTGGCAGGAAATTCAATATAGTGCTAAAATTCTCAGTCGTGTGACTCTCATTCGTGTCGATTCACGAGTGACACGAATGGTACTGATTGTCTCACGAATGATGTTTCTTTATTTTTAGCAAAAATCGTCATAGTTAAGTAAAAATGGCTAAACCAAAGAAACAAAAAACCGAAGAAGAATTAGAAAGACGAAGAATAGCCAGAAGAGAAAAATACAAAACAATTGAAAATAATCCTCAACTTTATGCTATTGAGAGAGAAAAAAAGAGGCTTAACTATTGAAAACGAAAGGAGATACTTAAAACAAATTAAAAGCATTACCTAAATGAGCCCACGGGAAAAAATAATCCAAAGAAGAAAGTGGAAAGAGAGCCCAAAAAGTACTACAAAAAGAAAGTGAGCCAAAGAATTGTTGAAAAAGTTGATGTTAGTGAAGTAAGCAATGAAGATGAAAATATAACCGCTTTTTCCGTTAAATGTAGTACAACGAGAATCAAAATCGAAAAGAAGTGAGAGAGAACTAAATCTAATAAAAAAAAAATAAGAAAATTAGAATTCAACATGGAAGAGTTATACAACATTACAAATTACTATTAAACCGATACAAGAACAGACTTTACATTTTAAGAAACAAATTATTAAATTAAAAAATAGTTTTAGTTACAAAATCGAGCCAGAAAATAGAAAAACAACGGAAGACAAAAAATAATTGTTTAACAAACTTTTGGGCCATGAAATCACACAGAAAATTGCAACAACTAAAACTCTAAAAGAAAAGCGGTTTTTAACAAATTTAATAGATAAGAAGAATTTCAAAAAAATTCGTTTCCTCAGAACTTCGAAAAGTCTACCTTCGAGATCGATTTAAGAGAAACGTACAAAATTACAACGTACAAAAAATAATACAGGACTTCTATGAGGAGGACATTAACAGCCGTATTACTCCGGGTAAAAAACAATATATGAAAAAACATGGAACCGTCAAACAATTACGTTATCTTTTGGACTCAATGAAAAATTTGCATAAGAAATTTTTGAACGACCATCCTAATATTAAAATCAGTTACGTTACTTTTACAAGACTCCGACCATTTTGGGTTTCTCTTCCGGTCGACGACCGTGATGCGTGTGCCTGTACTTTACACACGAATTATAATTTATTAACAGCAGCTCTCAATAAAAATAATATCACTAATGCCAAAGATAGTCAGGATTTAATTTCAGAAATTTGTTGCGATAAATATATAAAGATAAGATAAGTGCACTATTTGCAAAGAGAAGACGATAAACTATAAAGAATTTAGAAATGATCAAAACATACAGTATATGGTATGGGAAAGAGATACAAAGAAAATAGATGGTAAGGATATTAAAATAATCAAAAAGAAACCAAAGACCATCTGATCCACGTAACTTAATAATAAAACGAGAATATTTATCTATAATAATACTATGGTGTATTAATTATATTACTTTTATACAAATTATAATTATCATTAGTGAAACTTTGATCTCATAAGTAAATTAGATATTATCATTAGGATAATTTTATTCCTCATTTGTGTCACTCAAAATGTTGACTTATGCATAAATATTCAAATAAAAAAGTGGTATGTTTGATTAAAATGTGTTTTATTTATAAACAAACGCATCCATGTAATAAAAAACGCAAAAATCACAAATAATATATTTTCATGAAATTTGTGCTTTTTTGGCCCTCAATTTGAAAACGACCCTCACCCCTCTCCCTATAGGAGCGCCGTGCTATACAACAGTGGTATGTTAGGACTACGCTTTTCTATACATAGAACGTGGACACAACTTTAATCGATATTAAATTATGAAGAACGAGCGTGTAATAATAACTGATAATAGTTTTTTTAATAATTTATGATTTTATCGATAACTATGATCGATAAATTAATGCAGAATATTCTAGCTTTTTATAATTACTAGTACAATGTGGCTATGGAGCGTCCAAATAGGGTATTCCTTTAATGAGAAATAAATCTACTTTACATTTATTTATTCAATTAATTATATATTAAGGATTAATTTTAATTAAATATTTTCCTGTTAAATTATGTGGACTGAAGTTTTTAATGCTGTATGATTTTCTATTCTACAGTATATGTAGAATAGAAAATCATACAGCATTAAAAACTTCAGTTGGTGAAAATTGATTTTAAAAGAATGAATATTTAGTTAATAAATAAGAAACTTTCTTACTTCCCGTTGAGAACAGCGACTCTATTTTCTTTTCTATTCTCTATGAAGGGGATAATACCAAATGATTACTCTGTACCAGAGATAAACCTTTTTACTGCTTCAACAGCACATACTCTAAGCATTGCCGCCAAAAAACCCACCCAATATACCTCGCATAGCACGCGGCACGGAAGAAATACTAATTTAAAACACTTTCGAGGAACGCGCGGTTCGATCGTCCTCTTATTTATCCGATAAATAAATATAAATCTTTTTATTGTGCGGACACGTCCCCCGTTGGAATCCGGACTAAGGGCCTAGCCTTAAAAGGCGGGGGAAGTTCGCATCGGCTTTATATTCGAGGCGAGTCGCGCGCGCAACAAAAAATCTACGTTACGAGTGCGTACGCATCGTACGGGGATGCCAGGATGAGGGCTGTCGCGTGCGTGCGCGCCGGACGGGAGATCAAGGATGTGCTTGCACAAATTACCGTCATTTTTTATCTTTAGGAGAATACCTACGTTAAGTACAACAGAAGTTATCCTTTAGTAGCTAAATTGTTCTACTGATTGGCTTTCAGAGGGGGAGGAACAAGAGACCTTGTTATTCTAATTAAAATGAAGTCTTTGAGAGTGTCTTTGAGAGTGAAACATGATAATGGATGTGTAGAACAATATACTCACTGCTTTTTCAATAAATTAAATTCCTTAAAAAATAAACGAAAACTAGGACGGAAGATGCTACGAGGCCATCAATAGACTGACCGCGGCAAGCACTACTATTTATATATCATATCGACCTATCTGAACAACTGCTAATTATATAGTACCTATATCACTTTATTTTGCACCGATAAAAATACTTTTTTAAAACATACAATGGCGAACTTATCACGAACAGCGATTACTTCCAGGCATCCTTTATTTCTATATTTTTCTTCTATATTCTATATTTTTCTAAATCTGGTTCAATACTATACAATTTAATAGAAATTATAAATCCTGTATCACAGTATATTATTAAAAAGCGTACATTTATATAAGTTCTGCAAACAATTCGGTTTGAACTAAAAACGAGAACAAATTGTTTCGATCGCGGCACAAATATGTCCCAACTGAAATATTTGTTCAGCAATCATGGCAGACTTATTCTAGAGTTGGGGTAAATAAGTTGCGAAAAGAAGATTTTTGAACTAATATTGGGTCAAATCCATCATCATCAACCCATATACAGTCCCACTGCTGGGCACGGATCTCCTTTCACAGTAGGTATAACAGGGATAAGGCTACAGTCCACCACGCGAGCCTAGTGCGAATTGGCAGACTTCACACGCCGTCGAGAAATCTCTAAGGCATACAGGTTTCCTCACGATGTTGTTCTACATTGTTTGAGCGAGTGAGCTAATAATACGCACTGGGATTTGAACACGATTAGCATGAATTTAATTCGTAATAAAGGATCGATGAAACACTTTCTAATATGAAGAGACGAACGGCGCCGATACACACGTCATGCTCGTGAACGGTACTCTGTCGGAGCTGGTCGGACCGCACGGTCAATGGCTAAATTCTTTTGTTTCTGTTTATTTATTATACTGGATTAATTATTATTATACTAATAATTACTGCACTGCTTTTATGAACTATTCAAAATAAAATTATAAATCGACAATGACACTGTAATCATGTTTTTTTAAAGGAGTGTGTACTTATGGAGTTTCTTGCCGGTTCTTAAGTCAAAGTGAAATGCTTTATTTCAATTAGCACCAATATGATAGCACTTTTGAAAAGTCAAAACTAGTTGCACGGCTCCAAAAAATGGGTATTATGGAGAAGAACATCTTCTCCATAAGACCCACTTTTCATCCAGTCCCTGATAGCCGCCATATTTATGTTGTTATGTCACAAAAAACAATCCTCCAGAATAAGTCTGTGCACCTCGAACATAGATATACAGTTAAGATACTGCGGTGCGCTGACGTGCCCTCGTCAGGTTTATGCGCCGGCGCGGGCACAGCCAACGAAATGTATCGCAAGAGGAGTTTCGGCGCGTGCTGGAATTTATTAATTTGGAATTTAAAGAATTTATTATTCATATTATCTCAATGCTATTTCTTTGTGAGTGCTGAAAATTTTACAATGAGTTAATAGCATTGCATGTATTAGACATTCTGCATTCATTGTGTAGTTTTCTGAGCTTAGATACTTATGCATGTCCTTAACTATTTAAGCAAAGCTTATATGAGCTCTAAGTCATACTGAAAAATAGTCTATGTCTAGTTTGAGTTCTTATTACGAGTAGTAAGGATATTACCATATTTTTTTATTAAAATAAGTATACATTTTAAAAAGATCTCTCACATACTTACCTAACGACTTATTCGTTTAGTATAATGAATTCCACATTTAAAAATCCAGACTGGAACAACTATGGAACATATAAAACAGAAATATTTGCCCTACGCGAAAACCAAGCTCAAAAAAAATCATAACATTATATATTATCCTATGTTATGAGTTATTTTTTTATATTTTTTATTTTAGGAAAGGTGATGGGATACATTGCATTACACTGTTTTTCCTGAAGTGTTAGGCAGAGGTGTACCAATATACACCAACAGTTCACTGGTATATTTAGGTCCCATGTGATAGGGGATTTTTTTGCCATTAATCGGGTACAAATCCAAACCCCGAGCCACTGGTAATTTTAGAAAAACACAATAACACTTTGCTCGACCTAGGAATTGAACCCAAGACCTCTAGCGTAGCAGTCGCGCTTATGACCACTAGCCTAATGTGGCAGTTCACGAAATCATTAGATAGTATACTTAGACATTTTAAACGATATTGAAAGCCTCTGCGAAAATATTCGAAGCATCCAGAACCTTCCTTTGTCCTGCCGGACGGGGTGAAAATTACAAAAACAAACAAATACTAATCAATTCAATGGTGACGATTATGAGCGGCAGTGTGGAGGCACCCTACGGTGACAGAAAAAAATATAATTTATAGCTTAGAATTATTGTTATAAAGGCTGGTATATACTGACGAAGCCACAAAATAATTTTAATAAACCAGCAGAAGTTCAGTTAGAAGGTAAGGTGGCATCGTTCGACATTGAACTAACTGTAAAATGAGTTGTGTCGGTTGAAAAGCGAAAAAAAGACTTGCTTTTCAATAGGTATTACTGACGTCACCATAAAGACGTAAATTCAGTATGTGAAGGAATAATTCGACATGACGGGTAGGTATCGCGGTGGCTTAGTGGTCATAGCGTCTGGTGTACCTAACCAGAAGACGCAGGTTCGAATCCTGCCCGCGGTCGAATTTTTCTAAATAACTTTAAAATCTTAGCATGGAAAATGCCAAAAATATACAAAAAGATACTAAGCTGAATAGTTAAGTAGCATTTTATTTATTTAACTAAACGTAAAATGTACCTAACTGTACCTGTTTCTCTCCGAAAATAAGTACAGAATATAACTATGTCCAATATGTACCTACTTAGTTAAGACTTGAAAGGCTTCCCGTGTAGGTATCTTGCAACTGCAACCTACAGCTGTAGAACTTAGGAAACTTAGACAAGTAACTTGGCCAGTTCTAACTGGCGTCTTTGTGAGTTGCTTTGGCAAATAGCCTCCAAATATTGAATGTTATATAAGCTGTGTTTAATTTACACATTGTTTTGTCTTCTTATTTTTTTCGAGCATCTTTGCCTCAGGTTTAGATTTGTTGTTAGCTTCACGAAAAAGTCTTTATTTTTTGGATTCCAGTCCTGAGTCCACACATAACATAATATGTAAATGGTAACGTAATAAAGATAACAATTCAATTAACTTCAGAAAGTAATATCAATGTTATGTTAATTAATAAATCAAAAAGGATTCGAAATAATTTAAATATTCCATTTACATTACAGAAGATGATAATCACGACATAGTATATATAAAACAAAGTCGCTTCCCGCTGTTTATCCCTCTGTATGCTTAGATCTTTAAAACTACGATTTTTTTTAATAGATAGAGTGATTCAAGAGGAAGGTTTATATGTATAATACATCTATGTTATTAGTACATTGCACCCGTGCAAAGCGGGGGCGGGTCGCTAATGTAATATAAGATAATAAGATACAAATGAATGTCTCCCTTATACTGTACACAACGTTTATTAATAACAAAGACTTAACTAGATTTTTTACTATCATAAAGCCCTGTAATTTGCTAATAATGTAATTTGAAAGAGACCATGATTCTCTGAGTTTGTTTCGGCGTTTCTCCTCAGAGGTCGTCTATAGGAATTGTATTAATTAAATATTGACTTGAAAAAGTGTCTTTAAAAGATCTAAGTACTTGCAGAAATAAAAAAACGAATAAGCAAATTACAATAAAAATACTTTGATTATAATTCAACGTTTAAAAAGGGAAATAATAACAACAATGAAGCCTTAACCATTTAAACGCGCAATTAATCTAACACCAAGGCAGGAACACACATACATTATGCGCTAACAGACGAGGCGCTAACTAACAAGACACGCCAGTGTGCACCGGCCTAACACTGATTTAATTATGGAACTTGAGGTTGGGCTACACGGAATTGTAAACCACGTCATGAGTGGATTGTTCAAATTTCATTGAGAGAAGATTGTGGTGAAAGCGTTTGTGGATATTGCTGTTCTTAATGACCAATACATGTTTACGGCTTTATTGCCGTTTGCTTTACAGCAACCGATACAGAGTGAAGTGGAGGAAGAGTGGGAAGATCTTTGCCCGGCAGTGGGAAATTACAGGCTTTATAATAATACCGATTGAACAAATAAAGTAGACACATAAATGTATGGTTGCAATCATGTATGTAATTTCTTCTTGTATTTATATCCTGGTAAAAAAAAAACCATTCAGCAAGTTGATTGCAAATCTACTACCCTAGAAAACCGGAAAAATACTTTAACTCTTCATCGTCAGTTAGGAAATGCCGCCTTCTAGCATTAAAAAAATCAAAGCATTGACTTGTAAAAGTGTCTTTAAAAGATCTATTTACAGAAAATAAATATCATATCATATCATAACTGACTTACAAAAATCATGAAACTATATCTATAGGGGCTATGTGGCTAAGTAATAACTACGCAGATAAAGTGATATGCTATTCTTAATATATAGGATACCTCCGTGCCTAGAAGACACCTAAATCTATCTGACCCGTCATACAAACACATAAGACAATCGTTAGTTGTAGTCAAAAGCCCAAAAAGCCAGACAACCAGTCTATCCTCAGGATATCAGTATTGCTCACAGCACAATTATAATCGTGGTAGCACAAACAGTATGAATCACGCCTAACGCAATATTTTTTCTGTCGTAAATTACCACTACATATTTGAAGAAGTGTTTACATCAAACCTTCCTGATCGAGTGCTCAGTTATGGACATGGTTGTATAAAAAACGCATAGATTGTTCACTTGTTAGTTTAGTTTAATTGTGACCACTTGACTTATGGAAATCATGTCAGGTGTCAATAAAAAATCAGGAACTGTTACAGAAAATAATATACTGTTATTTTTTATTGTTTTATTAATCGGGCCTTTGTGGTATCATGTCAGGTTTTGTTATATGTTAGTAAGAGAGCGCTAGTTGAGAGAATGAGGATCGCTAATAACACAAACGCAGTAGTCCAACATATCTAACCCTATATGAAATAAAGACATTATTATTATTTTATTTTAAGCAATTAAGTAGCACTTGTATGACAATCTAAACAGATGTTTGCCATTATATCTGGAGGAACATTGACTCCTTAAACACAGGTTCCTGGCCTGGTTTAGGAGGCAGCAGTTCACAATTTAAATTTACACCTCCGTACAATATGTCTAAATCTCACTGTGTACTTATATTTTGTGTTACTTTTAAGTGTACAAATAAAAGTTTTATTATTATTAATATTAAAAAAAGGCAAATAAACGCCTTGTTTGAAACTTCCTAATTATTGTTACTATCAGCTGTAATCTTCCCACTGCAGGGCAAAGCCCTCCCTTTCCTTCTTCCAGTCATCCTGTTTGACAGCTTACAGTATCCATCCTAAAAGATGATAAATTCCATTGCTAAAATATAATGGTAATTAGAATAATCATCATTATTTGTAAGTATGTTTTTTTAAGATCTACATCATATTTAATATTTGTGAACGTTGTAAGAAGATGATTAGGTACTGTTTTCTTTGTAAAAGCAGTTTACAGGAAAGCAAATTTAAGCCGAATCAGTGGGAATAATAATTAATCTTCCTTCACTAGAGCTTCCTATCTTGTAACGAGCAATGATGTTTTAGTGCCCAAGTGACTTAGTAGGGAACGAAATTATGAATAAGGGATTTAATGAATTAATGCTCAAACTAGGCGCTTAAATTTAGAAGTGATAGGACTTAATTGTTAAGTGAATTAAGCTATGGGCTCATTCTTCATCATCAGTTTGATGCTGTCCACTGCTAGGCCAAAGCCTCTTCATGCATCTTCCATTTGTTCCTGCTCTGCGCCTGTAGACAAGTTGCAATCTGACAATCAAATCGACGAACGAATAGAAACAAAAAGTATGGAAATGACATAAGCTTTCGACAAATCGGGCGATCATAGATGTCATTCCCATACATTTTGTTTACATCCCATACATTGCAACTTGTCTAAGCCCGCTGGACTACTGTAGACCATGAATTTATTATTTAACATAATTTAAGCTCAGGCGTTGAACCAGTCTTCATTTCAACGTCTTAAAATGATTACGAAGAAGCAGGTACTTAGCTTTTAAAACGGGTCAGCAAAAACTTTAAGACTCCGACTTAAAATCTTTTCCAGAAACAGATATAATTCAATTACCGCACGGAACAATAGCGATCGGACCAGTAGAAAATAAAACTGCCAACGATCCGATCCCACTTTTTACGCCAATAAACACATCACACCAAAAAATGTGAACACCCACGGACTAACCAGATTTCGAAGGAAAAACATAAAAATCTAAACAATTTTGGCTCCCATCAATATTCATGTGTATACAGAAAACCTTGGTGGTGGCCTTACACAGTGGGATTCCAATAGTGGTGCAGTCAGTTTTTCGCGAGCAATTAACCTTTTAAAAAGTTTGAAGAAGTTTCGTTGCCACGCGTTCGTCGCGCGACTACCCTAAATGGGCACTGCACTTCGAATCACCCTGCTATGCTACGGTTCTTTGTAATCAATACTATAACAACCTAAATGTTAACTCTTTAACAAACAATTCAGGACTTAAAACTGGAGTCGCAGAGTCGATTATTGAAATGAGAGAATCTCTTAATGACATAAATTCAATTGTAATATTGTTCACCTTTATGCCAGCGGCGAGTTAAATGACGGTTGCAGTAATAGTGATAGGCTAATTAATGTCTTCATATTTGCTGTGCTATGACCCGGCTTATTAAAGCGACTTTATTATGCTTCATTATTTACAAACAGATGAAATTATTATTATTAAAACTTGTATTGAAAATCAAGAAAACGATGATACCTGAAAGTTTCAAGAGAGCTTGAATCTAAACCGTTTACCGATACAAAAAGCGTGAAATAATGTCTTCGGACACATTAATTATCTAGTACCTACTCTAATCAACAGATACAAGCCAAGATGGCCACATAAAAATGCCTTTAACAGAAATAAATTGGAAGTTTATCTACGTATATAAAAGGGCTGAACAACACGGGAGGCCGCGCGATAGATTCTTAGCGTTGCTAACACGATTTATTTGAAAATAGTGCATCATTAAGAGCAGTCGTGACTCAAAAAAAGTGGTTCATGGTACACGTGAATTGATTTTAATGATTCGTAATGATATCCACTGTGGAGTTCGGTGGACATTTTGTAAATTGTCCAATAGTATCACACGTTGGAGTTGATTGAAATCTGATCTTTGACATTGATTTGATGTTTGAATTTTCAATCGGTCAATAAGAACTAGATTAACTCGAAAGTTCACTGCCATATTAGGTGCATTTTTTAACAGGTTATTCGGATAGAGCAGATAGGTACATATTATTTTATACAATAATGTCTCAAGAATGATTTATGATACTTAAATGACCCTAGTTAAGATGTAGCTTAGGGACATGTCAATGATGAGATATGCCGAAATTATTAAGTAACCATATTATAAATAAATCAGATTAAAAATTACAAACACCACAACAAATACTCATAAACCAATACAAATCGATATAACGATATAAAACACATTTGTATTGTCAAAACAAAAATTACCCTACAATCCCGCACACATTTCGATCAACATTGCAACAATGCATACTCGTATATCGGCTCGGTCGCAACCGCTTGTAAATATCTTATTGTATCCAGACCTCGTCTGTCCGTCTGTCTGTCTACTTGATTTGCTACCCGCTCCCGTATAGTAATGAAGGTGCAATTCTCTGACAGCCCACTCGCGCCGACCTCAAATCGAACGATGATCGATTCGATGATTATAATCGTGTGTGTTTAATCGATTATATGTATCGAGGCGGTTTGCCGGCTTAATTATTGTTGACGGTTGCGATATCGAGCGATTTGCATGCTGTACTGGTGCATCGAGAAATTGGTGTGTAGTTTTATCGATAAAGGTTTGGATAAGAAAATATAGTGACAAATTAGGTGTAACGGTGATATTACGCTACCTCGCACGACAAAGCTTCTTCTCCAAATAATCTATAGGATAATAATACTTCATCTCTGTATACCTACTCGTGACCATGGATGCTCTAAAGTAAAGGATCAGAAAATTCCGTCTAGTAAAACTAATATTCAAGAAATTTACTGCGACAAAATCAGTATAAAGTAATCCAATAAAGTCGCAAACAAATAAATAATAAAGTATAGCCCATACAGTACCTATTCCATTATACCTACATATTATTAGTTTTGTGAGAAGTTTATTGTTTCACAGACTTGCTATAGCAATTAGTAGTTAAATGATAAATAATAAACATTTTAGAATCTAGTTTTTAGAAGTTAGGTTTCTCAACTTCGCTTAGTTTTTCGATTTTTAAATTTCTATATTCTCTGAAATAAAAAAATCGAAAAACTAAACAAAAAGTAGTCATTAACGTCATTAAATGGCGGTGATGCATAGTCTATAATGTTTTTACCGCAATGTTATCTTCCAAATAATGATCCGTATCAAAATCAATATATACATTAAGAAGTAGTTTTTACTTTCAAAATATGCATAAAATGAATACTGAGATTCTCTGAACATTTCTTTGGTTAATCTGACTTTCATGACAGAAAGATATCTGTCCTACATATTTTTTTCTTTTTTAATGATAAGAATTCGGCACAAACGCAGCAGGATTGTCACCTGTTTCGAATTCGATACTTTTTGGATAAATTACAACTTTTGACAAAGTAGTTTTAAATGCCAACTTTTTATTTAAACGCGCAGTGGGCTCTCTTCATTAGGCCAGTGTGAGTTAAAGCAGGTGGTATATAAAACAAACACTTTATTAAGAAGATTGTTTGCTTATCAATTTAAAAAAATATGTTGATATCAACAGTGGTATTTAGACAAATGAGCTTTAAATGAGATTAAAATTATAGCAACCAACATTACTCAAGCATCCGATATTTCACTTAGACTTCATTAAGTGTACTTATTACGAAAAAATAAAACCAAAGAAACCGACATTCACACTAAAAGCAATACCTACATGTGCCATCTTCAACAGGTACATCAATAATAATTGTAGCCATTAAAATGGAAACTGTTACATCGTACTTAAAACTCTTTCAAAAAACGCGGCAAATAAACATTCGCAAAGGAAAACGGTAAATTTTAAATGGCCGCCGCCCGAAGGCAGATGGGTCGGTACTAAAGATCACACGGTGAATTAATCACGCTTGTTACACAGCAGATTCACAGATAAACGCACGAAAAATAACGCCTTGCGAATGAGTTATAAGTATCGTCGGCTTTTAAAAATTAACTGTTTGGCTTGTGGCTATTAAAGAGAGGATGTCTCGCGTTATCACAAATGATAATTTTCGTAATGTTCGGCGCGGTGTAATGGGTGGCTGGCCGGTGTGAAATGCGGACGCGCGATGAATGTTGGTAGATGTAAAACTGAAATATTGGATAACAGATTAAGGGATTTTTTGTTTTAAATTGGATGCAAATTCTTGAACCTTTGGTAATTTTAAAGTAGGTACGGCGAGTGTTTTAATACCAAAAAATACTTAAGACTGTACTGTACAACATAGACAGTATAATATTAATAAAAACCTTTGATGTATCTTTGCGATTTCTTCTGGATATTTCTGATGTCTTACCTGAAACAAAACATATTCACATTAAATAGAGTGACTCATAAATAATACAGGACAAGTGTAGTAATTAATCGCGAATACAACCACATATAATCTTTATTATCATATAGGATACGATCAGGCCTCTATACCCAAAGGGTAAGGCACAGGTGTACTGTTCTACAGTCAACAAACTTTTTTAGAGACACTCTTTTTAAAAACAATTTTTTTAGAGAGGTAGGGCATAGTGGCAGTAATTCCACTTAAATTGGAGCTGCCCGACTGGGGAAGTACAGCTTTGAGCTGTGTTGTGTTCCTTACGGTGAGCAAGGTTGCCAGTGCTCCGCGAAGAAACGTTGTGTTGGCAGTGGGGGGACTTTGACCCTTATACTGCCCAACCCAACTATTCCTCTTTGGTTTTACAGGGTTGTAAATAATTATACGCCAAAGGTAATAACAATACTTGCGTTTTGACACAAATTTCATGATTATTACACAATCTTTGTCAATACACAGACATCGTTCGCCGCTGTATACTAAGTTCAAAACTCTTTTGTCGACTGTACACCCACAATTCACCGGTATGTTTTAAGTCCCATGTAACAGAGAGCGAACCTATTAACCTAACTTACCAGAGCAAAATTCCACTCTACTGAGAATTATATACAATACCCAATAACATTTAGCTCGACCTGTGAATCGAACCCGAACCCAGCAACTCAATTTATTATCATGTCTTATGTATTAACTTAGAATTGAATAAAGTTAATTAATTTTTTTTTATTTAAAGTTTTAAGCGCGAGTCGCGACTGACGTTGAACGGAAATCGCTCGAACAAAATATTTGAACGAACATAACCTACAAAAATAATATTATATCGAGACAAATCACAAATTCAAGCTCAAACAATGTAATATTCATAACATTTCAAATTCATCTTTTGACAAAAAATATTTGGAGTAAAAAAAAATTAGGCTCCCTAATTGAGCAGTGCGAATAATGACATATTTATGTCTCCAGGGTTGGGCAAAAAGAGAATTATTAATAAATTGTTATTGAACTAGCGGGCGAATAACACGGTGCCATAACAGCCGGCGCCTGCGCCCGTGTATACAACAAAAACTCATATCATAAATGCACCTTAGATACGATGGACTTTAGAATTCCTTATTAGTATATGTGAAATTTACAGAATATTTTCTATAGAGATAAATACCTTACAAACTAACATAAATATACAGTAGGTAAATGCTTAAATGTATTAGTTTTAAGCTTTGTTTACTAAAGTATGTTAGTAACATTCCACTTTGCACTACTTGTCTTTGTACATATTTTTTTATAGTACGGAAAATCTCTCGTAAGTACCTGCTCTCAGACTCGTACCGACTGAAAACCGCACTTGCCTTCACTTCCTATATCATACCCATAGGATCCGTTAAATTCGCCACGACTATGATAGAGTACATATTATCTACATATTTTCTTAAATAGCCCGTCATGATTTGTTGTGTATGTATCGGTATATTCACAGTCAAAATCAGCAGTTTCATTAACAAGCCAGTTTGATCACTACGTTCCTCTCACCATGCGTGCTTGGTTTTGACTTTTATAACAGGCGTTGCTTCCCAGCGTGTGGAAAAAGTTTACAGTTTAAATACTTATTTACATATGCTACGAGGGACACAATAATATTTAGTGACGTTACTCTGTCAGACATAGATTAAGCCTAAAACCTTCAAAGCTAGCTCAGAATAGTTCCAAAAAGTTTATCTTACAAACTTGCATATACTGTGACATTAACAAAGCGCCAAAAGATATAACAAGTATCATTTGGCGTCCACAAAAAACTAAATATGATTCAGCGGACATACCAGAATTGTATAATGATCTATACAGTGGATGCATAGAAGAATTTATCTGCTATATCAATGTGATGGTTTTGCGGCGGTGGCATCTGATTGTATATTTTTGTGTTTATTATACCCCTTAATGTGACACAGTGAATGTATTTAAGTTTATTTAGGCTTATTTGATCGCGAATTGAATGGGCTTTGTATTTTATTGGAAGATGTTACATATACTATACGTATTATAGAAACAGTAGTACTATTGCTCAGATTTGGGTTTATAAACTCAAATTTGAAAAATAATATTTATGAAGTTTGAAGTCTATTTACTATAACAACGTGTTACAATATACCCCGTAAAAATATAATTAATTATCAAAGCCAAAAATTTTGTCAACCCTAGTAAGTCAGAGAACCAGATTATTCAAAAGAAAGGCCTACGTACCTATTTTACCTAATAATTGTCTACTTTAATAGTTTTTCTATTCATAAATGATGTTGTTTTCCTTTTTTTGTATGCTTGTTTGGTATGCTATACACCGTTACTACGGTTCTTAAATATTGTGAATGGACTCGTTATTTAAACCTCCTTTCGGCTTTGCAGGTACCTACTTTGAAACACTCTGTATAGTAATAAGTAATACGTATATTATAGAAACAGTAGTACCTATCCGTAAATTTTCTAAACTTAATTATATTACACTCAAATAATTTTAGGAGTAATTTTTAACTGTGGGTATTACACCATAACGCCTGCATTCTCCAAAGTGTAGAACAGAACTGAGTTTAAATACTAAATGCTTTTTGATCCCAATGTAAGAGTATTCTATTGCTTTTAACAAAACCCGAGTCAGAGTGAGCAAGGAATTGAACCTCACGCTAGGGTGCTGAGCATTTGCGGCCACTAATGTAGTAATAAAGGAACTACTAGAGAGATGAAAAAGGCCTACCTACTTAGCTTGTGCCTTAAAGAGGTCATCAAAAGTCCATACAATTCAGCCCAAATTTGTACCTGAGGTACATGACAGCTGTCAAGTTGACAGTTTTTTTATGAAATCACTATGAAACTGTTAATAATGTGCCAAAATAGCGTGCGTTTGACATACCAAAATTGACACTGACAGCAAATAGCTATCAAGTTGACAGTTTTTACTATAAAAACACTATGAAACTGATACTAGTATGATAAAATGGCGTGCGTTTTTTCAAATTTAAAGTTATTTTTTCTCTTGAAATAAAACTACTTTTTACGGATTTTATCGCGTATATTGATTATTTTTTCTCATCCCCTAGTGAGCATAAAAAATATGACTATTAACTAGCGTAATACAGGGTATTTAATCCAATAAGTGTACCCTTGGTAAGATTTTTGTTCACTTTATTTGGTAAAATTTTGGTGACATCCTTTGCATTGCATTTAATCATACATTTTATACTATAAGTAATAATTATATAAATTTCTATCGCAATACCTACCAGTGTAATACCATGAGTTTTTTAGTCAAATGGTAGATATATAAAAAGCAAGTAAAATAAAGTTATATAGCGATCGACCGCGGGCAGGATTCGAACCTGCGTCTTCTGGTTAGGTACACCAGACGCTATGACCGCTAAGCCACCTAAATGAAAATGTCAAAAAAATACAAAAAGATAGCAAGTAAAATGATTATGATAATTACTGTAAACATTATATTATGAACGATAAAATAGTCGCCGTGTGCGCCGACTTCGGGAAACGAAAAATTTATCTACTCCCACCAATATAAATTTATTTAAGTATCGTATAAAATACCCTTTTTGCGATTCCAATTCAATACAATTCGTATTGAAATACAATAAACAATAGTTAATTGTTGTTCGGAGTTGACAAGAAACACAAAGGTATGGGGTTCGATTCTTCGGCGATGCACTCTTGTGATAATGTCGTCCGAGCATGAGGGTTATGATTGATGATCGATATTAAATATTCGAATTAATACGTGAATCGATTCGATTCGATAAATAATTTATTTTTGTGTGAATGGAAGTCTTTTAAAATTTTTGATGTTGCCCGATATGATTTTTGTGACGAATTTTTTGGGATTTAGACAAAAGATAATTTTAGACTAGGTTTGAAAACCGGGTTCTCTTTGTAATCAGGGTTCTATTTGTATTGTACTTCTAAGTAACACAAGGGCGAACATAAGTACGTACCTAGGTATAATGTTGCACATAATTATGATTGTATTCACTCGTGGGTGCAAGTGTGGCAACCGGGACCGATGGCTGAATGGTCACCGATCCACAGACTGACCTCGGCTAGCATAGCTTCACCTTGCAGATTAGTTGGTACTTAGCTACGAGCCACCACCTTATGGTACTTATGCTAAAATTAATAATTATCACAAAAATCTATCTTATACTAAAATTAACAATGATAAAATATGAATAATGATGATGATACAAAAATTATCATTTCAAATATCATTTTCTTAGTTAACCATTTTAAGTAATTTTTTAAACCGCCCTCCTGACGGTATGCGGTAACCGTAGCCTATAGACGCTTGTAAAACCAGGGGTATCACTTGCGCGTTGCCGATCCTGTAAAATGAAAGAGGAATAGTTGGGTCAAAGTTCCCCCACTGCCAACACAACGTTTCTCATCAGCACTGGCAACCTTGCTCACCGTAAGGAACACAACACAGCTCAAAGCAGTGTTATTTCACTTCTATTTTCTGCAAGGCGGAGAGGGACTTCCCCAGTCGAGCAGCTCCAATTTGAGTGGAATTACTCCCACTATGCCATACCTCTCTTAAAAATACATAATAGACCGACAGACAAAGGGGACGCAATTTTATTATTAGAGATTTCGTCTTTATATCGTCCGCTGATATTTTATTCTGTCATAACATTTCATGTCCCTATTTCCAAAGAATTCTTTATTCGCGATATCGTTATGATAACCCACCTATTTGCTTTGAATTTTAATGATTCCAACATTTTTTTCTTTTTCTTCGATTCCGTCGTTCGTGGCCGCCATTTTGATTTGATTTCGATGTGTATTTGAATTTGTAGGTAAGTACTAAGTAGATAAAATCAAAGCTCAGTTTATTTAACTTTCTGTCAAACGCAATGTATCGTAATCAATTGATGTACTGACATAACAAATTTAAATGTGACCTTTGCATTTTACTTACTTTGAGATATTATAATGTATTTTTTTATCGAGTGCCGATAATACAAGCTCTTCTTAGATAGTGCTGTATAAGAAGACCCAAATATTTATTTATCATCATCATCATCATCAACCCATATACTGTCTCACTGCTGGGCACGGATCTCCTCTCGCAGAATGAGAGGGATTAGGCTATAATCCACCACGCTGGCCTAGTGCCGGTTGGCAGACTTCACACGCCGTCGAGAAAATCTGTAAGGTATGCAGGTTTCCTCACGATATTTTCCTTCACCGTTTAAGCGAGTGATAATTTCTTTTCTCTTTTTTTTCTTTTTTTTTTGGGACATTTTACACAACACCATCTAGTCCCAAACTAAGCAGAGCTTGTACTATGGGTACAATGGATATAATACTTATATACTTTTTTTTTTGTAAATATATACTTATAATACATAAGAAACACCCAGGCAAACACAAATACTCATGTTTTACCCACACAAATATTTGTGTCCTGTGAGAATCGAACCCACAACCCTATGATCCGCAGTCCGGCACTCGAACCGCTAGACCACAGAGGTCGTCTATTAAAGAAACTAAATGTATTCCTGATAACACCAGTACTAAAAACAACTAGACACTAACACTGGATTTCTAGTAGTGTAAACGACACAATTGAATGGAAAATGACAGTTTAGCAGTCGATCTTACGTACGACATTCTCGGTTCGGCCATTAAAAATGGCGAACACGCCTGGCTGTATCCACATATCAGACAATAGTCCTCAATACGGGAGCCGTGACCTTTACCACCGCCGTATCGTATCGTATCATCTCTGCTACCGACTTCACCTCCCGACCCCGGCTGTCGCAACGCGGTATGAGATTTATGAGACATTTTTTTTCACAGATTTTTGTAATTACATATCTGGAGTTTTAAAGTCACGAGTGAACAGGTTGCTTTTAGACAAGCGTGCTCCATTGTCGGCCGCATCGTCGTCGTTCAAAATCAGTCACAACTCAAAAATAGTGGCGAAAAAAATTACAGAAAAAAATAGAGGGTCATTGTACTCGTCATTATGAACATCTTTTACTATTGGACTAACCCTGAAATCACGAAAGTAAGTTATGTTTAGAATAAAAACAGAATAAAAAAAATACCAAACGGTACCTACCAAATTCCTTTTTTCGGATTCCGGAAAATCCTCATGGTTTGTCTGACACCTGTATTCATTGCTATGGCAATAAGAATCGTGAAATTCACCACGACTCGACCATGACAGGCTATAGTCCGTTACAACCACCGCACTGGACTCCATTAAAGAGCTTTGATGTCCTGCGTTTACGGAATTTATGAATAAACAACACTTGTTTCTACTTAACACTTGTTTTAACTATGATATTCAAAAATTACTTAAACCTAATCCCTCTCAATCTGAGAGGAGATCCATCCCTAGCAGTGGAACAGTAGTGATGACGATTATTCAATAATTACATAATTTTCACCCATTCCTAGACTGTCCCACAAAATTCATGGTCACCATACAACTAGCTCTTGTTTTTCGAATGCCAGCCTTTGTGTCCTGCAGAGCGAAAGCGCAGTCATAAACTAAGGATCAAATGTTCCAGAGCAATTTCCGCAATGCCACCTATCCATTGAAGTCTTTATTCAGATCTAGTTTAAGATTTCTCTTAGAAATGTTTCGATGGATGTTGTAATGAGATATTTGCTCAGTAAAATGTGTGCAGTCGTATTTTTTCGCTTGCTGTCACGGGTTTCATTCTGAATGCACTTGTTACTTACATTTAGAAAGTATTTTACTTGAGTTATGAGCTGAGACCTCATATTGCTCGTAATTTCTTGTGAATAGATTGTAAATTTACTAACTGTTTTATTTTACAACATGTTTAGATTTCACGGTTGTGTATTAATTACGCTGTTTGTCTAGTGTTTTTGTTGTTTGTTCCTTACTCTTGCTTGGGGGGCTGGTTTAGCTAGCAACACGTCGACCAGATGTGATCTTTTGTGTTGTTCCCAGCCTTGTTCCTTTCTCTTCAAATAGTTTAAGAAGGCGGCTAGCCCACTAAGAGGAAGGAACCTGTAGTCTTCTGGTTTCGGGTATCCGTTACCAAGATGGCTCATCCGTTTCGTCGCCAAGACGTCACAATCACACAAGATGTGCTGCATTGTTTCCTTAAATTCACCACAAGCTCTACAATCATTATTTAATTTAATACATTATCATCATCAATCCATATACTCTCCTACTGCTGGTCATGGGTCTCCTCTCGGAATGAGAGGGATTAGGCTATAGTCCACCACGCAGCGGGTTAGCAGACTTCCTACGGCGCCGAGAAAACCTCATAGGCATGCAGGTTTCCTCACGCTGTTTTCCTTCACCGTTTATACGAGTAAGAATAATTAAACTATACATAGTATAAAACAAAGTCGCTTCCCGCGGTCTGTCCTTCTGTACGTTGAGTTCTTTTAAACTGCGCAACGGATTTCAATGCGGTTTTCACTACCATTTAGATAATTTATTCCGGAATGTTTATATGTATAATACATTGCACCCGTGCGAAGCTAGGACGGGTCGCTAGTCCCTAGTTGTTAATACGCACATGTTTTGGAAAAGTCAGAGGTGCGTGCCTTGGATTCGAACTCGAAACCTTTGAATTGGCCGTCGAATGGCCATTACTAGGCTAATTCTGCTCTAATACATACATTAATATAAAGCATATACAGTACTAACTTCACAAGTCATTAAATTATGGGATTAGTACCCATAATTTGATGACTTAAAAAGCACTTAACAATGTCTTCAAAGCATAATTGCATCTTGAAACGCCACTGTCGCGTATTGCCAAACACTATTAAAACATTAAGCCAATGAATCATAGCGGACGTCACCGAATCATACTGATTTATACCACCTTATACAATATGTGTACTTTTTCTCTGTTTTATACAGAATTCAATCATAACCCAAGCTCGGGTCACACATCATCCTGTCTCATTAAGACGTTATTTGGAAACTAAAAAACTTATGAGGGAAAGCTTCATTGTGCTGTCTGAGATCGTATAGGATTTTTTCTACATTAATATATACAACGTGAGGAAATATTGTATGTTGTAAATAAGCGACAGTTATGAGTTACGGGGAACAGCGGGCAAAAATGGTTTTAATTGAATTAAATTGTATTGTGATGTAATGATAATGACCTATTGAGAGATGAGGAAGAATGGGACAATATCAATTATACGAGAAAATGATTTTGTTGAGACTGGCTCCATGACTGAAGGGCATTTATCGGGGTATTTTTAAACCCACACTAAGATTTTCTCATGTCGTAGGTGCGTTTGCTAGTACGGTAAGATTTTATTGATTTATTTTAGAAAACATCGACCTGCATACCTTAGAGATTTTTCTTGACGGTTTGTGAAGTCTGCCAACCCGCGCTAGGCCAGCGTGGTGGACTATAGCCTAATCCTTCTCAATATGAGAGGAGACCCGACCCAACAGTGATACAGTATATGGGTTAATGAATTTTTGAAACTACTTACAATAACTTTACAGGATATCTTAATACGATATTATAAGCTAAACTTAAATCTATTTTAAAATCTACATCATCATATTTCTGATTTAGAATGGTAAGCACGTAACCGTCTTCGAGGCCTCCCAGAGAGAGGTGGCGGAACAACTTAGATACGTACCGGAAGGGTTCCTTCGAGGTGGCACAAGAAAAGTGTACCTAGCCTTCCAAGCAAAGACCTCTCCCAGATCCATACCTGAGAGAACCTTTGCCCAGCAGTAAGTAAAAACTAAGAAAAAAAAATATAGCGACTTCTTGCTCCTACTGCACAGCCATTATAAGCGCAGTCAGAGAATTATTTTATTAATTGGAGAATAGTTTGTCTACAATTTTTTAAAATGTCATATAGGCAGAAACTAAAGAACGCCACTTGCTACAATTTCGCATATACTTCTTTTGCTTCGTCCACATTTATACATCTTGTCATACATACACGCCAGTTGCGAGTACTTTATGTCAATAAATATTAGTCCTTGTTATGTACATACTCTAACAGTGTTAAATACGTTGCGTTAAATAATTATTTAATTTAGAATATTGTGATGAAACCTACCTAAGTAGATACGTCATCAAAATCTTTTAATCGTTTCTCCAGAAAAATTTAAAGAAAAGATATTGTAACACTTATTATAATTATATTAAGCTTTGCAATGCTAGCGTGTATCCGAATTTACTTTTGAAAAAAATAAATAAAAGACGAATGCCTCCCTGCAGTTCGGAGTTGAATTAAGGTTCTTGATGACACTTTTATTTCGTGTCTTGCTGTAGTTCGAAAGTTGAAACGCATGACAGATCCGCCGGACATTTCGAGTTCATCTTGTGTGGTCTCGTCCTACTCATTTCACCGCAAAAACCTACCGTTTCGCTTTTTATAAGACAAAATTACAAACGCATTTACCTGAGTTACCACTCAAATTGAACCTTATCACAACATAATAAGAAACGTCGATTTGTAAATTATTTGTTTGTGAAAAAAACATCCAAATAATTGGCTTAGGACCTGTCAAAGCGAAATGATTTCGTCGTGACCGATATCCCCAATTAATTGTTAAAAATAAAAGGATTTCGTGCAAATAAATCGTTTTTTTTTATTACCCGACCTCCCTCGTCGATCACAGTGGGGGTGACGTTGCGACGACAAATGGAGAACTTTCTTATTGTTTAATCAATTTTCGATGAGCTTACAACAAGTTATAAGCGATTTTAGCCAGTTTTTGCACGGAAATTGGATAAAAGTTAGACGATTTGGGGAAAGTCTTTGGAGGTCCCTGTAATGTGTTCGACATTAACGTAATACAAAACATAAAATATTCTTTTAATAATTTATGTTTACAAAATAATATTTATAATTATTTTCTAAAATTATTTTGATTAAATTGATACTTATTAAATACATTTTTGATATTTTCATTACTAAATAATTTCTACTTCTTTTGCTTCGACCACATTCATACACCTTGTCATACACACACGCCTGTTGCGATTACTACGCACCTGACCTTATTGAAGAACCTCACCAATAAGGTTGGTGTTAGTCTTCCTAGGGTCTGTTGCCAATACCCTTGCACAGTTAGTACACAGCCACATCTTGTCGATGTATGTGGACGAAGCAATAGAAGTATACAACCATCGTAGCATGTGGCGTTCTTTAGTTTTTGCCTACCCTTATGGGAAAAAGGCGGAAATGAATGTCATGTACCTATAGGGCCTAGTTGCCTAAAATAATATGCAAAAAAATTCATTATAACAACCATAATAACTATTTTAAAATATAGTGTACCTACTATTCTATTAATTTAACCACTTGTTTTCAACCTACCTGGGCGTTAAGGTCAGGTAAAGAGTCGAGTAAATACCTTTTAAAATTCTTCCATTCTTTCGAAGTTTCTCAGTTTTCTTGCAATATAATTAAATTAAAGTGCTGCGTTCTGGCCGAGATTTCTAGCACTTGCTTTATAATCAAATTATATTAAGCTCGGCTTGTTTCTATCTTATAAACAGGGAATTTGAACGGAAAAACTAAGCTCATTGCTAAGAGTGTACGATATATTTATAAATATTTTACATTGTACCATCACGCCTGTATTTCCCGGAGGGTAAGCAGAGGTGAACCATGTACATCCACAATTCGCCGTATGTTTGGGCCCCATGTAATAGGCGGTGAGCCTATTGCCATTCACTGGGCTCAAATCCATTAATCGAGCACAAATAAAAAATACTGCTGAGAACCAAAAACTACCGAGCTGCTGCAGAGAAATTCATAAATGATATTTATTTCTGTATAATTTGTATATGTTACGGTAAGAGTGAATAATTGAAGATTATTAATAATTATCTATTATTATTAATAATTACCGAAAGTCGAGGTTAAAGTGATAAATGTACATAAGTAACGCTCAAGGACCAAAAACAGCTCATAACGCGTTGTGGTCAATTATATTAGTTGAGCTCCAATATGCAAGGAATTATAAAAACTAAATAAAATTAAAAGTCGTACTTAGGCCCGGTTAGGTTGTTAGGTTTTTTTTTTTATATATTCAAAAACTAAAAGTAATAAATTTCGATCGTTTATTCACATTTACCAAAACATGTGGTTATTATTAATAATTTTGTAAAAATATTAATAATTTTCAATTAATCAGATTTACCGTAACATATATATCGCTAAGGTGGTAAACAAACTTACGGCTTAGGTAAGCCGTCACCGGTGATGATGATTCAGGTGATGGTAAGCGGTTACCGTAGCCTATAGACGCTTGTAGCACCAGGAGTATCACTTGCGCGTTGCCAACCCTATAAAACGAAAGAGGAAAAGAGGAATAGTTGGATTGGCAGTATAAGGGTCAAAGTCCCCCCCCACTGCCAACACAACGTTTCCTTGCGGATATATTAAAGACACAATTCTTACAAGTCAATATTTAGACCTCTGAGAAGAAACGCTGAAACAAACTTATCATAGAGAATCATGGAATTAAGGATAAACCCAACAACCTCAAATGTAGCAGTCGTAAAATAATTTATCAAAAATATAAATTAAATTGCAACTAAGTAGATAATAATCATTTCATCACCATCAAACTAATATTTAATTAGGCTTATTTTCCCAAGTAATGACCAACTTAATAAGGGCTTCTACAAACGAGTAGCGGGTAACAGTAGCACGCTTTGATGCCTATTAACTGCCTATTTAAGGAAGATAGCTTGCTGCTGATAAATGGCTGTAATAACTGTATTTTCTTTTAAAAGATAAATTGTCACACCATATGCTGTTACTTTGAGGATTCCGAATGTGATTGATTGAATTTTTTTGCTGACGATTGAAATATGGATAGTGAAAATTATACTTAATGAAGCTTGACAGCGCGCGTTTTTTTATATCACTAAGGTGGAAAACAAGCACAGGGTCCACCTGATCGTAAACGGTTACCGTAGCCTATAGACGCTTGCTATACCCGGGGTATCACTTGCGCGTTGCCGGCCCTGTAAAATGAAAGAGGAATGGTTGGGTTGAATATAAGACTCAAAGTGCCCGACTGCTGCCACAACGTTTCTTCGCGGATCACTGGCGACCTTCAGGGAATTGAGTCGTGATGATATGTTATGTTATGTTTTTAGTATGAATCGTTTTGCTTCATCCTTTATCATGCGAACGGCCAAGGAGTGGAATTCTCTGCCGGCTGCTGTTTCCCGATACATAGCCGACCTCTGTGGTCTAGCGGTTCGAGTACCGGACTGCTGATCATGAGGTCGTGGGTTCGATTCCCACAGGACGCAAATATTTGTGTGGATAAAACATGAGTATTTGTGTTTGTCTGGGTGTTTCTTATGTATTATAAGTATGTATTTACAAAAAAAAAAGTATATAAGTATTATATCCATTGTCTAGTACCCATAGTTCAAGCTCTGCTTAGTTTGGGACTAGATGGTGTTGTGTAAAATGTCCCAAAAATATTATTATTATTATTATATGATTTAGGAAGCTTCAAGGTGAGAGTGAATAGGCATTATTTTGCGTGCGTGCTACATCCTCGGCAGCATCGTCACTTACCATCAGATGAGGAGCTGCCAAACGCACTCAAATGATTAATAATAAATGATAAAAAAAAACAAAGTAAACTTTCATAATACAGTTCTACAATTCAGATTGTCTTGTAAATATTAATGCTCTCAAATACTCGTACTCCAAAACATGTCCCCTACCTTTTGTTTCAACTAAAAACGAAACATACCGACATCAGAATTAAACCCTTAAACCCCTAAATTATACGTTTGGAAGCGCTAATGAAATCATTGGTACTCATGTCAGACACAACAGCAAACGCTATACGAAAGTATCCAAGTAAAAATGGGTAATTAAATTCAAGTGGTTACCACAAAATGGCCCAAAAATGCCACAGCAACTCTAACAAGCGAAACACAGGTTTACAATATGCACAAAAACGATTCAGCAAATGTTCGGATCACGGTTCTAACACGGTCCAGGACATGTCCCGGGGTTTTTGTTGACATGTCCAAACTTGTCTACTTATGCACGAATCCGAAATGAAGCTCCGATGCTGCGATTCTCGAAACGGGAGCGGAAAGAAAATCGATTTATTTCGGAATGGACTGCATTTATTTTAGCGTTTGAAAGAGAAATGTTTGTGCTAAGGAATAAATGAGCTGGCAAATATTGATGCATTTGCGTTGGTTAAAATTCTGTGTTGGTATTCTGAAATTTGTAACAGCAGAATCGCTAGATCAATCAATAAATCAGTTTATTTTGTAATACTTATTATGTGTACATCGTTGAACTATCATAATAAAAGCAACTTAAGCACAGGGGCTTTTAGAATGTTTTAGTATAACGCCGGCTGCCAACCCGCACTAGGCCAGCGTGGTGGACTACAGCCTAATTCCTCTTAATCTAAAAGGAGACACGTGCCCAGCAATGGGACAGATATGGGTTAATGATGATGATAATAAACCAAGGTTATGTTATGTACCTAGTGGTATTTTTAGTTTAATACATATCTTAATAGCTGATATTAACAGTTTATTTATTTATTAATTCATACTTTATGCAAATTTGGTACAAAGGCGGTCTTAATGTCATACGGCACTTTCTGCCAGACAACCTTATTTCAGTTCTGACACAGTTCAATAGAATTAAAGCTAACAAGAACTGAATGTATCGTTTGATCTTCGAAACTAATATTTTGCCGTTCAACAAATTCGAAACCGTTGCATGGAACGAAAATTAAATTGCCTCGACTGGACTGAATCAAAAGCCATCGCAAAATTTTAAAAGCTCAAAATTATTTTCACGTAGAGCCAATTCACACGAAATCAACGCCGTCAAAGGCTTTACAGAGATCAAAATATCGAGTAATATATCGAAAGGGTCCTCTGAAATCGAATTAAAGCAATTCGACTGTTTGCAGGGTCCAGTATACAGGGTTTGTATAATGTGATCCTCTTAAATGTCCTTTTTGTGACTTCCATTTGACAATGCCTGTATTAATGTCTTTAAATTCTCATGTTTGGGGATTCTTTTATTATTTGCTTACAAAGGCTCTTGTGCCGCATTAAGCTTACTAACGTTTTCCTTGTTTTTAATCATGGAGGCATAAGATCGGGTTATCTGAAAGTACTCATTATATGGAGCACATAAAAAATTAACGTTATTAATACATTTAATAACGTTAATTTTTTAACGTTATTAAATGTATTTTTTTTTACATTTTGATTATTTCATTTAAAAAATGAATGATGATAGCGTCATTCATTTTTTAAATGAATTAATCAAAGCAGTCGGCATTCCAATTGATCAAATCAAATCAAATCAAATCATTTATTTGCATAAAACATGGTAGGTAACAAGATGTTCAATAAAAATATGTGTACAGCATGTTTTGCCGTGGCACACGGCGCGCAAAATAATATTAAATGAGAATTAATTAATATGAATTAAACATTATACCATATTATAATTAAAAAAAAAATAACAAACATTAAAATTATAGATTAAAAACAATTAAATATTAAAATTATTTTCATTGAAGAATTCATGAATACTATAATAACATTTATTGGCGAGTATTACTTTCAATTTATTTTTAAATACTTTTAAATTACAATTTTTAATATCATTAGGGATTTTATTATATATTTTTGGCGCCATACATAATACGCTTTTTCCTGCCAGAGTTGTTTTTGCCCTATGTAGATACAGTCTATTACTATTAAGTTTGCGCCTGTTCCTTTTTACCACATCAGATAATTGTTCAAATAGATGAGGGTTTTTATGGACAAATAATGCTACCTCTAATATGTATAGTGAAGGAAGTGTTAAAATTTTATGTGATATAAAAAACGGTTTACAAGTATCAGTGGAGTCTAAGCGAAACATGGCTCGTATACAACGTTTTTGGGTCTTAAAAACCATCGCATTATCTGTTGAGTTTCCCCAAAAGATTATCCCATACCGTAAGATAGAGGCAACAAGGCCGTGGTAAGCCGTGAGTGAAGCATCGATGTTTACTATTGGAGCCAATCTGTACAGAGCATATGCAGAACTGCTGACTTTCTTGCATAATTTTGATATATGTGCCTTCCAATTCAGTTGCCCATCGATGGTTAGTCCTAAGAATTGCGCTGATTCTACCTCGTGTATAGGGTTATTGTCGTAATTTACATAAAGATTATGAGGCTGAGCTCTCTGGCTGAAGTGCATGACTTGAGTTTTAGATAAGTTTATTTTAAGATTGTTATTATCTAGCCAGTTAAT